>CP126894.1:23945000-25145000 GCA_030440675.1 Furcifer pardalis
GGCAACAGGTAAGGACAAAAATCCTTTCACCCAGAAAGCACCTTTGTGTGCTTCTGACACAATTTTTTAAAAAATCATACATTAAAAGTCTGATGAGTTACATTTTTAATTGCAACAGTAATTACACTTCCATAATGCTTAGTGCACTCTCTGGGCGGTTCACAAGGTAATTAGCATCTCTCTCTCCCCAAAACATGCTGGGTACTCAGTTTACTGACCTGGAAAAGATGGAAGCAATGGTAGGCATCAGCAGGTTCGCATCAGTTCACTAGAACTGGTAGCAGAAATTCTGGCTGGCCACACCCATCCAAGTTTTGAAATAAAGTAGTCCTAATTTGGGTGCAATGCAGGGATTTTCCCCTGGCCACACCCATCATGCCACGCCCACAGTGTGGTAGTATAATTTTTGCAGCCCATCACTGGATGTAAAGCTGAGTCAAACTTGAATTTTTTGGAATAGCAGTCGTGTTAGTCTGTGGTTCAGACATATCAGAAAACAAAACAAAATAAACAAAAAAATAAAAACACTGTAGCACTTTAAAGACTGCTATATTTCTATTGTTAGCTTTCGTGGATCAAGTCCACTTCTTAAGACAAGGAGTGAAACTTACAGGCATGGTTTTTATACTCCAAATTCAGGGGTCAAAGGGAGAAGGGTGTGCTCAAGCAAAATGACAGACAAGCAAGCACAACAATACAGCTTCCCTACAGCCATCAGCAACAATAGACTATTCAGATTAGCTCTTAATGTCTCCCTGTCAATCTCAAAGGTGCTGAGAAAGCCCATTCTGGTCTCCCATCAACCTTTGACCTGCATGTCAGAAAACAAACAAAAACACTGTACCTGGTTACTTCCTGCTTTTCTAAAGAGAATTGGTAGGAAGATTGTAATATAATATATAAAATATCTAGCAGCATATAGCAATCTGTGTATCAAATTTGACAATGTCCCAGAAACCCTTCACTAATATTTAATCCCCTGCGATGGGTGTCTAACAGATGGATGTATTTGATTTCTGACAGTGGTCCATGGGGTCGCAAAGGGTCGGAATCGACTGTGTAACTGAACAACAACAAATCTCCCTTTCAATCCTAGTTTTGTAATTTCTTGTTGCAGATTTGTAACTTTCATGTCTTGGACAGAGTGTCCAGTTAGATTGAAGTGGTTTGAGACAGGTTTCTCTGTGTTGCCATTCAAACTTGAGTCAGACTTGTGTCTCGTCAGAATGGAACTCACAAAGTTAGCAGCAATGTTGGCTACAGTTGTTTTTGTCACCAAAGATTTTTTTAAAAAAAGATAAATCTTGGGAAGTTCAGGAAGGAGGCTGAATTCTGTTAGATAAGAATATGAAGTAGGTTCCTGTGCTATATACATTCATGGCTACAGCTTTTGTGAAAAAAGTTTGATTGTCTTCAGTTATTTCACAGACAAATTGCTAATTTCTAGGTTTATTAATGGTAGGTCAGAGAGTACAGGAATCTGGCAAGCAGCTGATCTCTCTTGTTGATTTATTCTGTTTTCTTTTGCACCATTCATTCCTGTCTAAAAGCAAAAACTGCATTGAGATAAAGCACTTTCCAGGGCAGGGCTCCAAAACTTCATCATACTTGATATGGACTCATTGAAATAAGTGAGACTAAGTATGGTCAAGCAAAGGACCATTGATCTCAGTGGGTCTAACTATGACTGCATTCTCAGGAATCCTGGTGATGTGTATCAGTTTTTAAGTATTTTTCAAACCCTTATATCCAAACGAGTTTTAATGCAAAAGTTTTAGATTCTAGACACTTATACACAATTATGTCTAGATATTAATTTTAGCTCCTAAGAATTTATGCCCAATATTCATAGAAGGAAGTTTTAGGTTTTGTGAGTCCCGTTTTACTCACCAGCCGTTTGCTCATGAGCCAATCACCAATGGCACTTCTCCGTTGTTCTAACCCTCATAAGTCAATTGAGTTAGAAGCAATCAAGGAGAAAGGTTATTTCAAATCTGAACTCTTTTTTTATTGATCAAAATTAAGGAGGCCCTCGGTGCTCACTCTACGAAGCGGGGGTGCTTGTCAGAGTGGCACACCTTACAGAGAAAAGTTACAAGTTCTTATACATTCCTTCACTTTCCCTCCTCCCAAATTTCCCTTTGAAACTCCAACAGTTGTCTTGTTAGTAAACAATTAATGTTCTTTTTGACCTAAAGTTTACAGGAGTTCTGATAACTTTCTTGTTTTCTGATTGGCTCTGCTAAGTTTCTCGCCTGTCACTAAGTGAGAATCAGAACTAATGGGGCTAGGAGTTTATAAGATTGAATGCTTTTCTCAGTAATCCTGACCTACCCTAGCTTTTCTTCCTGTCATAGAACCTTTTAACAAGGCTTGTTGGGTGATTTGTGGATTTAAATGAAAGAGATAGGTAACCATTTTTTGCCAACTTCTTTTATCTCTTAACGACCCAAAAACACTTACAAAGGGCTTTCTTGGTTCCTACATGTGTAATTAACTGTTAGTGGGGGAGTGAATAAACATGGTTACCGTTATGTGAGTGTGCTAAACAGATAAGAATAAAGACTAATATTAAGGAGATTACATATAAGAATTACAAGACTTCTATATGTTTAAGTGTATAAACTAACATATGTAAGCTAACATGTGCACAAAATTGCTATTATAAGGATGAATACAATCTGTGTTAGATGCAGTACATTTCTATGTAACTATAATAGATTTATATTTAATAAAAATCTGTCCTCATCAATGGTATTGTATTTGTAGTTAGAGGAGGGACTTAACTACTAAACTACAAATCCTAAGATTATTTATTTATTTATTTAATCAGACTTATATGCCACCCTCCTCAAAGAGACCCAGGGCGGCTAACAAAGCTTCAAAAGAGACATAAAACACAATATAAAATCCTGTCTAAAATTAATATTAAAAGAGATTAAAACTAAGCAAAGTTAAAAGATTTTTTTTTAAATTCATACATTGAGAGAGGGAGGGGTCAGATATTATAGGATGAAGCCATATCAGTTTACAGTATCAAAGCGCTAAAACTTTGCTGTACAGAAGCATTCTAAGGCTTGATCTAATGTAGGAACTTTAGTACCTGTACTTGATTTAATGGGACCATTACCAATGGGCTGAGCACAGGCTTTGCATGGAGACCACCTATGTTCATTCTATGTTGGGTCCAGACAGTGAGCAGGTTGAAGACTCCTCTTCTTTAGTCTGACGAGGTCTTCCACCCATCAAAGTGGACCAGAAAATGTGTGGTCCTTTAAATATTGGTGGCCTGCCATTGCAGCCATCCTTCACCATGGCATGCTTGTGCAGTTTCCATCCAAGGAGAAGACAATACAATGGAATGGATACTTTGAATTCTAACAATAAAAATAAAAATTCTGACAATAAAAATATAGCAGTTAGTCTTTAAAGTGCTACAGTATTTTTTATTTTGTTTTCTGATGTGTTTGAATTCTCAGGCAATTTTCTATATGCCTCTGTCTTTATGTGGAGACCTCAGTATCCACAGCCAAGGAAAAAACAGCACTTCATTGGGTCTTCAGACTGACAAGAGTTGTTACCACCTGAGATTATTTTGGTGAACCAGATGAGTATCAGGGAAGCTCAGTTTAACTAAGCCCATCACATTCAGTGTGTAAAGGTAAAGATCGCCCTGCTCGAAAGCCAATTACAGCATATACAATCTAGGGTTTAGTGCTCAAAGAGTCAGCGCTGTCTGTGTCTGCAGACATTTCCGTGGACATGTGGCAGGCATGCCTCAACACGGGAGTGCACGGAACGCTGTTTACCTTCCTACCAAAGTAGTCCCTGTTTATCTACTTGCAATTTCTTGTTTTCGAACTGCTAGTTTGGCAGGAGCTGGAACAGAGATGGGAGCTCACTCAGTCATGCAGTACCTGGGAATCGAACTCCAACCTTCCAGTCAGTGAGTTCAGTGTCTTAACTACTTGAGGCACCACAGTCCCATAATCAATGTGTAAACAGACATTAATAAGTAAGTCCAGCTTTATTTCAGTGAGCATTACAAGGGATTATTAGAGTTTACTAATGAAATCAATAAGCCAAGAGGGTTTGAAGGAAAGACATGAATTTACAAGCACTTTCAGAATGCATAATGAAAACATTCCAGTACAGAAGGTACTGCATTTTATATGTGGAAGTTGGGGAAATGTGATGTCACCCAAAAAGTTACTGCTTTCCCTTTCTCTTGTTTAGTCTCATTAAGGGAAGGAAGATACATTATCTTAAAGTCTTAGAGTGCCATTAGAAAATTCAGTTGGCACAGCAAGGAAATTGCCTACTCTTCAAGCTTGGCAATAAAAGCTGCGAAAATGGTATCTTAAGTACCTGAATTAAATGTTTTTCCCCCAGCCTGATCCTGAGGCGTGCTGTGTAGTACAAGAGTCCCAATAGTCCAAATGTGATTGGCATTATTCTTCTGGAAAAACACAATTTGCTTTTAAAATTACCAGCCAGGCAGAAATAGTACAGGAACAGCTTTTTCTGTTGCTGTACCACACTGTTGGAGATCCAATGTGATAACGTAAGAGGGTCTACATGAGCCTTTATTTCACTGTTTGGTCTGGTGATGGAATGGTTCATTCTTTTTGTTACGCATTAGACAATGTAAATACCAGCGCAGCCACAAGCTGAATATAAGCCAACAAATTCATGTGGCTGCAAAAAGGGCAAATGCTATTTTAGGCTGCAATGCCAGAAGTATAGTCTCTAAATCTCATGAAATATTAGTTCCCCTCCACTTGGTATAGGTTATGATTCATCTTGAGTACTGTGTCCAGTTCTAGACACCATACTTTATGAAGGGTACTGAGAAATTGAAACAAGTTTAGAGGAAGGCAACAAGAATGATCAGGTGCCTAGAAACAAAGCCTTATGAGAAAAGGCCAGAAGAACAGGGCATGTTTAGTCTTGAGAAAAGGAGACCGAGGTGAGATATGATAGCAGTTTTCAAATACTGTACTGGAAAGATTGTCATGCATAGGAGGGGCAGGATCTGTTCTTGATCATCCCAGAGTGCAGATCACATAATAATAGGCTCAAGTTAACAAGGATTTCAATTCTAAATTGGTGCATTTGCTCTACTTGTGGCGGCATACAAATTCGATAAACAAACAAATAAATAAATTCATCAGAAAAAACTTCTCAATTATTAGAGCAGTATAACAATGGAACCAATTACTTTGTGAGATGGTGAGAGCTCCAATAATAGAGGCACTGAAGACAAAATTAGATAACAATCTGTCAAATATACAGTCAAACATCAAGATAAGAATGGCTCAACTTAAGATAAATTAGAGATACATCCGGAAATCTCAGAAAAAAATCAGTTTTGTGATACAAATTTTTAATAGGATTTTTCGAGATACAAAGTTCAATGTATTCCTATGGGAAATTGCATTCAATGCATTTCTATGGGAAAGCCAAGATAAGAATTTTTAAAGATGCAACCAACCTTGAGGAACAAATTAAATTCATATGTAGAGGTTTGACTGTACTTTGATCTGGATTCCTGTATTGAGCCCCTTCCAATTCCATTATTTGATTTTATGAACCAAAGTGAATTTATAGCTTTAAATCTTCCACGTTCAATTTCCCAATATCATGAAGTAGGTTAAGAAAAACAGCTTAGTCACTTCATAATAGTTGGAAATTAAAAACTATTTTTTAACAAGGCCTAATACGACAGAATGTGTTGTATCTTTTAGGAAGGAAAAATTGAAAGCTTCCTCTCAGAAGGAGGAGAAGACAGGAAAAGTTAAGGAGGGAGATTTCTTCCTTTGTTTTCCTAATGAAGGCAGGACAAATAGGGTCCCTTGAGTTGCATATGTCATATAGATGCAAGGATCACACCAAATGGCATGCCCAACCTCTACCCACACAAGGAACTCTATTTACGCCAAACCAGGTTGCTCCAGCTGAGTGATCTAGGTAGTCTTAAAGACCATAAGGCTAGGACTCAGGGTAGTTGAGTTAAAATTTATGCTCAGCCATGGCATACTGTCAGTGACAGTAGTCAACTGCTCCTCAAAGACCTCATGTATTTTGGAAACCATGTTAAGGCCACAATAAATTGGAAACAACTTGACAGAAGATAACAAATCACCTTTGGGGGAAATGTTGAATGTGTCATTTTAACTGTCAATAATGATGCTTTATTTATTAATTGTTAATAGTTATATATCCATTTGTAGTTTCAGGTAGAAAAGCAAGTAATAAATTTAATTTAAAAAACAATGAACAAGTGAATGATTAATACATTGTTACAGAAGCACACAGATCCAAAATTGATAGCCAGACTCTCAGAACCATAAATATGATTTACAATTTAAAAAAGACTCTTTGCACCAACAATGTCAGGTAACACTGGTGGAACAGTATTTTAACCAACTCATCAAGCCTGAAAAATAAACCCTAGTGGCAAGTTTGATGGATGTAATAGAACGTTAGGTCAACTCTTTCCATTTCAGCAGTTAAAGAAGGCAGTTACAGCTCTTAAATATTTTACTGATTTTCAAAAGGCTGTAATGAAATGTTTGCAATTTTTTTCTTACTTTCTCAGAAACAGAAAGAACATTTCATAGATGACTGGATCTCTTGCAAGGATATTGAATACATAGGGCCACTTTCATGAACCTGTAAATGTGCCATTGATGTGTATTAGTTTTAAGCATTTTTTTTCAAACCCTTATACCCAAACGAGTTTGAATGCAAAAGTTTTAGATTCTAGACATTTATATCCAATTATGTCTAGATATTAATTTTCGCTCCTAAGAATTTATGCCCAATATTCATAGAAGGAAGTCTTAGGTTTTGTGAGTCCCGTTTTACTCACCTGCCGTTTGCTCATGTGCCAATTGCCAATGGCACTTCTCCACTGTTCAAACTCTCATAAGTCAATTGAGTTAGAAGCAATCAAGGAGAAAGGTTATTTCAAATCTGAGCTCTTTATTATTGATCAATATTAAGGAGGCCCTCGGTGCTCACTCTACGAAGTGGGGGTGCTTGTCAGAGTGACACACTTTACAGAGAAAAAGTACAAATTCTTGTACATTCCTTCAGTTTCCCTCCTCCCAAATTTCCCTTTGAAACTTCAACAGTTGTCTTGTTAGTAAGCAATTAGTGTTCTTTTTGACCTAAAGGTTACAGGAGTTCTGATAACTTTCTTGTTTTCTGATTGGCTCTGCTAAGTTTCTCGCCTGTCACTAAGTGAGAATCAGAACTAATGGGGCTAGGAGTTTATAAGATTGAATGCTTTTCTCAGTCATCCTGACCTAGCCTAGCCTTTCTTCCTGTCACAGAGCCTTTTAACAAGGTTTGTTGGGTGATTTGTGGATTTAAATGAAATAGATAGGTAACCATCTTTTGTCAACTTCTTTTATCTCTTGTTGTTGTTGTTCAGTTGCACAGTCAATTCCAACCCTTCGTGACCCCATGGACCACTGTCCACCAGGCACCTCTGTCATCCACCATCCTCCTCAACTCGCTCAGTTCTGTCCCCATTGTCTCTACAATACCATCTAGTCATCTCATTTTTGGCCGAGAATCCTCTCTTCTCATTTGTTGTCCAAAGTACTTTAGCTTCATCTTTACTATTTGACCTTCTAAAGAGCAGTCAGGGTTGATTTCTTCTAAGATTGACCTATTTGTTCTCCTCGCTATCCAACGTGCTAAACAGAGCATAAGAATAAAGACTAATATTAAGGAGATTACATATAAGAATTATATGACTTCTCTATGTTTAAGTGTATAAGCTAACATATGTAAGCTAACATGTGCACAAAATTGCTATTATAAGGATGAATACAATATTTGTGTTAGATGCAGTACATTTCTATGTAACTATAATAGATTTATATTTAATAAAAACCAGTCTTCATCACCATAAGATGTGATTGATTGGTAAGGCACATTTACAGGTTCATGAAAGCAGCCCGATGTATTCACTATCTTTGCAAGAGATCCAAAGTCTTCTGTGACCAAAGTCTTTCTTGTGCAATAGCTGATCAACGCCAGAAAGTTCCTTTATACATGGAAATACAACAGGATGGGAAAGCCTTAAACCAGTGGTGGCGAATGTTGGCACTCCAGGTGTTTTGGGGCTTAAATTCCCAGAAGCCCAAGTCAGCACTTCTGCTGATCAGGGCTTCTGGGAACTGAAGTTCAAGAACACCTGGAGTGCCAAGGTTTGCCATCACTAATCCTAAATGATTTCCCATCCATCTAAAACTGAATCATGCAGTGTGTAGACACATTGAAATGTCGTGTGTGTGTGTGTGTGTGTGTGTGTGTGTGTGTGTGTGTGTGTGTGTGTGTGTGTGTGTGTGTGTGTGTGTGTGTGTGTGTGTGTGTGTTTAAGGGCAGGTAGAAATCTTCAAAAGACACTGAGTCCTTGCTTCAGCTTCACAGTGTGTAGGATTTTTACCCACTAAAACTACCTCCCATTACACCCTGCCACCCTGTGGGACCGCCGTCAGGCATTACTTCACCGGGGGGGGGGGGAGCAGAATGGCTGTTAAAAACCCTCCTCCAATTTGGCTACCCACCCTCCTCCTCTATGCCTCTGGCTGCCCTCTTCGCAGTCTTTCTACACGTCTAAGTTCCAAGATGACCCCGGCTGCATAATTGGACATTCTGACCCAGGTAGTCTCCCTGCTCAACATCTCGCTGATGATATCTTTCGGAGGCAGCTGTCGTTGAAGATGCCTCTGTAAAATTTCCTGTTCTGCATCAAAGCGTGGACAATGAAAAAACACGTGCTCTGTGTCTTCTTGTATGGGCTGGCAGATGGGGCATGAAGCATCATCATCCAGCCTAAAGTGGTGTTGATAGGCTTTGAAGCAGCCATGCCCTGTCAACAGCTGTGTGAGGTAGTAATCCACCTCTCCATGCTGTCTTGTTGACCATGCACTGATGTCTGGGATAAGGTGATGAGTCCACTGTCCCTTGGTCGATGTATCCCAGATCTGCTGCCATTGTGCTATCCTCTCTATCCTGGCTTCTATAGCAACTGTGCGTCATTCCTTCACCTGGTGTGCGTGTGCATGTGCTCGTACATTTTGTTATATTTTAAGATAAAACCATGTCTTCAGTTAAGTATAGTAAAACACCAGATAACGCTAAAACTTGGTTCCACAAGTCTTGGTGTTATCCGATTTTTAGTGTTATCCGATCCATGTTAAAATCCTATGGGATGGATCGGATAACATTAAAGCTCCATAGAGATACATTGTAGCCGCACAGGCTTTAGCGGTTGTTATCCGATCCATCCCATAGGACCTTAACGTTATTCGATCCAATTCTCCTCCCCAGATTACTTAACGTTATGTGATTTTAACATTATCTGATCCAATCGTTGTCCGGTGTTTTACTTGTATACTGTTATTCTGACTACCAATTTGCCAATACTGTATGCTAAAAAAAAATCACAGTGTGAAGTTTTGGAATTATAAAAGAAATATTACAAGAACACCATGATTTGAGGTAGCCATATTTGCTTGCTTTACTTAAAGTTAGCCAGACTGACTTTTCAGTCTGCTTTTGAGGGAATACTTACGTGTAAAAGAATGCTGCCAGACGAAGCGGATGAACCAGAGGCCATGGACTATGCCAGATTTTCCTGAGACGATTACCATCCTTCACCAGTCTATGGAACTGGACTATGCTGGTAAGAGGCCAGTTGGCCCCTTCAAGGACTGATGCACTTTGGGGGGTTTATTTTACTATACTGACTTGTGGACTTTCTGAAAGACTCATAGGTTCTCATGGACCTTTCATCGCCCAGGAGAGAGAGCCCTGTGGATTTTGGGAACTGGGGATTTGATTCTCCACAACTTTGCTTCACTATCTTATGGAATATAAAATAAAGTTCTGTTTTTGGGACTTTACCTTGTTGAATTCTACTTGGGCATAGCACTGGCACAGAGCAATCTGCTTCAACCAAACACTGCTACTGCAATTTCCACGCTGCCATGGACAAACCGCACTCCCTGTGACTTGGTAAGATCAGAGGTGGTTTTGGGTCCTTTTGGGAGGCTGGCAGAGGCTGGAAGAAGGGAGCTGGGGTGGACTGCATCACACTCAGCACTCTGTCACACCAAAAGCCTCTAGGGACCCCGGGGGAAACTCCTGACAAATAACACCAGCGGAGGCCTCTAGAAGTCCCAAAACAAGACCCCTGTCTGCTGGCTGATTTGGTAAGAACACTCTCGCCCTCTTTTAATCTGTAGGGGTCGGAGTAATTTTTGGTGACAGTTTTAATGGGGGTTTTATTGGTTTTTAAAATGTGATTGGTTTCATTTTCTGTGAGCCGCCCAGAGTCTTCGGAGTTGGGCAGCAATATAATCAGATAAATAAATAAACCTTGCATCTCCCTTCACACCCAATTTGGGGGGAGGGGGAGGAAGAGGAGGATTTTTAAATCAGATTTTACTTTTGTTTTTGTTTTTCCTGAACTTTTAGGCCTAAATTTAGCCACCAGTTCCACTTGGATAACACATACCAATAAACTACTGAATGATAAATCAACACATATATAAATCACATTGATTCAGTATGCCAACTCTAGTCAGGAGTATAAATTGGATTTAGGCTCTAGCTTCCAATGTCCCTTCTGGCAGGCTAATTAACAAAAAATCCATACGGTGGAGACAACTTTCAAACCATTGTGCTGATGGTGGTATATAAAAATTGCTGTAGAATGGGTGCATAAAGAAACAAAGATTATGACAAATGCGAAGTAATAGGCTAGTGAGTTTATTTGAAGGAAAATAATAACCAATATTATTAAGTATAGTATTAAAGAGTTATGTATTTTATAGCATTTTAATATAAAGCTTCAGTCTTTACTCCTTTATTCAAAGGATTCTCGCAACAAATACAGTATATTTCAATTATGTGTCATCTATTTTAAAAAGGACTAAATTTTAATTACAAGGAATTCAGCTATTTCAATCCAAGCCCCCTGGAAAGAAATAGGTGGCTTTTCTGTACATTTCAGGGGATGAGTCCTTCTCGATGCTATTAAAATTTACTTCTAAAAAATATTTAACATTGCTTTCTATGCAGTGTTTCTATCATTTTTATGTACTATATGCAAATCTACAGCTCCAATCCTTTTCCATAGGGAAGCCTGTAAGCATTCATGCCCTCACCAGTGGCCATAGGAACTGGTATTGTTTTAAACTTTACTGTGTACAAGTATTGAAGAAAAAAATAGAATACAGGTTATACTATACAGATTATCCTGTACACTGAATTATTTTGTAGTTTGCAGGAAAATTATCAACAATAAAACACAGTTAAAGGCATTTAACTTAACAGTTTTGAAACTAAAGAGACAAATGAGTGGACACAATTGAGCCACCTAATTCCTAAGTGCACTTTGTAATCCAATGGACTGGCTTTCTCTGTGTTCAATCCTTCAGGCAACATTTTCTTTCTTTCGTGTCCAGAGCAAACTTTGGACTGGTATATATATATATATATTTATCATGTCAAAAGCACACAAAGGTGCTTTCTGGATTGAAAGAATTTTTGCTATAGAAACTCCACTCAGGGAACACCCGAATGAGGTTCCTTTCATTTCCCCAAGATGGTCCCTATTTATCTACTTGCAATTTCTTGCTTTTGAACTGCTAGGTTGGCAGGAGCTAGGACAAAGACAGGCAATCATTCTGTCATGCAGTACTCGGGTTTTGAACTGCCGACTTGTCAACCTTCCAGCTAACAAGGTGAGCTTCTTAACCACTGAGCCACCACAGACCTGACTGCCAAAATGAAGCCACCTTCTTGGCTTTGTCATTGGCCATAAATAAATCTTTGTCAGTACATGTTTCTGGTAGTAATCAGCTGACCAGTAACTGAGCCATATTCTGTATCTCTCCATGTTCATGCAGCGTGTTGTTATTTTTTTAGGCAAAATGATACTACTATGAATTGTGATAGTATATGGGACAACAAGTTTTGAGTTCCCATGGAGTCATGAAAATCTTGATGTCATCTTGAACCCACTTAGCATCACATTCTTCACAGGGTGGGTAAGAGGATAAAATGGGGTGGAGAGAGAGGTACGCCTTATCTTCAGAGGAGGAAGGGCAAGTTATGATTAATGTATTTACTCATAGATAACAAGAAACTCTTGGAATGCATGTCAGTTGATAGAGATATGCCAAGACCAAGTGGACTGGGAAGTCTCTTTGACTAACTCTCTTTCTCTCTCCCTAACCCGGCACTCTGCATAGTTATCCCTCAAGAGGTGGCTCTGGGTAAGTGATGGCCAACCTTGACACTCCAGGTCAGGGGTTCACAACCTAAAGCCTGTGGGACAGATATGGCCCATGACACCATTTCATATGCCCACCACCCCTCCAAGGGCATTTGAGAAACAAAATGGCCATCCCGTTGAACCTTTTGGGACAAAATGGACACCCCATTGTGCAGCCAGGGTAAAATGGCTGTCCAGCCCTTGAAGTTGACTGAAAGAGTGTGACCCAGCCCCCCGGCTTGAAAAGGTTGGGAATCCCTGCTCCAGGTGTTCTTGGACTTCAATTGCCAGAAGTCCTTCCTACTGATCAGGGATTCTGGGAATTGAAATCAAAGAACACCTGTAGTGTCAAGGTTGGCCATCACTGTAATCTGGATCAAGGCCCAAACAATCAACCCAAAGGTGCTGACCACACTTGCAATCATTGGCCTCTTATCCAGGGCTTGGGAAAAATTTGATTTTGGCTGACAGTGTGCACAATTGCCCAGCCAGTCACAATTACTGGGAGATTCCATAAGTCACTATCCAAAAAAGGATTTTATTTTTAAATGCACTGTAATGCTTTTATTGGGAAGCAAAAAGAAAAGAAAGAAAGAAAACCCTGCAAAATGCCTTATTACTGAGTCAGTACAGTATCATCTTGTGGCAAGTGTCATTCCCTTTCTGAGTCTGAGTCTCAAAATGAGAGCAAACAAACAAGCATTTAGAAGGCAATTAAACTACTTCTTTTGTTAGTGTAAAAATAGTGGCATTAAGGTGTCTGTGAAAACATGTAACTGTGGCACATGAAGCCATAAAAATAATAAGAGGGGAGACATCTTTTCATTTTAAACAAAGAAGAAAACATTTTAAAATATGTATTTTTAAACATCTTGCTACCTACCCAAAATAAAAGGCAAAGGTTGCCCTTGCTCGAAAGTCAGTCACATCCGACTCTAGGGTTCAGTGCTCATTTCTGTTTACAGCCAAAGAGCCAATGCTATCTGCATCTGCAGACATTTCCGTGGACACGTGGCAGGCATGCCTCAACACCGGAGTGCACGAAATGCTGTTTACCTTCCCACCAAAATGGTACCTAACCTATTTATCTACTTGCAATTTCTTGCTTTCGAACTGCTAGGTTGGCAGGAGTTGGGACAGAGACGGGAACTCACACCATCATGTAGTACTCGGGAATTGAACTTCGACCTTCCAGTCTTTGAGTTTAATGACTTAACCTCTTGAGCCACCCCAGTCCCAAAATAGTTGAGGCATAATCTGCCAATCCTTATTTGAGAGATCAGCCTCACACATTTTATGCACAAGCAACTACTGGACATTTGCCATTCCCCCGACTTCTATATGTCTACAAGAAAACAACAAGAAAACAAAGCTACAGTACTGTTATCTGATTTTTAAAGATGGCCTTTTGTCTTATAGCTTTAGCCCTATTATTGCTAGACTAAACTGAAGTTCTTCAAACATTCTTCCTTGGTCATAAAGGATAAAACTGAGATGCTGCTTCTGATGACTGGATTTCCACTTGAGCCATTTTAAACTGGGTGCACTGCAGCCATTTGCGGAGAACTGAAGCATTTGTGTTCATCTGAATGGATCCCTGTAACATCCTAAGGCTATGATGGTTCACGTTGTTCTGGATTGCTTGGAGACGGAGCTGTAGACCAGCAGATAAGTGCTGTGAAAATACAGAGGTGTTTTGTGGTAAATTCATCATTTCTTTTGTTTCAAATATTTCTGCTGCTGCAAGTCCTCAAAACCACTTAGAAAAGGTTGCTCTTTTTGAGATTAGGATAAATACAACTAATATTCAGATCCATAATAATGCATTCAGGTACAACATAAAGATATACACACATCCACTTAATAACAAACCCACAGTATAACCCAAGAAGAAGTAGAGGAAGAAGAGGAGGAGGCAGAGGCAGAAGAGGAGGAGGAGGAAGAAGAAGAAGAAGAGGAAGAAAGAGGTCTACATTCCTTCATAGTGAGTGCCAGGCTATAAAACAACTTACCGTATATACTTGACTATAAGTCGTCCCAAATATAAGTCGAGGTACCTAATTTGGACTTCTAAAACTAGGAAAATTGGTTGGGGATGAAAATGCAGCAGCTGCTAGTGAGTTTCAATAATTAAAATACATGAAAATATGGTAAAATTAATTAATTTAGACATTTTTGTGGGTATGTTTTTGAGTGTTTATGTTGACCCGACTATAAGTCAAGTCTCATTTTGGACCTCATTTTGGGGGCTAAAAAATCCAACTTATACTTGAGTATATATGGTATAGTTTTAATTTATAGTTGCCATAACTCTGAATTGACTTAACGGCACACAATTGTTTTTATTTGAACTGCTCCTCAGAATACCTCAGGCACTTAAACTTGTCTGCAACATAGAAATATGGGCTCCTGTCTTACTGACTGTTATGTTGCTTCCTATTTTAGTGTTTTAAATCAAAACAAGGGGCCTGTTTACTTTACCCAAGGTAATGGAAAATTTTACAGGAGTCACAGCTGGGCTGCAACAGGAGAGGAACTGCAATCTTGACCTTTGTTTTTCACTGAGTCTGAAAAATCTCCATCAGACTGAGTCAGCCTTTAACAACAATGCATATTATATTTGACCAAAGTTTCAGGCCTTTTCTTTTTTTCATTAACCATCATTTTTTGGGTGGGAGAACTTTGGGGAACTTGAAATCTTGCCAGAATGATCCAATGAGGATATAACTCAACCAAGATTTGTCTTAACTCCCCAAAGTAATTTTTTTTAAAAAACCTCTGGATCAGTAATTGTACCTGCCATTCTGAATCAGGCCTAAGCTATGATGAGTGAACAGATTTAGACATGAACACAAAATCTCCCACACTTCTTTTCTTCACAAACAAAAAATATTACGGAAATAAGCATTGAGGAGCAGAACCTACCTTCAGATTTGACTGAATCATTGGTAGCCACATTGGAATGAGCTGATAGAAAACAGAAACTGTGTATTATTTTACTAGGCATATTGATAATTTATTTCAACACTGTGTCACTTGGTTAGAAAGGGTGTAACTAATGTTTTCAGTCTGATGAATAAACAAACAAAGAAAACTATGCTGAAAACACTAATTCAGAGATTATCGGTTGCAGAGGAAGTCTTTTGGATACTAAATAATAAAAGGCTTATTTCTTTTAGTGATGGAATGTGACCTCACAAGATCAAATTAAACAGTTGTACCTGTTTGGCTTTGGCAAGATACATAGGAGGTTTTTATGAGGTGCTTATGGGGAAAGAACTACAGGAAAAGTAAGTAGAATCAGTTAGGCATGCCTATAGACCTGCAATCTATATACTGTAATGTACATAGACTGAATACACATTGAATGTTCCATGTGAAGAACTCTACAAATCTGCATATATACCATACATCAGGGTTTCCTCAAATTTAGGCCTCCAGGTGTTCTTGGACTTCAATTAGCAGAAGCCCAAGTCAGCACACCTGCTGATCAATACTTCTGGGAATTGAAGTCCAAGAACATTAGGGGCCCCAAGGTTGTAGCATATGAAGCTCTTTTCCTCCAACCTCACTGTGAAATAGTTGTAAAGATAAGCAAAGAGAGGTTGAGAATAATGTTAACAACCTTGAGGAATCTCCCAGTAGGGAAAAAGGATGGGATAACAATATTGCTGCTTTTTTCAAAAAAGACCTTGAGATGCTTTTCATTTTTGTTCTTGTCTCTTACTTCTTCATTATTACTTCCTTCCACCAAGCATGTTCTCATTGGGAGATAGTAATATCAGAGCAGGTGTACACAACATTTTATATCAGGGATTTTCAATTTTTCAGCTGTGGGCTAGACTCCGCCCCCTCAGATAGCTGAGCAGGCCAGACTGGTACTGTAAAACGCATCCACAGCTGTAGTAAATGTGTTCATGATGGCTGCGTACTCCTTTATAGCTGTAATAAATGCGTTTACGACAGCCGCGGACTCATTTACAGCTGTTGCAAACACATTTACAAAGCCCTAAATAAGTCCACGGCCAATTCCATTGGCAGTGACAGTGGCTATGGGGGTGGCTGGAGTGAGGTCGGGGCTGGATTATTGGGCACTGTGGGCTGGATCTGGTTCACGGGCTATAGGTTGCAAACCTCTGCTTTATATGCAAGGCTGAAGTTCCAAATGCCAAACTTTGCGATGCAAGAAAATGTCTTGGATAGATCTTCACTTCTTTAATAAAAATTGATGATGAGATTTTAACAAGTCACTTTCAACATTCCTAAGGATAGGTGACACCTCATTCTTTGAAAAATATCCTAGAGATGATACACAAAAGTTCTTAATAACATGTCATTTAGTGGAACAGTGATGGAACACCTACAACCTCCCAATATCATGGGCAACAAACCCTATAATCCTTTACAATTTACTATGCTCATTGGTGTTGATGAGAGCAGGAGTCCAACCACATCTGGAGGGTGAAATATTTCTCACCCCAGCTGCATAAGTGAGATAGCCATGACTCACAGTACCTTACATTATTTATTTACTAGTTACCTATTTCTTCCACTTTTCCTCCAGTGTGCTCAAAATGGGAATCATGGCACTCCTGTATTACTATTTTATCTTCACAATAAACCTGCATGGGAAATCAGACTGAAAGAATGTGATTGGTCTAAGATGAATTTCATGGTTCAGACCGGGATTTGTATCTTCTTATCCAAAGACCCAGAAGAATAATCTAGTCCAGTGATGACGAACCTTGGCACTCCAGCTGTTGTTGAACTTCAATTCCCAGAAACCCTGATCAGCAGGAGTGCTGACTTGGGCTTCTGGGAATTGAAGTTCAAGAACACCTGGAGTGCCAAGGTTCACAATCACTGATGTAGTCATTTCAACATGCTGCAGTAATAAGGATTTTTTAAAATGGCCATGGCATTCTGTTGTCTTTTCATTATTACTACTGCCCCCAATTTTTCCTGACTTAATGCCTCCACTTGACAGACAACAGTGACAACTTCTAAATTTGATAACTCAAGTTGTGTTTAGCTGCACTGTGGAAGAAACAAAGAGATATGGGAATAATGTTTTGTATTTTACTTTGTTTTATAATTTTAACCCAGGTTTTATATCAAGCCTGAAGACCTTTCTGACATGTTCAAACATTATTTAAAGAGCTGGACATATTTTTCCTAAATGTTCCTCTGAATGGCATCAAGATCTCCAATTTTCCAATTAAGGTCCCAAGAGTTACATGGAGGATCTAATTAGTATTGACAGCATGAGATAAAACACTATTCAGGGAATGGTATTTTATTGGTTAGATTGGATGATGCAACATTTGGCAGGACTCTAGAGCTGGGTCAGAGCCACAGTCCCTCTTTAATGCCCTGCGTGGCAACAACATTGGTTAGGAAATACCAGTGAAGACTGCAATATGTTGAAATGTTAACAACAATTTTTTGTCTTAATTAACCATAGAGATTCAACTGGACAAACCTGGACCTCTAACAAGCAGATAGAAATTAACTGTTTGCCCACAAGAGTCTATTCAAATTCAGAGGGGTGTGTGTGTGTTAGGCTTTATAAAGCAACATTTTAATGACCATCCATAACTACAGAAATTATAGGAAACGTGTACACAAATTTCAACAAACACAATTTTCAGAGCAAATGGCTTCTTTAGACAAATGTCAGTATTTTGTGTGATAGCCTTAGCTCTAAGCCCATCTTGAACTCTTCTGGGGAGATTGTCCTGAAGTTTTCTGAAGTACATTATACCAAGCTGCCTTCAGCACTTCCTAGAGTTCTTCTTTAGATTTGTCTTTCATTTATTTCTCTGTGCAAGTGATTTATTTGTTTGTTTGTTCAAATCTATATTGCCACCCACTCGCTGTAGCGACTCAGGAAGGCTTACAAGCAATACATTACAATATGTTGAGGGGGGGCGGGGGGCGGCAAAGTCCAACCAACCCTGGCTCCCCCAAACCATTGGTGTGGGCTCAGGGGGAGGGGCAGCAAAGTCCTCAACCAACCCTGGCTTCTTCTCCCTCCCTCCCCCCAACCATTGGTGTGGGCTCAGGGAGAGGGACAGTGAAGTCCTCAACCGGCCCTGGCTTCTTCCCCCGGTATGATCCCATACTGACTCTCTAATATTCAGATCTGGAGTCTGTAGAGGCCAGTCCATGACTAGCAGTGTTTTATCAGCTGTTTTCCTCCCTAATTATGAGGTGCTTGGGATCACTAAAAGAAGGGGAAAAGTTGTTTTTTTTGGGGGGGGGACTACAATTCCCAGTGCTGTAGTCCAGAGAAACAACTTTTCATATCATTTAACTAAGGAAGTTAAATGGATACATTGTGTCCCTGTTGTAGCCTGCCTCTCTGTATACAAGTCTCATGGAGACAAACAGAGTAAAACCAGTAGTCAGCCAGTGAGGTGGAGTGGCTAGATCTGACTCGCCCAAGATCTCCAGGTTTATGTTTCCACTGAACCAGAAATTAATTGGGATTTTACTCTTAAATGTGTGAAATTATATTAAATCACAGTGACAAAATTGCAGCCAGTTACCAAGGTGCCATGCACTTGCTTGTATAATGGCAACTTGTTAATTAGCTGTAATTTGTTATTGTGACTTATTATAATTTTACTAACATGAGTGTAAAAACCAAATAGGATTCTGGCTATCTCTCTCTCTCTCTCTCTTTATCTGCCTGATCTATCTCAGAGGGATTTTGTGAAGATAAGACTGAAAGGAGGAAAGCTCACTGGAGTTAAAATGAGATAAAACTGTCTGCAAACCCAATTGCAGATGGACCTTGTTCTGATCCAGAAGGACAGGTCCACGTAGGCCTGTTTCTGGTCATATAACACATGAAGAGGGCATACAGTTATTTGGAAAGCATTACAGCAGTGATTTCACATGACAGCTGCATTTAAAAATTAGCCATCCATACAACTTTTCACAGGGGAGTTATCATGTCAGCAAACAAAGACCCTACAGGGATCTGATTCCTTGTCAGATATGTCTGTGAAAGGTACCCATTTATGTCAGTCACTTGCTCATGTGAAGGCTTTAAAAAGTGTAAAGGTCACATTTGCTCAAAAGCCAGTCACATCTGACTCTAGGATGCGGTGCTCACCTCCGTTTATGGTCAAAGAGCCAGCGCTGTCTGCATCAGTAGACATTTTTATGGTCATGTGGCAGGCATGACTAGACACAGGAGAGCACAGAACGTTGTTACTTTCCCACTGAAGTGGTTCCTATTTATCTACTTGCAATTTCTTGCTTTCGAACTGCTAGGTTGGCAGAAGCTGGGACAGAGACGGGAGCTCACTCTATTGTGCAGCACTCAGGTCTCAAACTATTGACCTGCTGACCTTCCAGTCATCAAGTTTAGCATCATAACCACTAAGCCACTACAGTCCCTATTCTTGACATACTCTTCTGAATTCTGCTTTGTCAAGTTTGGCATTTGGGAACAGAGCTTGCTCCTTGTTCAGGAGTATTCCAGCTTTGTACTCAAACAAGGATGATGAGCATTAATGTCCAACACAGATATTAGGCAATGGATTGGCAATGGTTGCCTTAGATCTTATTTGAAAGTGGGGAATAGCCCATGGCAATGATATTCTTGATAGGACAAGGAGCTGCAATTTGGGGGGGGGGTATTCAGGAGCCACTGAGGCTTTCCTTCAATATCAGCTTTTCATGCATTGAAGGCTGAACTTTCTACTTGTGTTCAGATAGCATTTTTCCAGTATAATGACCCAAAACACTTCCCCCCCTTCATCTTTGCATTGCATAATCCAGATACCTTCCAAGAGAAAACGAATAAATCCCACAAAAATGACAGCTTGTATTTAGTCCTACTCCTTTGTTCCTTAGTTTACTAAGAACTACATCATTTCTGGACAGCGATACAGCCAAGTTATATAAAAGCTGTACTGACAGCTGTTGTTTTTAATGATCCAGCTGCATCCAATGAATAGAGGGATTCTTCACTCTATGTACTTAAAGGCCATGATTTTATTTCATTTCATTTGGGTTTGGTTTCATAAATGTAATTCTATCTTGATTCCCCCAAGCTAGCTCTGTAACAGGAAGAATTCCAGTCTTTTTGTCTTCTGTAGAAAACCTTTTGAATTGAATAAAATAAGACTTGAGATTAGCCCCTAGTCCTCAGAAGTCCTTTTTCATGGGGCAATGAAAAGGGTAGGGGAGAGGCTGAGGGGCCAGCAAGCATCTACTAAAAGCCATGCACAGCCTTTTGGAATCTAGTTATTGTTAAAAGCATAAGTGTTCTCAATGAAGAACTGACCTACCTTGACAAATATAGTGGAATTACATTCCTGCAAAGCCTCCATTAAGCTGATCACGTGGAGACACACCATCTCCACCATCTAGAGGGAAATAAACACCCAGTATGACAACATCAGGAAAACAAAAAGCAATGGCTAATCGGATTAACTTCAGTTCACTAGAGTAATACATAACACATACACACATAATTTTTTTTTGAATTAAATAACCAGCAACCAACTGGAAAATCATGTTTACTTTTGATATAGCTGTTTCCAACTGTACTTCATTTTATCTGGTTTGAACGTTCAGAATTGGTGTAACCAAAATATGATATTTTACTTGGTCCAGAATTTTAAAAACCAACATTTTTTTGTACTGCACATCCCAGAATCCCCAGACAGCAAAACCAGCAGCCATGCTAGTTGAAGGATTCTGGGAAGCATAGTCCAAAAAAAAGTATATCAGTCAAAAATCTAAGCAAAACAAAACAAGAATGAGTCTTCTTCTTTCATGACCTGATCAAACCCTAGACGGCCAAAATGAAGCCACTTTCTTGGCTTTACTGTTGGCCAAACTTAAGTCCTCATCAGCACAAGTTTCTGGCAGTAATTGGCAGACCAGCAAATAAGCTTGATTCTGTATCTCTCCACATTCACACAGTGTGTTGTTGTCCACCAGCAGTCCCAACTTTAGCAAGTTGATCTTGCATTTAGAGATTCCAACCTTCAGCTTATTCAGGGTCCTCCAAGTGACACAGGGAAGGTTGAGTTCCTCAGCTATATCTTCCTTCAATGTTGTTCCATGTCCAATGACCTCCTTCCTCCATATTCTAATTTGGTTTTGTTCTTGCGTACCCTCAATAATGTTTGATCTCGCAATAAAGCTCCTCCTGGATCTTAGTCAGCAGACCTGAGGCTCATATACATTTAGAGCAGAGGTTCTCAACCTACAGCCCATGGACCAAATCCAGCCCATGGTGCCAAATAATCTAACCCTTGCTCCAGCTGCCACAACTGCTGCTGCCAGTGGAATCAGCCGTGGACTCATTTACGGCTGTTGTAAATGCATTTATGACAGCCATGGACTCATTTACAGCTGTGTTTACAACAGCTGTAAATGAGTCTGCAGCCGATTCCGGTGGTGGATGAACCACCAATCCAGCCCACCAACTGTTTGAGCATGACCTGGCCCCTGACTTGAAAAAGTTGCGAATCCTTGGTTTAGATGATGTTGAGGGTCATTCACTTGCTTAGGTCTCTTGGCGTCCGCTGCTACTTCTCTCCTTATCTTTATTAGTAAAGGATTAGGCCCATGATGGCGACCCTTGGCACTCCAGGTGTTCTTGGACTTCAATTACCAAAAGCCCATGGTAATCACTTAGCTGACTGGATGGCTCAGTGGTTTAGGGTATCTGGTTGCAGAGCCAGATGTTGAAAGTTCAACTGCCCACAGTGCCTCCAGGGAGAAGAGCCAATCAATGTCACTTTGAGCAAGCTGCACAGTCCCGGAACACCTCTAGAAGAAGGGAATGGGAAAGCACTTTTGTATACAATTTACCTAGAAATCTCTGTAAAGGGTCACCATAAGTCAGAATTGACTTGTTGACATGTAATTGTATTATTAATGGCATAAGAATCCTAAATATGTCTCCAGCATATATACATTATCTCAGTTATTTCTCTCTGAAGTCTAGTCAAAGTCCCAAAAAGATAACTTTTCCAAACTCTGGATCCATCCTTGTAAGTCCTTCTCAACACATTGTCCTGGATAGTCACCATTCATCACAATTCCAACAGACATGGATATTTTTTAATTTTCTGAATGCGCTCTCAGAATTAACATACTGTTCTAGCTAATACATCACTCTGAATGAGCAGAAAGTTATGAACATATATTACTTCAGGTTGTCTTCAAAGCATAAAATCTGGTGTACAAGAAATTTTTCTGTTGCATTGGCGTCATAAATATGATTTAAACTATTCTGCAGTGGACCAATTTATAGACAAAGCAATTTCATGAGACAGAAAAATAACTGAATTAACTATATTACCCACAAACATAGTTTCCCTTTAAGATGTGTTTCATCGTTATATGGAAGGTCCAATTAATTACCTTTCAAGAGGTCATAACGTTATGTAGTAGTGCCACTAGGCATTGCATATAGAAGGGATTGCTCATGCATGAAGTTACATTATTCTTATTTAGGGCCACATGAAAATCCAATTTCAGTATTCTTATTTAGGGCCACATGAAAATCCACTGTTTAAACCATAGATTTCCTTCATGCAGTGCCTCAGATGAAGTTATGATGAGCAATTGATTTTGAGTTAAAGGGATGCCAATATATTGGGAGCAGAAGGAAATTGTATAACCAAAATCCAAGTGCCTGGGTTTATTTTTCCCCTCCTCACTCCCTAGTCTCTTTTGTGTCACATCTTTGAAGTTGTGAGTTTGTATGCAGTACCTGCCCCATTCTGGGAACCTCCAATGGCTGCACCAAATAGACAGACAGACAGACAGATCCACGTCTAAACTTAATCAGAATGCAGAGTGCTTGGTCCACATATATTATCCTTTATCCCTGCTGCTGCTGTGTGGGTTTGTATCTCAATCTATAGCCATAGGATTTTCACATTTAAATGGTTCAGGACCAAATGGAACTACCCTATTTCTCAGTCACTGCACCTGACTCACCACCTTGTTATGTGCCATTAGCTGGAGGATGCTCGGTGTTACTCGGCTCCAAAACTCCAGAGCGGTGAGGATGGCTGTGAAGCTAAATTCATTTTGGTTTTGGACTGTGGGAGCGACAGCCGCTTGCTCACAATAGATTGTCCACAGCTGAGCAAATATAAAGGCATGGAAGAGAGAACACATGTGCAGGACGGATGTCTAGGAGAAAAGAAATAAAGGGTGAGGAAGAAAACCTTTATGTTTTCCTTCAAACAATGCACTCAAATCTCCTGCAGAGTACTAGAACGTAATAACAATTCCCTTTCCCAATAGCCTCCATCAAAGTAATCCTAGTCCACGACAGCCCTGTCAAGAATTCCCTTTCCCTGTTGGTGTGCAGTGAGTGATAGAGCCACCCATCCATATTCAAACAGGCACTTTACATTCACAGACTGAGGTTACGCAAAGGGATGGATGTGGTTGAAGCTTATTGGGGGGGGGGGGGATTACACAACTCTTTGAACCAGGGAGCAATGGAATGAACTGATGGAACAACTCTGAGCAGGGCAACCAATTCAGCTTTTCTACCACCAATCACCATGCTACACAAGCCACAATTCCATGAGCAAAGCAGAATCCAAACTTGTGCTTTTGCCACATTTGTGAGTAGGAAGTATGCTTGTAAAAGCATGGACGACACATCTAAACTTCTTTTAATTCGCTAAAAGAAAAACCACATATGGGTGTGATGGACAGGTAAATTAATCACCCTCCAAAATACATCTGGTCAATTTATTTACATCAGGGGTACCCAAACTACAGCCCATGGGCCGGCTCTAGTCCCCGACACCAATTCATCCAGCCCACACCATCCTTGTCACTTCTGGAAGGAGAAGTAAAATGCTTCCAGGAGTGACAAGGGTGGTGTGGATCAGATGAATTGGCATTGGGGGGCAGATATGGCCCACAGGTTGTAATTTGGGCACCCCTGGTTTAAGCAGAAGAAATGGCAGCTTAAAATCTATCTCATCCTGTTGCAAAACAGATTGCAAGGTGTGTTTTACACCCACTTCCAGTGGGAGGAACCACTTGACTGGCCTCCTGAACCATGTGACCAGCCCACTGAACCACATGACTGGCCCACGGCCAAAAAGGTTTGGGCACCTCTGATTTACATCATGGCAGAGCCACAACTAGGCAGGCAAGACAGGGAGGTTTAGAATGCATGGACCAATTGTTTAGCTGCCAGCCAGAGATTAGAAAGAGCTTGGTGAGCAAAGCATCCAGAAAGTGTCTGCTTTGGTCCGAGGCAGGACAGGTTGTTCATGTAAACATACTAGGAATGCTTCTGAAGGTATTAATAAAGGCTTCCTAATACTGTACTAAGAAAAGCTTTAGCAAAACAAACGTGGTCTCGTCTCTCTCTACTAGGAGATCAGAAAAATGAAATGGTGGTGGTGGTAGCGGGTGTTAGACTATATTTTTTAGAATCCCACAACCAACGTAGCCATCTGACTGTGGGGCTTTAGGTCAAAAAGAAGCAGACATCCTACAAATGCTGTTTCCTATCTTTGAAAAGTAAGGCAAAGGCAAAGGTCGCCCTCGCTCGAAAGCAAGTCATAGCCGACTCTAGGGGTATGTTGCTCATCTCTGTTTATAGCCAAAGAGCCAGCACTGTCTGTGTCTACAGACAATCCCGTGGACATGTGGCAGGCATGACTAAACACCTGAGTGTAAAGAATGCTGTTTACCTTCCCACCCAAGTGGTCCCTATTTATCTACTTGCAATTTCTTGCTTTCAAAGTGCTAGGTTGGCAGGAGCTGGGACAGAGATGGAAACTCACTCCGTCATGCAGCACTCGAAAATTGAACTGCCAACCTTCCAGTCATTAATTTCAGCACCTAAACCACTTTTGAAGAGTAGTGACTGTATAATATCAGCTTCTTCCTTCCTGCCAGCCTTCCAGAAAAATGTCTGCTGCAACAATTGCTGAGTGCCAGTAAGAGTAATGTGAAAGGCAGCCAATTGGCTCCGTTCCTTGGTCATCAGCCTCCCACCAATAACTTGGACAACAATTTCCAGTTCTTTTCATTTAAAAAATGCAAAGAATGCAGGAGGCGATACCTTTATTTGGATCATTGAAAAAAAAACCAAAACATTTTATTTATTTATTTATGGATGTGTATTGCCGCCCAATTCCAAAGACTTTGGGTGGCGTACAGACATTAAAACCATCACAATTTAAAAAAAAAATCCCAACTAAAACCCCATCAAAAACTACCACCAAAAAATATTCCCTTACCCTCCTGCCAATTTAAAAAAAGAGGGAAAGAGTGCTCTTAAATCAGCCAGCTTTTGAGATCAAAGGTCTTCATCAGGCAGGTATAAATTTATCAACGAAAGTTCGTGGCAGATGTTGTTGTGCCAGGCGCTGTTCGTAGAAACGTAGGCCGGACAAACAGCAAAAGATTTTATGGATCAAGCAACTCAGCTTCCTATGGGGGTGGCTATTAAAACACCATGAAATCTTTTGCTGTTTGTCTGGCCTACATTTCTATGAATAGCGCCTGGCACAACAATAACTGCCATGAACTTTCATTAATAATTTTATGCCTGCCTGATGAAGAGACCTTTCATCTCTAAAGCTTGCAATGTTTTGTTGCATTCTTTGCATTTTTTATGATTTGAACATTTATTTATTTTATTTTGTCCAATTTGTTATCCCGCCCCAATTAGGTAAACCCAACTCTGAGCGGCTTACAACACTACCAAAAAAGACATGACTTAAAACAACAGTACATAGTAAATATCCAGCCAATCTGGCACTCCGACATGCCTTGTACATATTATAATTCGATTCATCCATTACAATTAAGACTGCAATTAATTAAATGTTAAAAAGGTTAAAAATTCAGTTAAAATTAAGTTAAAAAATTAAACTTTAAAAATTATACTTACACAAGTTTCAAAACAGTAATAGGTCAGAGCAGGGGGTGGCTGACTCAATTAGATCAGCCACCCAGCATGAGATCCAACATTCTTAGATCCCCATACTTGCCCTGCCAGCCAGGTTTTAAGGCCCTTCCGAAAGCGTAGGAGCTCTGTTTGTATGCGTAGTGCGATTGGCAGGGGGTTCCACAGGGCCGGGGCGGCCGTAGAGAAGGCCCTCCTCCTAGTGCTAGAGAGGTGTGCCTCTCTAGCCGATGGAATCCTAAGCGAGCCTCTCCGATCCGCCCTGGTGGGACGGGCAGAAGTTCTTGGGGCGACGCGGTCTCTAAGGTATCCTGGCCCACTACCATATAGGGCTTTAAAGGTAATAACCAGCACCTTGAATTGCACCCGGAGACATACTGGCAGCCAATGCAGCTGCCGAAGCAGTGGTGAGGCACGAGCATAACATGGATCACACGGCTAATTTTCTTTGTCTGCCTACAGTTCTTTTCAGAATCACTGCAAAGATGCAATAATTCCAGTGCTTCTGTTTATTATCCAAAGGCTGCACTTAGGCTGTACTCTGTATAACATATACATTTATTTGTACATCATAATATTGTTATCCTCTTGTAGAAATATTTTACCTTAGATTGCTCTGGAAATCCAATCAGGATCACAATTAGGTGATCAGCAACATGAGAGCCTGCATCCAG
The DNA here is from genome assembly GCA_030440675.1 of Furcifer pardalis. Classification (NCBI taxonomy): domain Eukaryota; kingdom Metazoa; phylum Chordata; class Lepidosauria; order Squamata; family Chamaeleonidae; genus Furcifer; species Furcifer pardalis. The sequence goes on from CP126894.1 coordinate 23,971,912, forward strand.
TGGAATGGGCATACAGATTGTAGGAGAATTTGGACAGACAACACTATGTGTCAAGGACCCCAACAAGAGCCAGGAGAGCAACCGGATATGAGATACACATTCAATGAATTCTTTGGGCCTGTTAGAAAAAACATGTGGAGCTTCAGTTATCCACTTTTTCAAAGACTAAACCTTCCCAATAAATTACTGTATAGTGTGAATCACACAATCTTCGAGGAGGCTCTTTCTGTGTATATTATTATGTGCAAATGTTAAGAATTCTTACTTGACAATAACTGTGACTTTATGGTATCGTAGGTAAAGGTCGCCCTGGCTCGAAAGCCACTCTAGGGTTCAGTGCTCATCTCTGTTTATAGCCAAAGAACCAGCGCTGTCTGCATCTGCAGGTGTTTCCGTGGACATGTGGCAGGCATGACTAAACACTGGATTGCACCGAACGCTATTTACCTTCCCACTGAAGTGGTATACCTGTTTATCTACTTGCAATTTCTTACTTTCAAACAGCTAGGTTGGCAGGAACTGTAACAGAGAGGGGAGCTTACTCTGTCGCTCAGTACTTGGGTCTCGAACTGCTGACCTGACAACCTTTCAGTCATCAAGTTCAGTGTCTTAACCACTAAGCTACTGCAGTCCCTCTGTTGTCTGGTATCTCATAACAAGACAACAAATTATTTGTGAATTATTCCATTTGTGACCAAAATGTTCTTACCCCTGTTGCATTGCAGAAGGAGGGTGATAGAGCCAAGGCAAATAACGAACCACAGCCTTGTTATCCCTGTGATTTCCACGTGAGATTTCCATAGCAGCAATCTGAGCTAAGCCAACCTTCAAGTGCCCACCAAATGTATCCTCATGAAGTGGCTGGGAACATGTTTTCATATGACTCTGCAAAACAAGAATGTTTAACACAGTGGAGGGATTAATATCATTTAATATTAAATGTACTTTAAATGACAGAGTACTATTCAATTCATCCAGCTGAAAACTTTATTCTGAGTTAGAGAAGGCTGAGACTACTTCACAAGAAAGACTCTCCCAATTACTGGGGATCATATCACATGGTAAGTAAAATGCATATTTCTTATCTTTCCTATTTTTTTCCCTATTATATTAATTTTTTCTTCCAAAAACTGTTCAAAGTTCCATACATGAGAAATCAGACTACAACATAAAACCAATGTTTAGCTCTCACCTACCCATGACAGAACAAATGCAAACTAATTTGTATCATGCAGAGCCAGTTTGCTTTAGTCCATTAGGGAACGCTGATTCTAATGATATATAAGCCATATGGTCTAGTCCAGGGCTCAGCAAACTTGGCTCTCCAGGTGTTCTTGGACTTCAATTACCAGAAGCCCAAGTTTTATCCACAATATAGTCCTTTTAGGAAACCTTGTTATGAGACCCTATATTTAACAGAGTTGGACAAAGGTTACTTGGGAGGCTCTGGGAGTTGTCAACCATTACTTTATTAATTGGTTGCAACTGACCTGCTTCGCTTTACACAATTGCCCTTACTCCGACCATAAACAGTAACTTTTTCAGGCTCTGGGAACAGGGATTCTTTGGTTCTCCAGATGTTTCTGGATTCCAGCCTGCATAATCCATTACAAGTACCCACACCACATGGGGCTATTCAAAACATCTGGAGACTCCAAAGTTAATCGCTCTTATTCTAAATCCATCCATAACATATGATATTAGCCTATGAAACAAGATCTCTCCGCTGTCTGGATGGCCCATGATGGAGAACTTCATAATAATACATGCTATAGAAATCTTACATAGTAAGATGCATCTGAACTTTATACTCATTGATGCATCTGAACTTTATACTCACCTTTAACTTGGTTAAAGTATGCATATCAGCAATAAAATCCAAAACTTCCCCAACATACTGTCTCATGCATTCCATTGCTGCTGTTCCACACTAGAACATATAAGAATAAAAACCAGTGTTATTGGCTCCTCAAGGCTCAACAATAAAAGGTAAACTGCCTATCTCTCCCTTGATACTGCAGTGACTCAAGCGGTTAAGATGCTGACTGGCAGGCGGAAGGTCAGCAGTTCAAAACCTGAGTGTTGCATGATGGAATGAGCTCTTGTCTCTGTCCCAACACCTGCCAACCTAGCCATTTGAAAGCAAGAAATTGCAAGCAATGTAGATAAATAGGTACCACTTCAGTGGGAAGGTAAACAGTGTTCCATGCACTTCAGTGTCTAGGCATGCCTGCCACATGTCCACGGAAACAACTGCAGACACAGACAGTGCTGGTTCTTTGACTATAAACAAAGATGAGCACTGAACCCTAGAGTCAGATACAACTGACTTTCGAGCAAGGGTGACCTTTACCTTTACCCTTGATACCAGCTCAAACCAACCTCCCAAAACTCTCCTAGATCTTACACCCTGGTTTCACAACAGTTCTGGAAGGTAATCTGCCACAAAGTGAGTATGTAAAGCCCAGTTTCTGATACAGTAAAACAGTAGCAGTAGCAATAGCATATGGGGATCCTACTTTTACAGGCTAAGGGTGCATTTGGCAAAAGGCATGTGAACATGTGGTTTGGACTGGCCTCCAGGTATATTCCACATCTGTGGAATGGGCCTGCCTATTGAATTGCATTGAGAAAATTATTGGTTTGTTTCATAAATAGCATGATTATCTGTTTCCTGCTTGCAAAAGGGGCTGAGGATTTCTCTAGATTTACGTATGCTAAAATGAGCAGAACAGACAGGTAGCTGGCTGCTGTGGCAATGAGGCTTTGGCTAAACTGGAACACAATGGAATATTCAAGCCACAGAAACTGATACTTTCAGCATACCCTGCTAAGATGCTAACAAGCACAACATCTGCCACAGGACAAAATGATGATTTAGTCTTTGGGAATAAAGAAAGATAGTACAATGCACTTTCCAACTTGCCATCTATCAATGAAGAACTGAATTTCAGAGGTTGAAGGTAATCAGAATGCAGGAAAATTAAGGGCATAAGTGAAACAAAAAGCAATTACTGCTTGTGAGATGTAACTCAGATTCAGAGATTCACAATTATTCACATTATTCACTCACATGCAGATACTTTTCAGTTCACTTTTTCTAATGCTCAGAAGCCTGTTCCTTGGTTTTGTTTGTTTGTTTGTTTGTTTGTTCAGATTTATATTGCTGCCTGCTCACCAAGGCGACTCAGGGTGGCTTACAGTGAAAACAGCAACACTGCCTTTCTTCAGAAAATTTGATTTGTGCAGTGGAAGGTCCAAACTGCTGTTTTTGTGACCTTTAGGCATGCAGTGGCTCAAGTGTTGAAGATGCTGACTGGGAAGCAGAAGGTCAGCAGTTCGATTCCCGAGTATTGCAGGATGGAATGAGCTCCCGTCTTTGTCCCAGCTCCAGAGAACAAATCAGTTTAGAGGAGTATAAAGCATTCTGACTTTTTTGTACAACTTGTTAATCTCAATACAATTATTGTCACCTAAGGGTTAGTCATAGATGACTGACAATAATAGGGTTATTGATCAATAGATGTGAATTTTCTTACTATTATCCTAACATCAGCAGCTGCCAAAGGCTATTATAAAAGAGAGAAAAGAAAGAAAACATAATATACCTGGTAATTTGTTAACAAAACATTTATCCTAAAACTCCTCTACCACATGATAATCAGTTTATCAGATTAAGGATGGCTCAGATCCACACTTTTAAATTGAGTTTTAGTTGCTGAAATTTAGAATTTAGCAGGGTTGAGGAATGTACAGCTGTGCAATTTTTGCATTTTAGCACTTGACCGCTTCTCATTTCTCCATGTTAATCTAAAATCTACGTGGATGTGAACTGCACCACCTTCTGTCGTCTTCCCGGTTATGCCTGTCAGTTTACTTGACAGGACAACAAACGGTAAAAATAAGGTCACGGAGAAGCCTGACAGAGTGTCCTCCATCTTCCAGTGGCTTTGGAGAAGGATTCCACACTTTGTTTCTTTCAAACTGATTGATGGCATGATAAAGGCCATTGTGCCTCAGCCTCTTGAATACTGATGGTTCAGCTCAAAGCCATAGGATTCTCTCTTTTTTTGTTACTATTTCTCCTGTTGCAATAAACGTGTTGATTTCTAAGAAGGTAAACCATGCTACAAGGTTTTCCTTCTTAGACTACTAGAATCTCCATTTCTACTATAATATCTGAAAGAAAAAAAGTAGATAGTTGAACTGGAAAATAATGATAATTTTTAGTATCATTTAATATTTTAGGGTCTGGGATGTATTTTCCCTTACGTTTCAACATAAACTAAATGTGGCAATTTCTGGGGATTAAAAAAAGGATACACAATGCCATGGCCGTTCCCTTGTTGGGGTGCTGGGGTGGTAGAAGTAGAGAAAATAGTCTGCTAGAAGGAACCACTCTGGCCCCTTCCCTCCATTGAATGGTCTGGAGAAGACAAAGGCATGGACCTAAAAGGGGGAACAAATCATCCTCAACCTGACTTGTCCACATGCACGTGACATCTGAGCCTATTTTGCTACATGTGGAATTTGATGTCTAAGTGCAAGAAGAACCTCTGCAGAAGTGCTAAGAAACAGCAGCTCCCACAGGTTAGGAGAAGTGGATGTGAAGAACATGACAAATGAGGAAGAAAAAGGTGAGTACACCATCCACATTGCTACATCAGCCCACAATATGAATGGAATATAGAGACACACATAGTCCAGAACATTCTGATGTGTGGACATTGCCTTGTGGTTTATACTAATATTAATAACTGCTTGCTATCTAGTACATTCTGACTTCTGGCAACACCCCCACCCCCACCCATGTCTTTCTAGGTGTGGCGTACTCAGAAGTGGATTATTACTCTCTTCTTGTGGGTGTGCCCTGGAACTATCTAGCTTGCCTAAGTCTACAAAGGCTGGTTCTTTTCCCAGGGAACATAATGTGGAATCAAGTTTCCAGTCTCTGGATCTGCAATTACATTCTGGAAGGGCTTATCCAGGCTCCTTGCATCTCATTTGGACTTTAGTAATGGTAATTTAACAGCCACTCTTTATTTCAGGGACCACAAGTAAAGGTAAAGGTCTCCCTTGCTCAAAAGCCAGTTATGCCTGACTCTAGGGTATGGTGTTCATCTCAGTTTATAGCCAAAGAGCCAGGGCTGTCTGTGTCTGTAGACATTTTCGTGGTCAAGTGGCAGACATAACTAGACACCAGAGAGTACAGAACACTGTTACCTTTCCTGCCAAAGCAGTACCTATTTATCTACTTGCAATTTCTTGCTTTCAAACTGCTAGGTCGACAAGAGCTGGGACAGAAATGGGCGCTCACTCCTTCGTGCAACACTCAGGTCTCGAACTGCTGACCTGCTAATCTTCCGGTCATCAACCTCAGTGCTTAACCACTAAACCACTGTGGCCCCGTCAGGAACTACAGCCTTCCCTAAAGAGAAGGCTGGTACTGTACTGCCATTTTGAAAAGTGCAGAGTTGGGAAGGAGTGCTGTAGGCTGTGATCTTCAAGCATGTTATTTTAGAAGTATGCAATATATTGACAATCAAATTTAAGTACACATTTTAAAAAAAAGTTAAAGAAAAATGGAAAGGAAAGACCCAGCATTTGCATTGGCACTTACCCCAGGCAGGGATGCAAGCATCTGCTTGTGCAAGATCATCGATTCAGCTAGTTTTGTTCCGGCATCTGCACAAACAAACTAATAAGGAGCAGCATATTAAGCAATCTATCATTTGAGGTACATAAGGCAAAATGCAATAACTCGTAGTTTATATTAATAAGCCAAGTTCCTTCTTGTTGATATTTGCAGTAATTTTGCTAGACACAAAAATGGAACCTCTTATATTGAGAATAAGCAGAACAATATACCATGATCAACAAGCCAAGGAATTTAGATTCTGTAGATTCAATATACAGTAATACCCGGATAACGATTGCATCGGATAACGCTAGAACTGGATAACGATGCAAGTTTTTGCGAAATAAACTTGCATAGGATAACGATTCTGGATAATGGTCTGCAGGTGTGGGGTGGTTTGGGTAGAACTACCCAATCCACCCCCCACCCGCAGCGGTCTCTGCGACTGCAGTAGGGTCGGGGAAAAGCACCCGCCTTTTCCCCAACCCTACTGCAGTCGCAGAGACTCTTTGTCTCTTAATTTCCCTCCCTGTATTTAAACTACAGGGAAGGGGGAAAGAGAGAGAGGTGATTGGTTCTCTAGAGAACCAATCACATCTCTCTTTTCCCCTCCCTGTAGTTTACATACAGGGAGGGAAAGAAAGATGGAAGCAGTTCTCTCTCTTCCTGTAGTTTAAATACAGGGAGGAAAAAAGACGCGATCACGTCTTTTTCGCGATCGCGTCTTTTTTCTCTACAACAAAACTATTTAATTGAAATAGATGCGTTCTTTTCATTAATTTGGCTTGTATTCTACCGTTCCTCACAGGACCAAAGTTCAGGGAAGCAATATTTTTTGTTACAATTTCCAAATAGATGGCCACTGGCTGACCTGGCTGGGAAACTGAGCTCTAATGGCAAAATGATATGGCACCAAACTCTGCAAACAGTGGCTAACAAACTCTGTAAAACAGGGATGGTGAACCTTCATGCTCCAGATGTTCTTGAACTTCAATTCCCAGAAGTCCTAATCAGCAGGTGTGCTGACTTGGGCTTCTGGTAATTGAAGTCCAAAACATCTGGAGCACCAAGGTTAGCCATCCCTGCTGATGTATCCTAGTATCCTGTGTGTTAGGTGAGCACACAATCATTCCTCATTTAGCAGGCTTTCCTCTGTATATCAGCTTCTGCATTGATTGTACCATTTTGTTTTGATCATCTAAATTGGTCAATACTTCCATCATGTTAAGAACGAAGATGGGTTGCATTGACAGGTATCTTCTAGAAGAGAGCTGGAGCAATAGTAAGGCTGTTCGGTGTTCTCCAGCTACTGATTCCCTTGACTCAGCCCCCCCCCCCCAAGTATTATCCAGTAAAAATAGTTGAATTGCCTTTTAAATAGGTCATAGACCCTAGCGTTTAATCTTTTTCCATACTTGTTCTTCTTGACCAGAGGCAAATTTCCAGCTGCTTCCAGGGTTTGTTTTTGTATGTTTTATGTTTTACTATTTTGAGATAGTCTGTGTGGGCTTCCAGTAATGAATGGAATATGAAATTCACTCTCTGGATTCACTAAAGTTTCCCACCCCTAATCTGGAAGCTGGATAATAAATATAATGAAGACAGATTTATGCTAAATGTTAATGTCAAGAGAATGAGTAAGGAAGTACTGTACTTCATAGCCTTGATGGAAAAACTTCCCTAGTATTCACAGTTAAAAGTGTTCTGCAAGGTGCTCCATTAAACACTTGCTTGGAAATAGTTCATTTTGCTCATAAACCTATGCTTGTGATATATCGTAATGTGGTTGTTCTCAGGGTTGTGAAAATATTCTTTGCGTCATAGTCTGTGGGAAGAGACTTCTAGGTCACCACAGAATGGTATCATTTGTGACGGAAGGGAAGGGTGCAACCACATCCTTTTTCTGGCATCTGGCCAATCTGCCACATTCAAATAATACACTGAGGAGATTGTTCACATGGGAACAGGTGACAATGACCAGGTAACTGTGAAGTGGAATGACCTCCTATTTATCTTAATGTATCTGATGCTGAGTATTTTCCTTAATGTTATCTGCTTCCTGCAGGAAGTGGGGTGGGTTTCCTCCAAGCATTACAAGGAAGAGATAGGGTGACAAAACAAAAGGCCTGGAACTCATTCCCAATGCACCTCACCATTGCCTATATCAACTCTATTTCCTAGGTGTCAAGATGTCACTGGCAACAGAATTTAACACCAGGGTTGTAAACGAAAGCCACAAAAGAAAAGGACAGACAAGGATAATTGCATGCTTGCCAAGTCGTCTGCTGTTGATGATAAAGAGCTGGCAAAGGGCTTTAGGGGTTGGTGGGAAACCAGTTTGTGTAGGCTCAGGAGTTGAGAGAAAGTGTTTTGACAGTGAGAGGTGCAGCCAAGAGAGAAAGGCTTCTGGGTTATGGGAAGAAGATGCCCAAGTTCTGCCTTGGGTTTCCTCCTTAATGCTAAATGTTAATGTCAATGAGTAAGGAAGCACTTTGTGGCCTCGATGGGAAAATCTTCCTCAGTATTCACAATTAAAAGGGTTCTACCTTCAAAGTTTTAATGCCAATATAATGAGTAGTTACAAGTTTTATTTTCTGGTGTAATGAGCAATATATCCTAGTTACTTTTTAAAAGTTACTTTTAATAGGTTTTTGGTGAGGCATTTTGACAGGAAGTATTCAAGCCATATCCCTCCTTCTTATTAATTCTAAGCAGTAAGGGAAATACTGCTTTGATCCATCCTTTTTGTATTTTTATTAAGATACAAGATCAGAACTGATCACTAGAGGAAACTAAGAGACTTTTCCTGATACCAGTAAAGGCAACAATGGAACACATTCATGACATATAAGAAAAAAGTATGATTTCTAGGGGATGAAAGATAACTATAATTACCACTTATGAGTCCTACATTAACAGTAATACAGTGAGTTCCTTTTCAAAAACAATGTTCCAAATTCTAGAGGAGCGTTTTCCCAAATTGTTCCATGGAACACTGGTGGACTTCAATTCACAGAAACCTAAGTCAATGAATTGGCTGATTGGTGCTTTAGACTATCTGCCTGTCCCACTAGAGCAGACCAGAGGGGCTCCCTGATAGTCCCATTGGCTAGAGAGGGTCACCTCTCTAGCATGAGAACGACAGCCTTTTCTGTGTCTGATTCAGCCCTGTGGAACCTCCTGCCAACTGAGCTTCATCTCCAGGCAGAGCTTTTACCCTTTAGAAAAAACCTTAAAACCTGGCTGGTGCAGCGGGTGTGGGAGTTGGCTGGGGAGACAGTCACTCCATGCTGGCTTATATGAGTGCCACCCAGGCTTCCAGCTTTCAGTCTTCGAAATTTTATGATGTAGCTGTTTGGGGAAGGCATTTTAAACTTTTAAACAATTTAATATTTTAATGTTTTTATCTCATGGTTTTGTAGAGTTTTTATTTGTGGTGCTTCTATATGTGTAAGCTGCCCAGAGTCGCCTAGGTGAGAGGGTGGCGATGTAATTGTGATCGATTAAATAAATAGACTTAGGCTTCTGGGAATTGATGTCTAAAAACCAAAGATTGGGAAACACTGCTCTAGAGAAAGGCACTGACTAAACAGAACCAAGGGTGGATACGTAGGTCCTAAGTTACAAGGATAGTTTGGATTCTCCAAACTCCAACCACATGACCAATGGTAAAAAGTTCTGGGATCTGAAGTCCAAAACAACTGAAGGATCAAAGATCCAGGTCATTCATGCAAGTGATGGAAAACATTTGTTTTCTGACCCTTGTCAAAGAGTAGGATGTGTACCAATGAGTTGAAATGACAAGAAAGGTGGTTTTGACTCAAGATTAAAAAGAATATTCAGCAGGTATGAGCTGTCCAGTTATGGAGCAGATAAGGCAGAAAGGAGTAGAATCTCCTTTGTTTTTCAGGATAGGCCGCTTAGCCAGAAGATCTTTACAAAGGTTGTTTCAGAGCTCTGTAGCAAAGCGAAGTAGTTGTACCAGACAGCAGTTTGCGGAGTCATGAAAGGCTAGCACATTGTAAGTAATTTATTTGTTACTGCCTTGTTTTTGTTTTTCTTATTCTCAAGGTGAAGACAGGAATTTGGGGAATTGCAGCCTCAAGTACCAAAAAAACTTTGTTAACTTTAAAGAGCATTCATGTAGGTGTGGGAAAGATGTCACAGGTTGTCCTACTTCCGGTGGCAGAATGTCTTAGATTGTCTGCTGGGTGGTTCTCCTCCTCATTGCTACCTGAGGTTTCTCCCATGGCTCGGAAAAACTACATTTTGGAATAACAACTGCCCCAGATATCTCAGTCAGCATGACCAGAATCAATTGCAGTTGGAGAATTCTGGGAGCTGAGGCCCAAAAAATTAATTTTTCAAAGTTTTGGTTTCTATTCTTCTCTGTGAATCTTCCGCAGGATAGTTCAAAAGCATGGCTTTAGGCCTTTCTTTCAGATGTGTGTGTCTTGAGGAAGAGAATGTTCTGGATCATGACAATACTCTTTTGTATGGTGTAACTGCCACTTGGGGGTACAGTCTAAAAAAATCTCTACTCACCCTTAAAATCATAGTTTGGGTTTTGCTCATGTTTTAGTTAATTAAGTAACATGTATTTTCTTAATCTGTTTTTAATTTTCTTTTCCAGTTTCTTCTCTAAAGTTGTATTTAGGGAAATTCTAAGCCCTTTGCAATTAAGAATGCCAACACTGCTTTCCATTCTCTTCGCAACTGCTTATTTTTCTCTGAGTAATAATGCTTGTGAGAAACACCCAACTTATGGAAACATCTGCCATATACAGTGCCAAATACATGGTGGGAAGGAGGGGGAGGCTGTCAATCTTATGAAACTGTGTATGACCTGAGGAGCAAGTCTGCAGAGCTCTACATCATGCCGTGAGCCATCACTGGTCACTTCTATTTCAACTACTTGTCATTTTGATGTGGTTAAGTGCCAGTGATTGCCAACCCAGTCATTCTGAAGTGGAGGACAGCTATTCCTAGGCTGCTGGGTTTGTGTGTCGTTGTTTTAAAACCCTCTGTTTCATTCTGGTCTGGTATGGTGTGAATCCATACAGCACAATACAGAGAAGAGGAGTGGATCAGGGAAGATGGTTAAAGAAGATGAAGAATCTTTATATTAATCCTTTTTGTTTGTTTGTTTGCTTTTTTGTTTGTTTATTCATTCATTCATTCATTCATTCATACTTATCAACCGACCTCCTCGTGGAGGTGACCCAGGACGGCTCACAATTCATAAAAAAACACAATTTTAGGAACAGGAGGAGCTCTCTATATTTCACCAACTTTCTGTTTTTGGAGAACCCCTGCTACACTGGTTCACTTGCTAAAGCAAAGCAATCACACTTATACACCGCCCTAGAGCATTTAGTGCACTCTTTTGGTGGTTCACAAGTTAATTAGAAAGATGGAAAGCAGAGTGAACCTTGGTTCTGGCCAGGATCGAACTCACAACCTTTTGGTTGCAGTACAGCAGTTTAACCATTGTGCCACCAGAGCTCCTGAAGGATAAGTCAATCAGTCTGTCCTTCACCCACAAAATTAGCCTCTTGCTTCAGATATAATTGGAGATACTGTTCTTTCTTTCTTTCTTTTTCTTTTACTCCTTCAGATGTCACCGGCTCTTGTTCTGGCACTTCTAGAGGCCTCCACCGGCATTATTTGGTATTCTTGTAATGTTTCTTTGATGTTGTCTCTCCATCTTCCTCTGCCTCTTCCTCATGGCCTTTGTCCTTCTCCTCTTTCTACATAAGCCTTGTATTGTATGGTATGGAATGCCAAGACATTCTCTCCAAATGGGCAACTTGTCCCTCGAGTTCATTTGCATGTGCAGAATGTTGTTGCGGAGATGTCCACTAATTAGCGGGCTCCTCGTTGAATAACAACTCCAAGGTATCCAAGGTAAGGTATGCAATTTAAGATTGGTTCTATTCAAATTCTTTCCATTATAATCTCATTCCTGGTTTTATCCCTTCTAGTCATTCTAGCAGCCTTCCTGACATCTCATTTCCATGGTGACCAACTTTTGTTTATGCTTTGTTTGAATATTGTTGTATTATATCTTGTTGTTTCTTGTATTATGTTGCTATTGTTTATTTAATTGTTTGTACACTGTGCAAGATAGGAAAAAATCCCAAATAGTAAATATAAAAACATAATACAAATTTAAAAATTGCTTTGTACGAGATCTTCTTCCATGTCTAGGCTCAATGTAAAACTGCCAAAATGAAGGCACCTTCAGGTGAGTTCATTCGGTAGTTACTTGTGCCTGACCTAGTGTGAGAAAAATTAGCCAGCAACACAAAGTTGCTGTTACCCAATTGTGGTTCAAAAGTAACACAATCTTCAAGGAGGCGTTGTACGAGTTTCTTCTTCTTCTTCTTCTTCTTCTTCTTCTTCTTCTTCTTCTTCTTCTTCTTCTTCTTCTTCTTCTTCTTCTTCTTCTTCTTCTTCTTCTTCTTCTTCTTCTTCTTCTTCTTCTTCTTCTTCTTCTTCTTCTTCTTCTTCTTCTTCCTCTTCCTCTTCCTCTTCCTCTTCCTCTTCCTCTTCCTCTTCCTCTTCCTCTTCCTCTTCCTCCTCCTCCTCCTCCTCCTCCTCCTCCTCCTCCTCACTGGGTGTCAAGGGAGATGTAAGGTTCATGTCCAGGCACTTCTAGCAGCATCCACTGTGCGTGCGTGCGTGCGTGCGTGCGTGCGTGCGTGCGTGCGTGCGTGCGTGCGTGCGTGCGTGCGTGCGTGCATGCATGCATGCGTGTCAAAATAACTTAGGACATACCCATCTACCATTTACTCTCAGGTTCTGTGACAAACTGAGCTAAGTCTATTATACCTCAGAGTCTCCCTCCATGAACTGAAAACACACCCCAGTATACAAAATCCATACCTCCAGTGCTTTTCCATATTGCTGGGGACTAGGTTGTTTAAATTTTAAGGTGGGAGAGAACTGTGATCCTTCAAAGGTTGGATTATATCATCCATCATCCCTGACTGTATTAGGGATGGCAGATAAGAATTGGAACTATAACAACACTTGAAGGACCAGAGATTTCATGCCTCTCTTCTAATATAACAGGTACTGTTTATTTCCACAAACTTACAGTGACATGGAGAAAGCTAGTGTTTCCAAGTTGGAAAAACTGTTATAATTTCAACAAATCTGTTCTCCTTCTCTCAATTTTTGTTAAAAGCATCACTAAGTATGGTTGCTAAGAGCACTATCTTATAAAACAGGGTTTCCTGACCTAAGGCCCATGGGTTGGATCTGGCCCATGGCACCCTTTCATATGCCCCCCTACCCCTCCAAGAGCATTTGAGAAACAAAATGACTACCCCTTTGAAGTTATTGGGAGAAAATGGCCACACCCATTGTGCAGGCAGGGCAAAATGGCCATCCAGCCTGCAAAGCTGACTGAAAGAGTGTGACCTGGCCCCCAGATTGAAGGGGGGGGGGTTATAAAATGTCAGCTGTCCTCTATTACACAAACTGGCATATTTTCTATTTGGGAATTACAAATATTTTGCAATCAGAAAGGAGGCACTAAACGTGTTTCATTCCAAGTTCTAATGTTCTCTCCTTGAAGATAGCTGTAATCTGATTTGTAAGATGTTCATTCCTCTTTCCAAGTGGAAATGTAATTTAAAAAACAAGAGTAACAAGCAACAACAAATATACAAGGAAAGCAAACTATAAGTAGGCATAGTTTTAAATATAACAGGACTGAATTTAATTAAATTCCTACGTGGAGATGCTGAACAGGAGGGCAAAACACCCCTATTACACAATGAGATAAATCTGGCAGTTCAAAGCAGCAGAATCTAGTCAGACAAATGAAGACAAATGGATGGCTCAGTGTAGAGCAAGATATTTCTAAACATCGACATTTTCTGGCAGGGAGGGAGAAGTACTCATGAAGCAAACTGTCATCACATTAAGGCCTTAAAAAGTTAGAATAAATGGAATAGGAAGTTTACAGTGAAACTCACAAAAACAGAATTTTATACCTGGACCAAAAGCAGAAGGTTTGTATCTGGCAAAGGTGACTTCAACTTCAGTGCCTGTAGTAACTCTAAGATGACACTGCGGGATAAGTAGAACTTATCTCTCTCCTGAAAGAGAAGTTAATAACTCCATGTTAATCATGTTTCCAATATACATATTTCCAATGTTCAATGATATGAAAACCTTTGAAACACACAAACCCTCTCTCTCTTTTACATCAACAGAAGTATAGTATTCAGATCCAGTGATATAATTGTGTCTCTTTATTGTGCTTTGGTCAGACCTCACCTGGCATGCTGCGTCGCCACAGTTCTCAGCACCACAGTCTAAGAAGAATATTGTCATGACTAACCACCAGAGTGCATGGAACACTGTTTACCTTCCCACCAAAGTGATACCTATTTATCTACAGTACTTGCAATTTCTTGCTTTCAAACTGCTAGTTTGGCAAGAGCTGGGACAGAGATAGGAGCGCATTCTGTCGTATAGCACTTGGTCTCAAACTGCTGACCTTCAAATCATCAAATTCAGTGTCTTAACTACTAAGCCATTACAAGTCTTATTGCAGTGGTGGGCAACAAAAAATTCGCTACCACCCCATTGGCGGAGCCTATGTCGTGGGTGGAGCCTATATCATGGGTGGAGCCTATGTAATGGGTGAAGCCTGCGTCATGGGCAATCTAGTCATGCCTGCCATATGGCCATGTATACATCTGAAAACACAGGCAGCACTGGTTCTTTGGCTGTAAATGGAGATGGGCACTGCACCCTAGAGTCAGATATGACTGGCTTTTGAGCAAGGGAGACCTTGAACCACTTGCATGGACAAAACCTTATGGGGCAGGGCAGGGAGGTGGGCGTGGCCACACAATTTCGCTCCCCCCCACCTGAAGGCCACTGAATTCCACCACCACCCTGCCCAGAGGACACCCAATTTTGCTTTTTTTAAAAACCCTCCCGGGGTGTGTGCGAACCTGTTGCTGCCCATCACTGCCCTATTGTGAAGATAAAATGTGCCAAAACAAGAGTGACCAAGGTGGTAAACAAACGGGAAACTAAGACCTACAAAGAATGGTTGAAGGAGCCAGGCATGTTTAATCTGCAGAAGAAGAGACAGGGATGACATGATAGCTATCTTCAAATATTTGAAGATCTGTCACATAGGAGATGGAGCACAGCTAGATTTCAACAACTCCAAAGGACTGAACCTGAAGTAACTAATTCAAATTACGAGCAAGGGGTTTTTAGGAAAATTTTCTTGTTAGTAAAACTTGTTTCTCACTGAAATGGACAGCCTCAGAAAATGGTGACTCTCCTTCATTGGAGGTTTTTAAAGAGAGAAATGGACTCCTATCAGGGGCATTTTAGTTATGGATCTACTACGTCAGCAGAGGGTTGGACATGATTACCCTTAGAGTCCCTTCCAACTTTAAACTTTTATTAAACTGTGAAAAGTGAAGTGAAAGGCAATGAGGGCTAATTGGCAGAACTGATGGAAATTCTATCCCCTTTTGCTCACTGAAGTCTTGAATGGGTTAGATCAGTGTTTCCCAACCTTTGGTTTTTGGACTTCAATTCCCAGAAGCCTAAGTCGATCCCCCAAAACACTGATCAGCCAGTGTATTGACTTAGATTTCTGGGAATTGAAGTCCCCCTGTGGGGCGTTGGCTCCATGTTGGGAACCACTGGACTACAGTATCTTTGGTTTCCAAAAAGGCAACCCATTCTATGTCTATTTGTTCTTACATACCTCTCTTTGACATACACAATATATGTACTGTTATATATAGGCCAAGATGTTGTGTTGCCCTTCTGCCCTCAGAAGACATATTTATACAGCAGAAGAACAAAAACAAGAAGAAGTCTCATGGCACTTTATCAACTAATTCATCTTATTTGGCATAAGGATTCCATGGACCGCAGCCCAGTTCATCAGATGCAGCCCACGCTAATGGACTGTGGCCCAGAAGGATTTATGACAAATAAAACTTATTTGTCATTAACATGTCAAAAGTCTTCTTTTTTAAAAAATTTGCTGCTGCAGAAAGTTAACACAGTTCCTCTTCCTTGGAAATTATTCACTTAACTGCCTGATGGAAAAAGTCAGGAAGATATTTTTCCAAAGTCCTCTCCCCCTGCCCCTCCATATCCCAAACCCACTTCCTCTGCTCTTCTGGAGAATCCTCCACATCTGCAGAACAGATGGGGAAGGAGGGAGTATGGGCATTGCAGGACAGCTGGAGCATTATAAAATACTCTATCTCCCCCATTCCACCACCAGAAAGAACTCAACCTCCCCTACATCACTTGGAAGACTCTGAATAGGCTGAGGATTAAATGCAAGACCAACAGACTCAAGTGGGGGCTGCTGTCAGACAACATGCTCTGTGAATGTAGAGAGATACAGACTACGGCTCATTTACTGGTCTGCTGAATACTGCCAGAAACATGCACCAATGAGGACTTAAGTTTGGCCAACGACAAAGCCAAGAAAGTGGCTTCATCTTGGCAGTCCAGGGTTTGATTGGGACATGAAAGAAGAACCTCCAGAAAACTTTTGCAAGAGAAGTCCCTCTGATGGGGGAACTTAGAACAAAATAATGCTTCCCAAATAAACTGCTGATGTTTACCTCCCAGAGGACAGATATTGTAGTTCCTCAGAGGAATAATTTCCTACAATAGCCTAGTGTCCCTTCTGTGTATGTTTTTTCATCTGCCCCAGTTCCATAGTTCCTATGAGACAGTGTATTTCAGTTCCACAAGGGAAGGGGAGAAATGCCTGTAGATCATAGAAAAGCGTGGCAATGCCATCTGTTGTTTTATTCCACTGAGCCTTTTGTCCTGGCGTGCAGACAGACAAAGAGAGGGGAATGAGCAGCACTCTGCTTTACCATCTAACACAGGAATTAATTTGTGCTACTGTGATATTTCAGATATTTCCACAATCTATAGATCTGGATTCTTCTCATATTTTAAAAAGAGATTCACTCTTATTTTCTTGGAGGCAGATAAAGCCAATGCATGCCCATAATATTTAATGAGTATTTGAGCATAAGAAAAGCACCATAAATAGAAAGCCATGGAATAAAAAGTCTGAACATGTTGAGAGAAGAATGTAAACAACATATCAAATGCCCCAAAGCTAAGGAACCATGAAAAGGTGCCATAATGGGCATGGGCATGGCCTTATAAGGAACCCTAGAGACCAAACTGGGATTCCATAGAAGCTGAATTTGGATCCTAGGGCCAAACAATATCTGTCTTTGCATTAGATAATCACAGCCATGTCAATAGATTTATCTCTCTTTATGATGCCATGTTTGGATGTTAAGTATTTTAATGAAAAAATGGGTCTGGGATTATTTTTTAGTTGAAAAGAACAAATACTGCATTAGCCACATTTCCAACAGTTAGTTATGGAGAACTGTGATTTTAATGTAATTACACACTCTCTTGCCATTTCCTACATAAAATCTTTATGTCTTCATTAACTGGCTTGGGCATTTTATCTGCATTTATTAAGCATACAATGTACAGTATTTCCCTTCTGTGGGGTTAAGAAGACCATTTTCTTGGCTATAGTCAACACTAGAGTTGCCTTTATTAACCACAGTATGGAGGATAAGATTAGGACAGAGAGATTAGAATTCAGACGTAAGAAAAAGGAACTTCTGGAGATTCAAATATGCAATGTGACCAGGGGGATTTTAAAAAAGAAGTTGTTACAAGTCTTAACTTAGTACTGTATCTGTACTCAATAGGACTAAAGACAAGGAAGTGAAAAAGAAATACAGTAACAGCTTTAACATCCCAGTGTAGAATTAGCCCTGTGGTAAAACACTCCACAAAATACCATTACTTATATCTGAACCATTTTAGATGTTAGTTGGACCTCAACACATGGGAAAGCTCCAATCTACTTTTATGTCCCATCCTGAGACTTCTCTAAAAAGTATAATGTTAAATGCTAAAGTTATGAAGATATAAAATAAACAGGGATGAACAGTAAAAACATAAGAACAGCAGGATTCCAAAATGGGACTAAATTACACAGAAAGGAACAAATTCAACAAATTGCAGCATTCAACACAGCTCACATAACTTCTAACCAAAGTTAATAACTGAAATCTTCAGTCATGTTATTCATGGCCACTGATGCAAACATCTAACAATTACTTATGTGGAGAAACTTCTGACCTCCCTATATACAGGATATGGATTTCATCTCCCAGAAACCTCAAACTTTACACCCAAAGGCAAGAAGCTAAAAACCTCTATCCTTCATTTGCAAGTATTTCTGAAAGTTTCCACCCTATGTCAAGCAATGAAAAAACAAACAAATTTATCCAAAATCTCAAATGGTTTATTTATTCATTTATATTTCAGTTCTGTAAAAATTGAAAGCCATTCAATTAAGCCATGTCCAATTTTTAGAATAATTTTTTTTTAAAGAATTTAGATATTTTTGGAAGGGACTGTGGTGGCTTAGTGGTTAAGACGCTGAATGTGATGACTGAAAGGGCAACAGATCAGTTCAAGACCCAAGTGCTGCCTGACAGAGTGAGCTCCTGTGTTTGTCCCAGCTGCCAACCTAGCAGTTCGAAAACAAGACATTGCAAGTAGATAAATAGGTACCACTTCGGTGGGAAGGTGAACAGCATTCTGTGCACTCCGGTGTCTATTCATGCCTGATGTATGATTACAGAAATATCTACAGAAGCAGACTGAGCTGGCTCTTTGGCTATAAATGGAGATGAGCACTGTACCCTAGAGTCTGATACAAATGGCTTTCGAGCAAGGGCAACCTTTACCTTTACAAATTTTAGAAAAGCAGAGGCCATTTTCTATTGTTGTTTTTAAATGATTGCAGTTCTCCTAAAGGATAGTTATGTAGGATGTGAAGAGATAGTTTTATTCACCTCTAATGGTATTTTTGACCACTACACATTGGATAATGCTAGCAACTCAACACTGAGTGTTAGGTGGTGGTTAACTAATTTGACAACCCTGAGGACTAATGGCCTTGGGTGCCAAAGTCCACAGGGAAGGGTGATGGTCCCCAAGTGGATTAAATCCCACTTGAATCCATCTTGATGAAAGGGAGCAGCTTCATCAATCCTGGCCTGGGGCCTATGAGGACTTTGTGTGCCAAAAGGGCTCAGGACCCGAAAGTGATTCGCAGAACTGAATCAGTGGTACAAGTGTCATGCTGTGATGGGGAAGGCAGATGAGAGCCCACTGCATTATACTCTCAGGAAAGTCTTCATGGCTGATCACCATGAGGATTGCCAATACAGTAAAACCTCATATAACACTAAAACCTGGTTCCACAAGTCTTGGTGTTATATGATTTTTAGTGTTATCTGATGCATGTTAAAATCCTATGGGATCCATAGAGATACATTGTAACCACACAGGCTTTAGCGGTTGTTATCTGAAGCATCCCATAGGATCTTAATGTTATCTGATGCAATTCTTCCCCCCAGATTCCTTAATGTTATGCGATTTTAGTGTTATTCGATACTAATGTTATATGAGGTATTACTGTATTTGGATTCAGATATAGCAGAAGAAGAAGACACATTAGAAGGGTTCCCAATCTTTTCAAGCCGGGGGTCGGGTCATGCTCTTTCAGTCAACTTAGAGGGCCAGAGGGCCATTTTGCCCTGCCTGCATGTTGGGGGTGGCCATTTTGTCCCAACAGCTTCAAAAGGGGGAGGCCTTTTGTTTCTTGAATGCTCTTGGAGGGGTGGGGTGGGGGTACATGAAATGGTGCCATAGGCTGGATCTGGCCCACAGACCTTAGGTTGGGAACCCCTGCGTTAGATGAATTACCTTAGTGAAAGCTCTGTGACATAAGCCACACAGTTCTATCAAATAGGCTAGGGTGAAAATTGCATTCTGAATGATGAAGCTCAGCAGTTTTGAAAATGGCTCCAAGAGACTCTGCAAGGAAAGAAAGATGGGAAGGGAATGTTAATATATTTGCCTCCTTCAGCAAAATGAATGGTATGTGGGTTATGAAGTCAATCATTGTAACAAAGCCTTTGCCCATTTGCCTGCAGGACCTGAGACTGAAGAGTCATTCCAATGGCTGTGCATCTGGCAATTTCCTAGGCAGCACCTTGATTGAATTCCAGGACAGGTATAATTTTTGAAGTGGTAGCTGTATTAGTCTGTGCCAGTATAAAGACAAAAATACCCCCGCTGTGGCACATTAAAGACTACTGTATTTTAGTGTGGACTTTCATGGATCAAGTCCTCTTTGTCAGACAGAAGAGTTAGACTTCATAGCATTAATCAATATACATCAGGTGGGGATACAGAAGTGCACAATGGTTCTTCTTCTTTGCTTCCTCTTTTACCCCATCTGGTGTTGAGGGATTGGTTAGTATAAAATATAAAGTTGCAATGGTTGCTTAGTATAAGGCAGAGGTTCGCAACCTTTTTAAGGCGGGGCCGAGTCATGCTCCCTCAGACAGCTTCAGGTATTGGATGGCCTTTTTGCTCTTCCTCCACCATATGGCATTTCTTGGTGTTGTGGAGGTGGGGGGCATGAAATGACACCGTAGGCCGCATCCAACCCATGGGCCTCAGGTTGAAAATCCCTGATATAAGGGATAAAGTTGCAAATCAGTGTGGCTTTTTACACCTGAAGATCCCTGATTGATATTCAGATTTATTTCTGTGAAGTTTGGTTCTGTGAAGTTGCAAATGGTTAGTGGATGGAGGCAAAATTGACATTACAAATTTGCTAACAAATTTATCTTTCAGACCTAGCATCTATTACAATTCTGAATGAAAATTGACAATGGTGCAAGTGACCTGGGCTGTAAGTTTCTCAGGCTGGGTGCTTATAACAGCCTCTTTAGATTCTTTAGACTGAGGTGGCTAACCTTTTTACACCATGGGCCTGAACAGCTGAGCTGGCCAGACCACACCCCCAGAAGAGGAAATGGGCACATTTACAGCTATTGTAAATGTGCCCACTTCAATGTTTATGACAGCTGTGGGCACATTCATGCATGCGGGGCACATTTTACTGCTGACGTAAACGTGCCCGCTTCCACTTCCGGTTGAGGAGGAGATGGAGACAGGTCGGATGGAATGGCGTCATTAGCCGGGGACTGACTGTGGGCCGTAGGTTGACCACCTCTGCTTTAGACTATGTGAAAGTACACTGATCAGCACAGAAAGAATATCTCATAAGAATGGATGATGACTCATGCTGATTGGACCAAAACGGTCCATCTAGTCCAGTATTCTGTTCACACAGTGGTGTACTAATAGCCTATGGAAAGTTCACAAGTGGGATATGAGCACAGTCATACCTTGATGTCACACCGCAAATCAGTGGTGGGCATAAAAAAAAATTCCTACCACACTGTGAGTGTGGCCATGTGGCTGGGTGGGCATGGCCTGTTGGCCATGTGACTGCTCTTTGCTATAGAACTATGAAAATAGAAGCCTCTTCTATTTTCATCACTCTATAGCGAACCTCTGAAGCCATTTCCCCTTAGTCTAAGGCTTTTCCAGGGCTCTGTTTCACCCTGAAGCACCACCCCAGCCACTCTGGAACGAAACGGAGCCAGTGGTGGGCTCCAAAAAAAATTACTACCACACTGTGGGCGTGGTATGGTGGGCATGGCCAGGGGAAAAGCCCTGCATTGCACCCAAATTAGGACTACTTTATTTCAAAACTTGGATGGGCGGGCCCAGCCAGAATTTCTGCTACCGGTTCTGGTTACTGATGCAAACCTGCTGATGCCCACCACTGAACGGAGCCCAGGAAAAGCCTTGGAGGAAGGGGGAAACGGAGCCAGCCCCCACCAAAGCCTCTCCTAGGAGGAGGTGGGGAGGGCGGGAAGGTGGGCTGGGCCAGCAATTTTTACTACCAGTACGCACGTACTGGTCCAATCTGGCTGATGCCCATCACTGCTGCAAATGATATATAGGGGCTTATTGCTTCTGATTCAAGAGCTGATACATAGCCATGAAGGCCAATAAGCTCCTTGGTATAATTCACCACCATCACTCTTATCTATCAAGAGTTTAGTAAAAAAATTAGTAAATGGCTGAGATAACACCAAATTCTGGAAGAAAATAGTTTAATCATTTTCTATATTAAAATTGTTTTTGATTTTACCTATATTTCATAATTGTTCATAATAAATTGTGCACTGCTCAGAAAGAAAGAAAGAAAGAAAGAAAGAAAGAAAGAAAGAAAGAAAGAAAGAAAGAAAGAAAGAAAGAAAGAAAGAAAGAAAGAAAGAAAGAAAGAAAGAAAGAAAGAAAGAAAGAAAGAAAGAAAGAAAGAAGGAAGGAAGGAAGGAAGGAAGGAAGGAAGGAAGGGAAGGAAGGAAGGAAATGGGGAAGAGACATCCATCTGTCTCTCTTACAAAAGTAAGAAAACTCCTG
Organism: Furcifer pardalis; assembly: GCA_030440675.1. Classification (NCBI taxonomy): domain Eukaryota; kingdom Metazoa; phylum Chordata; class Lepidosauria; order Squamata; family Chamaeleonidae; genus Furcifer; species Furcifer pardalis. Next base: position 23,993,972 of record CP126894.1, read on the forward strand.
CCTGCTCTTACTCAAAAAGTCCTTGGACCAAATCTGTGAATGGCAGAATTGGGCTCAAGATAGGTCTGCTGGTACTGATTATTACTATTTTTAAAGAAAATATAACATTAGAATATATTAACTCTCACCCACCTAGCAAAGGTAATCTATCCCACATATTTAATGTAACCTAGATTTAGAGAGCTCAGATCCAACCTGACATCACAACAATTTGCATCCTTATAAAATTACTCTTGCTAAGAAATAACAGAAATCTATAAGGAAGTGGCACAAAAGAGGGTTGTTAAGTCTTGGGACTTACCCTTGCAGCACTACTGGTAGGTATCTTGAGCAAACAGATCATGATCCTTAAACTGGAATCTAAAGAACACTGGAAATCCAAGGGGAGAAGAATGAAAAAGAGTTATGGCCTTCCCATAAACATTTCATACAGCATTATTAGGTAATCATAAAAGATAAAAAGTTGCTAAGAATACAGCAACCGTGTAGAAGCCCCAAACTCTAGAATGCAGTGCTGGTTATAGAACTCACATTTTTGAAGATCTGTATAGCAGGGGTGGCCAACTACTGCCCCCAATGCCAATTAATCTGGCCCTTGCCACCCTTGGAAGCAAAAGTAAAAGGTGCCCACGCATGCGCAGAACACTGCTGTAAATGCACCTTCAGCTGTCGTAAATGCACCCACACCTGCCACATGTCCACAGGAATGTCTGCAAATGCAGACAGCCCTGGCTCTTTGGTTGTAAACAGAGATGAAGAATGCACCCTAGTGTCTGATATGGTGGGCTTTCTGGCAAGGACAACCTTGACCTTGACCTCAGAATGACATTAACCTTGCCAGGTGCTTATTTCATGTAAAGGTAAAGGTCACCCTTGCTCAAAAGCTACTTGTAGCTGACTCTAAGGTTCAGTGCTCATCTCTGTTTACAGCCAAAGAGCCAGTATTGTTTGCGTATGCAGACATTTCTGTGGACATGTGGCAGGCATGACTAGACACTAGAGTGCACGGAATGCTGTAACCTTCCCACCAAAGTGGCACCTGTTTATCTACTTGCAATTTCTTGCTTTCAAACTGCTAGGTTGGCAGGAGATGGGACAGAGATGGGAGCTCACTCCATCATGCAGCACTTGGGTCTTGAACTGCTGACCTGTTGATCTTCTAGTCATCAAGTTCAGCATCTTAACCACTAAGCCACTGCAGTCACCTTTCATTTAATGTAGCTCAGCTTTATCTATAGAGTTCACACAAACTGCTTAAATCCTAATGTCCTCTCAATGCTGACTTGGGTTATAGAAATTGCAACTAAATGCATTGGAGAGATATCAGGTTTGGGAAGGGTAATACGTTGACTGGTAGCAGATTTCTAGGCTGTGAGACAGGACTCCTTGCCCAGCTCTTTTACAGCACATTGGGAACAGAAAACCTGTTACTATGATTCCACTGTACCTTAAGTGGCAAAACACAAGGCAGTTTTGTAAAAAAAGTCTGGAACTGGTTGCTGATGGTGGTCCAGAGATTGCTTGGCAAATCCATTGGCAAAGCTTCCATAAATGTAGCAATGTTCTCCAAGCAGCGCAACATTGCACCCCCAGCTGGCAAGTTCTTTTTGTTGTTTAACCCCTAAGAAAAAAAATACATGAATCCATGCATTCTTCTGTCCATCATCCATAATAAAACTTCCCCCTTAGAATCTCTTTTCCCGTTTCTAAGAAAGCTAGTGGGGAGGCCCACAGTGAAAAACACACCTGCACCATAATTGGGAAAGAACCTTTCCATAGTTGGATCACAATCATCATTAAATATGCCACAAAGAATATACAAGAAGGGAGAAGTATTTTAAAAAATTAAAAATAATCAGGATCATATAAAAGAGGTAGAGTCCCATTTATTTCTGCAAATAATACTACCGTATGTATTGAGCTGCATCTAGCACAGTGATGGCGAACCTTTTAGAGACTGAGTGTTCAAACTGTGGCAGGGTGAACTTTGTGCTGAGGGGAGGGAGGAAGCACTCCCATTGGGCTTCTGGGCAGAGGGGTGGGGGAACTCTGTGTTGGAGGAGGGAGGGAGAGAGGGCTCCCATTGGGCTGACTGGCAGAAGGGCGGAGCGAACTCTGTGCTGGCATGCCAATAAACAGGCTTCTCCATGCCCTCTGTGACACGTGTTCCATAGGTTCGGCACCACAGGCTTAGAGTAGCATGTGAGGCCTTACTTGCAATTTATTTAGGCATTTTCTATACAAAGTATTATAGAATCGACTGACTGATTGATTGATTGATTGCCATTTTTATAATGCCCAATTTTAGTCCATGCACTGCTCCGGGTAATTAACAATATATAGAGATTAAATAAAAGCATTATAATAAAATGCTATAATCAAAGCACCCCAACACCAACTGCTGCCATATAATTCAAAACCCAAATAAAAATATAATAAATATTAAACAGATATTAATCAAAAAGAAAAGGGGAAAGAAAAAAAGGCAGGGGAGATAAAATCTAAAATATAGTCCCTACTAAGGAATAATATATTAAAAAAGCCCCTGCTTCCACTTTAATGGCATTTTGTAAATAACTAAAATGTTTCTTTTTTATCAAGCTTTTCCCTCATTAGTAAACTGATGCTACTACACAGTATTCCCCTTATTTGTTTTGGTTTAATTGAGTTTAGTGAACTGTGAATAAGAGAATGTAAATTATGGATGCCATCTTGGCAAATTTTACTTAGATGATTTTATTTATACATGGTTTTTTTTAATGCTACTTTTCTTCTGTGTTGATTCACGTAATGTCTGTGAGCCACCTAGAGTGGTGCTTGTACCATTTGGGCAGGATACAAGTTAAACAAACAAATAAATGTAAAAATCTCCAGTTAAGCCAAAACTAGAATATGAAACAAATCTTCTGACTTCACAAATACTGCCAAAGTAAGAAGGGGGAGAAAAGGTAAAACATCCAAGCCTCAACTGCTGATTGTCAGGCAGACCAAATGTGCCAAGCTTTCTCTACTAGAAAAATCTAACCTACCCTAAGAACCACAGGTGATGAACCTCTGTAGAGCCACTCTGCAGAATACACCAGTTGGCCGTACCTGGTCACACAACATTCCACTCAGGTAGTCAAAAATTATCATCCCATATGCTGACAACCACTCTGGTACCCATTCCTCCTTCACCTCATATCACGTGGCCAAATAGGGATAAGGCACCAACGCTGGTGAGCAATTCTCTCCAGATATAGCCTCCTTACCAGGCCAGCTCAACTCTGAGACTGAACCCTAATCTTAGTAACAGCATTCTTCAGACTGAAAGGAGGTATGTGATGAGAGGGTATAAGACATAATCAACAGAAAATAATGTATAAATTGTAAGGAAAACAAACAGTAGACTAACCTCTAGGAGCTGGCTCAAGGCAGCTACGGAGCTTAGTTCATTAAAGTCCATGAGAGATGTGGCCAAGGTCCTCAAAAAACCTCCATCTATAAAGAACACCATTTTAAATATGATTTCAAACATGAAGGTCATTAAGCGAGTCAGAAGCAAACTGAAGTCATTGTTACCTTTGATATTGCTCTGAAACAGCTGGGGAAATATTCCATTGGGAGCCAGTTGGTGGAAAACACAGCGGAGAAACTGCTTGGCTACTCCAGCAGCATTCCCTGGGATCATCATGCTGATGAAGAACATAAAGGTAGACTTTATTTGAAAACTCTATTATGAATTATTTTTTTGCTTTTTTTTATTCATTATATTATTCTAACAATTGTTTTAATGGCTTTACTGTATTACTTGTTTTAATGGTTTTATGGCAGGGGCTGTGGTGGCTCAGTGGTTAAGAAGCTCGTCTTGTTAACTGGAAGGCTGGCAAGCCCGCAGATTGAGACCCCAGTACTGCATGACGGATTGAGCACCTGTCTCTGTCCCAGCTCTTCCGGACATGAAAGCAGCCTCATTTGGGTGTTCCCAGAGTGGAGTTTCTTCCACAAAAATCCTTTCAACCCAGAATAATTTCTGACATGAAGAAGTAGTGGTAGTGGTTTTATGGCAGGACTGGTTATATGATTTTATAATTTTTAGCTGCTTTTATGATATTTGTAAGCCTTCCTGAACACTAACGTTTGGTAGAAAGGAAGGGTAGTATCAGTAGTAACATCAGCTAGTAAAACTACAATTACAAATTATTGTTGGCAGCTAATAAATTGTTGTTGTTGAATAAACTGTCGTTGCTGTTTGAACATACATAACACAGTCAAAACAAGCAATATTATTTTAAAAATTGACTGGCATTTATAACAGATACAAGTTTTAACTAAAAACCCAACTACTGTATCAGTTAAATATTGGTGTAATATATATGCTATTCTTAATATCGCCTGCTCTGATTTTGTTATTTCAGAGATCTGCAATTGGTTATAATAATTTATGAAGACCTGTGGTATTGTTCCAATGTCCTAATGAACATAAGACCACTGGAATGTGTTTCATCCCAAAACAAGATATTTCTATGGCCAGGTCCCTGTATTTTGTTAATTTTTCTAATTTCTTATCTTAAACTCTGACATTAACACTTTGCAAAATAAATAACATTCTAAATGGACTTGAAGTAAATTTTGAAGTCTTTGAGCCAGAATTTTCTCTAGATGAGTTTGTTTTTTCTCAGATGTTCCTATAACCTCTTGTGGTGTCAAATGGAGTTTCTCCAGATACAAGCACATACTGGTGGACAACAGAACAAGTTCTGAGTTTGATAATCTCAAGATGCACATGGTTATCCAATGCAATCCTGCTGTTAATGAAAACAAATCCAGGAATGACCATTTTACTCTCAAAATTTTTACCTGATTGCTTCAATATTAGTAATTCTGTACTGGAAATGAATAATAATAGCATGCATGCATGTGTACATGTGTGTGGACAGATTTTTTAAAATTGATACTAATTTCAGAAAAATTGCAAAGTCAATTTTTTGCTTTTAAAGTCATATTTTTGGTTTAATTCACCCCATTTAAACAATTTTAAGATAATAAATGCTTGCATATGTCTAACATTTTTAGGTCATAGAAATCCTCACCTTAGTTATAAGCGTACAGTTTTCAAAGTCTTAAGCTTTTAAAATGCTTTATGTGTTTTAAACTGGTTAAAATACAATGGTACCTTGAGTTTTGAAGGCCTCGTGTTACAAAATTTTCGCGATACAAATAAAAATCCATTGGGGCTAGGGCGGTGCGGCACGGGCCCAGCGGGGAGCCCACCAGGCACCCGGCCGCCCCATCTCCAAGCCTGGCGGTGGCAGCTCATCCGCCTTCGGTGGCACTGGCACCCAGGAAGCGAGGCCAGCAGTCACTGTGGCCCAGTGCACGTTGCCGGAGGACAACCCTCCCTGCAAGGCCTGGCCGGCACTGCTCTGTCCATGGGTGCTGGGCTGTAAAGACCACCGGCCTCGCTCCTCTGGGCACAGCTGCTGCCGAAGGCAGATGAGCTGCTGCCACTGTGTTCAGAGGCAGGGTGGCCACATGCCTGGGACACTGATGGTGGGCTCACCGCTGGGCCCATGCTGCCCTGCCACAGCCCCTTGCCCATGCTGCCGGGGTCCCAGGCACGCGGCCGCCCCAGTGGCAGCAGCGGCACCCAGGAAGGTGGGAAGCAAGGCCGGCGGTCGTTGCGGTCCAGCAGCTGGAGCAGCACCGGCCAGGCATTGTGGGGGGAGGGGGTCCTTGGCCTGGCTGGTGCTGGGCCACGGTGACTGCTGGCCTCACTTCACGCCTTTCTAGGCACCTCTGCCACCGAAGGCGGACAAGCTGCTGCCACCGGCATTGGAGGCAGGTGGCCACGTGCCCGGGACCCCAACGGTGGGCTCCCCACTGGGGCCGTGCCATGCCACCCCAGCCCGGCAGGCCGTGTGAAGTGGGTACCTGCGGAGGAGGAGAACAGAGAAGGGGGGTTCCCCCTGGTCTCTACTGGGCCATCGGGCCTGCGACCACCAGGAAGTCCAGGAAGTCCAGGGCAGTGTCGCCCCCCCCCCCAGCAAAGTGCTGCTCGGGGTGGGCCACCCGCTCACCTCCCTCGCTTCACTTCTGTGTTCACTATATCCATAGGTCCATTGGAAACTTTCCCTAAGGTGAGAATTGGCTTTATTTTATGACATATACTGTACTTGGATCTAAAATATTCTAAATTATTATTTATATATATTCCCACCACCACCACCACCTGCCCCACAATTTAAACCCTTGTTTGTTCTGTAGAGCAGGAAGTCCAAGGATAACTTGTTTTGATTCTACTATACCTTTCTGCTTGATTGGAAAAATTGGTACTTGAAGCCAACCTGGTGGGGACAAAAAGCCAAAAATAGTTTCTTTAAAAAGGTAAATGAAATATATTCTTTATTAAGACAATGAAAAAGCTAAAATAACTAGTGCAATGAAAGCAAATTCTAGATAAAATGGCTTTGTAGCTAAAAGGCTATTCTATCTGGGCAAGAAAGCTGCTACTGTTTTACTAAATCTTTATTTTTGTAAACGTGTTAGGTCATTCAGTAAAATATGCTACTTGCTTTCCTATAATATCAATTGGGAAGGGATTTAATTCAGCCACAGGATTGGAAAAACTCCTCTCTTAAACCCTTTGGAATCAAAAGCCAATCTGAACTGACAATATTGAGCAACATGTTTAATTGGTCTGACTTAATATAAGATATTTATGCTCAGCTTCTGTTCAGAAATGTTTGCACTTTCCATCTACGTATATCTTAAATAAAACTGCATGCCCCTTAAACCTGTGTTACAAATGTCACTGAGGAAAAGGGAACACTGATTTATCTCTACCCCAATACATCCCTGCGTGACCTTTGCTATTGCTGAGTTATGGATGGCTTCAGGATGTCTTTATGGTCCTTCTTATTAAAAGTAACCCTCCAAGATCTGCAGCTCTCCAACAGCATGAAATTTACCACAGGACCAGAGAAAGATACAGTACTTTATATTGAGTCAGGCAAATGGTTCATATAACGGTACTGCCTTATTTGTTATTACATGTCTTATGGTAAATATATGAAGTAATGACTTCCAAGAAATTCTACCATTAAGAGCTCAGCTCAGGTCCTCCAGACTAAAGACTGTGCCTTCCTTTAATGAGTCCAGCTATCTCATACTAAACTTTCCTTTATATTTACTGCCCTTCACTTTTCCTAGCTTTATTTCTCCCTCCCCCCCCCCCAAAATATCTTCTTATCATATTTCCAAAGTACAGGGGCCTGCTTTCAGTCATTTTAGTGAGAGGTGAGGTTTAATTTGCATTAGTACCCACATACAGTATCTGTCTTTATGATGGTCCCTGATAACCACAAGGTTTCTCCTTCAATGCCATGTTTTGAATGAATCAATACTGAAGCCCTGGGCAGTTGCTAATGAAAATTTTGAAAGCCACATACAACACGCTTCTGTCATCATGTTGAACACTGAAACATGACAGTCTGAAAAGCAGGGACTGTTGCACCCAGTTAGCTTCTTCTCATGAGATTATCAAACAGAATCAAGGTTTCAACTCATGTGAAGCTATACCTCCCTGTATTCAGAATGTTACATTTCCATCTTCAGCATGATTACAAGAGGTGGGGCTAGCATGTTTTTCTCAGTGTATATAGACTCCAAATATTTTTTTAATGACTGGATAGGTCAGTAACATCCACTCTCCAGGATATCAGGGAGAATTCTTTCCTAGCCCTATCTGCATATCTCTAGTATTCCATCTAGATACTAAACAGGTCTACCCAGGGTTATTTTCCAAATCAAATCAGCTTTGTTCATGGTGGTATGATAACAAACCACCTCTCCACACATTTGGGTTTATCGTCCAACAGTTTTGGTAGCAAAAGCAGCCCTGTTCAGCCTCAGCATGGAAACTCATCAAGTGCCTTCGGGTGAATGCAGGCTTAAACATTTGTTCTAGCACTATGATGGCGAACCTTGATGCTCCACGTGTTTTTGGACTTCAATTGCCAGAAGCCCAAGTCAGCACTCCTGCTGATCAGTTCAAGAGTACCTGGAGTGCTGTTAGCATAGATTGGGGCAAGGTTTATACACAATCCACCCTTCCCACCCATTTATGCCTCCCCATACTTTCAGGTTGAATGCCTAAAGCAGGGGTTCTCAACCTTTTAAAGCCAGGGGACAGATCACGCCCCCTCAAACTGTTTACGGGCTGGACTGCTGTCCCCCCTGCCACCACTGCTGGTTGACTTGGTGCCATGGGCTGGATCCGGCCCACAGGCTGTAGGTTGAGAATCCCTGGCTTAAAGAATGCACCTCCTTTTAATTGTGAATCTTTTCTCCAGGAGGTGGGGCAGCTGACCAAAGGCATTCTGTTGAAGTGAAAAGTAGAAAGGTGCTCCCTCCCGTTCTATGAAGAGAAGCCAAGAGAGCAAGGAAATGGAAATTAATTTTTTCACAGGCAATGTGAAAGTATCTTCAAGAGCCTTGATGGCGATCCTTGGCACTCCAGATGTTTTTGGACTTCAATTCCCAGAAGCCCAAGCCACGCTGCCCTTGTGGCTCCTGGAAATGGAAGTAAAATACACCTGTATGGCTGCAGGAAACCAATTCGTGTGGATTCACAGAGGTTTGGGCTTCTGGGAATTGAAATCCAAGAACATCTGGAGTGCCAAGGTTCACCATCACAGTTCTAGAGTATCAGAAGGCAGCTAACTAGCATTAAGGGGCACAGTATCTCATCATATGGCACATTGAGAGTTCATCATCCACCACCCCTGCATTTCCCTGCTGCCTGAGTCAACTAACCCATCATCATCAAAGCCAAATGGGTAGAAAGGAGGGAGGGAGGGAAAGGAAACTGAAAAGGGGTACAGGAAAGTGTGTTACCTTCCTACAGACTGCATGATATCTAGCAACAAAGGAGCAGCCAGATCTGGGCTGAGATGAATGAATGTAGAGAGGACCACTATGGCTAGACCTAATGTTTCTTCATCATACTCTTCCAGGATGGCTCCACAGTCATGACACCTGTGAGAAGATTAGGAGAAAAAGTTCTTGTCCTGAAAAGATCACATTAGATTCCCACTGTGACTGCAGTCATCGTGAGTGAGCCCAAGAGGGTTTGCCAGACAACAAGCCAGCTAATTTGCCATCATTAAGAAGTTTGCTTTCAACTCTAACAAAAGCAAGCTGCTTTGGCCTCACAAATGACTGGCTGTTGCCAGAGTACCAAGAGACTACTTTGGAAGCTTTGCCAAGGTTCTGTAATGTCTGATCTTATGGGATGTGTCAGACGCTGAAGAGATGAAGCAGAATATTGTCAGTCATAGAGAGAGAGAAACAACACAGTGAAAGCAGTGTGTTTTGGTCCAATGTGAATGCCGGGTTAATTTGATCAACTACTCACTAATGTCTCCAACAGATTGTGATATCTGAACTTAATGGGCTTGTACAGGCAATTTTCTTCCCCCTCTTTCCACAGCAGCAGGAGAAATTGCCAGCAAGGTCAGGAAAGTCAATCTCATTTAGATAGCTTTACTACCTGCTGCCAAAGCTTTTAGGAAACAACCAGGCCAACTGGATGAAATAAATAAACCTCGCAGGAGAGCTGTCATTTACCCCCTACAGGGCCTTACTTCAGTTCCACTAAAGGATTCGAGAAGAGCCCATGTCATCCTTTGCTTCCACTCTATTGTTGTTTTTGGAGGAGGGGTCTAATGGTTAAACCAGAGGTGACCAAACTAAGGCCTGTGGGCCAGATCCGGCCCCTGACCCCAAGTCATCCAGCCTGTGCCATCCTCGTCGCTCCCAGAAAAGGAAGTAAAACATGCCCATAAGGGCCTTACTTTGGGCACCCTTGGTTTAAAAATCAAAAATGGGAGTTTACAATCTAGCTCATCCCATTGCAAAACAGATTGCAAGGCACATTTTACTTCCACTTCTGGTGGGAGGAACCACATGACTGGCCAGCAGAACCACATGACCAGCCCCCACTCTGAAAAGTTTGGGCACCCCGGGTTAAACTGTAGAATGAGATACTGGAAATTTCCATAGTTGATTTTTTTTTAAAAAAAAATAGTAGCCATGTTAGTCTGTGTTTCAAGCATATCAGAAAATTGTTAGAATAATATACTGTTCTTGATCCACAAAAACTCACATTAAAATTTAACAGTCAGTCTCCAAGGTGCTACAACATTTTTTGTTTTGTTTATTCTCTGACATGCTGGAAATTTCCAGATGCTTCTCTATCTGAACCAATGTGTGCTCCTCATTGATTTATTTACTTCTTTAATTTCCACCTTGCCTTTTTATTCAAAATAAACAAGGTAGATTATGGAAGGAAAAAAGCACATTGGTAATTGAAAAACAAAGGTCCTGGTAGATATTTTTTAATAGATAGTTTTCATCCATTTTCACAGAGTTTACTCTTCTGCCACTTACAGTAAAATTTGATCACTTGGTGAAACCCTTGGTGAACAGACATCTGCCTTGTTGTTGTTCAGTCACCCAGTCGATTCTGACCCTTTGCGACCCCATGGACCACTGACCGCCAGGCACTTCTGTCCTCCACCCTCCTCCTCAACTCACTCAGCTCTATGCTCATTGTGTCTACAATACCATCTAGCCATCTCATTTTTGGCCGGCCCCTTCTTCTTTTGCCCTCAACCTTTCCAAGCATCAAGGCTTTCTCAAGTGAATCTTCTCTTCTCATTTGATGTCCAAAGTACTTTAGTTTCATCTTTACTATTTGCCCTTCTAAGGAGCAGTCAGGGTTGATTTCTTCTAAGATTGACCTATTTGTTCTCATCGCTGTCCAGGGGACTCTTAAAACTCTCCTCCAACACCACATCTCAAAGGCATCTATTCTTCTGCGCTCAGCTTTCCTAATGGTCCAGCTCTCACAACCATACATTGCTACCGTGAATACCATTGCTTTGACTATTCGAATTTTTGTTTTCAATGTGATGTCTCTACTTTTCACTATGTTCCCCAGGTTTCTCATCACTTGCCTCCCAAGAATCAGTCGCCTTTTTATTTCATGGCTGCAATCACCATCTGCAGTGATCTTGGATCCTAAGAAAGTAAAGTCTGTCACTGCTTCTACTTCTTCCCCATCTATTTTCCAGGGACTGATAGGGCCTGTTGCCATGATCTTAGTTTTCTTTATATTGAGTCTCAAGCCAGATTTTTCATCTGCCTGCAAACCCAGACTTTGCATATTTGGGGAGACTGCACACAAAAGTGCACACAGTAGACAAAGAAGTACTGCATTAGGCAATATTTGGGTGGGAATTGGTTGAAAATATCTCTTCAGGGGTACGTTGTAATTCTATTCAGGATTTTATTTCTCCTTCTAAGCATTTAGGATGGATGAAATATGGTCATTGAACTGAGAAATAATGCGTTCCCCTGAGTAAAGAGCAATTATTATGTCAGGACAACATTGTGTTTTATTTATTTATTTATTTAGATTTATTATCCCGCCCCAATCAGGCGAACCTGACTCTAGGCGGCTTACAAAAAATAAAAAGATCTTATTTATTTATTTATTTATTTATTTAGATTTATTATCCCGCCCCAATTAGGCAAACCTGACTCTAGGCGGCTTACAGAAAAGAAAAAGATTTATTTAAAGAAACCCAATTCTCATCTAGTTTAACATCTAATATGAGCACATTCTAGCTGGGATTTCTCCTTCACTGAAAGTATGAAAGTGTGTATTTCTATATCTTGGTTTATTCCTGGACTTAAACAATTTGCTTAAGTTTGAACCCAACGGTTGAGAATCAATTAAAGTTTTGACTCATATTCTATTCCTATATCACACAGGAATGGGTGGCATTTCAACTGCACTCTTCCATTCATTGTTAATCTGATATTCCTTAATTTAAAATACTGAACTGAGGAAGTCTGTTGAAGACATGCTTCTGGTTCTATTTCATCTACAAATTGCTGTCCTATTTGTCATGCTGTCATCTGCTCTAGCATACATTGATTATTTTAAATGGCAACCACTCAAAGAATTATAGAAGTTCCTTACTTGTCAGTCATCATGGTAGGTTGGTCATCAATAAAATCTTCTGGTGCTGGTACAAACATGCTGACAATACTAGGTGCTGATAGCAAGCTAGATTTTGTGGCACCTGGGAGAGAGAGAAAGAAGGAAGGGAGGAAGAAGAAAGGATGAGGAGGAAGAGGGAAAATAGGAAAGGAAAGAAAGAGCCTCTTAAATATTGACTGGAATTCCTGCTTTTAAATAAATATAACTCTTTTGTAGGTGTAAGCTGATTATCCTTTGAAGAATGTCTCCTGTGGATAATTCCAATACTTTCTGCTGAAGTTAGTAAATTCAGCTTGATGGGATGTTTCTAAAATAATCACTCAACAATCTACTACAGGAGGTTCTCCAGAGAAAACTGAAATAGTGTTCCCAATTGAAAAGCTGCATATGTTTAAGACAACTTGTTTGAATAAACCCTTTTGATGGTTTTGAAAATCAGGACACCAAAAGCAGCTATCAAGAGGATGCCCTAATTTCTATCCACAAATCTGTTTCAGTTTATTCTTCATGTAGCAGAAAGATGGAATGCAGCATAGGACAGGTAATGGAGAGGTTCTTTCAAGTCATAGATGGTCTATATAGCATCGATGTAAATGCTTCTCACTTTCAAGGAAAGAGAGGGACTGAAAGATTACATTCAACAAGAATTGACAAAAGCTAAACTTTTACATAAGTTAGGGAACAACAAAATAGTTCTGTGAGAGTAACTTGAGTATCTACATACTGGGCAGTTAAAAATGGGATACAGTACTATGAAATTACTACTTAATGTGGTAAACAGCTTAGATTGACTCCTGCCAAGAGTTGGATCCTATGGGGATCTAGAGTTGATTAAATATATTGGGGTAAAGGTTACCCTTGCTTGAAAGCTAGTTGTTTCTGACTCTCAGGCATGCCTAGACATCAGAGTACTCAGAATGCTGTTTATTTTGCCACTGACACAGTACCTATCTATCTATTTGCAATTTCTTGCTTTCGAACTGCAGGAGCTGGGGTAGAGACGGGACTCATTCTGTCATGCGTACTTGGTTCTCGAACTGCTGACATGCCAACCTTCTAGGAATCAAGTTCAGCATCTTAACCACTTGAGCCACTACAGTCCCCATAAATATATGGGGAACATGGCAGAAAATATGATAATTTACCAATCGAATAGCCCATTTCCTTACCATGGCCATTATTACTGGTAAACAAATGGAACCAGTTATGTGTTGCTTTGACACAACTGAACAGAAGTAATAAAGGATAACACATTCCTTGGCAGGTATGGAACACATACTACAGTAGCTAGCAAAAATCAAATACAGTACTGTACTTACCAAATAAGATACCAAGAGTAAATTTTGGTAAATACCCATTGACTGAAAGTTCCATGAAGCTAATACTGCTCCCAAAGGTATTCTTTGGGAACCTCAGCTCCTGAATATTTCCCTAAAGAGGATAATCCATTTTTCCTCCCTTGTTCTAGACGTTATTCTGGAATAGCACTGATAATTCACTAAATGTTAAAACATTTGCAAAAGGCGAATGATAACACTCAACATGGAGAAATGTACTTCTGGTGTCCAAAATGTCTCTTTTTCCATCTCTAAGACCCATGTATACCACCTCTCATATCTTAAAAGATCACCAAATGAGCTGTGGAAAACAAACAATAAGGTTGTTTGGGACCTCATGAGCAAAATGGAGATGAAAATCACTCTTATGACTTCATCTGCTTTAACCAATCTGCTTGGTTAAACAAAACAATCATTTCAGTAGATACCTCATCCGACGGCCTAGCAGTAACATGAACAATGTAACATGAACAAGATGGTGGTGAACTCTGTTCAATTGTTTTGTCTCAAGGACTCTGTCAATGGCAGAAAATGTTAAAGTGTAGGTTGAAAACAAAAACTTCTGGCAATTAGATGGGCATGTGGTTTTACAACTGGCTGTACTTGAAGACTGGAACAAATTATAAACCATTGGTTCCTAGTTACCCTACCAAAACATTAGATGATCTGTACATTAGATGAAATGTAGCTTGCAACATGTGAGGTCATTCATATATGTATTATCCATGTATCAATGAAGGACCTGAGTGTTGACAATGCCCTTTCTAGCCAATCACTGGTGGAATGTAGTTTTGGAGCACTAGAACAGGAACCTACAGCTCACATTCAATTCACTCTTACTACCCTTTGTTACTATCCTTCCAGCACTGAATATTAAATTGCACTAAATCTGAGTAGACCAGTAAGAAGATATAATCTTGCATGGGGACTGCAAAGAAGGTTGACTGGATAGATAAAAATTGGATCATAATTTTTGGCAAGTGTGTCCCAATAGTGCTATTAAAGATAAATCACTGGTGAGAGGGACTTGCCTAATCTTTCTACTCAACGTTTCCAATAGATTTTCCATTGTATTAGTGGTTGATATGATACATTCATTAATACAGGCAAGAGATCGCAGGATCTCTACCCAAACAGAACAGATACTAAAAAGGTGTGTATTTCCAAATTTACTGTCCACCGCAAACAATAACTGCCAGGAGAATTATCCAAGTGGCTATAAAATTGTGGGCATTGGATCTCTTCATTTTTGAGCAGCCTGGTACTTTCTGATCACATATTACGAGCTTGTTTTTCCTATATTGGACAAAAAACAGAGCCTATATACCAGTGATGGCTAACCTTGGCACTCCAGCTGTTCTTGGACTTCAATTACCAGAAGCCCAAGTCAGCACTCCTGCTAATCAGTTCAAGAAGAGCTGGAGTGCCAAGGTTAGCCATCACTGCTACATACTATCTCTGCATTATAAATCCATTGTTCACTACACATGCCATTTTTAGGTAGTTCAGTGTACAATGGGCCAAAGTTTCTATCTCTGAAGACACTAGAATTCTTTGACATTTGTCAATCAATACAAATGCTACCACCAAACATCCAGTTCCCTGAGCACAATGGATTCACAGAGGTAGCTATCATGATAGTAAAAATCCATCTGAAGTAGAATACAAATCTACATAAGGTCTTGATAGAATACAATGCCTTTCTTCTTTCTAATGGATATAGTCTTGGAAAACTACTGATGGGATGCCATATGGGGACAAGCTCTGCCCCAGTCCCCACACCAACTTTATGCCCAGAAACAGACCGGGGTGTGTGTGGATGGATGGATGAAATAACCCAGCAAAGGTTCAGCACCAGGAGGAAGAACTTTCAGCAAAGGGACGTACAGGAATACCGTTCTCCACCACATAGTGTCAGGAGCTGGTACATTTAAATAGAGCTGGTGGAAAATAGAAATACCACAGAGGTTTCTATGGTAGAACAATCTCAAAATCAGTTGCAAGTGGATAGAGGAAGAAAGGTGAGAAAAGTTGCTGGTTCAGGAACAAAACATACTTTATAAAGGAAGGTTTGGGGTAAGAAAGATAGCAGATACATAAAGCTAGTGATTAACTGGAAAAAGTCAACAAGCTGAGGTAGAATGCTGTAGCAAGAATGGATACTGCTGTAAAGTAAAATCAAGATAACTCAAGATCCATCAAGGGGGATAGAACAACTGCAAGCCCAAGAATGAAAACAATTGAAGGGTTAGGTTGCTACTCTTCTGCAATGAAACTCTCACTGAGCTTTGCTGACAACCAAAAGGAAGAAAAAGCTGATCACTGTGAAGGAATAACACAGTGACTGATTGTGATTGAAGAGGAAGTCTTTAAATCTTAATCCTCTAAACTCCCCAGTTCAAATCTGTGTTGGAGTGACTTTAAAAACAAGTTTTATAGACCACCAAACTCCTGTGCAAAACAGATGAATAATCTCACCTTCAAGAGTAGCAAAAAAATGCTATCTCAATCTGTGCTAACTAAACACCTTGGTTGTGAACTCTCAGAGGCTAAACCAAGGTAAGATGAACACTGAACTGACCTCTGATTCTTAGTGGTGGTCCCTCCAGGTCAGGGTTTAGGCAAACTGAGACATTGCAGGGCCTCTTCCCATGCTGTATTAGTTCTGTGGATAAACAGAGAACTTCAGTTCCCACAAGCGTCTTTTGAGAGCCTGCCATCACCACCAACACTACCACCAATGCTACCACCAACAACACAGGTTCAAGCCAACAAAGACACATACACAACAGCTATAAACAAATAGCTAAAGCAAAGCAACTAGAAAAAGGGCAAGTATACAGGACCATAAAAATGCTTTACACCAGCCCAGATGTATTTGATTATCCAGTTTAACTTTGTATATTCTCAGCAGAAGTAACCTCCACTTCGTATTGAATGACACTTTTAGCTGGGAATGTCAGGAACTTAGGATATCCAGTGTGATATAGTGAACAGAGTGATGGATTAGGACACAGGAGTCCTGAGCTGAAATCCCTGCTCAGACATGGTAAGTCACTGGGGTTGTAGGAAAGGTAAATTCACTCCTTATATATTTCACTTACCTTGAAATACATAGTAGGGTTGGTATATATAGGTTCCAAATTAAAATTACAACAACCATCATGGACTGAATTTGAGACATTCTGTATGCAAAGCCATTTTTCTGCCACTGAGCTACAGTCCTTCCCCAACCATTCACTCCATTCTCTATTTAATTAGAAAATGCTTAAATATATCATGAGATTTTTGAATTTCCAACAACTACTTAAAAACCTATGGATTATGTGAAATCTAAACTTCTTCAAACCCCTAGATTTAGGACCTGTGACACACCTATCAAATTCTAGAAGAGCTGAAGTGAACTGGTTACTCTTTAAATTACATAGCAAATTGGGAGATTAAGAACCAGTCTAGCAGGAATGGAAGACAAACTCAAGAGCTGCAGTAGAAGGCAATGACAAAGCACATCACAAATGGACAGCAAAGATGGTCATTATAATGGGATTGGAACTGTGGACACAGTACATAAGTGACATTTGCATTGCAGAAAGAGCAAACATTTTGAAAAGAGTGGTGAGACAGGGAAGGCCCAAGCTCCGCTGGGAATACAAAATGGAGACATATTTCTGAATTGAGATCAACTTGGAGGAAAGAATGTGGATGAACATGGAAAATAAGGGCACTGAATACTGAGGATAAAGGAGATTGAACTAGTTTCTCAAAAGGAACAGTGGTTAAACTTCTGTACTTCAGCCAAAACACTTCCCACAATCTAAATTCAATCCTGATGAGGCTCAAGCAGTGATGGGCAGCATCCGGTTCACACCAGTTTGCTAGAACCGGTAGTAGCTTTTCCCAGTGTCCTGGAGAATCGGTAGTGGCTTTTGGGGTGAACCACCTTTTCGCCGCTTCTCCCACTGTGCATGTGCACCAAGCGCTTGGTGTGCATGCATGCCTACAGCACTTGGCACGCCTACAAGGCTTGGCACTCATCCACGCCTATAGCGCTTATAGCGCTATGCACTCATTTGTGCCTACAGTGCTCTGCCTGCCAAGCCAAGCAGCCATTTGCTGCTTGGCGTGTGGCAGCACAAAGTGTCGGGAGACCACACACAGCCACAGAGGAACTAGTGGCTGCTGCTTGAGGCCCTCGGTGGCTTCCTTGCTGTCCTCTCAAGCAGGGAGGAGGAAGAACAGCTGCTAGCCTGAAGCTCCCTACAGCCTGCTCCCCAGGGTAAGTGACTCGCCTTTGGGTGTGGGGTGGGTGGGTATATTTTAATGTATATTTAATGAATATTTATTTTTAATGTGTATTTTTATGTGTTTATGTGTATTTAATTTGTATTATGTGTTTTTATATCTATTTAATGTTTATTTATTTTAATGTGTATTTTTATGTGTTGTATGTGTATTTAATTTATATTTTTATGTGTTTTATGTCTATTTAATGTATATTTAATGTGTATTTATTTTTAATGTGTATCTTTATGTATTTTTATGTGTATCTTTATGTATTTTTATGTCTATTTAATTTGTATGTTTATGTGTACTTATTTTTATGGGGTTTTTTTACTTTGGCTACGCCCATGACATCATGACGTTGGCTCCAGCCATGATATCATGATGTTGGCTCCACCCATGACATTGGCTCCACCCACAGTGTGGTAGTAAACATTTTGGCTGCCCACCCCTGGGCTCAAGGTTGAGTCAGCTTTCCATCCTTCCAAGTTTGGTAAAATGAGTACACAGCAAGTTGTTGGGAAAATGCTAATTACCTTGTGAACCCCTCATATTATGCATCAAGCACTATGGGGTGGTTATATGTTGAGTATATTAGAGCAACCTCATCATGCAATGGGTTGTTAAAGTAAATTATGCCTCTAACCAACCAATAAGAAGAGTTTTCTAGTTTCCTACCTCTAGAGTCACCTGATATGTATTAAGCTGTTTGTTGTTCGGGTGTTTTTCATTAGTCAGTCATGTATGGTTTTCCAGTTATTATTCTGCTGTTCTGCTCACTCTCTTTATCTATTTTGCCTTACAAGCAAAGCATGTTTGTCTAAGATGAAACTTATTGTAAAATAACTTTATCAACCAAAGCAACCATTTACTTCTTCTTCTTCTGCCATATCTGATTCTGAATATTGGCAATTCTCATGGCTATCGGCCATGAAGACTGTCCTATGAATATAATGCAGTGGCCTTTCATTTGCCTTCTGCATCACAGCATGACACCTGTACCACTGATCCAGTTCCATGAGTCACTTTCTGGTCCTGAGCCCTTTTGGCACGCAAAGTCCCCCTCAGCCCCAGGCCAGTATTGATGAAGCTGCTGCCCTCCATCAAGATGGATTCAAGTGGGATTTAATCCACTTGGGAACCATCACCCTTCCCTATGGCCAAGGCCGCTAGTCCTCAGGGTTGTCAGGTTAGTTAACTGTCACCTGATGCACAGCGTTGAGTCACTGGCAATATGGTCTACTCTATTACCATAGCAGGATAATCTGGCCAGACTTGCTGTTTACTAATCTTTCTAAAGCAACTGTAACTAAAGAACTACCTTGTTAGATTTCTAAAAAGGTGTGGAGCGTTTAATTGCTGGACTAGAGTGGGGAGTATAAGGCTTGGAGAACTTGCAAACTATAATATAAATTTAATTGCTACTGTTACTGATCTATTTCCCCATGTGATCACACCCTGAGATCCACCTTACAAAATGTGTGAGTATAAAATCTTGAGACAGGTCTATAAAGGTTTCTCATAGTGTAGGGAAAGCAAAAAAAAAAAAAAGAGTTGTGTTTTTCCTTTCTTCCAGTGAATCTGGAATCTCATGGAAATTTCAGGAGAAGAGAAGAAAGGATAGTGCATTACCAGCATACAACAGGTCCTAACACAGAAAATTAGACTCTGCAATATTAAAACCCATGCAAAAAATAACCTAATAAATAAATAAGGTTTGCAATTGGATCTGACCAGATTTGTCTATTCCCATGGACAAGAAACAATGCAGACTGTGGAAATCGACAGTTGATATCAACTAATCTGGTAACAGGAACACTTTGTTTGCTTTCTATTTCTGAAATTCCCAAGGTTCTTCTAGCTTCATTACAGAAGTCCCAGAACACCTAATTTTGGCATTATCAGCAGTGAAGCATCTGGTATTTGTAATGTTCTAGAAACTATGATTTTGTATAATCGTTAACAGAGTGGGAATATTGAGGATTTTACATAAGTAGGGGTGAATGATAGAGCCATATGATTTAATAAATGGTATAAAGATTAATAGAGTAGACCCTATTTACATCTTCTCAAACTAATACGTCTTTATTTCATTTTTAATCAGGACAGGCAAACCTCAACAAACAAAAGAGGATAAACTTGGTTATAAAGTTATAAAACTTCATTATACAACCCAATGGAGGCTGGTGACAGTAGTTTCATGAAGCTGCTAAATTTGATCTGAGATTTAGATTGAACTTTACCAGGTGAAGGGTTTAGCATTTTGAACAGTCCTTAAAAGTTTAGTTTGCAACGCAGATTGGTCTCCCCACCCCTGCAAATTTAGAGCTTCACTAAAAGACAGAAGCGTAGCTTACCTTGCCGGGGCCCCGTATAAAAATTGTTTGGGGGCCCTTTAGATGTGGGGCGGAGCTAACGTCATGACATCATGACGTCATGGGGGAGCCAACGTCATGACGTCATGATGTCGTGGGCGGGGCCAAAAATAAAAATAAAATAAATAAAATAGAATTAAAATGTAAAAAAAAAAACCACACACACCTCAACCCACCCACCCACCCACCCACCCGAAACACAAAAACCTCACTTACCTTAATCCTGGGGCCTCTTCTTCCTCCGCCTCTGCTGTCACCGCCGCCGCGCCGCCGCTGCTGCCGATCGCTCCCTCGCCGCGCACGGCGAAGGCAAGGGGCAGTTGTGGAAGGCGAGCGGGCGAAGCGAGGCAGCCCCGAGGCCCTCCCCCCGGTTGCCGCGGGGGCTCCCTGGCAGGCTGCGCCAGCCCGGGCGGGGCTCTCCACCTCGACGCTGGGGTGGGAGTCCACCAGCTGCAGGACCAGCTCGCGCGCCCCATCCCGCACACAGGCGGCAGGTGAGCTCCAGGCGCGCGCGGCAGGTGAGTTCCAGGCGCACGCGGTAGGTCAGCTCCAGGCGCGCTCCAGGTGACCTGCCACCTGCCGCGGGACGGGGCGCGCCCGCGAGCTGGTCCTGCAGCTGGTGGACTCCCACCCCAGCGGCGACCGTGGAGAGCGCCGCCCGGGCTGGCGCAGGCAGGGAGCCCCCGCGGCGACCGGGGGGAGGGCCTCGGAGTCGGGGCTGCCTCGCTGCTTAAAAGCTGCGGCTCCGACTCTGACTCTCCGACTCCGGCTTTTTTTAAAAAATTGGAGCCAAAAATGGCTCCAATAAAGTGCGCATGCGCAGAAACTCAATCTGACACATGCGCAATGCATCAGATTGAGTTTCTGCGCATGCGCAGTAAATTTTTGCTCTTTTTTATTTTTAATTTTATTTTTTGCCGTTGGGGGCCCCCGTAGCCCGGGGGCCCCGTATAATTGATACGGCTGATACGGCGGTAGCTACGCCTCTGCTAAAAGAACTATTGAAGATTGGACAGTCTGGATTTTTGCCCACTAGATAGACAATAGGCTTAGGTGGGTGAGCAAAATTAAGCTGCTGAAAATTAAGGAACAAGGTATCTTGGAGCATACCTTCAGCCCAGGATCTGGCAATCAGTAGCAACTATACCAGAAGTAAGTTCATGGGACTTTATACTCCAAAATTCTTTTCCTGACTTCTCTTTAAACATTCAGCCTAATTAGAGGGTGGGGAGAGATCCATAGCTGTTATGGCTAGAGGAGTCAAAAAGCCTTACTGATCTACATCTACTGAAGATCACCCAGATATCAACAAGTAAGTCCTGCTCTATTTTTTAGGTAAAGGTTTCCCTTGCTCAAAAGCCAGTCGTCCCCGACTCTAGGGTGCGGTGCTCATCTCCATTTTCAGCCAAAGAGCCAGTGCTCTCTGCATCTACAGATGTTTCTGTGGTCATGTGGCAAGCATAACTAGACATGGGAGCACACAGAACACTGTTACCCCACCTCCAAATGTATGACCCAGCCAATCCATACTAGATAAGAGTGGCTTGGAATCTGTCACTCTCTGGACAGATGTTGAACTGTAGCTCCCACAAACGATGGCCATAATGGTTGGAGTTGAGAGCAGTTGAGAGTTCAGTAATGTCTAAAAGGAAACAGGCTACCCAGCCCTGTGACTGGGTATTGTTTTAGTCTCCTTAAAAGATCTCATAGCTCTTTGATATATGTATAGATAGATCAATCAAGAATCTATGGAAGAACCTATTGTTCCAAAGGAACCATTTTTCCTAGCTGTTCATACATAATTTTGTGGAGACAAACTTTATTTGGGACTAGCAACTGGATGTAGCCCTTTGTTTCCAAGGACTAAATGGAAGGAAATTAGGGTCAGCCCTCAACATTTCCCTCACCCAAAATTCTATGCACAAAAGCAAATTATTCTTGTGATATCACCCTATCCTCCACCATATCTAGATGCAGATGGCAGAGTAAAGACTTGCATGACTCACTATGGGGCACGTCCAGATTTCATCGTTATGAGATTTTCTTGTTTCCCTCAACATCATCTACCATCTGAGGAACTGCCACACTCTGTCTCATGGTAGAGCCAGCCCCTGAGGAGCTCCATTAACAGGACCCCCCATTTGTTTAAAAGAGTGATAGCCCCAAGGACAAGGTTTCTAAATGGTATGCCAAGTAAATAGCAATGGGAGGGGATGGTGTTTCTTAAGTGGGAAAGTAAAGAATGGGAAGGGTTAATCTAGTATGGGCTCAGATTAAATCACAGACACAAACCCTTCAGCTATGGTCCAGTTTTCCCCAAGACTGAGACATCCTTTTGTCAGAACACTCTCCTGTTTTATACCACACACTATGTGCCTAAAATGCAGCATTTGTTACCATAAAATTGACTGGTGGTCAGCAACCTGAAAGGCTTTAAAAGGGGGTTAGGCAATCTAAAGGATGATACAGCTGTCTATAATTACCAGTCATAAAGGCTGAACTGTGTATGACCTCCCGGATCAGATGTTGCATGTCCCTGAATACCAATTGTTGGGGAAATGAGTAGAATGACTATATTACTCTCATTATCCTATTGGCATAACAGCAAGTTATCCTCCTCCCCAAGTTATCAAAGAAGGGTGTATTAGGAAGGCTCAAGGAGAATAGCAAAAGAACATTTTGCCAACCCTTGTTCTAGAGAGATTCCTACAGTGGTCTAGCTTAAAGTGACCAAGCAGATGCCTATGTGAAACCCACAAGCTGGGCATGAATGTAACAAGTCCATGCAATTCATGTTCCTTATATTAGTAACAAACAAAAATGTCTACCTTAACAAAATGCTTATAGTTTGACTGCTGTTCAGCCAGGCTTGTTTCCTACAATGGACAATTTTACAACACCAGCTCTACAACAGCAAGCAGCCACAGATATGTCTATGGAACAAATATTATGGAAGACAAATATATATTTATAAACTTACCGGTATCCCATGTACTAATATTGTGAGGAGCACTTGACTGGTGTTCGAGTTGCCTTTTCATCAGTTGGTTCATGGTCAACGCTCCCAAGGAACCCCTTTTCATCTGTCGGAACTGATCTAAAATTAAAGAGCATGCTTCACACAGTCATACAATCTTCAATATTGTCTGGCTATCATTACTTTCCCAACCTGAGCACTGGCTCCTTGCCTGAAACTTTTAAACAAGTTAGGCATCTTACTCAAAAGAACGAGTTGTGGTTTGCATATATCTTTTACATGTCCAATTCAGTCCACAGGTTACCTTTATCTGTCAGCAGAATGGATATGTATGGAAGAATAAGTTCCTCTCACCAAAGAGCCTCTCTGCTTGGCCACAAACATGCTCCAGAATGTCAAGATTGTAAGATTAGACAACTGAGCAATAGAGTAAACCTATAAACAAGACTTCTCCTACACTCATGTGATGGAGTTTGGGTGGGGAACTGCCACCATTTGGATTTTTTGTAAATAAAGTAATATATGAATAGGTGGTCCTTGCTCGAAAGCCAGTTGTATTCGACTCTAGGGTTCAGTGCTCATCTCTATAGCCAAAGAGCCAGCGCTGACGACATCTACAGACGTTTCCATGGACATGTGGCAAGCATGCCTAGACAGTGGAGTGCACAGAACACTGTTTACCTTCCCACTGAAGTGGTACCTATTCATCTACTTGCAATTTCTTGCTTTTGAACTGCTAGACTGGCAGGAGCTGGGAAAGAGACAGGAGCTCACTCTGTTGTGCAGCACTCAGGTCTTGACCTTCCGGTTGTGAAATTCAGTGTCCTAACCACTAAGCCACCACAGCCCTAATATATGAATAAGGGTACTGTATAAGAAATATAACCCTGGAAATGGGAAATGTAATACAGCACGGAAGTTTGTTCAGTAATCATCTAATTTGTAGAGGTTACTATAGGACAAAGAGCTGTAACATTGAACATTTTTGACAAAAATAAACAAGTATCTGGTTAAGTCACAATAGACTGAATGTCCTTTGAATTCACTCTAGAGCAGGGGTTGGCATCATACATCTGGCCCATGGCACCAAATAATCCAGCCTATGCTCCAGCCACCGCCGCCACCGGAATTGGCCATGGACTCGTTTTACATAAACACATTTATGACAGCCACATATGTGTTTACAACAGCATTTATGGCAGGGTAGCACCAGTATGGCCCCCTCAACTGTCTGAGGTAGAATGACCCAGCCCCTGACTTAAAAAGATTGCCAACCCCTGCTCCAGAGCAGTGATTCCCAACCTTTGGTTTATGGACTTCAATTCCCAGAAGCCTAAGTCAATTCTCCAAAGTACTGATCAGCCAATGTACTGACTTAGGCTTCTGGGAGTTGAAGTCCCCCTGTGAAGCATGGGCCCCAAGCTGGGAACCACCAGTCTAGAGTGATTAACAAAATCCATGTAATCTGCCTAGACAGCAGAGTATATAGAAATGTCCATTAGATCTGCATCTGCAGCAACTCCCATAGAGAATGCATGGTGTTTGCTAGTGAAGCAGACTCTATGAGGGCACATTATTACAATCAGTATGATGGTAGGGGAACAGTTCCTATGTGGATTTGTCAAATAAAGACATGTTTCTCCAACTAATTTTAAAAAAACTGAAAATGAAGCCAAAGTTCTTGAAAAATTCCTCATATGTTCTTTAGAAATGTCTCTAAAATGTATGTTTGATGTAATTCCTGGACAATGTATATAGCACATGGGTGATTTTTCTTTTAAGTCAATTATTTTCTTTTATCAAGATTGTAATATGAATTGAAGTGTTATTCAAGTTGCAGTTTTTTGTACTTGTAGTATTGTTATATTGTAGTATCGTATTGTTATTATTTTTTGTCATTTTTATTTCTGTTTGAAAATTATAAATAAAAATTTTAAAAAAATAAAATGTATGTTTGAAGAAGGCAACTATTCATACATTGTGTTGAAGTTCAAAAGTCACTATGTAAATATGAAATATTTCCAAATTTGGAACAATTTCAAGTGCATCTCAGCAAAGTAGGTGTGAATGCCAATTTCATGTCATCAATGGCATCTGCCAGCAAATGTCACATTTAAACCATTTCAAATGTATTTCCACATGAAGTCTTGCCCTTCACTGCACTTACAAAGAGCTCTCTTTCAGCAGTGGGAGTTTTTTCAAAATGACAGTTTGATCCTGTAACAACGCAATTATCCAACCTCACTTTGCTGCTGGAAGAGATGCAAATTCCAATTCCAATTCAATATTTTCCTTTACATAAAAATTGTTCTACAGCAGGAACCTTTCACATCAGACTTTGGGAAAGAACATAATTTCTATCTTCTTTAACACAATGCTTTAAAATAGAAGCTTTACCAGTTTATCAGACACAGAATTTCCCAAAGCAAGACTAGCAATTAAAATTTCAGAGCTGACAATACAGCTTGGAATAAAGATGACTGTCAAAAACAGAAATTGGTTGTTTTGAACTTCCTTCTTAGCTTTTATTATGGAAATTAAAGATGCCCCCAGGCCTATTTTTTACTTATCAAAGCACTGGTTTTCTAAGTGTTGCTTATCTGATTTCTCAAGGGCAACTTTGATTTTAAATAATGAAGCTGGAAGAGTGGGATGTTTTTGAAAAAGTCTAAAGTATTTCAGACCCAGGTAGGCCAAAAAATAGCAGTACTCTATTCAGATTTCTGGTTAAACTACTTTTCCTACTGAATATTTTATACATATATTCTTTTCCTTATATCAATACTTTTCAAAATAAGCTGTGATTCTCTCTCCATTGAGGTGTTATTTTGAATACATACCCTTTACAACGTGAAAAGCAGTAGTGTTCCCAGCCATCACATCCTAATTAATAGTAATCATGGCCCAAACTATCAGTGTGAGGTGTTTCCTGCATCACAGGCAAAATATCTCAAAATTAGGAATGTGAAAATCTCTCTGCCTCATTTTGGCTAAGAATAGGTCCCTGGTGGCAAACCTATGGCATGTGTGCCAGAAGTGGCATGCAGAGGCCTTTCTTCTGGCACATGGGCCATCGAGGGGAAGTAGAGACATCACCTTGCAAACTAAAATTCACATAGTCAAAGCAATAGTATTCCTGGTAGTAATGTATGTTTGTAAGAGCTGGACCATAAAGAAAGCTGAGTGGAGAAGAATAGATGCCTTTGAAATGTGGTGTTGGAAGAGTTTTGAGACTACCCTGGACAGCCAGGAAAACAAATAGGTCTATCTTAGAAGAAATCAACACTGACTGTTCCCCAGAAGGTCAAATATTAAAAATGAAGCTAAAATACTTTGGACATCAAATGAGAAGAGAGGATTTACTTGAGAAAGCTTTGATGCTAGGAAAGGTAGAAGGCAAAAGAAGAATGGGGCAGTAGAAAATGAGATGACTAGATGGTATTGTAGACGCAATGGGCACATTGCTGGGTGGGTTAAGGAAGATGGTGGAGGACAGGGGTGCCTGGAGGGCAATGGTCCATGGGGTCGCAAAGGGTCAGAATCGACTGTGCGACTGAACAACAAATGGATTTTACATAACTTATATCCACCCAATTGGTACAAGCACCTCTCTGGGCAGCTCACAAATATTAAATAAACAAAAACAAAAAAAGAAAACCAAATAACATCAAACAATCATTTCTACAAATAAAATTATATAAGCAAAATAGAATACCTACCTAGATGATGTCTTTAAGTAGATTAATAGACCCTACCAACAATTCATAACTTATATTCTCTTCTTCAGAGCTCACTAAATTCAGTTAAACCAAAACAAAAAAGGGAGATGTAAAATCAATTTACTAATGAGGGAAATGCTTGATGAAATAGGAATATTTTTAGTTGTTTATGAAAAGCCATTAAAGTGGACGCAGATCTAATTTTCCCTAGCAACACATTACATAATGAAAGAACCACAGCTGAGAAAGATCTTGCTGTAGTCACAAGCTTTTTAACTTCTTTAGGTGGGAGAATATGTAATTTAAGAGATTAGGTACTCTGGGTACAGTTTCTTAGGAAGAGGCATTCCTGCAGATAGCATGGTCTTAACCCATTAAAGGATTTATATATTAACATTAACACCTTGAACCTGGCACAGAATACTATGGGTAACCAATGCAAGCTAGCTAAGACTGGGGTAATATGGTCAAACCAACCAATATCCG
The DNA here is from genome assembly GCA_030440675.1 of Furcifer pardalis. Taxonomy (NCBI): domain Eukaryota; kingdom Metazoa; phylum Chordata; class Lepidosauria; order Squamata; family Chamaeleonidae; genus Furcifer; species Furcifer pardalis. The sequence goes on from CP126894.1 coordinate 24,021,199, forward strand.
TAATCAGTCTAGGTAAAGGTTTCCTTTGTTCGAAAGCCAGTCATATCTGACTTTAGGGTTCAGTGCTCATCTCTGTTTCAAAGTCAAAGAGCCAGCGCTGTCTGCTTCTGCAGACATTTCCATGGTCATGTGGCAGGCATGACTAGACACGGAAAACTGTTTACCTTCCCACCAAAGTGGTCCCTATTTATCTAGTTGCAATTTCTTGCTTTCAAACTGCTAAATTGACAGGAGCTGGGACAAAGACGGGAGCTCATTCCATCCTGCAATACTCAGGAATTCAATTGCTGACCTCCTGCCTTCCAGTCAGCATCTTATCCACTTGAGCCACTTCACTCCCAGGTAATCAGTCTGACACAGTGGTTCCCAATCAGTTTTTTCTACGTACTACTTCAAGAAAGACCTCAAACTTGCGTACCCCTTATTGCAGGAACGTTAAATATCGTGTACCCCTTATTGCAGGAACGTTAAATAAAAAATGAAATCAGGTGTATTTTATATTTATTATCATCAAAAGACATTCTAATGACAGAGAACACATGTTTCATTAATGTGACAAATGTGCACGTTGACAATGACGAGCATATAGGCGGGAACGAGGGCGGCCGCGATCGGGTGATGCGAGGCGCGGGAGGCGCGGGAAAAACCGCCGCCGCGGGAGAAAGCGCTTGATGCATACAATTGACTTACCTACTGATCGTTTAATTAAATTGAATAATTTTTTGGCAATTGTTATTGCATTATTGTTTTTTAAGGATTTAATATTTTAGTTAAGAGATTGCTGCGCGTACCCCTTGATGAAATCTCACGTACCCCTGGGGGTACATGTACCACTAATTGGGAACCACTGGTCTAGCAGCTGCATTTTGTACCTGCTGAGGACTCTGTACCAGCCTCAAGGGGAGCCTCACATAGAGAGCACTGCAATACTCAATTGAAACTACCAGTGATTAGGTGAGCATTGTCAGGAGTTTCCTGCCAGGAGTGACAAAGCTGGACAATGCACTGTAAATTATGAAAGGCAGACTTGACCACAGATCATATTTAATATTCCATAATCAGAGCTGGGTCAAGTTGCATACCCTGATTATGTATATTCTCCCTAAGAGGAAGAGTCTCCCAAACTGAGACCAATTACCCCCAACTAACATAATTTATTATTTATTTATTTATTTACTTAGATTTGTATCTCTCCACCTACCAGGATTCAGCTTCAGCTGCTTATCAAAAAGAATTGTCTCTGGATGCACATATGCCATCAGTCCATCTGAATCTATACTAGCAAAGATCATGGCCAATGACAGCTAGCTAGAGCCTGCTGGTTTGATTGTTATTCATTTTAAATATATATATTCTAAAGAATGCATGTATTTATGGTAGATGGATGAATGAAAGCATGTGCAGAGTGTTGAGTACAAAGAGATAGAAAGTAACCTTGGTAAAAAAAAATAGTACAGGTAAAGACAGGGAAGATTACCAACAGTGGGTAGAAACAGAATGTTAAAAAGAGCTAGTTTGCATAATGAAATGGGATTTGTTGAGAGAGAATGATTGATGGAGAAGGTTCTGGAGAACCGGGAGAAGAATTAAGATAGATGAAAAATAGTGGGGGGTTGAAATAGTTGCTGATATAGAAACCTCTAGCTGAGGACGGTTAAGAATGCTATCTGAAAGTATAGTAAGGCCAAGGGAGGTATATTATTTTGGCCTTTGGAGTGGGTAAAGTGGTGATCTGTTGCCTGAAGTGTTTTCTTAGTATTTAATGTAGCTACAAAATAATGTACCTTTCGTCCCCCCCCCCTTTTTGAGAGGTGTGTTGGTTTTTGTAAAAACCTCAGTGTTGTTAAATAAACCTTTCTAAAATCTCAAGCCTTTGTGTTCCTTCATACCTGTAAAGGAAGTTTGTTTCTTTTTAGTTACACACTACCAAGAATAGGCCGAAACACTGGTTGTTAGCTAACCCTAGGAAGAGGGCCAGCTGTAATTTTTCAAGATAGGTAGAGAGTGAGCTAATGAAGATCCCAGGGCTTGTCTGGTGTTAAGAAAAATCCAGACCAGACTTCGTAATTAAAGTGTCATGGTCTGATACGATCTCAGATCAAGATTTTCTTAGGAAAATGGTCTGACAATTGTTACAATCACCACCACCACCACCACCACCACCACCACTTTTCCACCCAATGATGAGCCTCCAAAATGTCCAATCAGAAATGACCATTAATACATAATGAGTATTCTTTTTTCATAGGATATTGTAATTGTTAGCGTCTTGGAGCCCCTACGGTGCAATGGTTAGGTACTGCAGGCAAAACTCTGCTCACAATCTGAGTTTGATTCCAGCAGGTTCAAAACTGACTCAGCCTTCCATACTTCTGAGGTTAGTAAAAAAAAAAAAAAAAAAAGTACAGCTGTACCTAGCTTAAAGAGCATAGTGTGTTCCACAGGATTGCTCTTTAAGCGAATTTGCTCTTTAAGCGAAACATCATTGTAAATGACCAATTGTGACTGGGGGGGGGGGGATTGCAAACCCCAATTTATTTGTTAAGTGAGTTTTGGGTTCGTTTTATTTGTTAAGCGAAGTGACCATTCAGAGAAAATTCTGCTCTTTAAGGGAGTTACTCTCTAAGCGAGCTACTCTTTATGCGAGGCTTGACTGTACCCAGTTTGTTGGAGTAAAAAATGCTAATCACCTTGTGAATTGCCCAGAGAGTGATCTAAGTGCATTGGGGCAGTATATAAATATAATTGCTACTGCTATTTCTATTCTTGCAGTGAGAGAGTGGAATTATGTCAAATCTACACTTTCTAGATCTTAAATTGGAAGTCTTAGGGGTTAAGAAACTGGAGACCACAACAGGGATGAAATTCAGCTTCCTTTACTTGGAATATTAGACCAGCTGGGGTACCCAGTGGATCTCTCCAAAAACTGGGACTCCACCCCGCATACAGAGAAGACATTTATAGTTTTCTCAATCAGTCTAAAAATACATGGTCCCCATATAAGGCAACATATATGTTCATTGGCTAAGCAAGCTGGCTACAGAAGCAGAACGTGTCATTAGTATAACTGCTCCCCAACATCCTGTCTTGCACTTTATCTGAGAAAAACATGTTATCTGGCTAAACTGCTGTATTGCAATCAAAAGGTTGTGCATTTGATCCTCACCAAGACTCAAGGTTGACACAGCCTTCCATCCTTCTGAGGTTGGTAAAATGAGTACCCAGCATGTTGGGGACAAAATGCTAATTAACTTGTGAACTGCCCAGAGAGTGCACTAAGCACTATGGGGTGGTAGATAAGTGTGATTGCTTTGCTTTGCTATGAAACTCGTGATTACATTTTGCCACTAATACCCTGGAGTTCATGATGTTAACACAACACACACACAATGCCCAGATGAGCCTAAAGTTATGGCAGGAAGTGATGTGCCACATGGCAAAACATACAAAATGGTACAGGTGTGGGTAACTGGATTCAAGGGAAGGCTTACTTGATATGGAAGAGTGACTACTCATTTCTGGCACACCTGCCTCAAGGGTGGGAGCAGAAGATGATTCCCTTGGCATTTCCAATGTTGAAAGTATTTTATCTGATGTATCTGCAAAAATAAAGCCTTTTTAAACACAAACTCTCATTTATATCCTCTTCTCTCTGTTTCTCTTATTATTTTGTTTTTGAAAATCAGTAAACAATTGTCCATTCATCAAACTTTCTCTGTCAAAACCTTCCTCCTTTCCCCTCCAATAATGTGTCATTCAGTCATCTGCACCACAACTAATGTGAAAATATCTCAGTCTTAATTTTATTGCATATTGCCTGAATGTCATTTGTATTTTCTTCCGATCCTTGATTCATATTGAGCTGTTTTGGAAGAGGAGTATCACATGGAAAATTGTGCTCATTTTTTGACCCTTTGTAATGCACTTACTGTATTTAGATATTTCCCCAATTTATACATTTTCTCTTCTTGAGAAAAGATTATGTTTATGCATTTCTCTGTTTGCATTTAAAAATTTGCATATTGGTTTGTGTCCAGTTTATTTTCCAAAGTGTCCCTTGAGAAATGACACATTTCCAAGACCATTTGTGTTTCTTTTTAGAAAAAGCCTCAAGAGAAGCCCAAGAGGAGAGATACTGTCCTCAAGACTGTTGGATGCAATGAAAAGATTTTCTCTTCCTAGCTATCAGAATCACAAAGTTGTGAAGAAATGAAATCCTACAGAAGAAAATAGTTTTCCCCTCTTTTTCACTTTCAGAGTAAATCTGCATATGAGAATGTTCTGGAATGTGACATTTAGCTTCCTCTCCTTTAATTTACCATTCACTCCTATGGAAACAATTAAACATCAAATGCATAATCCACATAATCTAACCTCCACAATATCATTAATAGGATTCAAAAAGGGAATGGAATTATTGCAGTCTCTTAGATCTATGAAATTATAAAAGCCTCCCCCACTATATAAGCATGCTTATAATATACAGAACACTCATCATACTATTTCAATATCACACAAGCATATAGAAATTACCAATCTTACACATTCTCTACATTTTGCAACATCTAGCATGGCCAGGACACACCATCTATGGTGGTGCTATGCAAGAAGAACTCATGGGGCTGTTTTAAAACTCTGATTTTATTTATTTATTTATTTTTGTCCAGTCACATAGTCGATTCCGAACCTTTGCAGGCCCATGGACCATTGTCCACCAGGCACAACTAGGAAAACTGGGGACAGAAGCAGGCTAGACTTTTAAACAAGTAAGAGTGGAGCGGAGAGGCTCTCTGGTCGTACCTTTAGCTAGAGAGGCTCATCTCTCTAGCATGAGAAGGAGGACCTTTTCTGTGTCCGCTCCGGCCCTATGGAACCTCCTGCCAACGGAGTTACGTCTCCAGACAGAGTTACTGCCCTTTAGGAAAGGAGTGAAGACCTGCTGGCGGGGCATGATGTGTGGGGAGTGGGCCAGATGGCCAATTCGGTCGCCTGGCTCTTTTAAATATTCCACCTCTCTCCTAGGTGTTTTTAACTTGAGTTTTAATTTTTATGTATGTGTTTTAATTGTTTTTAGTTGTAAAGCCACCCAGAGTCTTCGGAGGAGGGCGGGGTACAAATGAAATTAAATAAATAAATAAATGCTAGTCATTTGTTAGTATTTGTCTATATAATTCTTAGCCATCTTCTAAATTCATAGTCTTCCCAACTATTTAAAATGAGATTAATATTATATGCTAATATTCAGTATCCTATAATAAGAGCACCTTACATATAGGCCATTTTAAAATAAACAAATAGCTATCACTTAAACTTAAAGTATCTAACAATAGGAAATACTATAAAATTTCTTCATTTAAAGCCTGGGAGAAGAAAGTCTAATCCCTACTAGAGTTGATCCATTTAATCAAAGGGACTTTGCTAAATCATCAATTAAGGTAATTCCTATGGGTTTAGGCTGCGGATCTACTGTAGTTGAGATGAACAACTAGATTTAGTCTGAAGTACATGAATATATCTCTTGACACATGAATATATCTCTTGGGAAGGAATTCCATACTGTCAGGGCCACGACTAAGGAGATCCTTCTTCAAGTACCCACAACTTTACTGATTTTAAAGACCATCTTAAATTATAGATAAAAACGGGGCATGGACTTACTAGAGAGCGCATCACACAGATAAATTTTCAGCTATATGCTGATTTGACCAAGGTCTACCCAATCCTAGTCTAGCATTCCATCCACAATACTTAAATTAATTGGGGCGGGTGGACCTTCATCTTGGTTCATAATTTCCTCTCACAAATTTATTTTTTAATTAATTCATTTAAAATTAAAATAAACATACTAATCAAAAAACAAAAATACAATAACACATTAACAACTACAATAACAAGATATATAGCTATAGCTATAGATAGATAGATTGATAGATATAGATACAGATAGATAGATGGATGGATACAGATACAGATAGAGAGAGAGATAGGTAGATAGACACAGTATATGAATTTTTTTTTTTGGAAAAAAGTAAAAAAGTAATTGTTTAAGTAGCAATGTACTGAATGTCATTTGGAGTTCACTTTAGAGCAGGAGTTCTCAACTTTTTAAAGCCAGGGGCCGGGTGATGTTCCCTCAGACAGCTTCGGGGGCCAGACAGCCATTTTGCCTTTCCTGCACCATATGGCACATCCTGGTGTGGTGGAGGCAGTGGGGGACCACATGAAATGGTACCATAGGCTGCATCCAGCCTGCAGTCCGCAGGTTGAGAATCCCTTCTCTAGAGCCTTTGGTATTTGGACTTCAATTCCCAGAAGCCTAAGTCAATTCTCCAAAGCACTGATCACCCAATGTACTGATTTAGGCTTCTGGGAATCAGAGTCCTACTGTGGGGTGTGGGCTCAACATTGGGAATAACTGCATTAGATCATAGATAATTTTTTGAAACTGATTGACCCTCTTGATTCTGCTCACCTGTCTCTTTCTGCTCACTCAGCTTGTCTATGATGTTGAAGGTAATGTCAAGGTATTCCCTCTGGATGGCACTCACCGCAATCTTCCTCTGCTTCCTCTGCCGTGGAACAATCTGGATCTTAAATTCCGACTCTTCTTCCTCCTGCTTTTGTTCTGCACTTTGTTCTGTATCAGATTCAGCACTGGCTTCAGGTCTATCACTCTCAGTTTGATTCTCAGAGTCTTCAGGGGCCTTAATGAAGACCGTTTTCCCACCAGAACTAGAATAAGGTCCCAGAGGCTTAATTTCTTCAATGCATAACTCAGAGTTATCGTCAATAGACAACTCTGGAAGAGCAAATGACTTCTGCAGAAGATCCCGCTTCTGTTTTAGTGTCAGAGGGCTGCCTGAGGATGTCTCCTTAATGTCTTCAGGTTTACCCAGCTCATCAACATCTTTCTTACCTTCTGGAGTACCTGAATGGACTTCCTCCTGAACAATTGCGACACTATCACTCACATCAGAAGGAGTTACATTTTTGGAGCAATCTTCCACACTCAACTGTACAAGGGGGATTATGCTGAGGCTCAGCATAGAGGCACTGGTGGGACTTGATGGAGATGAGGTAGTGGTTCTCCCAGAAACCCCTTCATTCAGCTGACTGGTGAGATCTGTATCTTCCTCATCACTTTCCACAATTCGGAGGGGAGGGAGAGGCTCAAAGACTAAAGAGTCACTATCTGAATTGGAAACAACTGATTGCTTTTCAGTCCCAGACGTTGAGTCAGAAGACAGATCTATTAGATCTAAATCTTCCTTGAGAGGAGGGGATTTCACGGGAGAATCTATTTTCACTTCAAATGGCTCCATGCAGTTTAACCTGACTTCTGGTATGATAGGCCTTCGCCTCATTAAGGTTTTTTCTGGGACCGCTGGGAGATTCTCCTTCTCCTCTATATTTTCATCTCCCGTCTTCGAAGAAGAATTCTGCTGAGGTCGTCCATAATCGTTCTGCTTCAGTGTGGTGTACGTGGTAATCGCAGGTGGCTTCTCTAGGTCACAATGGTCTATGCAGGACTTGCGGCGGTGTTCATCTAACGAAAACAGCAAGGAGTCTGCATTTCCAATATCGAGAGATTTTTGTTTAAGAGAGCGCAGTTTCTTTTTCTGAAAGCTCTCTTCTCTCACACAACGCAGAATATTGTCCTGCAACACACCTGTTTCTCTGTATTCAGCCAGTTCGATTTCACCTGTTTGAAAAAGAAAGCTACCTGAATCCATGACCATTTTTAACCTCTTGCTTTCATCTCGATCACCAAATTACCTCTGGCATTTTAGATAGAAGCCACCATTTTTCTTCCCAAATTGGGAAACATAAGGGGAGTTCTACAGGGCAAGATTGGTACCACATAAGGTCTCCCAGGATCAACATGACACTATGTGAAATCAGACAGAGAGAACAAGATGGATAGATGGCTGCTGGATTAGGTTCACCATCTTTCTGTGTATTCTCTGGATAAACATCTTAAAATAAGCTTGAAAAGTTTTTTATTTTGATGCCTTTGTCCTTGATAAGGGGTGATACTCTTAAAAACCCCATGCACAAGGCACTACATTCACAGAAGGGAGTACAGAAAAGCAAGGAGGGGAATCAGCTAAATGACAGATTTTCCAAGTGGTATTAAATTGAGTCAACCTTTCAGGCACAGTATTTGTCAGGCTTGCTAGCAAACTATATGTTCCACTAAAAAAATGATCAGATGTTCTGGGTCAACTCAACAGAGTGTTTTTGTGGGGGTTCTGTGTCTGTCTGTCTGTCTGATTGTTTGTTTTAGTCTGACAGCATTCTGAGGGAGACTGTGAATGAAATATATTCAGCTGAATAACTTTAAAAAATTTCTCTTTTTGCTCCTGCCCTGGTTCTCATCTTTTCTTTCCAATTCAGCCAAAGAAATATAGCTGCGTGTAGCCTTAAATACCACTGCAGAAGTTATTTTTTGTGTCTATGCAAGGGAGCTAGACCCCTGAATTTGGCTTATTGGCCAATTCAGTGATTTTGATTTGGCCCCAATTCCTTTTAGGTCATTTCAAATCTGATTCAACCCAATCTAATCAAACGTCAGATAGTCTAAACCTCTTGAATTGTTTGGAATAGTAGCCATGTTAGTCTATGTTTCAAGCATATCAGAGAGTGGGGGAAAACACGTTGTGGCACATCAAAGACTAACTGCTGTATTTTAATGTTAGCTTTCGTGGATCAGATCCACTTTTAACAGACATGGGAGTGAGACCTCATGGCATAAACCTATACACATCAGGTACAGAGTTTCAGAATGGTTAGCATAACAGATAGATATGTGGGGGTTTTTTACAACTGGCAACACCTGTTATTTAGATTCATGTCTGATGAAGTGGACTTGATCCATGAAAGGTAACATTAAAATACAGCAGTTAGTCTTTAAAGTGTTACAATATTTTGTTTTGTTTACTCTCTGATATGCTCCAAACATCTTATCTTCTATTGATTGGTATTTGAAGCAGCCGTGGCCATACAATCTTTGATTTTTTTCACTTATAAGTATGAATTTTTGATATATGCTACCCACCTCCGTGGAGATAAACTTTGCACAATGTCAGACAAAGATGTCCAAGTAGTTTTTACAATGGTACAGTATATCTTTAACATTTGATTTAGAAAACAGTCAACACAAGGGATCTTAACTGCATTTAATTGCTCTATTTCCCCATCTGATCACATTTTCAGTGTGGAGTTTGGTTGAATTAGTTTGGTTGAACCAGCTATGAAACTCTATTAATAATACTGGTGTGACAGGAGATGTATATCAAAATATAGGTGTTTTAAAACAGAAGAAAACATATCTGACATGAAAAATATCTTTTGCTTTTTAAATTTCTCTAATTTTAAAGAGGGTATCATACTTCTCTGAGCATTCATCTCAACTGGCTGGTATTTCACCATTTTGCTGCCTCCAATTCTTTTAAGCCTTGCAAAGAACGTCTGTGACTCTTTATTATTGGTTGTTCCAGTGGGTGTATCATGAATGTCAGATTCATCAAAGACGCTATCTTCTTCCGCTTGAAAAGGAAGGGGAGGGGAATCAGCATTATTCTCATGCAAACTGAAGTACATTATATATTAAGCTTTTTTTTGTTTGTTTAAAAATTCTCAGTACTCATAGGTAGGTAAAAGGTAATGGTGGCTTAATGGTTAAGATGCTGAACTTGATGACCAGAAGGTTTGAGACCCCAGTTTGAGACTACAGTAATGCACAACGGAGTGAATTCCTGTCTCTGTCCCAGCTCCTGCCAACCTAGCAGTTCAAAAGCAAGAAATTGCAAGTAGATAAATAGGGACCACTTCGGTGGGAAGGTAAACAGTGTTCTGTGCACACCAATGTCTAGACATGCCTGCCACATGACCACGGAAACGTCTACAGAAGCAGACAGCACTGGCTTTGAAACAGAGATGAGCACTGAAACCTAGAGTTGGATACTACCGTTTCTTGAGCATGGGCAACTTTGTCCTTGACCTAACTGGCATCAAGGGGGTACAGGCTGTGCCCCACTCTTCTGAGATTAGAAGTGCAACATTACTCTTTCCTTCCCTCATTCAGACGCGAACATAATTTCAATAAGACCCCCCCCCCTCCCAACTACTGAAGGTCTATGTACCAAATCATTAAATTAATCTGTTGAACAAGGACCAATTATGCAGACGTTGCAGAGGTAAAATGCAGAGGTGGAGGAAATGTTATCAAAACTAGGGACATTTGGCTTTGCAGGCTAAATTCACAGAATCTCACAAATGGTATGGCTAGTAGCCATATTTGCCCGGGGGGAGGGGGGGATTTACAGAACCATAGGCCAAAAAATAAATTTACCAAGTGCTATATGTTATATAAAACCTCATCCCACAAAAGTTTGGGATTTACCCAAGATGTGTGAAATCAGCTGGTTTGGGTGACAGACGTTCGTTTATTCTTTTATTTCTTTAAACCGTCAGATGCAGAGCAGAAAGGATATTCCTCTAGGCAAATGACAGATAAAGCCTCTGACACTCAAATAAATTTATCTATTTTTACTCTTCCCCCTTTTTTCCTCCAAGGCTAGACTCTTAGGCAAACAGTGTGTAGGTTTTTATTAAAAGTGACATTTCATTGGTTTTGGTACTATGTCTAAAACAGTGAGAAAAATAAAAGCCTGTGCTCTTCACAATCCTTCTAATAAAACTTAGTATTGAACTAAAGTTTCAGTTATTTGTCTGTACTTTTGTAGTTGTTAAATAAAGCACTTTGTATATATGGGCATTTTAATTTCCAATCTACAAAAATAAACAGGAATACAGTGAGCTAATTCAGCTTGATATCCTGAAATTGTAAGAGAGTAAAATGGCTGAAATCCAGTAGCAAGTCACAACTAGAATAAGCTGCCTGACTCAGTGGGGATTTGGTGAGCTGTGTGACCCACAGTTTGCTCTGTGCCATAATTCTTTACCATAATTATTGAAGGGAAAAATAAAACATTCCAGCTGGCTTTTGTATATGGAATAAAAAGGGGTGCCATCTTATTTCTTGCCTCAGGATAAAACTGAAAACTTTTCCTCCGATAATGTGAAGAGAAACAGCATAACACAATTAGGTTGCTCCCCAAATATCACATTTGCTTGAATATATAACATCTGCTTTTTTAATGTTTTTATGAAATGATGTCCCCAAAGGAAACTTATATTGAATATTTTATTTTTAAAGTTTGACAGGTCATATCTTTTTCCTGTTGATTTCTTGACAACTGAAACTATGAGGAATTTTTAAAGCCACAATTTGATTCATACAATTCATTCAGGATGTGGAAGGCCAGCGATTCGTTATGCAGTGCAATCAATCCAGCCTAGTGCTTTGAATTTTAATTTTATTTATGGATTACAACTCCTATGCTCCACAGCTAGCAAGGTTTCCTGGCATGCTGGCTGGGGATTCTGGAAGCTGTAATGGCAAAATATAATTCTTCCAGCTGGCTCCCCAAATTTAGACCAACTGTTCCTAGTCAGTGCTGTTCAGAGACCCTACTAACTCACGTTCACATCTAATATAACATAATACCTTTCTCCTTCTCGCTGTATCTGCTTACGTTGCTGTTGTCACTATACAATGGGCCTGCTGAGGCATGAGGCTTGCAGCTGTGATATTGTGCATTGAGGGTGTTGATTGTTATATGGATGAGATGCAACACTACTTTGCTGATCTCACAGTCCCTGTAAGGATACTTGTCCCACAAAAAAAGAAGAAAAGAAAAGATATACATTTAAACAACAACAACTCGAGCCTACCTGCAATCTGTATTTTAATTTATCATAGCTCGTTTAATCCACAGGATTCTCTTTAATTTTAAAAGCACAGATTAATGAAACAGTAACAGTAACTAACACTGCACTGCAATGATTTTGCTACTGGGAATAACACATGTGATTTACATGACATCTAGTGTGCTGATTCCAAATCTGAACTCAGAATTTGCCTGTTAAGTACAGATTCTAAGTTATAGCTGTGCTATAGCTGTTCAAATGGTATTGGGTAATGTATTTTTTTACATGGGAACATTATAACAGTTGCAGCTACCACTATGCCCACTGCCTCATCAGCTGAATCACATCCCCAAGTGGCATGCATGTTCCAGCAGCAGCCGGGCATGTCTGGGCAAGATGGACCAAGCGCTTGTCTCTAGTGTGAACCCATTTTATTGGATAGTACAGCTAGGCTATAGTGAGTCTGTTTTGAGCTAAAGATGAGTAGGCATAGCTGTGTTAATAAACCGGACAATTTTTGCTACATTTGTGGTAAACGTACCCCGCATGATCAATATAAGAACCTAACCAAGAGGGTGAGATGTGCTAACTTAAGATCCTGATGTCCTGGGCAGAATCGGACTTCAGATTTGGATTCAGTGCACTTGATTTAACATTTGTTCTTGTTCTCTCTACCATATCCTGGGGAACCCTCAGGAAAGGACAATTTAATTCAATAAGGCCTAATATTAAAGCAAGTGGTGACACAGTGGTTGAACAGCTGTACTGCAACCTAAAGGTTGTGAGTTCGAACTTGGCCAGGGATCAAGGTTGATTCAGCCTTCTATCCTTCCAAGGTCTGTAAAATGAGTACCCAGTGTGTTGGGAGCAAAATGCTAATTACCTCATGAACTGCCGAGAGAGTGTTCTAAGTGCTATGGGGTGGTATATAAGTGCAATTGCTATTGCTACATGCTCTTAAGCGATTCTATTTGGTGACCACACTTTCCAGCACTAACCATTGTTGCTTTGGGGAAGATTCATCTCAGCAGTTCAGGAGCACTTACCTTATACAAGATGACAAGCAGCGCTTTCAGCCACATCTGCCGAATATGAGGTTTAAGGGACCAGAGGGAACAGCGGGGAGGTTGCTGGAAGTAATGTCTGAGCTGAGGGCATGAGCAGTACTTCAGAACCTGACCCACTAAAGGCAGGAGGTGTTTCCCCAAGTTAATATTGTAGTCCATCACCTAAAATGAACATCAAATTAGGATTCAGAACATTCTTTTCACTTTAACAAAACTAATTTCTGTAAAATCTTACAAAACATTTGAGAAACTAGTTTTAGGTCGTCCTTGTTCGAAAGCCAGTCATAGCCAACTCTAGGGTTCAGTGCCCATCTCTGTTCATAGCCAAAGAACCAATGCTGTCTGCATTTGCAGATGTTTCCATGGACATGTGGCAGGCATGACTAGAGACCGGAATGCACAGAAAGCTGTTTACCTTCCCACCAAAGTGGTACCTATTTATGTACAGTGGTACCCTGCATAACAAACACTTCACATAACGAAAATTTCATACAATGAAGCGTTTGTGCGGCAATCGCAGTACCCCACATAATTAATTCCCCCCCCCCCAGTTATACAGGGTTTCCGCGAAGCGGGGTATACTCCGGTTAATGGAAACCCCATATAACGAACTTTTTTTTCATTATGTGGGGTATCACCCATTCGAGCTACATAGCGGAAAAAAACAGCATAGCAAAGAGCTCTGTGGAAAGGTGCTTTTTCATTATGTGGGGTTCTACTGTACTTTCAATTTCTTGCTTTCAATACAAATCCTAAACAGAAATAATAAATAAAATAAATAAACTACTAGGTTGGCAGGTACCCACCATACTCTCATTCAAGTAAACTTGTTTAACACCTCCCTCTGGTGGACAAATATCAAAATGATACTTGGTTTACAATACAGCTAGAACCTCATCTCTTTTCCTTAGCAGTGTACAGGTACAGTATTAGGAAAAGGTATTCGAAAAGTAGCAGCGATTCCAAATGTTGAAATAATTTACTCTAGAAGTCAAGTATTCCTAAAGAAAACATTTCAAATCTAGAGCCTATAAGACCTGAGTGGAGCTCCTAAAGATAGGCCTCCCTTTAAAGATTGAGTTTGCTTATTGATAAAGGTAAAGGCCTCCCTTTTTGGAAAGCCGTTCAAGTCTGACTATAGGGGACAGTGCTCATCAATGTTTATAGCCAAAGAGCCAGCACTGTCTGTGTCTACATATATTTTCATAGTCATGTGACAGGCATGACTAGATGGCAGAGTACACAGAATGCTGTTACCATTCCCGCCGAGGTGGTGCATATTTATCTACATTAATACCTCGGTTAACGTTTACCTCAGATAACGCTAAAATCGCATAACGTTAAGTAATCTGGGGAGGAGAATTGGATTGAATAACGTTAAGGTCCTATGGGATGTATCGGATAACAACCGCTAAAGCCTGTGCGGTTACAATGTATCTCTAAGGAGCTATAACGTTATCCGATCCATCCCATAGGATTTTAACATGCATCGGATAACACTAAAAATCGGATAACACCAAGACTTGTGGAACTAAGTCTTAGCGTTATCCGAAGTATTACTGTACTTGCAATTTCTTGCTTTTGAATTGCTAGGTTCAAAAGCAGGAGCTGGGACAGATAACAGGAGCTCACTCCAATCTGTAGGACCTGGCTCTCGAAATGCTGACCTGCAAACTTTCCATTCTTCAAGCTCAGTGTCTTAACCACTAAGCTGCTGTGGCCCCTTTGCTTATCTTCCAATTTAGAGGGGGGGAGAGCATGGTTCATTATAGCAAGTTTTTAAGAGATAGACAAGGCTGCAGGAAGAAAAGAAGCCAGCAAAAGCATCATATCACAGCAAACTGATAATTCTAGCATTATTTCAATATTGTATCCAGTGTTGGATACTTTCAATGGCTCCAGGTGCTGCAGCGCACTTTTCTTCCCAACTTAGAGAACTGAGTGATGTGATTAAACTTGTTCCTTGGAACAGGTAGCTATACATCTTTTTCCTTAGGTCAAGGACTGTGGAACATAGTGAACTTCAACTAGAGGGCTGATGGAAGGTTAGAGGCAAACACAGTGTTTTATAGAAGAGTTAATTTTGCACAAATGTAATTTCCTCTGATAGTTAAATCTAGATTGTTGTAATTTGTACTTTTCATTTTATCATTGCATTGTATTATTAGAAATTCATTGATTTTCCTGTTATTTCTTTTATACTGTGCCTTCATTTCATTGACCTTTTCCCCTGTTTATGATTTAAATAAACCTACAAATTAACTGCACCCTTGAATAGCCTCAGGTCATCTCTGGCTATACCTTTCACCCACTGGGGCAAATAAAGGACTCATTTCCTAAACCAGGCTAAGTATCAACAAAAGAGAGCCTAACACTGACTTACTTGGGCAATCCCTGCGATAAAAGCATTAAAGCATGTCGAAACACGCATTTTTTGAGGTGCAATCATGAAGCATCCTTCCTGTTGGTCATAACCCAGCAAAACGTACAAATGGCGCTTGACTGTATTGAAGGCTTTGGCACTGCTGATGTCCGACTCAGCGCTGCTCTCATCCTTTGCCATAAATTTCATCAGCACAGTAATGAGCTGGTGGACAGTCTGGTGGTCAATGCCGGCATCTTCTGGAAGAAGGTCCTTTATGGTGTTATCATTCTCAGGAGATGGTTGGCCTGCTAGAGCAGAAAATAAAATGACCATAAGTCACTGATGACTTAAAGTGACCCTGGAGAACTCCAAAGGCGAAGCTTAACAAGTGAACAGAGATGCTAACCAAATCATAACATTGGAAAGGATTTCAAAAGTTATTACAATACAGTGGTTCTCAATCTTTCATATCTTATCCGTCACCAACTGTTCTATCAAAGGACCCAAGACCCACTGTGATGAATTCATATGGAAACACTTTCCAGGGGGTTTTCTATATAAAGAATACTCAGCCGTGGTATACCATTATTTTCTTGTGCGTGTGCGCGCACGCACGCGCTCTGGCACTGTGCAGCTTGCGCTTGGCTACTCGGGTTGTCTCTTCTCACAGGAAGCACGGTGAGGTATCAAACTGCCAAACTCTGGCTCCATACCCTAAACAACTGCGCTAGCCAGTCAACTGATAGGTCACCACAAGTTGGAATCAACTTGACAGCAGGGAATTAACAGAATCAACAATGTACATTTGAAAAAATAAGCTGAGCATTAATGAGCTGATTCAAACTCCACCACATACTTTTCTTTCTATCTCCTTATTACAGTTTGGAGCAGTCATGATTCACCCTATAACTCTCAGAATTTCTCCAGCCAATCTAAAGCAGTCATGCTATCCACTAGACTAGGCTTTGTACTGGGCATGCCCAGAGACCTACATGTCCCACAAAGACGAAGCATTCCCAGGAAGCACTGAAGCAGTATGAATGAAAGAGAGGTAATAATAATAATAATTTCATGTGAGAAATTATTCTGGGTTGGAAGGATTTTTGCTGGAGAGGAGTGTGTGTAAGGCAGCAACCCTCTGAATTCTGCCTGGGAAATTCTTAGGGAATTCAGGGAGATGGCGTTTTTAAAAACCAAGTTGAAAAAAAAAACACTAAAAGAAGAATGATTTCCTTTCCTTATTCTCCATTTCTGATATCAACCATAAGTAAAGGTAAAGGTTTTCCTTGCTCAAAATCCAGTAGCATCTGACTCTAGGGAGCAGTGATCTCCTTTATTTTCAGCCAAAGCACCAGCACTATCTCCAGATGTTTCCATTGTCATGTGGCAGGCATGACTAGACTGCATGAAATGCTATTACCTTTCCCACCAAAGCAGTACCTATTTATCTACTTGCAGTTTCTTGTCAGAAATATATTCTTAATTCAACAAAAAGAAATCTGACTCTTGCCTTCAAGGAATATGATTAGAATTGGCAAGGACAGGATGAAAGTCTAAATGTCAGCAACAATTATAACACTACTATGTTCAGTATAAACATCAATTAAATTATTTGCGACATCATTAAAATGAATCCTTCAGGGGATCATGAATTCTAATTACTGCTAAAAATTGATCAGATACATCCACTGAGTGTTTTGACAGGTCTTTGATCCAAAGAGTCATTATTCAACAATAGGAATAATGGCACAGAGAAATTGGTTAATTTCACATCTCTGTTGCGTTTTTTGCCTCTGCTTTCCTCAAAAATGTGTCAACCCGTGCGTTTTCTTTCCTAGTCAACCTCTATGCTGCATTCCTCTTGCAGCAGTAATAAATGACAAGTTTTATGCTAGGGATTGTTTACTGATTTCTTGTTTACCTTTATATCCCAATCTTCTTCCATTGAGCTCAATGGACTTCCTCCTCCTTCCTGTCACTTTATCTTCACAACAACCTTGTGAAGTAAGCTATGATTGGCCCAAGGATATCCCCACTGTTTGTGAGTCAATGGAGATAAGAATCTAAATCTAATTCAGGGGTTCTCAAACTTTTTAAGCCAGGGGCCAGATCATGTCCCCTCAGACTGTTTGTGGGCTGAAGTGGTGTCCCCCCTTTGGCAGGGGCAGCAGGAGACACCAGTCTGGCCTGACACCACACACATCCATGCCGCCGCCGCCACCTCCGCCAACACTCACTCACACACACACACACACACACACACACACACACACACACACACACACACACACACACACACACACACACACACGCCACCAGACAGGCCTGCCAACAATCCCACACACACCAATGCCTCCTGGGTGAAAGAGGGGTCCTGACTGTCCTTGCCCATGCTCTGCCGGAGTGGCCCCTGGGAAAGACATGGGTGGCTGTGTGCATCTGCCACTTCTGCTTCCACCACCGTCACCACCGTCCTTTTCCCCTCTGCCTGGCATGTCCTTAATGTCGCTCCTAAGCAGGGCAGATGTTGTAAGCTTTCTTAAAACATCTGCCCTGCAATAAAGTGGCATGGGGGACATGCCAAGCCAGGCAGAGGGAGAAAGGGCAGCAGCAGCAGTGGTGGCTGGAGTGAGGACGTGGCCTGGATGGAGTGGTGCCATGGGCCAGATCCAGCCCATGGGCCATAGGTTGAGAACCCCTTCTCTAATCCAACACTCTAGTCTAAACTATGAGCGGGCAAAGTTTGGCCAATGGGCCACATGAACAATCCCTCCAAAAATTGAACATTCCCTCCAGAATATTTCTACCCACCCCCACCCCCATTAAACTCTTCTTCTCCTTCCTTCCTTCTGGCTCAAGAAGCCCCCTTGTACCCTCTATAGGAGTGGTGAACAATGGTGGCTTCAGTGGAAGTGGGAATGCCAAACTAGGGTGGTTTCATTTCACCTTAGGCTTAGAGGCCAAAGAGTCATTAGCTTGCCTTGATCTTGCACTGCCAATATCACATCCTACTCCATTTGGGAAAACAAACCAAGGAATGAAAGGGAGAAAGGCCAGTCAAGTGTACTGCTGGATGTGTTAAAGCAACATCACTCTCCACTGAATAATTCTCAATACTGTATGTACTAGTCTAAGAGTAATCTACTTGTCATTAATGCAAAATGCCATGAATGAATCTAAATCCACATCTTGAAGAGAGGATCTGGTCTGCAAGCCTAATCTGGCCTAATTGGGTCAGATTCTGGCTCATCAGTCCTGCTAACAAGCTTCATCTAAGATGGAGAAATCCTTCCTTGTTGCCGCTTTACTTCATTGTGTACAGGTAACTCCCAATCAAAATGGCAACACATGAAAACCAACATGTCTCAAAATGCTTTTGTAATTGCTGGCTGGTCTTGATTCTTCATGTACTATTTTTGTTGTGAAGACCAAGCCAAAGCTTCTTATCCTAGACTATTTGAATACTTGCAGAAACATTCCCCGTTTGCCCTGCAATCAGCCCTATAAAGCCAAAAAGCCAGTGTTGTCTGTCTCTGCAGACATATCCGTAGTCATGTGGCAGGCATGACTAGATGCTAGAGTGCACAGAATGCTTTTACCTTTCCCACCAAAGTGGTACCTATTTATCTACTTGCAATTTCTTGTTTTTGGACTGCTAGGTTGGCAGGAGCTGGGGCAGATGACAGGAGCTCACTCTTTCATGCAGCACTTGGGTCTGGAACTGCTGACCTGTGGACCTTCTAGTTGTCAAGCTCGGCATCTTAGCCACTAAGCCACCGCAGCCCCAATCAGTCCTATACCTGTATGCAAATGCAGCATTTACCTTGTGTTTGTTCTGGTGTCCCACCCAGTGCTGGCGCAGACTGTTCATGTCTGGTTAGCCTTGCTGCTAAAAAGAAAAGTCTTATTAATATTACAATGAAGAGAGCCTATGGCATTCACAGTGGCTGTGATCTCCTCAGCTGTGGGCTCAGCTGCACAGGTTATGCTTTGCATGCAGGAAATCCTTGGAAGCTTTATGAATGAGTTGTGGTGGTGGTAGTGGTGGTGGTGTATATTTGAATTCCTAGAGAGTTGCTGCCATTTAACCTTTCCCACCTTGGTGTCTTTCAGATGTCATGGGCTACAGGTAATTGGCCAAGTTAGGTGGGGATAACTGAAGCTGTAGTCCATCACATGGTGAGGATACCAGATTTGGGGGGCTGGTGTAGAAGATACAGAGTTGGAAGTCATGCCTTGGTGTAAAGCAGCTTCAGAAGACTCAGGCATCCTTCCCTCAATACTGAGGTCCATAAGCTGGAAATGGCCCCCAATTAGTGGTGGGCATTAGCAGGTTCGCACCGGTTTGCCAGAACCAGTAGCAGAAATTCTGACTGGCCCCACCCCTCCAAGTCTTGAAATAAAGTAGTCCTAATTCAGGTGCAACACAGGGCTTTCCCTCTGGCCACACTCACCATACCACGCCCACAGTGTGGTAGTAAAAAAAAATTGAGCCCACCACTGCCCCCAATGGTACAAATGCAAACAATCCCCTTGTATTGCCACCCAATTTTATTTTAAAAGAGCTTTAACATTTTGCTGAGAAAGTCCACTCATGCTCTCTAGAGCAGTGGTTCCCAACGTGGGGCACGTGCCCCACAGGGGGACTTCGATTTCCAGAAGCCTAAGTCAGTACATTGGCTAATCAGAACTTTGGGAAACTGACTTAGGCTTCTGGGAATTGAAGCCCAAAAAACAAAGTGTGGAAAACATCATCATCATTGTGGTTGTCATCTATTTGTGTCAGTGGTGAAAAATCCTTGCATGGGGGGGGGCATAAAATAAATATGTATATAACAGAAAATGGATATGGAAAATGAGTATGAATTTTCCCACATGAAGGGGAAAAAAATCTGAAATGTAACAAATACTAAAAACAAAAGTGGTTTTGGGATAAGATGCCAACCCCGCTTGTAGTTAGTTTTTAAGTCTTGGGCAAGTCGCTGAAGCTGATCTGGTCCGGTACTGATCAGCAAAATGCTACAGAAAAAGCGTATTAGTAGGTCAAGAAAGTAACAACATTTTACTCCTATTTGTAATTGTCAGTTGGTAAACACAAAAAGAACCTCCTTGAAGATGGTGGTATTCTTGAACCACAATCGGGCATACCCAAGTAAGGGCAACCTTGTGTTGCCAGTTAATCTTTCTCACGCTAGGTCAGGTGAAAGGAACTGCAGAATGAACTCACCAAAAGGTGCCTTCATTTTGGCAATTTCATGTCTGGCCTAGATACAGAATAATAATAAATGACTCAGAACATGTAGCACCCCTGCTTTTCTAATACAAGAATAGCCAGCACATGTGATGCTAGATTATTGTTATTAACATATTAGTTCAATTTATTCTCAAGCCAAAGAACAATGGCCAGTCCTATATGTGACACAGATCTGAAGTTACACTTGTATAATTAATAGACATTTTAATTCATCAATTGTCATTGAGCTTAATTCATTGATTGTTGTTTGAACAGAATACTAGAAGGAATTCTGCAACAGAATGAAAATGAAGGGAGAAAATGAATAGAAATACTCAACGGATTTTGTTTGTCAAGGTTTCTGGAAGAGAAAGGGCCCTCTTGGACTCCACTGGGCCTTTGACACTGTCCCTCAAAGAACGGACGCTCTTCTGCCGGTTCCGGGCAAAACGAGCTCGCTTGATCTTCCACATCGCTGTATCGCTTAAGTTGGCAACATTCGTCCGGACAGCTGTGATTGCTTTTTAAACAAGATTAACAATGTTTTTTTATCACACAGCCATGTTTCATATTCTCTCTGCATGTCACACCTGAGTAAATGCCACAGCTGAATAACATATTGTGCTACTTTCACAAAATGATCCTCTCATGTGCATTTTTTTTTTGCATCACAGTTTTCCTGTGAAAGGGACTGCAGTGGCTCAAGTGGTTAAGATGCTGAACTTGTCTGGAAGGTCAGCAGGTCAGCAGTTTGAGACCTGGGTACTGCATGATGGAGTGAGCTCCCATCGCTGTCCCAGCTCCTGCCAACCTAGCAGTTCAAAAGCAAGACATTACAAGTAGATAAATAGGTACCACTTCAGTGAGAAGGTAAACAGCATCCCATGCATATAGTCATGCCTGCCACATGTCCATGGAAATGTCTGCAGATGTAGACAATGCTGGCTCTTTGGCTATAAACAGAAATGAGCACTGAACCCTAGAATCAGATACGACTGACTTTCGAGCAAATGTGACCTTCCCTATGATGCATACTTTGCATCACTATTCCCTTCTTCTGGGACACCCTTGGACTATGCAGTTTGCCCTTGGCTACACAGGCTGGTGCTTCTTCTGGGAGTCACAGGGAGGAATTGAACTCATAACCTCTGGCTTCACAGATAGATACATAAACCACTGAGCTCTCCAGTCAGTTAACAGTAGTAATTATAATGATCAAAGTGTGCTCTATTAGGTGGCAGCACAAATAATTTAAGCTTAGAGAAGAGTAAAGGTAAAAGTCTCCCTTGGTCAAAAGCTGTGACCCAAGAAGTACCAATCACTTCAGTGGGTTTATTCCACATGGGATTGTTTTGAATTGTTTTTTGACGTGGAGTAATTGGATTCCTGGCTTATTAAGTTATTGTCACTTTATCTGACTCAGTTCAGTCCCTCCATTCATCTAATCTTTGTTTGGTTTTGGTTTTTTATTAGTATAAAGAGCGGCAGCGATATGTTTTCCCATCATCCCTAGCCACTGCAGTGCTTCTCTAGTCTAGATACAAGTTGTGGTCCAATAATACATGAAAGTTAACACATTCCTCATTCCTAATGTATATTCCCACAGGCACGGTCATTTCATCTGTGTAACTCCCACAAGAGTGAAGTTATAACACTGACCCTGACCGGTAGTTGAGTGGCAGGGACCAGAGATAACTGGAGGTATTACCCATCAACAAAGCACAGATGAGTGATTTGCTCTCTTCACAAAGACACAAGAATCTTGGTTTAGAACAGGGGTTGACAACATGCATGTGTGGCCCCATCCAGTTTTGGGTCTCCTCTGGACTCTGCCAGGAAACAACCACATTTTGAAACATTTAACACAGCAATATCCACAGGTAGAAGTACAACATGCTACACATCAGTGCTTACTAGTTGGGAAGGGGAATTCCTTGTTGCAGTCTAGATGAAGCTGCGCTTCAAGAGAGAGAGTCTCAAAACGATTCACAAAGAATTCCCAGCTCAAAGCTGGGATATCTTGCTTGAGAAAATGGAGCAGCAAGAGCTTGCTAAGAATTGTGGGCCTGTCCTTGACCACTGTATCAAACTGGAAATCAAGGCAAAGACAGAGACCCTAGAGTTAAAAAGAAAAATGTAGAGAATTAATTTGGAAAGCCAATGTAAGCAAAGTGATAATGTAAAGAAGGATATGCTGGAATGGACTTGAGGTCTAAATAGGCCTCATTATCTCCTCACAGTTGCCAACCAGATGACTTATTCAAGCCCACAAGGATGATGCATGATAACATTTTCCTATTCATGACCCCCAGCTAGTATTGAGCAATACTGTATACTGTCTCTGATACCAGAAACAACATACAGTAATACCTCGAATGACGTTTACCTCGGATAACGCTAAAATCGCATAACGTTAAGTAATCTGAGGAGGAGAATTGGATCGAATAACATTAAGGTCCTATGGGATGTATCGGATAACAACCGCTAAAGCCTGTGCGGTTACAATGTATCTCTATGGAGCTTTAACATTATCCGATACATCCCATAGGATTTTAACATGCATCGGATAACACTAAAATTCGAATAACACCAAGACTTGTGGAACCAAGTCTTAGCGTTATCCAAGGTATTACTGTATAGCCTTCACAATTAGTAGTTGCTGGCATCTGAATCTTCCATGAGTTTGGGTAATCTCCACTTCAATCAATCCAAGTTGGGTAATCATCACTAGTTTCTATACTAGGAAATTCCCTAATTCATCAGCACAGTGAAGTACACATTTTATCTGTCCTGAATATCCCATATTTACTTTCTCCATGCACATCATGTCATGTCCTTCTTTACTTGCTTTTCTTATAAATAAAAAAAATCCTGAACTCTGAAATCATTCCTTTTAACAGAAACAGAAAATTTTAAGCCCTTCAATTGATTTGGTTGTGGGCAGTTTTACTATTGGTTATGAAGCAGGGTTATCTTTCCTAATTTTACAACAAAATTTGAAAAATAGCACAAATGGGATAAACCCACATTTTTGACATCTCCATGTATACCAAGAAAGTCATCTCGTTATTCATAATAATTGTATGACTCTACCACTAGAGCTAATTAATATTTCCTTCTGTGCCATTAACACACCTGCAGGGCTGGCCTCTTTATGGTGTCCAATAGGAGACCCGCTCTTGTGGCAACAGCTGGATTCACATCCTCCACAGCTGTCAGAAAACAACAAAAGGCATGTGCCAAGGAGTATTTCAACAAGTGGTTTTTGGTCACGGAGTGGATATCCAGGAACCGGCACAACACAGCTACTTTCTCCACTGCAGAGGGTGACAAAACCCCAGAATAAAAGGTATGGGTGTGTAGGTGTTTGCAAATTAAGACATTGACACATTATCTAGCTTGGTAAAAGAACAGCCAATGGAAGAAGGTCTAAATTTTCCACACACAGAGAGTGCCAAAAAAGGTACACATTTCAAGGAAAAAAACTGTATTAAAATTGTAATACTCAATATATATATGTAACAAAAGTTGAATAAGTCAAGTTTGACTTCTGTAATTATAAGACGTGCTCAAAATTGTTACCATCAGCATCCAGACACTTCTGATTCTGGTGAACTACTGCTTGAGCAATGTTGACCAAAGTGTCCACTTGTATCACTGCACATGTAACTGGATTTCTATGGTACACCACATCCTTTAAGGTCTCCATAGGTAGACATCAAGGAGTGCCAAGTAAGGAGAACGTTCTTGAATTTCAAACACCACTACAAGATTGGCCTTGCGCTCTTCAAATGACAACCATCCTTCTGCCATTTTCTTTGACTGTCCTGCCTGTCACATAGTGATTCTAGCATTCATTCTTTTGAGTGAATGTCACACTACACTTTGCTACCATAATTCAAATCAAATTTGAAAAGAAAGATGTAGATACTGTATCTCTTAAAATGTGCGTACATTTTTGCAAACTCTGTATTTTTTATTGTTCCTTCTGGCTTTTGAAGCAAGATAAAAAGGAATTAAACATTGATAAAGGTACATACACACCTGCTAGGCGAGAGCCTTGTCATGGCGTGGGGGTTGAGCGGTCTAAATAGGCAGCATTACCCACCTCTTGTCAATGATGTTAGGCTGGGACTAAAACTCACCAAAGTGTCCTCCATCGGATCCCTTTGGCAAGGTGAAAGTGGAGGGCAAACATCATGGCCCACCTAGCCAGTGGGTGACATGGTATCCAAATGGCTAAAAAAAACACTTGCAAAGGGACTTAATTTCTCGTCACGGAGATGTCTACCAATGTGCAGACTCAGCTAAATAATATAATAATTTCATGTTAGAAATTATTCTGGGTTGAAAGGATTTTTGCTGGAGAAACTCCACTGAGGATCCCTTCTACCAGAGGTGCCATATCTGCTAGCATAAGCTCATTACTGGTTACAATACCATGGTAACATTTTTTGGTGCCTAGGATGGTCCACAAGCAGGACCAGCAAAGATTTTGGGACAACGGTGGCTGGTGCCAGCTGTAGGTGGTTGGGTGGATGGCACAGCAACAATAGAAAATGCCAAAAATGGCATTTACACACATACCCCCATATTATTATTATTATTATTATTATTATTATTATTATTATTATTATTATTATTATTATTATTATTATTATTATTATTATTATTATTATTATTATTATTATTATTAAATTTATATGCTGCCCTACTCAGTGAAAACCGACTCAGGGCGGCTCACAACATACAATCAAATACAATGTAACAATTCAATAGAACAACACAATGTCACAATATAGTGAAATATACATCAATAATTCAAACAATAGAATATCATAAAATACAATAGAGTAAAATAAAACCCAATATACGTCATAAAGTTACAAAAAATATTACAAAAAACATAGGAACATTACACAATTTACAAAGAAAAAAAAGAAAAAGAAAAAAATGTTACAAAAAGGCATCCCCACCCTACCCATCCCGGATCCTACCCATTAAGGTGGTGGCCAC
The DNA here is from genome assembly GCA_030440675.1 of Furcifer pardalis. NCBI lineage: Eukaryota > Metazoa > Chordata > Lepidosauria > Squamata > Chamaeleonidae > Furcifer > Furcifer pardalis. Next base: position 24,046,655 of record CP126894.1, read on the forward strand.
CAACCGACTACTCCCCTTCCTTCTGTCCAAGGAAAGAAGAAGGGCAATGTGTCCATCCAACATGTAGGTGCTGCCACAAAACCCCAGCCTAGAAAAAGTTTAGCAAACATAACAGTCAGACTGGCCGAAGGAGGGTGGGGCTGGAATCAGCTGGAGCCTGGTGTTTTCTTCCTCCCAGAACTGCACCTGGCTTTTTCACTCCTGGCCTTGGAGGGTGGTGTTGGAATCAGCTGGAGCCTGGTGTTTTCTTCCTCCCAGAACTGCACCCAGCTTTTTCACTCCTAGCCTTGGAGGGTGGTGTTGGAATCAGCTGGGGAATGGTGTTTTCTTCCTCCCAGAACTGCACCCGGCTTTTTCACTCCTGGCCTTGGAGGGTGGTGTTGGAATCAGCTGGGGAATAGTGTTTTCTTCCTCCCAGAACTGCACCCGGCTTTTTCACTCCTGGCCTTGGAGGGTGATGTTGGAATCAGCTGGGGAATTGTGTTTTCTTCCTCCCAGAACTGCAGTCGGCTTTTTCACTCCTCGCCTTGGAGGGTGGTGTTGGAATCAGCTGGGGAATGGTGTTTTCTTCCTCCCAGAACTGCACCCGGCTTTTTCACTCCTGGCCTTGGAGGGTGGTGTTGGAATCAGCTGGGGAATGGAATCAGCTGGGATAAGAATCCCATAGGGATTCTTATGTACCCACAGGGACTCAAGACACCAACTCAAGTATGTTACCAGGGCTCTCTATCTCTGTTAATGTGACAGACAAGAATTGGAATGGTGGCGGTATTCTGAAGTGACAGAAAACTCTTAAAGATGTGTGTATATTCTTTTGGAGCAAAGCTGGAATACGCTTAAAAAGTCATACCTGCTTCAAACCTGACCTTCCAGTCTTTACTATTGAAGTTGCTGTTGATGATTGTCCAGAAAATATCAGCTCCGTGGGGTAGCGACAGAGCATGGAGAAGAAGGGGTACTGCCAATGAAGAAAGCTGGGAGAACTCGGACTTCACAACTCGCCATAAGCTGTCATTCAGGCAAAGTAGATGCAAAGGGAGGGAGAGAACAAATGCAAATCCAATCATACCAGGTCTGTCAGATTTTGCAAAAGGCTTTTCAAATGAGGCATTTACTTTACCACATTGATTCACTGACAGAAGATAACAGAATGATTTATCCTCCTGGTTTCCCAATGGGAGAATGAGCAGGTATGAGGGGTTCTGGAGATGGTCTTGGGGAAAGGGAGGTCTTTTTAGCAGTACAGTACTCTCTGTGAGCTGGATTCTGCCTACTGGCAGGCCAGATCAAACCTATGGGCATAATCTTATCTTCCCCTGCTTCACTGGGAATGTAACAGAACCAATAACTTAGGGATATTCTTCAGGTGACCATTCCTGTAACTCAGCAACTCAATAATAGTAACTCTGAGTGAACATGCATTACACTGCTAAAGCAGTTTGATAATATTTTTCCTGTCACGGCTCCATCTTATGAAAGTGTCCTGGTCAGACTGATGGACGAACTGCTGTACTGCAGCCAAAACTGTTGATGTTGTGAGTCCGAATCTCACAGAGATCAAGGTTGACTCAGCTTTCCATCCTTCCAAGGTTGGTAAATTGAGTCCCCAGTGTGTTAGGGGCAAAATGCTGATTACTCTGTGAACCACCCAGAGAGGGCAATAAGCAGTATATAAAGGTAATTGCTATTGCTATTGAAACTCTGACAGTCACTTTTTAGTGGGGTGTACAGAATTCTCTGTTAAGAAAAGTATAGCAGAGAATTCTACCTACCTTGCCCTACTTTAAATCCTAGATTCTGACAGTGAAAGTGATATCAAACTGTTGTAACCATGTAATGTAGATCTGCTCACAGTTTAAAACGCTACTCAGGAACTATTTCATGCATCTGATACATCTGATGAAACAAGTGTTTATTCCATAATCAATATATTAGTCTTTAACAGGACTAAAATCAAATTATTTTGCTGCTTGAGATGAACAACAAAATGGAATCCCCCTTTCCATACCAATCAAATCTTTCTTCAGCATCTTTCAATACACCTGAAGGGATCAGGATAGCTTGGGAAGAAGAGATACGGCAGACAAGTTAGCACACTGATTTCCTCTCCAAAATCTTGGTCCAACCTCTCAACATCTATTGACTGAGGTGACCACCTTATTTTTCCTAGTGAGAGAATTGACATTGGCATTTATGGTATCGATGGACTCTTTTATTTTTAGAATGTTATCATTCACCTAAAGAAGATTTTGTGGTCTTTAATTATCAGCAATTTCTATGCCTGTAGATTATAAGCATGTGTGGTCTGGCTGGACATCCTGCTATGTTAATGGAGTAGACCGTACAGCCAGCAACACAACACTGAGTGTTGGGTGGCGGTAAATAACCTGACTCCCTAAAGGGGCCAATGGCAGTGAAGTAGGATATTGTTAATATCCTCAAGGCTGCAGCAGTCCATTGCAGTTCTGGTATTAAATCCTGCATGTCTCATTTCATACGTGCCACAGGAGATGGCTCCGTGATATCACTGTTTGAGTCACTTCATGGCAAACTGGGATCCACCTTAAACATATTCACGCCAATGACATTTTTCCTGAAAATGATTTTCAGGGGGAAATGTATACTGTACTGGGATACGAAGTAGCAACAACAGCCAATCACGATAAGCATGCACTAGCTTTATAAAAGATTAAACTTTTCTTCTAGTTAAATGCATACCTGGCAATCAGCATTTGATCCTGAATGTGAGCTAAAAATTGTGGATGGTCTTTTTTTGCAATGTATAAGCATTCCCCATGAAGACAGAGAATCTTTAAGCAGTTCAGCATATTAAACAAAATATCCGGCTCTTCAAATCTTGCCATTTCCTGTGCCAAATTTACAAATAAACAAATAAAATGCTCTGCAATTAATCACAGGTGTCAAGCAGAAGTATTTAGCCAACAACACTTTGCAATACAACTGCATCAGTTTAAATGTGAATAGAGAGTAACAGAAATACCAAGAGAAAGACTGAAGGGAGTTAAAGATTCACAGATATTATTGCTTTTGAATCTGTAGGATTTTATTTTTGTTCCACTAAAAAAGCTTATAATCGAATATAATCATTTACCATACTTGCTCTGTCCCTAAAAGCACAATTCAAAACCAGTGCTTTATCAAGGGGCTGCTGAACAAGCTAATCAAGTACCAGTATATAAAATCATTTTTAAAGGTAAGCCTTACCTGCAATATTGTGAAAATCAGTTTCAATGTCACTGGGAGTTGCTGGTAGCCGAATTTCCTTTCAGTGTCATTTTTGATGGCAGCTAGAATGGGATAGAAATATTTTCATTCAACAGATTGAACCACTATGCAACAACAACAACAAAATTTCCCTGCTACTGGGTTGAAAATATGTTCCTTATATTAATTCATATGTGCTGAATACAAAACTGCAGTCGCATTTGCTCTGGCACATCAGGAAAAAAAGTTATGTACGTGTAAATGTTATCAAGGAAAATGCTATTAACTATGTTGAAAAGCGATTGTGAGAAATGTTAGGGAAATTAATGTGTGTACTTTGGGTTGAAAACACTAAATAGTATAATTAAGAAGTGAATTATAAATGTTTATTTACCTCTGAAATGAGTCAGGGACCCTTAGTTACACTAAGATTGACAATGGCTTGGTTTAAAAGTGTGTAGAGCTTCTTGCCTTCCGCCTGTGAACATCTTCTGTTGCTCTCTGCAAAAACCAACAGTAATCCCCCATCATGTTCGGATTGAATCAGCCTTGATATCTCGCTTCCATGGTGGACATCTCCTGGTGGAATCTTTCACCGTGCTTATCACTCGAAAATGCGTAACTGTAGCACCTCTCGAGTAAGTTCCACTCTTTCAGTCTGGAACCCAACAGTTCAGACTTTTCTTTTGACAGGGACAAATCACGAACCAGGTTGTCCAATTTGGCTTGGCTGATCAAATGTGGCTTTTTAATGTCACTGTCGGGATCATTCATGTATTCCATAGCTCCAGCGTCACTGTCATTACCTTCAGTATCACTTTCTTCGTTGTTCATTGCTTCGGATGAAGGAGGAATTGGTACTGGGTTATCTGTACCATGTACCACAGGCTTTAGAGCAGACTGACAATCCGGATTATTGACTTGTTCTTCTTGCTGTGCCCGGATATGATGGTTAAGCAGAAATAGCAATCCGAATGGTGATCTTTCTGCTCCTGCCAAATCATGGGAACAGCAAAAGGTATTCAATTTCACTTACTGTTTAACCACTGGGTTAGGCTGGAGTAACAGACGGTGCAACAGAGATGAGGAGCCCAGGATTTTGTTTGATCTCCGATTTCACATCCGAAGTAATGTTTGTAAGCTATACGTAACTTTCTGGACATGTTCTTGCGTTGGTCAGACGTAGTATACTTGCCACAAATGTAGCAAAAGTGGACAATTCACACAGCTGCGCCTATTCATCTTTCGTTTACTGAATCACCATGTACCGAATAACCGAATCATCTTATACGAAATCACTTAAATGCATGTTACTGCGACTGCTGATTAATAAAACACAGAACCACACTAGCACGAACTATTCTAGTAGCCTGAGTATATTGTGTTATATTTATTTTTATTTTATTTTGTTTTGTTGCACTGTATTTTATTTTATTATTGATTTATTGTGGTACTGCATCTTGATTTATTTATTAGGATGTCCTAATGTTTTGTAATTGCAACTGTTATTGGAGATATATATACTGTATATGTGATATTTGTAATTTATTATGCAATATTTGTAACTGTTTTTATGCTATGAATGTGCTATGTACTGTAACTGTTTCTTCTGTAAGCCGCCCAGAGTCGCTATGCGAGTGGGGCGGCATATAAGTCGAAAATACAAATACAAATACAAATACAAATTCTCTAGTCACCTCCAAATCAGACTGATGGACTAACAGGAGAAATTGCACGGGAACTCGTGCCTGCATGCTGTAGCTCGCAAACTACTTGGGACTAGCCCAAGTCTGCCTGATTGTTTTTACTACTGCATACTTACCTTATCTTTCCAGAGTAACCTTGAGAATACACACTCACACAATCGTACATCAAACACGGCTCGTTGATGCAGCTACATATTAATCCATGTACAGGCTTTTAATATCATATGAATTTCAGCTATAACTTTAAATCCAGATGTCCTACAACATTTCTGATTACAAAATCGGAATCAGCACACCCTATTACATAACAATCATGTTATTTTCATCCAGTAGCAAATTTTTTGTTGCATAGAAAAATGTACCATAGTGGCAGGTTGATGGTCTGATCATCCTTTTAAACCACTCTGTGCCCCTGACACACCAAAAATATTTTAAAATTGCCTCACACCAAGTTCCTTGTTCTCTGCCTGTTTTAACCTGAGGTGGCTTTTACCAAAACTGAAATTCAGAGGGACTAAAACACATAGTTGTTATGTTCCACCCTATTGGAATCAACTTAGGTAAAGGTAAAGGTCGCCCCTGCTCGGAAGCTAATTGTATCTGACTCTAGGATAAGCACTGTCCATTTCTGCAGACGTTTCTGTGGTCATGTGGCAGGAATGACTAGACACCAGAGCGCACAGAACACTGGTTACTTTCCCACCGAAGTGGTCCCTATTTATCTACTTGCAATTTCTTGCTTTTGAACTGCTAGGTTGGCAGGAGCTGGGACAAAGAAAGGAGCTCATTCTGTCCTGCAGTAAGATACTCTTTCAGCCCAAAAGGAATAGAAAGGTACCATTGCATAATATGTCATTTGATTGGTCAAAGAAATGTGTTATCTACTGTATTTGCTTATGGGACAAATGGTTTCAGATGTAGTAGTGTGGTGTCAGTACCAAATAAGAAGCAACTTATGCCAAGTCAGACTGTACAGAGTGGCCCATAAATCCTTACCCAGCTACAAAGAGAGTAGGGCTCTGCTGGGGGAGGAAGGGGCGGGGTAAACTCTGTGCTGGGAGGAGGGAGGAAGTGCTCCCATTAGACTGCTGGGCAGAAGGGCAGGACGCGTGCCCAGAGGACGGGTAGGGACTTATAAGCCGGGTAGTCACTTATGGGCCACCTTATAGATTGAAGCCCTGGTAGCTCAGTGGTTAAACTCATGTATTGCAGCCAAAATATTGTCAATTCAATCCTGACAAAGTTCAAGGTTGACTCAGCCTTCTATCATTCCAAGGTCGGTAAAATGAGTACCTAGCATGTTGGCAATTACTGTGAACTACCCAGATAATGCACTTAGTGCTTTGGGGGAGATATATAAATGTACTTTCTATTTCTATAGATCTGTCAAATTTGTCTGGCTGGACATCCTGCTACGGTAATGAAATAGACTGTACAGCCAGCGACTCAATGCTGAGTGTTGGACAGCGGTAAATAACCTGACTCTCTAAAGGGGCCAATGGCTAAACGGCAAATGAGCCCCTTTTAGGTGGGGTGATGGTCCCCTCAGTGGAGGAAATGCCACTAGAAACCATCATATTTGGGCCCAATGGCAAAATGAGTGGAAGAGGAACCACTTCACTTTCCTGATTCCCAACAGTCATGGAGGCGGAAGAGGCCATGCCAGATGTGAAGGTGTGCTTTGTTAATATCCTCAAGGTTGTGGCAGTCCTCAAGGTTGTGGCAGTCAGGATTCAGGCCCGGATATGGTACCGAGACTGCACTAGTCGCATTGGTGGATGATCTCTGGAGAGAGCGGGACGGAGGGGAGCCATCTGTCCTTGCTCTTCTCGACCTCTCAGCGGCTTTTGACACTGTCGATCATGGCATCCTTCTGGGAAGGCTCCGGGGCTTGGGGATCCAGGGCACAGTGTTGTCCTGGTTTTCCTCATTCCTGAGGGACAGGACCCAGTCGGTGTGCCTGGAGAAGGAGAAGTCCAGTCCTAGGCCCCTGCAATATGGGGTGCCTCAGGGCTCGGTACTTTCTCCTCTCCTATTTAACATCTATATGAAGCCGCTGGGTGAGATCATCCGTTCCCACAGGGTAAGGTATCATCAGTATGCTGATGATACCCAGTTGTACATCTCAGCCCGTGGGGACCCAGGCGGTGCAGTGGAGGTCCTCTCCAGGTGCCTGGAGGCTGTTAAGGTCTGGATGGGGGGAAATGGGCTACAGCTGAATCCCGGCAAGACTGAGTGGCTATGGGTGAGGGGCCCTGCGTTGTCACAGGAGTTGCCAGCTTTGGTTCTGGATGGGGCAGCTTTGCCCCAAACAGACCCGGTGCGTAATCTGGGGGTCCTCCTGGACTCACAGCTACTGCTCGAAGAGCAGGTGGCAGCCGTGGCCAGGAGGGCTTTTGCACAACTTCGTGTAATATGCCAGTTACGCCCGCTCCTAGACCGGGACGCCTTGCTCATGGTCACACACGCTTTGGTCACCTCCAGACTTGATTACTGTAATGCGCTCTACATGGGGCTGCCCTTGGTGACCATTCGGAGACTGCAGCTGGTCCAGAATGTGGCAGCCCGGGTAGTGATGGGACGCGGGCGTTATGCTCGGGCCTCACCACTGCTTCGGGAGCTGCACTGGTTGCCAGTATGTCTCCGGGTGCAATTCAAGGTGCTGGTCATTACCTTTAAAGCCCTATATGGTAGTGGGCCAGGATACCTAAGAGACCGCGTCACCCTAAGAACATCGGTCCGTCCCACCAGGGCGGATCGGAGGGGCTCTCTTGTTGTTCCATCGGCTAGGGAGGCTCGCCTCACTAGTACCAGGAAGAGGGCCTTCTCCGTATTCGCCCCGGCCCTCTGGAACCTCCTCCCAACTGAGCTGCGCCTGCGGACAGAGCTCCTGCCCTTCCGGAAGAGCTTAAAAACCTGGCTGGCAGGTCAACTATGGGGATCCAGGAATGGGGGATCCCATGTGGGGTGGCTAGTCTAGTGATAATCCACCCCTCTGATCATACCCCCGATACTGTTTTAATTTTTATGAATTTTTAATAATTTTAAATGTTGATATGTTTTTAATCTATGCTGTTAGCCGCCCAGAGTCGGGCTTGCCTGATTGGGGCGGGATAGCAAGTATGAGAAATAAATAAATAAATAAATAAATTGCAGTCCTGCTGTTAAATCCTGCATGTCTCATTTTATACATGCTGCAGGAAATGGCTCTGTGATCACAGCGTGTGGGTCACTTCATGGCAAGCTGGGATCCACCTTAAACAAATGTATGCCAATTGCATTTTCCCTTGAAATTACATGTAGTGAAACTGTGTGCCTCTATGTATTTTACTTTAGGACTTTAAATTTGCTATCTTTGGATCTACAAGTCTTTGTGCCAGGAACCATTTTACAAATATTCCACAGGATGAAGATGCTCTAAGAATTATTTCTTGATTTATTGGATTATTGGTGCAGTGGTTAAACTACAGCACTGCAACCAAAAGGTTGTGAGTTCGATCCTGACTAGGTCTCAATGTTGGCTCAGTCTTCCATCCTTCCGAGGTCAATAAAATGAGTACCCAGCATGTTGGGGGGGGAATGCTAATTAACTTGTGAACCGTCCAGAGAGTGCACTAAGCACTATGGGGCAGTACAGAAGTGTGATTGCTTTGATTGCTTTGTTGTATGGAACTACCACTACTATTACTATTTCTTCTTTTCTTCCTCCTCCTCTTCCTCCTCCTTTTGCCTAATCATAAATTTCACAGTAAGCTATCTATGTTTGCAAAACTTGTTAACATAAGGGCTCTACAGAAACAAGAGCGGGAACAGCAATGAATATCATAAAATCTGTTCCTCTACCTCCAACTCACCTGTATTTTCTGTTGCCTCTGTGTGATTTCCTGGGTTTTCTCCATGCTTGGGTGCTGATTTATTCTCTGTTTCCCCTTCAGTTCCTATAATGAACTCAGGTCTAGAATACAAAAGACTGTCCTCCAAATTATCTGTTGGCTCCTTTGGAATGAAGGACAAAGAGACAATAAGGAGCAAGGTCAGCTTTCCTGACATCTACATTTACATGTTCTCAGCTCAAGGACATATTATGAGGAGATCTGAGACTGGTCAATAAGCTGTAAGCTTTGGACATTGACATAGCCTGTGCCAGGGCATTTATTTATGGACGCTTTTCTCTAAAGAATGTAAGTCAGGAGAAAGGGAATGTTAGTCAAAGAATTGTGGTTGTGAGCATACTTTTCTTTCCTTTTTTCCTTTTTATTTTTTGGTCACACATCCTCAAGTTTGCAGTAAATATAAATGATAAATTTATTTGGGTGATACACTGTGGGCTTTGTGCCTGGAATGATAGCTATTCATTTATGTTCTTGAGAATGTATTTATTTAGCCCAAACTATGGCCTGTGGCATCCGGCCCATGGCACCAATTAATCCGACCCATGCCACCCATGCTGCTGCCAGAAGTGGAAGTAAAACATGCATGCATGTGCATAGAATGCACCTGTGCATATGCAGAACGCCACCATAAATGACCCATGGTATGCACGTTTTACTTCTGCTTCCTGGTGGAGGGAACCAAGTGATCGGCACGCACGATCACATGACCAGCATGTGGCACAAAATGACTAAACAAGTCATCATAGAAAATTATCAGGATTTTTGTATTAATCATAGCAGGAAAGTTTAGCCAGATTATTTTGCTATGGTAGTAGAGTAGAGCATACTGCAAGTGACTCATACGGAAGGATGATGGTCACCAAGTGACCAGCAGCTTCATTAATACTGGCCTGGGGTTGAGGAGGACTTTGTGTGCCAAAAGGGCTCAGGAACAGAAAGTAAGTTGTAAAACCAGGTGTCACACTGCGATGCAGAAGGCAAATGGAAGCCCACTTGCATTATATTCTCAGGACAGTCTGCATGGCTGATCAACATGATGATCACCAATATTCAAAATTAGATATGGCACTTGAAGAAGAAGAGGAATCATTGCAGAGGACAGTGAACTAGTGTTAAAGTCATAATTATTAAAAGCCAGTCATATCTAACTCTAGGGTTCAGTGCTCATCTCTGTTTATAGCCAAAGAGCCAGTGCTCTCTGTGTTTGCAAATGTTTCTGTAGACATGTGGCAGGCAGTGCACGGAGCACTGTTTACCTTCCCACCAAAGTGGTACCTATTTATCTACTTGCAATTTCTTGCTTTCAAACTGCTAGGTTGGCAGGAACTGGAACAGAGATGGGAGCTCACTCTGTCATACAGCACTCGGGTAGCCATTACTAAATTTGGCAGGGGCACATTCATAGATCAACTGTCAAAGCAGCACTCTCTTCTGCCTGTCCAGAATTATCAGCATAATCTTAGAAATGCATAGCTGGAAGGAACTCTGTGGATCACTGAGTCCATCCCATGTTAGATGCCCAAACTACTGGGCTATCCAGCAGTTCCCTTTTCCACCATTTTACTTCACTGGATAACCAGATCATACTACTAAGCAAGAAGGAGCAAAGCTTCTCCCATCCACTTCCCCTGTATCCTACATAATTTGATGTGCAAGCACCTTGTGACCACAGACCCTGCTCCCAAAATGACTCTTTATCCACTTGGTCCATGTAGCATTCTGTCCTTCAATATTGTCTCTCACTGCCCTCACTTTCTTCTTTTAAAAAAGGATGCCAAATATAAGCTTTCTGTCCAATGTAGAAGCATTGTGCCAGATGGATAAAGAACAAGAAATCTTTAAGACCATTACGCAAAGAAAAGTCCAATACCACGGCCATATCATGAGGAACACCATAGAGATTGCTCCAACTTGCTCTGCAAAGAAAGATCCCTGGGAAGGAAGGCCCTGGACGTAGACAGACTTCATGGCTGAAGAACCCAAGAGACTGGTGTAGAATGTCCTCAGAAGAACTGTTCCAAGGAGTTAAGAACAGGATAGCCAATATCCAGAACAGATACGGCACCTACATGGACCTGAAGAAGAAGAAATATAAGCTTTGCTTACCACTAGCCTGATTTCTTCTTTGGGAGCAAGCCTCTCCAACAGTTCACAAGCCAACTGATAACACAAGATACTAGACTGGCATAGATTACATTCAACTGTTTTCTCATCTTTTTGACAGGTATGAGAACCACCCCAGGGAGCCTGAAACACATTGGTGATGATTGAAATGATGTCTTTAGAGATGCTGTTCTCCAAGCCCAAGGTAATGCCATCATCTTGTAACTCCATCTGAAAAACAAGCAATGAACAAGGCACTTGTTCAACATAAGATAAAATCAACAGGCACTTCTGAGGTTGTTGTTTTTTTTAAGGAACAGAAACCACATGCTCTAAATCCAGTTATGTACAAACAAGAATGCCTTTTCTGAGTTCTTGCAAAGAGATAACTGACATTTCTTGCTGTTGAGTATAGAAGTGCAACCCCAGCATGCAGTGGGTGTTAGCACAATAACCATAAAGACAGAAATACTAGCCTAAACTAAAGGAAGTTGCTTTATATTGTTTGTCCCCAAGTAACCAATTGGAAAGTTGACTGTCTTCCCGCCTCTAGGGATCATCTGACCTATTTGCATGTATTAAGGCTTTGTGTGTTCTGGCCTTGTCTCTCTTGTTATTTTATTTTATTATTTTTTTGCCTTCAAAGAAGAAAGATAGCCATTTGAGACCCTCTATTTTGCAGGCCACATGGCAGGTCTAAAAGACTTAAAGGACCTAAAGACTTTACTTTAAACTGTACTTCTTTTCTAAAAGCAATCTCATCAAGACTCCTGGGCACATGTATATTTTGTCTGACCTAACTGTGATTAAAAATATTTTGTCTTTCTCTAAGCATTTAGTGCAAGTATATTCATTAGCTGAGCTAAACAGGGAGAAAGATTGGGAGAGCTTGCATTCAAACTAAGATTTGCCTAAAACCTGCCCTGCCTTACTGTGCTGCTGCTACATATGCCTTAACACTTTCTACAAGCAGTTTCATGTCGGACTATGTAGACTGCAAATGCTGGCTACCACTGAAAAACAGCATGGCGGTGATGCAGCTTGTTCAGCAATTGGCAATTAGATTGATATCTAATCAATCTCCTGCTGCACTGAGAAATTCAAAACACATACAGTGGAACCCTGACATGCAAACGGTTCGACTTACAAAAAATAGACATGCAAATAGAAATCCTGGCTTTAAAAAAATTGACAAACAAATGTTTAATAGGAAAAATTTGACATACAAAAAAATATGGTGACATCTAGTGGCCTCTTCTGGTAATCCAATCTGGTAATCTGTCATTTTGCTTGAACACACCCTGCTCCCTTTGACCCCTGAATTTGGTGTATAAAAACCATGCCTGTAAGTTTCACTTCTTGTTTGAAGAAGTGGACTTGATCCATGAAAGCTAACAATAAAAATATAGCAATTAGTCTTTAAAGTGCTACAGTGTTTTTTTATTTTGTTTTGTGTATTTTGTTTTGTGTATTTTGTTTTGTTTTCTGATATGCCTGAACCACAGACTAACACGACTACTATTCCAAAGAATTCTGGTAATCCAATGTGTTTTCAACATACAATTTTTTTCGACATACAAATTACCTTGTGGAATGGGGAAAATCGTATGTAGAGGTTTTACTGTATATGTATATTCTCTGCACTGCAAGCTGGCAACCTTATGCATTACTACAAAAATGAAGACATGCACACAGTATAAAGTATGATAATTTTATGCTTCATTCTGCCTCAGTTTGAAATTCCAGAATTTGAGTTTTGTCACCTGCTTCAAGATGAGATCGAACATCAGGATGAAGCAATTCAAATTCATTTCATCATCCTCACAGTCAAAATCAATGGCCTTTCCTCCTCCTCCTCCTCCTGGAGGACCAAAGTTCTTAAAAGGGCTACGAAAGGGGCTACGTATTGGGCTCCGAAATGGACTCTGAAATGGACTCGGGAAAGGACTTAGAGTATTATGCTGCACTCTCCGTCCTGGATCAGAAGCAATGCTCACCTAGAGAAGCAAGAACAATAAAAAACAGACACACCATCAGTATTATGTTCACAATAATTTTCAATTTTTCAGCTTCATTTACACTTTTATACCGCCCCTTAGCACTTAGTCCACTCTCTGACCAGTTCAATTACAATAATTACAAGGTAATTACCATTTTGTTCCCATCAAAATGAGTGGAGGAGGAACTCTGATTCCCAACAGTCATGGAGGTGGAAGAGGCCATGCCAGATAGACTGGCTATGAAGTCGCACCTTGATAAAATTGTCAAGGCTGTGGCAGTCCATTTGCAGTCCTGGTGTTCATACATGCCACAGGAAATGGCTCTGTGATCATATGTGTGGGTCACTTCATGGCAAGCTGGGATCCACCTTAAACAAATTCTCACCAATTGCATTTTTCCTGCATTCTCGGATACAAGTTGCAGCAGATGATGATAAACATGCCAAACCAAGTAGAAAATAGTTCTAGACAACAGTCTAATATACTATATACTATATCTAATATATATATAAAAGAAAGCTGATCTGCTTTTTGCATTTCTGTGTAAAGGTGAGTAGCCAAGGCTTTTCAAGGGATTTAAACAATTTTGCTGTGAAGGCACAAAAAGGTGAATCGGTTTTGTTAAAGGACAATTTTAAGCTATTTTGTAGTCATTGAGAATCTTGTGGTCCATGGGGTCATGAAGGTTCGGAATCGACTGTGTGACTAAACAACAACAACAACAAATTTCATTCCAACATTTCCATTTAGAGCTAATAAAGTTCAGAATTTCAGAATGTCACAGGTCCCCAGTGCAGAAAAGTATGATGTGACTGAAAAGACAATTTTGAAATTTGAATTTATATTTCAAACTAGGTAAAGTTAAAGGTCACCCTTGGTTGAAAGCCAGTTGTATCCAATTCTAGGGTTCACTGCTCATCTCTTTTTTTTTTTAAGCCAAGAGACAGCATGGTCTGCATCTGCTGACATTTCCGTGAACAAGTGGCAGGCATGCCTCAACATCAGAGTGTACAGAATGCTGTTTACCTTCCCACCAAAGTGGTCCCTATTTATCTACTTGCAATTTCTTTCTTTCGAACTGCTAGGTTGGCAGGAGCTGGGACAGAGACAGGAGCTCACTCCATCATGCAGTACTCGGAAATCAAACTCCAACCTTCCAGTCATCGAGTTCAGCACCTTAACCACTTGAGGCACTGCAAAATTCCCCAGGAACCATTTCCAGATCAAGGCCTCACCAAAGAGCTACTATATGTGTATGCTTAAACTACTAACTTTTGATGCTTAACTTTTGATGCAGACAAGGTCCTCTTCACCTGCTATTTTATTTGCAATTCTGGGGAAGCTGCCATTTGCTCCAATTGGAACCTTCCCTCCTGCCTCTGAAAAAAGTAGACCTAAGATGGATCTTCATCAAGATCACAATCTACATCCTTCTTCAGACACTAAGCCTGAAAGCATGTAAAGCTGTACCAGTGATGGGGAGATTGGGGTGCCCATGTAAGCCACTTACCCATGCGGAAGTAATGTAGACCATGACATGTTCATTGCAAAGGTCTCCAGGGCTCCTATAAGAGAGTTCAGGTGAAGATGCTTACAGGAACCTCTGTTGACCTTGATGATGAACCTTAAATGTCTGCCTTACTTCTGTGTAGAGTAAGAATGTGGTTACCTGTGTGACCTAGTCCCCAACACCACCATGGACTAACCCAGGGCACCACCTGAATGGCATAATTAATAATTTTGCTACTCAGAATTAAGCCTTCTTTACACCTTCCTATAAGAGCTTATTTCCAAGGAAGTGTATCTAGGTTTAATGCTTAACTCTGTACTAATTCTCTTGCTGATGAGAGTGAAGTTTCATTAGAACACCCTTTATTTCCACTCCATGGCAGTGTCCACTCATCAAGGAATACACTAATGAATTTACCCTTCTGGCTGCAAGATTCCCAGTCAGCTCACTGACTCTTGATTTCCTCTGATTTGCCAGCTCTTTCACAGAGTTAACGCCATCTGAAAACATGCTGATTAGCAACTGAAGAGGAACCACAATATCTAATTCAGATAACACCTGAAAGAGAGAGGTGGATAGAAAGACGTCAAAAATATTTTCCAAAAAAAACCCCTATAAATCTTCCTAAAAGCTGCTGCTGAGAGAAAGAGACAGACACATACACACACACACACACACCTTTCCAAGCACCCTGCATGCATGCACACAAAGATATCTCATGTCATCATTCTGCTGGTCAGAATCTCATGTTGTTTTCTACAGTTCTCCTTTGCTTCCTGAAGGCACTTCTTACTTATTCTGCTTAGCAAAAAGAATGGTAAACTCACATGCTTATCCATGACAGCTGAGCAGCCTTATATACACAGAAGCCAACTTTAAAGTCAACATTAGAGCTCTTCCACTATCCTGAAAGGTTTACATGAAGCAATAAACATCTGTTCTCCATTTTCACAGTGGCAATGGTCTCTTCCTATTTAATAACTATGACTTTAGCACTAGTTCACTGCTCTCCGCTATGATTGTTCTTCAAGTGCCATATCTAATTCTGAATATTGGTAATCATCATGGAGATCAGCCATGAAGATTGTTTAGCCATGAAGATTGTACTGGGAGAAATATAATGCAGTGACTTTCCATTTGCCTTCCACATCGCAGTGTGACACCCATACCACTGATCCAGCTCCATGAGTCACTTTCTGGTCCTGAGCCCTTTTGGCATGTATAGTCCTCCTCAGCCCCAGACCAGTATTGATGAAGCTGCTGCCCTTCATCAAGATGGATTCAAGTGGGATTTAATCCACTTTGGGGCCATCACCCTTCCCTGTGGACTTTGCCACCCAAGGCCATCAGTCCTCAGGGTTGTCTGGTTAGTTAACCATCACCTGATGATCAGCACTGAGTCAGTGGCAGTTTGGTCTACTCTATCACCATAGCAGAATAACCTGACCAGACGTCCTGTTATGATTTATACAGAAGAATTGTGACAATTCCATATGATGACCTGATCACAGATTTATATATATATTTACACTCACATGAAGCCATAGTAATGCTTGTTCTTGTACAGAGGAAGGATAACCTGTGAACCGACAGCTGATGAAACCAAACATCTCCTCCATGGAAAAAGGGAGAGGGCACAGCTCAATATCAAACATTTTGCTAGAATGAATGAAGACAAGACTTAAGTCAGCAACTCTTTTCACCATGAGTGTCACGAAAAGTAGAAAGTTATTGCACAGTCATCAGAGAAGATATCACATAAGTAACTAACATATCATTTGAAGTGCCACGTTCTACTGTGTAATGAAAATCAGAAATTTGCACTGGTCACCCAAATTCTGTGCCACAGTAAGCTAAGCTTTCATTTATTCATTCATATCAGGGTGCCCAAACTTTTTGGACCGTAGCATGGGCCAGTCACGAGGTTCCTCCCACTGGAAGCAGAAGTAAAATGTGCCTTGCAATCTGTTTTGCAGCAGATATGTTTTGCAACAGGATGAGATAGATTTTAGGCTGCAGTTTTCTCTGCTTAACCCAGGAGTACCCAAACTACAGCCCACAGCCAGATCCGGCCCATGATGCCAATTCAGCCCGGCCCACAGCACCTGCATCACTCCCAGAAGTGGAAGTAAAACGCACCAATATGGGTGCATTTTACTTGTACTTCCGGGAGCGATGTGGGCTGGATTCAGCCCAAGGGGTGTAGTTTGGATTCCCTTATTTAAATGAAGCTTTTTCTCCCCAAAGAGGACACAAGGTGATTAATAATATATATTAATTCTTCCTCCAGGGCAATGAAGGCACTTGATTAAAACCTATGTTCTTATCAAGATAACAAAATCTCTTTTTGCCCCATAATCATAATTTCATCCCATTTTTTAGTATTGATATTTTAATTGTGAAGTACTGTATTCTATCACTTAACATTCCATTCACACAAGTTTCAGTACAAATACCAATTGTTGTTTCTAATCTCAGTAGTCCAATTAGCATATATACACCCCTTTCCCCAAAACATGGAAAGCTCCTATGAACTCTTACCTACCTTAATACTTCCCTAAACTCCTTCAGTTGATTGTCTGGGACTTCAGTCCTGATGGCTTCCAGCCACTCTGGCATAATACAATCCCACACGGACTGGTTTATCACATTGTATGGAATCAAGCACAAGATTCGGTTGAGACCTTCCTTCAGCTGGGTCACGGTGCTGCAGGACTTGTCCCAGTATCCACCCACCTGAGGACACGTGCAGAAAAAGGCTTCATGAGTGATTCATTGGTCCAAAACAAACTTAACTATACATGGCACCATGCAGTCCTACAATAGCTACTGAATTGATGACTATCCATTTTCTCCTTTGATTCCTCAAGAACAAGCTTTTCAAAATACCCTAAGCATAGCAAGCCAATACATAACAAAATCAGAACATAGCAGACTCCATGTTGGATTTGGTTAAAGGCCTACCTAGGCCAGCATCCTGCTCTCATAGAAGCCAATCAGTTGCCCTCAAGAAAGACACAACTCCAAAGCCCCTTCTGTTCCTATTTCCTTACAACTGATATGGATCCTGTGCCATTTCTGGAACTGGAGGGAATACATAACCAGTGACTAGAAGACATTGCCAGCCCCACCTCCCACTAAGTGGTCTAGTCACCTATTCATGCTGCCCAGTTTAACTATACATTGCTTGAAGTAGTACTGTATTTTATTTGTTCAGACACCTTCTTTTAGGTGGGCGCACTGGGATACACAACAGAGAAATTTGGAATTGCATGATGCCCACAGACTATGCTGCTCCTCTACACCATGCATAATTTTATAAACATGTACCATAGCTCTCAATGCCTGCATCTTTGATCTAAAATGAACAACCCTAAGCATTGCAACATGGGTTCTCTCCTTTTCCAGGCTTACAATATTCTTTGTCATAGTTCACCAGAAAGGTACACTTTTCCCCATATGGACGTACCTTTGATTTTGTATAAGTCTCACATGCTTTTGACCATTTTATTTTCCATTTCATTCCCAACTATGCCCATGGAGGTGCCCTGTATTGCCCATCCTGGTATTTCAGACAAAATTGTTAAGTATCAAGGTAGTTACAGAAGTAATGTGTTACCAATTCCTACCCTTGCAAACTCCATTGGTTTAGGAAGGAGACACATCACCATGACATCAAACCGAACATCACACACTGTCTTTAGCCACTTGGTGACAAATTGGGGTTTGAGTTTCTCCACAAGGCTCCCCACTTCATCATCCATCATGTATGCCGTGGAGTGGAACCACTGGAAGACCATGCTGACAAGCCGTGCTAAGCTCTCTGTGGGAGTGTTTTCACTCGGAGTACAGAGGCTTACCTGGAAAAGAAGTTTGGCCAGGATAAATTATCATGCATTCCTCTAAACTGGGGTGGGGATATGTGATTCTCCCATAGATGTATGTGGTTACCCATGACATTTCAACACCACCCCCGACCCAGGGAGCACAGGAATTTCAGGGAAGTTGGGGTAAGGGATCACACTCTGATGTTTGGAAGAAGGTTTGTGAGACACACACACACAGGCTTCTAGAACTTGTCTATATCTATTATAAGACAAAAACTAGGGCAGTGATAGCAAACCTTTTAGATACTGAGTGCCCAAACTCAACAGGCTGATGACCGCACTGCAGAGGAACAGGACGATCTCTGTGCTGGGGGAGAGAGGAAGCACTGCCATTGGGCTAATGGGCAGAGGGGTGGGGTAAATGCTGTGGTGAGGGAAGGGAGGAAGCACTCCCACTGGAATTCTGGGCAGAGGGGTGGAACAACTGGGCAAACACTGTGCTGGGGTGATGGGCACATGCCCACCGAGAGGGTTCTGAGTGCCCCTTTGGCACATGTGTCATAGGTTTACCAACACTGAACTAGGGGGTATTTGGGTTACCTTTGAAAAAATATTGTAAGGTGAGACCAAGAGGATTGCTATCTGGCTTGGACAAAACCATTGGAAAACTTAAACGTATATTTTAGAATTTAAAAAATCACACTGGAGTCTCTCATAGAGCTATGTTATGGCTCTAAACATGAAGGCAAGCAACAAGGTTTTCAAATGTAAAAGCTGAGGTTCTTCATGAGCTTCAGGTGCTTCTGAGACATTTGATATCGAATTCAGTGTCAAACCACAGAGTACAGAGGACCATCCTAAGTCAGTTGCCTTTGTATGTGTATGGAAATGCTGGGAGATAGAAGCAAAGCGTTGGTGGAAAGGGCTATGGGCCACACAACCTGACTCATATGTTCTAGTCCAGCCTGGTGCCTTCACATAGAGTGGAAAACACAGTTGCATAAGCAATATTGAAATAAGACAGAACAGTCAATGAAAAAAACAGACCTCACACTGTTCTCCAGGCAGAAATACCTACAGAGCTGGTCTTCAGGTGTTTTTTTACCCTTCTCTGAATTGTTGGCACCTATTAGATTCTGCTGGTTTTACAGTGCTGTATTTCTACAATGTTTACAACCTCGTTGACAGCAGACTCTTTGAAATACTGCTACTAGAACACAGTCAAAATCTACTTCGGTGCTGCTGCTCTGAATTTACAAGGCTCACCAGAAAGGAGCCTCATTCAGGTGACCCCTGAGCAGAGTTTCTCCACCAAAAATCCTTTCAACCCAGAATGATTTCTGACACAAAATTATTACCATACCGGAAAAATTAGGTGTGATACTAATCCTCTTTAAGCATATCAGAGAATAAACAAACCAAAAAGAAAAATGCTGTAGCACTTTGAAGACTAGTTGTTATATTTTAATGTTAGCTTTCAAAAGCCAAAATTAAAATGTAACAGTCTTCAATGTAATTCTTGTGGCCCGGACATCAGCAGGGCTGCCCAGCTGGCAGCTGCTGCACTGAAAGTAAGAGCGAGAGTCTTACAGTAGGTTTTCAGGGTCTAAGCAGGTTCGTTGTCAGGAGTCCAAGGTCAAAGCTACTGTAGGTTCAAGGGGTTTTCCAGAGGCGTCATCAAAGTCACATGCAGAGGTTCAGGGTTCCAAGGGTTTCAATTCAGGTCTCTCAGTGTCAAGGTCCAAGTAGGGAAAGATTGGTCCAACAAAGAGCTTGCCAGCACCCCCTATCTTTCAGCAGAGTCAGACCCCATAGCTGACATAGCCAGGATTGTAGATGTGGGTGGGCGAATATGTTTTCAGGGAGTGCAACAAAGCCTCTTTTCAATACATTCCTATGGGAAACCGTGCTTTGCCAGGGTAGGCAAACTGCTAGAGCCCACCCTAGGCCCCCTCTGGCTACAGTTCTGACTGAGGGCCGGTTCAAGAAGCATGTCTGGGCACTCCTCCTCAGCTGCAAGGCCTGTCTTGACGAGGCCCTACATCTCTCAGAGGTGTTGGCTTACTCTGCATCATCCCGATCCGATTGTCTGGCCTGGCTTGGCCCTGAAGGACCGGCTCCAAAGTGACAGCTGGCTGCAGGATTGGTGCCAGATCCATGTCCTCCTGCTCGGCATCATGAGCTGGGCCAGCTGCAGCCTAAGGGGTCCTCCTCAGACTCAGGCTCCAGATCACAGCCAGCAGCAGGCAACTGGGCCGGCCGGCTGACTGTCCTCCTCCTCCCTCGCACCCAGGACCCCAGGTCACAACAGTGCTACAGCATTTTTGTTTTGTTTATTCTCTTATATGCTTGAAACACAGACTAGCACAGCTACTATTCCAAATAATTTTCTTTAGAATCCAAAAGAAATCAAAGAAAAGATTGAAAGATCAGATCTATACTCACCAAGAACCAGATTCCAAACTGGCTTAGAAGGCGCTGGTCATGCTTGTCATCATCTTTGTTATCAAAGTCCGTGTTGTCTAAAGAGTGATGCGAAGAGGACAAGCCCAGCTGCCTTCGCCGGCTGAGTTCATACTCTCTTTGCTCAGCATGGAATTCAGCCTCTTTCAGCAAACTAAGGAAAAGAAAAAATATTAATTGCATGCTATCAAGTCAGTTCTAACCTATGAGGACCCTTTCCAAAGTTTTCTAGGTGGAGAATACTCAGAAGCAGTTTACCATTTACCTTCTTCTGGGGACACCCTGGAACTGTGCAGCTTACTCAAAGCCACCAAGGTTGACTCTTCTCTTGGTACGTACCATGAAGAAATTAAATGTATTGAAGTATTGCAATATTGCTTTTCGTTCTAAATATATTCCTCTTACATAAAAGGATCTGAATAAAATCTAGACAAAAACAAAGGACTCCCTTGCTCGAAAGACAGTCATGTCTGACTCTAGGGGTTAATGCTCATCTCTATTTACAGCCAAAGAGCCAGCATTGTCTGCATCTGCAGATATTTCCATGGTCATATGGCAGGCATGACTAGACACCAGAGCACGCAGAACATTGTTACCTTTCTTGCTGAAGCGGTACCTATTTATCTACAGTACTTGCAATTTTTTGCTTGCAAAATGCTAGGTTGGCAGGAGCTAGGACAGACAATGGGAAGCTCACTCCATTGCACAGCACTTGGATCTCAAACTAGTGACATGCCAATCTTCAGGTCATCAAGCTCATTATCTATGTCCATTAAGGCGCCACGGCCACAAATAAAATAAAAGCTACCTGTTTAAATAAGTGATGGATGAGCTCTAATAACTTAATGCAATTGCCATGCACAAACTAATCATGGGGTTATGTCATGCCCCCAGAGATCAATTGATTTTGTAGTCTGATAAGAACTGGAAGGTCCAACATACTGCTCACTGATGGGGAAAAGGAGGGTCCAATGGGCTTTGGAAAAGGAATTGAGCTCAGTTCATTTATTTGCCTGAGGGAAGTTACCTAATGACAGCTTCCACAGTACACACAAGTTCCTCAGCCCCACATTCACGAGTATTGATAGGAGGTGGTGATGTCTGGTAAAGATGAGTCTCTGCTGTTGCTCCAACTTCACTGCTATGATGATTTGAGTGGCATCGTTTGCAATAGCGCACTGGCCTGTTGCCATGGCGTCCACAGCAGCCAGCAGAGAAACACGTGACCACAGCCCTTCTCACGTGTGAACTGCAGTTCTGCAAGGAAACAAAATTAATGTAATTGTAAACCGCCAGTGAGGGAAAGATGTAGGATGAACTGGCAGGTCTCTGGATGATTTGCCTTAGATCAGCAAGGGTGTCTCACTGTGGTGGCTCAATGGTTAAGAAACTGATCTTGGAGACATGAAAGGAGCCTCATTTGGGCATCCCCTGAACAGAGTTTCTTCAGAAAAACTCCTCTCAATTCAGAATAATTTCTGACACAAAATTATTATTATTACTCCCAGTACTCTAGCAATAGCAAGTAAAGCTGGTAGCAATATAGTCACAAATTCTAGCATGACTGCAGCTGGCATGACATAAAAACACACACTCTTAATTTAAATATGAATCCGCTGCTTTTTAGTCAATCAGAACAAATTACTGTAGATTAGTGTTACAATCCCTAATCTATAGTAACTAAAGCATAGTTGGACTCCTATAGGCAGTTTATCCTAGTACAGGAGTATGCAACCTACAGCCCAGGGGATGGATCCGGCCCACAGTGCCAAATAATGTGGCCCCTGACCTTGCTCCAGCTGCGTGTATCAATCACAAACTCATTTATGGCTGTTGTAAACACACGGCAACCATAAATAAGTCCGCGTTTAGTACAGCTGCAGAGCCTTTTACGGCAGTGTTTACAGAGGGGGAAACCACCAGTCTGGCCCACTCAGCTGTCTGAGGGGGCATGGTCTGGCCCACAGCTGAGAACCCCTGTCCTCATATGAGAACCCCTGTCCTAGTATGTGGTTCATGAGGTATAGGAGCAATTACCTACAGGATACTCAGTGTGCTATAGTGAATAGACTGAATTAGGACTCAGAAAGCCTAAGTTTGAATCCCTGCTCAGCTCCTGAAGCTCACTGGGAGTGTGGAACAGGTAAATCCACTCCTTTAATATCTCACTTACCTTGAAAACCCTAGCAGGGTTGCAATTAGCAGGTTCTGACCTGACAGTAATAATTGCTTTAGTCATTACTATGTACCTGGCTTTAGCTGGTTTAACTGAAAACTTCACAATACAAGATGTTGATTCCTTATTTATTTATTTTTTATTTATATTTCATACTTGCTAACCCGCCCCAATCGGGCAAGCCCGACTCTGGGCGGCTTACAACCCAAGTTAAAACACATCAATAAAAAATTTAAAAATTCATAGACTAAAACAGTATCTGGGGGTGTCGTCAGAAGGGTAAAATCCTTAGACTAACCACCCCACATGGGATCCCACATCCCTGGAACCCCACACATGTCCTGCCAGCCAGGTCTTTAAGCTCTTCCGGAAGGACAGGAGCTCTGTCTGCATGCGCAGCTCAGTTGGGAGGAGGTTCCAGAGGGCCGGGGCGAACACGGAGAAGGCCCTCTTCCTGGTGCTAGCGAGGTGAGCCTCCCTAGCCGATGGTACAACGAGAGAGCCCCTCCGATCCGCCCTGGTGGGACGGACAGATGTTCTTAGGGTGACGCGGTCTCTTAGGTATCCTGGCCCACTACCATATAGGGCTTTAAAGGTAATGACCAGCACCTTGAATTGCACCCGGAGACAAACTGGCAACCAATGCAGCTCCCTAAGCAGTGGTGAGGCCCGAGCATAACGCCCGCGCCCCATCACTACCCGGGCTGCCGCATTTTGGACCAGCTGCAGTCTCCGAATGGTCACCAAGGGCAGCCCCATGTAGAGCGCATTACAGTAGTCAAGTCTGGAGGTGACCAAAGCGTGCGTGACCATAAGCAAGGCGTCCCGGTCGAGGAGCGGGCGTAACTGGCGTATTACACGAAGTTGTGCGAAAGCCCTCCTGGCCACGGCTGCCACCTGCTCATTGAACAGTAGCCGTGAGTCCAGGAGGACCCCCAGATTACGCACTGGGTCTGTTTGGGGCAGAACTGCCCCATCCAGTACCAAAGCTGGCAGCTCCCGTGATAACACAGGGCCCCTTACCCATAGCCACTCAGTCTTACCGGGATTCAGCTGTAGCCCGTTTTCCCCCATCCAGACCTCAACAGCCTCCAGGCACCTGGAAAGGACTTCCACTGCACCGCTTGGGTCCCCACGGGCTGAGATGTACAACTGGGTATCATCAGCATACTGATGATACTGTACCCCGTGGGAACGGATGATCTCACCCAGCGGCTTCATGTAGATGTTAAATAGGAGAGGAGAGAGTACCGAGCCCTGAGGCACCCCATACTGCAGGGGCCTAGGGCTGGACTCCTCCTTCTCCAGGCACACCGACTGGGTCCTGTCCCTCAGGAATGAGGAAAACCAGGACAACACTGTGCCCTGGATCCCCAAACCCCGGAGCCTTCCCAGAAGGATGCCATGATCGACAGTGTCGAAAGCCGCTGAGAGATCGAGGAGAGCAAGGACAGACGGCTCCCCTCCATCCCGCTCTCTCCAGAGATCATCCACCAAAGCGACGAGTGCAGTTTCAGTACCATATCCGGGCCTGAATCCTGACTGAAACGGGTCCAGATAATCCGCTTCATCCAGGACATCCTGTAACTGCCGCGCCACAGCTTTTTCCAGGACCTTACCTAAAAAAGGTAGGTTAGACACTGGACGGTAGTTGGAAATTACCATAGGGTCGAGGGAAGGTTTTTTCAAGAGGGGGAGCACTAAAGCATGTTTAAATGGTGCTGGAAAATGCCCCTCTTTTAATGAAGCATTAATAATCGCCTCGACCCAGCCACCTGCCACAATCTTGGTAGCTTTAATTAACCAGGCAGGGCATGGGTCCAGTGCACAGGTCATGGCGCGGACAGATACAAGAAGCCTGTCCACTTCCTCAGGGCCAACTGGCTCGAACTGATCCCAGATAACATGGCTAGACTGTGCCTTGGTCAACCCCAGTTCAGTACCTTCCACGCCGGGATTAAACTTCGAGCGGATCTGAGCGACTTTCCCTGCTAGATAATCAGCAAAAACATCAGCAGACCCCTGCCAACCAGGGCCCAGCCCCTCCTTGCCAAGGAGGGACCTGGTCACCCGGAACAGGGCCGCTGGGTGATTATCTGCGGAGGCAATGAGGGCGGTGAAATATTGACGTTTCACCGACCCCATCGCCACTAGGTAGTCTTTAATAGCAGCTCTAACCAGTGTTCGATCGGACTCGCTCCGGGTCTTCACCCAGCGGCGCTCTCGGCGTCTCTTAGCTCGTTTCAGCTCCCTTAGCTCTTCTGTAAACCAAGGGGCAGATCGACCCCCACGAGCGTGGAGAGGCCGCAGTGGCGCGATTACATCCAAAGCTGCGGTCGCTTTCCTATTCCAGGAATCGACAAGGGCTTCGGATGAACCACTTCGCAGGTCAAGAGGACAACACCCCAGTTCCCGTTGGAATCCTTCTGGATCCATTAGTCGCCGGGGGCGGGCCCATTTAATCGGCCCTGCCTCCCTACGGTGAAGTCTCGCCCCCAGGAAGTCCAGATTCCTTATCTAGAAGCAGTGTTCCTTTAAGAGGAGAACATCATCTGTTTATGCTGATATCATCTTGCCTCATTTGGCAAACTAGATAGCTTTTGTTTTCTAATTGGTCAGCTGGGGGAGATCATCTCTTTGTTTACATTTCTGGACTTTCAGACACAGTGACACCTAATTGGTTGTCTGGAGGAATAACCAGTGATGGGTTGTTACCGGTTCGGACCGGTTCACCCGAAACGGTAGCACCCATCAGGAGGGGGTCACCACGAGGAGGTGGTAAACCCCCGGGTGCACCAGTTCGGTTGCCTCTCTGGGCCCCCTCCGGAAGCGTACTTCTGGGTAGCCAAAATGGCTGCCAGGAACTGTGCACACGTCAAACCTCTATTTGACACATGCACAGTAAAAAATAGAACTGTGCATGCGTCAAATAGAGGTTTGATGCATGCACAGTTCCAGGTAGCCATTTTGGCTACCCAGAAAGGAAAGGAAGAAAGTGCCTCTACAAGTGGCAGCGACGACGGCCTTTCCTTGCTGGGCTGCTGCAGCGGTTTGCTGCCATGCCGCCACAGTTCCTGCCTGCCTGCTGCCTGCCTCCTGCCTGCCTGGCTAGGTAGGCAAGTTAATGTTTTTTTTTTGTTTGGTGTGTGTGTGTGTGTGTGTGTATGTGTGTGTGTGTGTGTGTGTGTTTATTTTTATTTTATTTTATTTTATTATTTTTTATTATTTTTCTTTGGCTCCGCCCACAACATCATAATGTCATGATGTCATGATATTGGCTCCGCCCATGACATCATGACATCGTGACATTGGCCCCGCCCATGACATCCATGACATCATGGTGGGGTAGTAAAAATTTTGACAACCCACCACTGGGAATAACAATGAATGTGAAGAAAATAAACTTTAGCCTTATCCCATGATCTGACTTTTTAGGTTCTACTGAATAAGAAATAAAAGATTCCACAAGGCTGAAGCGTTCCCATCCACTTTTCACAGTAACAGAATTGTGAAACAGAAACCTAGTGTGATGAAGAATTCTGAAGAATGTGGGTGCCAAAATTTATTATCAGTTTGAGAAATCTGAATAAAAATATAACCTAAGTGTACCTTTTGGGGGGGAGGGCTAAAGAGGACAACAGCTTTACAACATAATAATGATAACTCACTCAAAAATGCAAAGATAAAAAGAGTCAGCTCCAATTTGAGAAGACCCAGTTAAACTTTTCTTTTTTAGAAGAAATTGGTATTTCCTTTTTAAGCATGCATCATTATTTTGGATCTTCAAGATAGCTTGGCAGGCCTGCAGTGGTTATCTGTTGCCTACCATGTCAGATACAAGGTGTTATTTAAATAGCTTTATAGCCAACTATATAAAAGAGGATCAAGTAGGATTTGTGAAGAATAGACATATGTCAGACTTAATAAGAAGAGTTGTGGACCTAATGGACATAGCAGAACAGAACAAAGAAAAGGTGGCCTTTTTGTCATTAGATATTTTTAAAGCTTTTGACTCATTACAGTGGTCTACAATTCAGGAAATGATTAAGCTATATGGATTTGGTACTAAATTTCAGGGAATAATAAAAAACTTATATCAGCAAGGGATAGCAAGAGTTAAAGTTAATGACAGTTGTACAGGAGAAATAAAGTTAGAGGCGGGTACAAGGCAGGGGTATCCACTATCTCCAACGTTGTTTATACTAGCGATGGAATTTTTGGCTAATTGTATACGTCAGGATGAGGGTATAATTGGAATTGAGGGCAACAAAATAAATTTGTACGCAGATGATACATTAATAATTGTAAAACAACCAATAAAGACAATAACAAAAATAAAGACACATTTTAAAAAAATTCAGGAAGTGACAGGCTTGAGCGTGAATTGGGATAAAACAGAGATGATACTGAGTAATGGGAATAGAGAAGAGGAAGAAAAAAATAAAGGAATTGCATAAGATACAGGTTAAAAGTGGGTTTAGATACCTGGGAGTAACCATATCTAGTAAATTTGGAGAACTCAAGGGGCTAAATTATAACAAACAGAAGAAAGAGATCGAAAAGAAAATAACACAATATAACAAATTAAACTTATCATGGTTTGGTTGGGTAGTAATTAGTAAAATGATGTTGCTACCCAAATTAAATTTTTTATTTGATGTTCTTTCTATAAAACAAACGGATAAAGAATTAAAAGAATACAAAAATATTATAAACAAATTTTGTAATGGCAAACGTGGTACTAGGATAGTTAAAAAGTTGTGGCATTTACCTCAAAAAGGAGGAGGCTTGGGAATACCAAATATATGTAATTATTATAAAGCCTTCCAAATTAGAAATGTAATCAAATTACTGAATAGAGAAGAACCAATATGGGCAAAAATTGAAAAAGGGGAATTTTCAAAAAGTGGTAAAGCTATTTTTCTAAGCAAGGAAAAAGAAAAAAAGAAAATATAGTGTAAGTTGTTAAAAACAACTATAAAAGAATGGAGAAGAATAAAGAAGGATGTTATCCCAGGTACCTCACCTATTACAGAATTAGAAGATTTTAATAATTTTCCAATAAAAATAGATAGAGAGATCAAAAGCATTCTGGCAGAAAAGTGGGTTCTGTTATTGAAAGATTGGGTCAAACTCTGCAGAGATCAAGAAAAGAAAAGGGAGCTTTTCTCGCAACTGAGAATAGGATGGTTTGAGACTCTCCAGATAAATAATTGGAATAAGAAATATTTATTTGATAATAGTTTAAATAGAGAGGTTACAAAATTTGAAGAACTTTTAATCAAAATAAGGAAAGGGGATATAGGCATTAAAAAGATAGTGAGTAAAATTTATAAAATGTTAAATAAAGATGGTAAAATACAAGAAAATTTGAAAAATAAATGGGAGCAAGAATTGAATGTGGTAATAACAGAAGAAGGCTGGCAGAGAAAGTGGAGGAGAAGAGTCATGAGAAATATGTCTGTTAGAGTGAAAGAGCATAATTACAAATTAATTTGGCAGTTGTATTGAACCCCAATTGGACTGCATCAGATGGATGGAAGTATGACTGATAAATGCTGGAGATGTAAACATGCGGTAGGAACATATGTACATATGTGGTGGGGTTGTGATAGCTTAAAAAATTTCTGGGGAAAAATAGAAAGTGAAATTAATAGCATACTTGGTACGCAGCTCAGATTGGGGCCAGATACAACTCTGCTAACAGAGGTGGATAAGTTCAAAATGAGTAATGATAACAAAGAATTAATGTCTGTGATGTTGTCAGCGGCTAGACAATGTATTGCGAAGAAATGGAAAAATGATGTACTGTTAAAAATACAGGATTGGTATAAAGAAATGTGGGAGCTTGCGCTTAATGATAAGCTTACATGGGAGTTAAATATTAGAAAAAGGAAAGTTCAAGTTAACAAATTTTGGGGAGTCTGGAAGCCATTTGTTGAATATGTATTGGTCAAAAAACAAGGCATTACTCCTGTACCTGATCAAAATGTTTTTTGGAAATCATGAGTTGCCACAACCCCTCGGACAATGTAAAGGGAGAATTGTAATAGAGTAGTGGTACAAAAGTGTTAGAAAATTAGTTAAAGCAATGCTATATGGGTTGATTATGAATATTTACTTATATTATTTGAATTTTTGTTTTTATATTTAGCAAGTGTATTGTATTCGTTGAAGAGTATGTGAAAGAGTTGATAATGTATGTACGAGTTTTTTGACTATGTATATTCTTTTCCTTTATCTTTTGTTATGGTTTGTCTGTTTTCTTTATAAAGCCAATAAATAAAAATTTGGGGGGGAAAAGATACAAGGTGTTAATGTTATCATACAAGGCCCTATACAGTTTGGGATCTTGTTATCTGTCAGATCGTCTCTCCTTCAGAACAAACCCCTGCATCACCCAGTCAGCCCAGTCAGTGCAGCACCAAGGATGGCTCGAAAGTCTAACTAGAAAGAGAGCCTTCTCGGTGGTGGCATCAATACTCTGGAATACTCTAAAACAACTAAAAACACTCTTTTTAAGGAGGCATTTTAGGGCATTGTCCCCTTATCAATATTAGCCAGTTAGGTTCAGTCCTGATGCCATTAAACGCCAATTATTCTAGTTTAGTTTAGTTTAGTTTAGTTTAGTTTAGTTTAGTTTAGTTTGTGAGGTATTTGTTGGTGGTGGGTTTTAATTTGTTGTCGATATTTATGTTATTGGTTTCTCTGCTTGTTCACCACCCAGAGTGGGATAACACCCAGATGGGTGGTATAAAATATCCTTGCAATTATCACTAATTTGTGAAAGAGCAGTCATTCATAGGCTGTACTCTTATCAACTTGGGCAAGGAAAAAATGATGACCCACAAAGTAGCATTTAAAATTAAATACTGAAATAGAAACACCCACTATTCAAAAACATAACGTCCACATGTTTCAGCAACTTTCCACAAATTGCCTTGTTGCAGAACCTAAAATTCTTAACAAGGCACAGAAGAGAGAGAAATGGAGGGAAACTGCAGCAAGAGATGATGAGGGAGACTCACAGACAAAAGTGAATCAAGGAAGGAAAAGCAAATGATGTGATACACAGGTGGAGGGATCTTACCTTTTTTTGGCATATAGCAGAAATTTCAGCTGTAAAAGAAAGGTAAATGGAAGATCAAAATGGTTATGGTCACTCCTCTGCCACGAGCTACCAAAGCTACTAAAACAAAATGTTCAGACAAGCCTCTACAGAGTAGGGGCAATACAGGAAGAATGTATCTGTTGACACATCCAATGATTAAACATTTCTTCAAATTCCACTGCTCAAAAATATGGGACTTTCCACATAGATGGCTTTTCATCGTAACGAACAAAAGGCATTATGAAAAGATTCTATCCTTCATAACAATTTGTTTTGTGAAGGAGAGAAAATGAGAGAAAGAATCGGGGGGGGGGGTGTTAAAAGATGTGAGAGGAAGTCGATAACACTTCCTACTCCCCAGTAAAATTATGTGACTGCTGCAGGGCAGGGCAATTTTAGAGTGAAAGTCTTGCCTGTAAGCAACCATTCACACTAACTGTGTACATCACAGAATTCAATGTGAAACCCATCGTTCTTCAGCGAATAACCAGTGGACATATTGCAATAACACTGTTTTGTTGACAACCTTCCTTAAATAGCGGGAAGAAGCTTGTTTCTTTTGTCTACTTGCATAATGCTCTATTCCCTGAGCAGTCTGACTGTATCTAAACTATGCACACATTGCTGCACAAACAAGTTCTGTTTGATTTCAGCAGGGCAGTTGCAGGGTTGCAGAACAAGCCATGCAATTCTCCATCAGGAAACAACAGGAGTAGGGCAGTTGATTTTCTCCAAAGCTTCTACACAAGCTTAGTACAATTTTTTCCATGCCCTCTTCTTTTCCCACAGAAGAATTCTTTAACATGCTGTTTGTGAGCCCTGGCTGAACTGCCAAAACTGCTGCTGACATTGTGAGTTCATTCCTGGAGGGGCTCCTTCCTAGGTTGGTAAAATGAGTACCCAGTGTATTGGCAGCAAAATGCTAGTTACCTTGTGAACCACCCAGAATATGCTAAGCAATATAAGTATAATTGCTATTGCTATTTAATTGCCAGCCCATCCATTACAGAGCTTATAAAGTTGTTGTAAATAAAATGAATATATAATAATATGCTGAAGCCACTGATAAATAATGCAGTGGTGGGATAATGCTCTGGGAATCAGAGCACCATCCACTCACCATACTATTATGGGCAGTTTGGACTTGTCTTCATTTTCTTTCTTCCTTAGAGTAACTTTGCAAAGTTCTTCCTTGTTAGCTATGTTTCCTCATTGGCTGAAATCCTCTTAGTCAGTGGATTAAGTCGCACTACAGTTGGCCCACTGAATCAATCGAAAATTTGGTAAATCAACTCATCCCTTTCATTTGACCTGATGTGAGAAAGATTAACCAGCACAACAAAGTTACCATTGCCCAAGGTATGCCCAATTGTGGTTCAAAAATGTAAAAGGCTGGGGTTGGAATCCCTAAATGTAAGCCCAAGATGCTCAAGTGAGGGCTGCTGGCGGAAAACAACACGTTGTGTAAATGTGGAGAGATACAGAATCCAGCTCATCTTCTGGTCTGCTGCTTACTACAGGAAATGAGTACCAATAAGGATTTAAGTCAGTGATGGTGAATATATGGCACGCATGCCCTCTCTGTGGCCATGCATGCCATCACCCCAACACAGAGTTTACCAGAGTTCATTACCAGAAAGCCAGAGGGACAGGGGGGACAGGTATTTCCCTCCTCCTCTCCATGCGCCAGAGGACATTTCTCATATCATCCTCCCCTCTATCCAGCAGCACAATGGGAGCACTTCGTCCATCCCGTATCTAGGGTAAAGTGAGCGGCTCATATGTGGCATGAGGGTGTGGTGCGGAGGACAGCCTGTTGAGTCTGTGGTGAATGGGAGTTGATTCTTTTCTAAACTAAAACCTCAGTATTCAGGTTAAATTGCCATGTTGGCAGTTTGCAATAAATAAGTAGGTTTTGGGTTTCAGTTTGGACACTCAGTCTCTAAAAGGTTCATCATCACTGTTGTAGACCATCAAAACATCATTCACCCTAGAATGAAGAGATGTGGGTCTAATATACCATCCAAACAGTCTGCCTGTTTCTACAAGGGAAATTCATTCTTTATGTGCATATTTTACTTGTGCCATATCGTAATATACTTAGTGGACTAGGAACACTGAGAATATAGTGAAAACACACACCCAAACTGTTAAAATAGTAGCTCTAACCCCAGAGCTCCTATCCAAACCCCTACACCAGTGGTGGCAAACCTATAGCAGGTGTGCCAAAAATGACATTCTGAGCCATCTCTGTTAGCATGCACGCTGTTGCCCCAGCACAGAGTTTGCCCCGCCCCTTCCCAACAGCCCAATAGGAGCGCTTCTTCCCTCCCTCCAGTACAGTTTGCCATGCCCCTCTGACCAGCAGCCCAATGGGAATGCTTCCTCTCTTCTCACCAGCACAGAGTTCACCCCACTCCTCTGTTTGGGCACTCAGTCTCTAAAAGGTTCGCCATCACTGATTTAAGTTTTTGCTAAAAACAAAGCCAAGAAGGTGGCTTCTTTTTAGCAGTCTAAACTTTGATCTGGACACTAAAAGAAGAACAACTCCTCCCTAAGATCCATTGATTAAAGTGGGCTTACTTTAGCTGTGGGTTAAATTCATTTAGGGTGCATGGGAGATGTGTACTGCACAATTATACCATGATAATGAATTAGATTTAATTACCTTTGAGAACCAGTGATGGGATGTAACAGGTTCTCACCAGTCCTGTAGAACCGGTAGTAACTTTTCCCAGTGTCCCGGAGAACCAGTTGCAGCTTTTGGGGGGACCACCTTCGGGGCTTACCTTTTCACTGGTTCCCCCACTGCGCATGCGTGCCAAGCACTTCGTGTGCATGCATGCCTACAGTGCTTGGCGCGTATGCACGGCCTCCTTGCTGTCCTCCCAAGCGGGGAGGAGGAAGAGAAGCTGCTAGCCTGAAGATCCCTATAGCCTGCTCCCCTAGATATCCTAGAGAGCTGGTTAGGCAAAGACTTAGTACCTAACTTCTTTAACTGTTGACAAGTTGAAAAGTGCCAAAATGAAGCAATCTTGTGGTGAGTTCATTCTGTAGTTCCTTCCATCTGACTTAGTGTGAGAAAGATTAACCAGAATAAGCTTTAAGCTCTGGTTGATTTGTATTGTGGGTGGGTGGGTGTTTGGGTGGGTGGGTGTATTTTAATGTATTATTTATTTATTTATTTATTTAATTACGGGTTTGTGTTGTGGGTGGGTGGGTGGGTTGAGGTGTGTGTGTGTGTGCTTATTTTTATTTTATTTTTTATTATTTTTTAAATTTGTTTTCTTTGGCCCCACCCACAACATCATGATGTCATGACATTGGGTCCACCCATGATGTCATGATGTTAGCTCTGCCCACACCGTGATGATGTCATGGTGGGGTAGTAAAAATTTTGACATCCCACCACTGTTGAGAACCCTTTTAATCCACCAGTTCCACAGTTCTATAATAACTCAAATTGTTGCATTACCAATATAACTTGTTGTCCAGCTCTCAACTTTTTCTTACCTTGTGGTAAAAGAACATCAATCAGCCATTCACTGTGATCTCTTGAAAAGAAAAGAAAACCAGAGTCAGAGTTCGGTTGGTATGTTTTTACGAAACAGCCAATCTTTTTAAATTAACAGAATGGTCAATCTAAATATGAAAAGGGAGTTACATTTTTGTTTTTTATTTATTTTTCCACATAAACCTCAAAAAACATTTAATCCATGAACAGACTCATAGAGCATAAAATGAGTCACAAAAATTCATGATGGATGACTGTGCTGAGAAGTTGCTTCTAATAATAACACACTTTATTTTTAGAAACTACAATTTAACGAAAATACTATAATCTCACAACTGTGAGGATGATAATGGTTATATGACCTGAGTGCCTCCTTTTTCTCTCTCATTCAGGCTCTAAGAGGTGGTCCCTGCTTACTGTTCTGGTGGTAATTAATCTTTAAACCAGTGGTGCCCAAACTAAGGCCTCGGGGCCAGGTGCGGCCCTCAACGCCAATTCATCTGGCCCATGAAGCCCTTGTTGCTCCTGGAAGCGGAAGTAAAATGCGCCCTTCCAGGAGCGACGAGGGCTTCGGGTGCTAGATGAATTGGCATTGGGGGCCGCATCCTGGCCCCGGGCCTTAGTGACTGGCTCCCTGAACCACATAATCAGCCCACGGCCCTCAAAGTTTGGGCATCCCTACTGTAAACTAAACTCAGGCCATACTAACCACTAAATAATGCTCCTCAAAAAGAAGATGCCTTCAAATGTGCTTTGACAGCACATTAAAATAGAGGACTATCCTCTTCAAAGGCCACCCTACCCCAGAGTTTCAGCTTGCCCAACATGGTTAATTACCAGCTTAATGCCGCAATAGGACGCCTACTTTTTCTCAAGAGTATGAGATATTACAAGCAGCTGTGTTTTTATCCAATACTCCTTCCAATAAATGTCTTTAATATTTGTCTTCAGCCTACCGTATATACTCGAGTATAAGCCAACCCAAATATAAGCTGAGGTACCTAATTTTGACCTGAAAACCCAGGAAAATAGATTAACCCAAGTATAAGCAGAGGGTGGGAAATACAGCAGCTGCTAGTGAGTTTCAATAATCAACATACATGAAAATATAGTAAAATTAATTAAATTGTTGGCACATATCAATCCAGTGCAGTCTTGGGACCCTCATGGTCATTGACCCAATTATAAGCCATGTCCCCTTTAGGGGGCTCATTTTTGGGGCTAAAAAACTCAGCTTATACTCAAGTATATACGGGTATTTTTTTTATTTTGCCCAATTTGTAAGAAAACAAAAACAGACATGACTGCTTTGAAGGAGAAAAGCTGTACTGCAGCCAAAGCATTATGAGTTTGACCCTGAGAGGTTCAAGTTTGACTCAGCTTTCCATCCTTCCAAGGTTGATAAAATGATTACCCAGCATGTTGAAGACAAAATGCTAATTTCCTGTAAATCATCCAGAGTGCACTAAGTGCTATGGGGCAGTATATAAGTGTAATTGCTATTGCTAAAAAAGAGAGAGAGAGATTTCCAGATCTTACGCCTTGAGAGATGAATTTGAAAAACCAAGAGGAGACTTTCCCTATTAGAGGCAAGGTCAGAGGAGATTTGGGGAAACTTTACCACAGCCTTCCCAGATGTGACGAGCAGCATCATGATTGTGATAACAGTGGCAGAGGATTATGGGAACTATAGTCCAACACATCACAAGGATGCTAGGCTGGGAAAAGAGGCTACCACACTGAATCCTGGCTTGCTTACCTCACTTTTCCTTATTATTATTATTATTATTATTATTATTATTATTATTATTATTATTATTATTATTATTATTATTATTATTATTATTATTATTATTATTATTATTATTATAGACTTATACTCCGCCCCACTCGCATACAGCGACTCTGGGCGGCTTACAAGAATGCAAAATATACAGTTACACAATCATAATAACATCATACAAAGATCACAGGTAAACACCCCAAATACAATAAATGTACAGTAATACAATAGATATAATTTAGTACAATATATCTAAATCAAATTACAAGAACAACTTATAATGATACACTATAATAAAGTATGGTACCAGAGTTTGCCCTTCAAGCCTTCTTGCCATGTAGTTTGACTTCTCTGTCTCCTTCTTCAATGTAACAATTCGCTTCTGAAGTATGGACACATTCCCTGCTCACATCAATAACAGCATTGCCTCAAAAAAGCTATTCCCTATGACTGTGATGGTTTAGTGGTTAAGATGCTGAACTTGCCAACTGAAAGGTCAGCAGGTCAGCAGTTCAAAGCCTGAGTACTGCATGACTAAATGAGCTCCCGTCTCTGTCCCAGCTCCTGCCAAAACAGCAATTCAAAAGCAAGACATTGCAAGTAGATAAATAGGTACCACTTCGGTGGAAAAGTAATAACGCTCTGTACACTCTGGTATCTAGTCATCCCTGCCACATGTCCACAGAAACGTCTGCAGATAGCGCTGGCTCTTTGGCTATAAATGGAGATGAACACCAAACGCTAGAGTCAGATATGACTGTCTTTTGGCCAAAGACAACTTTTATCTTTACCTATTACACCAAGTGTGTTTGGTATTTAGTAAATTAGAGCTGACTGATTTTCCAAACTTAAATGATAAAACAATATTGGCACTGATTTGGAGATTAGCTTATTTTCTTCTGTTTTCTGTCCCTTTCAGTGACACACTCTTTTCTCCGAGGAACCCTGATTTTGGATTTCACTCCAGGATCCCTGAGGTTTTGGCTGTTTTCCAGGACAGATTGTTTTCAAATTCACTGTTTTCATTTTGGCCTCGAATTATCTACCTACCCTGCAATCCTTTGGCTGCATTCTTCACAAAGGTAGAGAGGGGGTGGTTTATCACCCAGAGCCACAGATAAGGAAGGGTCTATGCACATCTGAAACACCGAAAAGGACAGGATTAGTTTCTTTCTCCCAAAAAATGTCAATGAACCAAAATCTCCTGAATAACAAAGCTGAAAAATCTCCTTCCTTGCAGAAGAGAAGGCACATGTGTTGACCTTAGGTTTGGTCAGCCCCTCTTGTCTCTTTTTATCAATATGGGTGCCATGCTGCAACACAGTAGGCAAATGGAAGGCCACTGCATTATATTTCTCCCAGTAAAATCTTCATAGCTGATTGCCATAAGGATAGACAATACACAGGTATAGTATTCAGAATCAGATATGGAACTTAAAGAAGAAGAAAATCCCTTTAATGCCCTCTAGAGGTCATGGAAAAGTTTTGGCATGTTTTGGACCCTTTAGCACCCCTATTCTTTTAATGAAACACAGGCTGAACTCCAGAAGTAAGTGGCAATTAGAGTAGGTGCTTTGAGACAAAGGAGCTTCCATAGATGCTGTTTCACAAAACCCCCACTGATGCAATGGGCCTACTCTAGTTGCAAGTTACTATTTTAGATTTCAGTCTTATGTCATGTCCCAATCAAACCCTGGACCGTCAAAATGAAGATTTCTGTCAGTATTCATTTTGACCATAAGAAACACACGTTGTTTTTATATTAAAAGCAACCCAATTTTTATTAGAAAGACTTTTTTAGGGTAGCTGTTTCAGGATTGGGTACAGCCCTCCAATATTTATAGATGAGAATATTAGATCCATGGAGATATCTGGTTCAATTTTTCTAAATTCAGCAGGTCATTCATTGTGCCATAGAGATATATGGTTCTGTTACTTGGGATAGGGTAGAAATATATTTACGGAACATAAAGTGGCATTTTTGGCTTAGCCCCTCTTTCCCAAACAAATTGTGTCACCTATCTCATGATAACATGATATTACCATCTTTGGTTCTGGGTGGGGCTATTGTGCTCCAAACAGACCCAGTGCGTAATCTGGGAGTCCTCCTGGACTCACGACTCCTG
This sequence comes from Furcifer pardalis, assembly GCA_030440675.1. Classification (NCBI taxonomy): domain Eukaryota; kingdom Metazoa; phylum Chordata; class Lepidosauria; order Squamata; family Chamaeleonidae; genus Furcifer; species Furcifer pardalis. The sequence goes on from CP126894.1 coordinate 24,084,092, forward strand.
CTTGAAGATCAGGTAGCAGTCGTGGCCAGGAGGGTTTTTGCACAGCTTCGTGTTATACAGTACACCAGTTATGCCCGCTCCTAGATCGGGACTCCTTGCTCATGATCATGCACGCTCTGGTCACCTCCAGACTTGACTATTGTAATGTGCTCTATGTGAGGCTGCCCTTGATGACCATTCGGAGGCTGCAACTGGTACAGAATGTGGCTGCTCGAGTGGTGATGGGATGTGGGCTTATGCTCGTGCTTCACCGCTGCTCCGGGAGCTACATTGGTTGCCAGTATGTCTCCGGGTGCAATTCAAGGTGCTGGTTATTACCTTTAAAGCCCTATATGGTAGTGGGCCAGGATACCTAAGAGACCGCGTCGCCCTAAGAACATCTGTCCGTCCCACCAGGGCGGATCGGAGAGGCTCCCTTGTTATTCCATCGGCAAGAGAGGCGCACCTCGCTTGCACTAGGAGGAGAGCCTTCTCCGTGTCCGCCCCAACCCTTTGGAACCTCCTGCCTGTAGAGCTGCGGCTTCAGACGGAGCTCCTGCCCTTCCGGAAGGGTTTAAAAACCTGGCTGGCAGGACAAGTTTGGGGTCCCAGGAACGCGGGCTCTCATGCTAGGTGGCTTATTTAGTGGATTACCACCCTTTGGGTCTGAATTTTATAATTTATGTGCAGCTTGTACACTGTTTTAACTTTTATGATTTTTAGAGTTAAACATTAAGTTTTAATTATATACAGTATAGATTATCCTATGTTATAACCTTGATGTAAGCCGCTCAGAGTCGGGTTCACCCGATTGGGGCAGGGTAGCAAATGCAATCAATAATAATAATAATAGTAACATCTGTCCGTCCCACCAGAGCAGATCTGAGAGGCTCTCTAATTGTTGCATCTCCAGACAGAACTGCTGCCCTTCAGGAAGGGTGTAAAGACTTGGCTGATGGTGCAGGTGTGGGGCACCAGCAACACGGTGACCCCGGCCTGCTGACTGATTCAATAATTACTCCTCTCTCTCTTAATTCTTTTAATTCTTTTAAATATTTTAACCTTTTAAAATTTTTATGTGATTATTCTTGGTTTTTATTGTTGAATTTATTATTGGATTATTGTGTTTGTTATCTTGCTCTGCGATACTATGTTAGCCGCCCTGAGTCTCTCTGTGAGTAGGGCAGCATACAAGTTTGAACAAAACAAACAAACAAACAAATTATTGCACCATGTTTTTCACAACCCCAGCTTTGCATTCTTAGCTGACGGGTGTACGAGAAGGTATAATATAACAACATTAACACAAGGTATGGGAAGGCATACTATATTTTTAAATCATACAAAGTTTTAGTCGTAATTTTAATTGGTTTTAACTGTGGATTTTGAGAACTTTTAGAATTTTAGCCTGTACTGTTTTGATGTTTTTTAGGATGTGTTAAACCTCCCTCGGTCGCCTTCAGTGAGGAGGGCGGTATAGAAATTTAAATAAATAAATAGATATCAGCTGACCAGGCTGAGTGAGGCATTCTGGAGGGTGTACTACAAAAAAGGGACTTTTTCAAGCTTCCATCAGGGTATAGAGTTAACAATTACACATTAGAGAGAGGCAGAGCTAAACACAGAGATACTCTTTTTGGTCACAACCCTAAGTCTCTTCTCCTATGACATTCTACCTTTCTTGTAATAAGATCATACATTCTATTCTGTCTCTGTCTTAGCTCAAATATTAATATATGTAGCCATGAACAAATAGCACATGGATGTGAGCTATTTAAGTGCTAAATCTGCTCATTACAAAGAGTGAAAACTTAAACTGGGACAATACTAGGTTTGCTCCTCATTGGCAGAATTGGTTTAGATATTTCTAATTGTTCTACCCAGAAGCAAAGCAGTACAGTATATACTAGCTAGAGTTATAATTGTCCTACAGGCCTATCTGAATAGATAATTGATAGGTAGTATCAACTCCATATTAAGTTGGTTTGGAAACATATGGCAAGCAAACTAACAGAGACATCCAATCAGGAGGTGAACTTGGTCAAGAAATCCCTGTTCTCTAGACGATTTCTAATATCTCTAACAAAGCAAGAGAGGTTAATCAGTAATAACAATAAGATTTGCTCTAGGCCGAAGAAGTTCTCAACCTTTTAAAGCCAGGGGCCGGGTCATGCTACCTCAGACAGCTTTGGGGGCTGGATGGGCATTTTGCCCTTCCTCCATGACATGGCACTTCCTGGTGTGGTGGAGGCAGTGGGGGACCACATTAAATGGTGTCATGGGCCACATCTGGCCCGTGGACCACAGGTTGAGAATCCCTGCTCTAAGGTATTGGTTACACTTTACCATAGTTCGAAATGTTGAGAGGTTTCTTTAAAGATAACATGATATTATTACTATTACTAGCAACCCTAGTATTCTAGAGACTGATGGAATCAGAGATGGAAATATTATTTTTGACACTTCTTCTTCTAGAATAGCATAGACAGCATAACCATTAATTGCACTGGCTGAGATATTCTAGATTTACTGTCCAAAAAGGTAATTCTTCCAGTCTTGGCTAGGACATTTTTAAACATGTCTCTTCATTGGACACACTCTAAGAATTGTTTGTTACCTTCACAGCTGGCTTGTTAATGGCATTATGGCATTCAATGTGCTGACAGTGTATAGGATTCCATGCTGTAAAATAAAATCACCATGAACAAAGAAGCAAGAGTTGTCCAGTCATTAAGCACAGATTAGATTAGGACCAATCATTTCAACTGCATATATTCCAAATGAGAAGATTTGAAATTAGGCAAACAGCTTTAACTTCTCCCAGACTTAATACTTTTTATCTCTTTTTCTTACATTAATTTCTTTCTGAAAAATCAAGAGTTGCCATGCAGTTAGAATACATGTTGCCAAATGTTATAGATCCACAATCAAATCTCAACATAATTGCTTTTAAATAATCTGAGATAACCCCCAGAAAAAAAATCCTGCCACAGAAGATAGTCAAAACTTAGCTATGGTGAGCTAGGTGTTGCATTCATATTCTTCTTTTTTTTAATGAGAGTATTGCATAATTAGATTATTTCTGACCAGAGGTGGGCTACTTCAATGGCATTATCACACTCTGGTTTAGAATTTTGGACAATTAAAAACACAGAGAGAAAGAGAGAGTGCCAGGTATTTCTAAGGGCTGGTTCACAAAACTAGGTTTATCACTGTCTTCTTTATTGTCCAGATCAAACTTTAAACTGCCAAAATGAAGCCACATTCTTGGCTTTTTTGTTGGCTAAAATTAAATCTTCATTGGTACATGTTTCTGGTAGTAATCAGCAGAATAACAAATGAACAGATTCTGTATCTCTCCACATTCATGCAGTGTGTTGTTGTCTGCCAGCAGTTGCCACTTGAGGTTGTTTTCTTACACTTAGAAACTCTTACCATCAGCCTATTCAGGGTCCTCCAAGAGGCATAGAGAAGGTTGAGTTCCGCAGCCTACCCTCCTTTAATGCTATTCCCTGTTCATCTTCAAATTTGACTTTGCTCTTGTATACCCTCAAAAATGTTTGTTCTTGCCATAAAGCTCTTCCTGGATCTGAGTCAGAGCAGGGATGTGCTGGCTATACTAAAAGGACAGTGGACAGGGAGTGATGAGGGTGTCTAACCCAAACAAAATATATACATTCCCACTCGCCTTTTAATCTCAACCCCCCTCTGGGGATTCAAACCAACAACCTCCTGCTTACAAGGCAAAATTGCAACCTCTAAGCCATGGTAACTCTGCTGTCAATAGAGCTGCTTTTGTAATCTTATCTTTGGCATCACAGGAGGAGGAGGCAGGCAGGCAGGCAGGCAGAGGAACACAGAGCCCTGCTCATTTGCTCAATCGTTCCAGGCAACACAGCTCGGCTCAGCTCTTTGGATTGGCACCCGAGGGGACATCATGGTATTGGGAGCCTGGGGGAAGCCAGGGCTGAGTCCTGGTTGCCTGATGGGCCAGTCCACCACTGAGTCAGAGGATTTCAGGCTCGTATCTGTTCAGAGGATGTTGAGGGTCATTCTCCTGCTTAGTTATTTTGGCATCAACTGCTACTTCTCTCCTTATCTTAGTTAGAGCAATACCAACAAAAGGATATATTTTCTCAACTGGTGTAGGATTGAGGCATCCTGTCACTATACACATTATTTCATTAACAGCAATGTCAACTTGTTTCATGTGTGGCAGATGTGCTCTATACTGGAGCAGTATACTCTGCTGCAGGGACACTCAGGGCCAAAGCTGTTGAACACAGCATGGATGGTTGAGTTCCCCGTGTGTAGTTTGTCAATTTCCTGATAATATTGTTCCTTGAACCAACTAAGCCTTGGTATTCAGGCAGTGTTGCTTAAAAGAGAGCATCCGGTCAAGTATCATGCCGAGGTATTTTGGTGCTGAACAACATTGTCGTTGACTCCCTTGCCATGTAACTTCCAGCTCTACCCTTTCCTCTCATTTTCAAAGTCCACACTTGAGTCTTGCTCTTGTTAGGCTTCAAGTTGTTGATGGTGTAATACCATCCTAATTCCTTAAATGCTCCAGTAGGTTTTCTAGCTATCTCATCAGAACTTTATCCAAACAAATAGATACTTGGATGGATGAATAGTTCGTTGCTTTACTTCCAGCTATGCAGTTTGAATAAGGGACATGTATACTAACACTCTGAATCTTGGTTTGTAACTCAAAAGCTTAAAAGTAATTGTAAATGAAAGAAATGTCTTCACTATCTTTATGGCAGACGTGACTTTTAAAGCACTAAAACCAAAGCTGCTGTCAAACTTGCATACAGTAACACAAAAAGGACTTCAAGTTATGCCAGTGGTGTCAATTGCAAATCATCAAATACTGAATCCATAAGCAATAAGAGGACTTAGATTATCTATATGCATATGTGAGCCAACCCTAATGTCTCAATATTAATGTCTAGGTTGTCTTACCTGTATATTGCAGTCCTCGATATTCACTTATTGCCCCTGGGGGTTTTAAGTTGGGCCAGTAATGGAAAAGCATCTGCACTGCAGGTGGTTTTACTTGAGAGGGGCCATATGCTATTACATAGAGCAGGTCCTAAGAGAAAGAGAAATGTGTCAATGTGTCAAAGGGCCCTGATGATGCAAAGGGCCCTGATGGCACAGTGGTTAAATGGCTGTCCTGCAACCAAGTGGTTGTGAGTTCAATCCTGACCAGGACTCACAACTGATTCAGCCTTCAGTCCTTCTGAGGTCATCAAAATGAGTACCAAGCATGTTAGGAACAAAATGTTAATTAACTTGTGAATCACCCAGATAGTGCACTAAGTGCTATGGGGCAGTATAGAAGTCTAATTGATTTTGCTATTATCAATGGGCTTAATTTCAAAAGGTTCCAAGGCTCAGAGGCATGATAAAACCTATGCAGCAAAACAATATAATCCATTGCAATGGACCATAGGAAATGATCCTTTAAAGGCGTGAAGGTACGTTGGCTCTGTCTCCAACATATTCCTTTGGGAATAAGAACCCCTGAACTCAACAGCAATTTCCTCTGAGTAGATGCACACAGGATTACACTTTTAATTTGTAATCCCAAATATCAACTGTTTCCAGCTAACAAGTCTCAAGGTATTGCCAGGCTACAACTGCTAGAATCATTGCAACTGCTGGCACTGACTGGAAGTTGAGGCTCAAGAAATGTAAAGGCCCAAAGATGGGAATCACTGCTACCTGGGAATCAGCCCCATTGAACTCTTACTTCAAAATAGGCATGCTCAAGATTGCAACAACAGCTTCAAAGAACACCCTTAGGTCCTATCTCCAGAGAATTCCAACAGAAAGATTTATACAGGATTCATTTTCAGTGGTAGGACACACTGGTTGGAATATGATTCACAAGATTCTTCCTTGCACAATGTTTGGTGTTTTTTTTTTTTTTGAGTGATCCAATAAAGGTACTGTATCGCCTTCCTCCTACAAAATCCCAACAAGCCTTTAACACATAATTAATGGCACTTCGTTTTTAAGGGCAAATGTGGCTGTAACAAGGGACAAACAGATTGCTGGCTTCTTTTCATGCAGTCCAGGGTGCCATGAATATGTTTTTCAGAAGAAACAAAAATGCCTCTAAAACTACAAGTATGAGAACTGAGGCCCCAGTTATGTCATATCAAAATATAGTCTCAATTTAAAATCTCCAGCTCTTCTCCTTCTCAGCAGATTCATTTAAAATCAAGAAGGGAGAGCATTTTACTTTGGCTGTTTATAAACAAGATGCAGAGGCCAATGGTTACTTACTGCAAATGACTGCGATCTCTCAGTGAGCCATGATTTTCTTTATTCAGAGCATTCTCAATCATTTTTCTATCCACCAAATCAATGTACAATGAAAAAAAATAGAAAGACCTTTTTAAAACAGATCTTAAAATCCTGTTTTAAAAACCAAAAGCCAGCTGGGAAAAATTCACTTCTGACAATCTACCAGAAGCACAGCATTGATGAAGTCAACTTGCTTTCCCTTGGGAAGACTATCTATATGCCTTCTGTTGTTTTAATAAATTAGCTTGCAGCTGCATTGTTTTATTAGCTTATCTCAGCTTTTTCTCTTGCATTGGACCATATTTGTAATCTTCTGTTTTTGTAAGAAAATGGAGACAAAGATGAGAATGATAATGGCACTGCCAAAATTATGGTGATGACAATGGTAATGACAATGATGCTTCCTTTAAGTCACAGTTATCAAGGGATAGATTCGAATCTTGAAAGATGAATAGGCTGCTAAGGGACAACCAGACACCATGATAATGGACTTTAATCTTAGCAAAGACCCAAGGCAAGGCCGGCCCTACCATTAGACAGAAATTGGTGGCAGCCTGGATATCAGAAAAGGGGAGCACACTTTATTTTATTATTTTTCTGTTTTACTGGCAGAGATGTTGGTGGGATTTTTTGGCAAAAGGGTGTTCACATTGCTTCAAAGGTCAAAAAGTATATTCAATTCCCCTCCCCGCCATCTTAAGTGAATTTCCACAATGGCCCACCCACCCACGTACCTACTTGAAGATGCAAAAAGGGTACAATCAACAAAGTAGCTTTAAGTCACCCTCCCGGCCAGTCTGTCTGTCTGTTTGTCTAACACTTGACAAAATCAGCACAAAATCCACCGTGTAATAGATCAAAGCCCAAGCCATGATAACTAAACCTCAGATGAAGAGCTATAGTTTTATTTTGCATTGTAACAAGTTCACTTTTGACAACAACAACAACAACAACAACAACAACAACAACAACAACAACAACAACAACAACAACCAAGTGAATCAATGTCATTCCTTTTTCCAGATTCCTACTCGCCTTCACCACTTCTAAAATTCGAAACCAGAAGGACCTAATATACATTAAGGGGCAAATGCTTATCTGAGCTCACATTGTAATACTATATATATACCTTACTGCACAAATGTCTTAGGGGACCATCAGTTGGTTTGGGGCCATAACTCAGACACTTTAACTCCATACTTCACCAGTCCTGGAGAGGGTTGAGAGGAAAGTCAGAAAAAGACAGTCTCCAAATTACGGTAGATGTGTTTAAGTGACTCAAGGGCTGAGTTATGCCTCCTCAAATAACTCATTGCCAACAGCTGGTGGTAGCCTAAGATTTTTCCACAGCATTTTATACTATATATGCTTGTCAGGCCTCAAGAAAAAGATCAGGTGTGCCAATTGCTCCAATTTATTTGGTCATTCAAAATGATCTCAATTTTACAATAAGTTATTGTTCAATGCACTGTTTTCAATACAGTATATATATATATATATATATATACATTTAATCACACACTTACTTTCCATACTTCTTGTTTGTACTTCATAAGGCATTCCAATAGCTGACAGTGGTACACTGAGAGAGAAAAGACAGATTGAAGTGCCACATCAAGGAATGGATATGCTTCCTGACTTATTCATTGGTCTTCATATGTGCACTTGGCAAATAGAATATTATGTCATCTAATCAACATGCAATACATGGATTATGAAATCCGTCTTCACCCGACACCCTCCTGGTCATCCGACGTGCAGCAATAGTAAGACCTTTGCTTTAAAAGCCTTCATTGAATCCCACTAAATTGGATAATTATTGGCCAGTCTCTAATATTCCAATTTTGGAGCATGTGGTGGCATCCCAGCTCCAGAGGTTCCTTGATAATGTGGATTTGCTAGGTCCATTTCAATCTGTCTTCAGGTCTGCTTACAGAACAAAGACAGCTTTGGTCACCTTAATGGTTGACCTATGTTGAGAATGTGGATGGGGGCAGTGAGTTCATTTTGGTTTTGCTGGACCTCTCAGCAGCTTTCGATACCATCAATCATGGTATTCTTCTGGGGTGCTTTTCTGGGATGGATCTTGGAAGTACTGTCTTTCAATGGTTCCAATTGTTCCTGGATGGATGGAAGTGATGTTTGGTAACCTTGTTTAACAAACTGGCCATTGGCCTGTGGTGTCTCCTAGTGTTCAGTTCTCTTCCTCATTCATTCAATCAATCAATCAATCAATCAATCAATCAATACCTTTAAAACAAGTTGTCTGTGCACTTTGTTTATCTGTATATTAGCACTTTCTGGACAATAATTCCTCTTATAAACCAACATGCAGGTTGCTCTAAAGGGAAATAAAGGTGTTCTTAAAGAAGAAAAACACCACTTTCCCTAGTAACGATAGTAGGGAGCACAATACCCTTATAGGGCTTTGAGAAGGTGGCAAAACAAGGTGGCAAAACAAGGGACAGAAGTCTGTATGTAGCCCACAAACTCCACATCATCAATTCTTAAAATTTTTATAACAATTCCATATTTGTGCAAGCTAGCATGTAGAAGAGAGTTCCAGACTAACTGTATTCTGTATGGTATATCAAATTTCAAAACACAAAAACATAGACGGACATTTGAAGATAAAGATTATTAGTGTTGCATTTTTAACCCCATCACAGTATCCCTTCCTGCAAAAGCATCTGGAGCTGCCACTTTTTTTTAGCAAGAGAGCAGGCAAAACAAAGCGGGTGAATGTTTCCCTGCAGCACAACAATGTTACAATAGAGAAAGGTCAGCTGTCAGTTTTTTATTATCATGGAGTGTCAAAACAGGCAATCAACCTTGTACCTGAACAGACCACCAATTATTAGATCCAACATGGCAGTCCCTTTTCTTTTAAATTAACAATCAAATTGTCAAACTGCAGGAGGTGGAGTTTGTCCTTCCAGAACATAATTAGGAACCTTATGGAAATGCCATTTATCAAGTAATCAACACATTTCTAATTACATTTAATATAAACTTCACTGCTCTTTAATTAGCGCTATGACAAGTGTAATTTTCTAATGATGCTGAGATCAAAATAGAATCTATATAATTGATCCAGAGGTTCTTAACACTAGAATTGAAATTTACCTTTGCAGCACAGTAAATTTAATTACCATTGCCAAAGTTACAGTTTCAGGAAGCAGATTCAGACAGCCACATTCAATTCCTTTCCAAAATAAGAACACGCTGAGAAGCATTAAAAACTATTTCACGGAGTGTTAGCTTTCATCTAGGTCTACTAAAACACACACATAAAATATACACCCCACATATCAAACACATTATTAAAATGATTTCCTTCCTGGATAAGTGGCAAATGAACAAAGAGTCCCCCCAAATGAGTACGCACCAGGATTGGAAGTATACTGCATTGCAATCATCAGCATAGAAGAGGCAGAGAGATTAACATGAGCAGGTACCCCTTCTCTTCTGGAGGAGCCCACTTCAAAGAGAGAGAGCAACAACAAAAAATTAGCAGTTAGCAAGGCAAAACCATTTGTCATCAAAATTAGTTTTTAATCAAATATGTACTGGTATCCTATTGCATCCTTTCATTAGCACAATGCCAGTGGCTGGACAATAATGGAACACGTGGGAGTTGTATCTGGTACTTCTTTATCAGTGGCGGCTGGTGATTCCAATTTCAAGGGTCTTATGACTTCATTCCAGATTTCATTCTGGTCTGTGCTTTACAGGTACTATCTAAGGTGTTGCAAGATACCCCCAAAATAGGTTCAGCATCTTGGATATGTCTGGTAAAGGGCAGGGAAAAACATGGAATGGATTTATAGCACTCCCGAAACCAGAGTCACTGGCTGCCAGTGCTTCCTATGCAAGCAAAAGCCCCATTCAAGTTAGCAGGCCCTTCTTAATTATCTCTGTCTCCCAGAAAGAAACCACACAAAATAACACAGTAGTATGTGGTGCTCCTCTTGCAACCAAACAAAATTCTGACCCATAAAATCCAAATTAATCAGCAAGTTCACATATAATAATAGTATCTCCACAGAGCTCATTCTAATGGCATCTTTCTCCACTCTTTATTTATTTATTTATTTATTTATTTATTTATTTATTTATTATTTATTTATTTATTTATTTATTTATTTATTTATTTATTTATTTATCGCCCTCCTCCCCGAAGGGACCCAGGGCGATTTCCAACAATTTTAAAAACACTTTAAAAATTAAAAACTTTAAAAAGCTTAAAAACTTAATTAAAAGCTAGGTATTATAACTTGGGACATACTGGGGGTCAAACCATCCAACTGGCTGGGGAAATTGAACCATCCATTCCCCAGACCAGACCTGCCAGCCAGGTTTTCATTCCTTTCCTGAAGGACAGCAACTCCGTCTGCAGGCGTAGCTCTGTCAGGAGGAGGTTCCACAGGGCTGGAGCGGACACCGAGAAGGCCCTCCTTCTAGTCCCAGAGAGATGTGCCTCTCTGGCTGATGGCACAATCAGAGAGCCTCTCCGGTCCACTCTGGTGGGCCGGGTAGATGTCCTTGGGACTATGCGGTCTCTCAAGTAACCTGGACCACTACCATAAAGGGCTTTAAAGGTAATAACCAGCACCTTGAATTGCACCCGGAGGCAAACTGGGAGCCAGTACAGCTCCCTCAGCAGCGGTGAGGCATGGGCATAACGCCCGCATCCCAACACTACTCGTGCAGCTGCATTCTGGACCAGCTGAAGCCTCCGAATGGTAATGTAGAGCGCATTACAATAATCAAGTCTGGAGGTTACCAAGGCATGTGTGACCATGAGCAAGGAGTCCCGGTCTAGGAACGGCCGTAACTGGTGAATCACACGAAGTTGTGCAAAGGCCCTTCTGGTCACGACTGCCACCTTCTCTTTGAGCAGTAGTCGTGAGTCCAGGAGGACATTGTTATTTGCATCTTTTCTCCACATCTATCCCTCTCCACACTTTATACTCACAACAAACCTGTGACCTAGGTTGGGCAGAGCGAGGGTGAAACACCCAAGGTTGTACCATGTTCCTGTCAAGACTAGAACCCAGATATCAGATAAAATAGCCTACAACAGGGTTTCTCACCCTTGGGCCTCCAGATTTTCTTGGACTTCAATTCCCAGAAGCCTCGATCAGCAGGTTTCCTGTCTTGGGCTTCTGGAAAATGAAATCCAAGAACACCAGAGGGTCCAAGGTTGAGAAACCCAGGTCAACAGCTTTATTGGTTGTAGCAATGGTGCTGGTATGAAGGTTGGATCCCATATCACCTGTGTTAACCACTAGCTCAGTGATGGCCAACCTTGGCACTCCATTTGTTCTTGGACTTCAGTTCCCAGAACCCCAGCCCCTGTGAATCCACACGAAGAGGTTTACTGTGATCCATCCAGCCCCTGTATGGGCGCATTTTACTTCCACTTCTGGGAGCGACAAGGGCAGCGTGGGCCAGATGAATCACAGTAAACCCCTTCGTGTGGATTCATGGGGGCTTGGGCTTCTGGGAACTGAAGTCCAAGAACATCTGGAGTGCCAAGGTTCGCCATCATGACACTAGCTGATGAGAACTATACTGACAGAATGAGGGGTTTAATCACATGGGCAAATGCCACCATGGTCCCAGGTGTCACCCAGCATCAGAAAGGGCAGAACTGGCCCTGAGCTGGGTTTGCACATGATCACTCTGCTCCCACCCCATGAAGGGGCCACCTGGATGCCTGCTCTTGCCTCAAGCCATCCCCAACAAGGCAGTGGCAATATTAAAACAGCGAAATAACTATTGTCTTCCCTTATAATCATATCTGAATGGAGGAAGAATGGGAGAAAGTCAAAGACAAACTGGCTGCCTAGTGCTGAACAAAGTGTCTTATAACTTCTGCAGGTGGACCAAAATGAAAACGTGTTCACTGACGCACACCCTAGAGATTAACTTCACCTCTTGGCTAACCCAATTGGCCAGGAGAAAGTTCACATAAACCATGTTGGCACTAATGGAAGGAGCAGCATTGGCCTCAAAATGAAGACACTTTTAAAAAATGATTTGTTGGTGTTAGTTTCCAACTGACATTGGAGAGTAGGTACACATGAGTTGTCTCATAAGCCAACAAGGGATCCCTATCATAGCAGTGACAGCAGCAATAAATTAAGCAAATACTGCACATATATACTCACCTGAATCTTTTAAACCATCATTGATCAAAAATCCCAGATGTGCTTTTTTACTATTTTATATTAAAATGCACATTTTTTATGTTATAAGAAATATCACTCATAAAATAGTAATTATTTTCAGTATTTCCAAAATTAAGTCATAGCACAGGATTGAGCCAAGAGACCCATGTATACAAACAGAAAGCTTCCAACAAGTACAAATTCAAAGCATTTTAGCTGCTGAGTGCACTTTCATTACATTAATTCAATTAGCAAGACAGAAAATACGTAATAATTGTTTCATATATTTATATAAGGCAGGGATGGGGAATCTCTAGCTAAATGGCCAAATTTGAACAGGGAATGGTTCGTAATCTGTCAAAAAAGATTTTGTCCCTAGCCATCACTTGGAGGTTAGTGGGGAAGTAATTACATACGATTATATCTGATCAATGATCAGTAACGAGAGTATTCCATGCACATCATAACTTCCTTCCCATTAGTTTCACCCTCTTTATATCCTTCCTAAGATGAGAAAAAACATGGGATGTCCAAAGCTATACTAATGGCAGGGCAGCTTTAGGCTCAGGAATTTCCCCAAGGGCTTTGCCAACTCCTTAATGAAGAAAGTACTGTACAGTATACCAAATCATGTAGGACATACAGGATTTCAGGTCAAAACTACATAATATCAGGGACATAGCCCCACTATGAGACAACAGAATATGTTTTAATATGTATAACCCAGTATCATGCTGCCTACATAGGGCTACTGGATAAGCAATATGGCTATCCAATCCAAAAAGTATAATCCTAGCACTCCTGCTATAGGAAGATGAGCAAAAGCAAAAAGAAAAAAGTAAAAAAAGTAAGGAACAGAAATTAACAGTAGTTGGCATAACTACATTATATAGGTAAAGGTAAAAGTCACCTTTGCTTGAAAGCTAGTCATATCTAACTCTAGGGTGCAGTGCTCATCTCCATTTATACTGAAAGAACATCTGCAGACGTTTCCATGTGGCAAGCATGACGAGACACTGGAGAGCATGGCACACTGTTTACTTTCCCACCAAAGTGGTACCTATCTACTAGAAATTTCTTGCTTTTGAATGGATAGGTGGCCAGGAGCTGGGTCAGAGACAGGAGCTCAGTCTTCCATGCAGCACTCTGGTCTCGAACTGCTGACCTACCGACCTTTCGGTCATCAAGTCCAGTGTTTTAACTACTAAGCCACAGCAGTCCCAACTACATTATATACATAGGCAAATTTTTAGAAAGAATTATTGTCCATAGAATTCTCCCCTATGCAGGGTGCTATGTACCCGTCAAATTTGCTCCAGGGACTGTGAATTTCTTCAGACCAGAGTTTTGGAAAATATAGAGAAGGCACATAAAGAAATTAGATTTGATTGGGTGGGTAGGTGCAGGTTATGTTTGATTCAAAGATAAGAACCAGAAGAAATCTTCATGAGTTGCTCCCAAAGTTTAATTTATCACACACATTCATGTCCCACAGAGGAAACACTGTAGTTGCCTGACTAAAACAAAAGACCACAATTTGCCTTCAGAAGTAAGAGTAATAGACATTTACTTACGTATAGCCATGGGCAAGAAAGACGTACTGAGATACTCTATGATATCTTTGTGCAGAAATGGCGGAAATGTAGCCAAAGTGGAGATCATTGTATATGGTAAAGTACTCAAAATGTCATCATTGAGAAAAGGTAACAAACAAGTGGTTGTGTAAAAAATTGACTGTCCCAGATCTGTGAAAAGGAACACAAAACAAATAATCAGAATAACTGGTTAGCAGAGTTTGGAAATATCTCTTTTTTCTTTCTCTAGATCACAGAATCCTGCTGCCAGCACAGTTTACTATCAACATAGGAGAAGGCATTCAATGGCTAAAATCCTGTTGCTTAGCATAGTAAGTCAAACTACATTAGGTCCATTGAATCCATGGGAATTTGGTAAGTCATTTCCTCTGTATGTTGTATGGATTCAAACAGGTCTCCTCTATTTAGGATCAGGGCGGTATCCAGAGGGTGGCCAGGGTGGGCTTGACCCACCCTGAGTTAGCAGTTTGCCCACCCTGGCAAGATGTGGTTTCCCATAGGAATGCATTGAAAAGATGCTTTATTGCTCACCCTGAAAATATTTGCCCACCCACATTATTATATTATTATTATTATTATTATATATCAACTTATATGCCGCCCCACTCGCAGAGCGACTCTGGGCGGCTTACAGAGGAAAAAGTTTACAATTACACAGCAATTACAGTCAGATATCACATAGTAAATCACAGTATCGGATATACAATATATATATCTCCACTTAACAGTTACAATTACACACATTAGATTCTCTAATAACAGTTACAATTTACACAACATTAGATTAAAACATTCTAAGAAATAATCAAAGACATTGAGAACCCTGGCTATGGCCCTGGTTGGGATTTACTTTAGCATAGTAAATTACAATGAGAACAGGCCCATTCAAATACATGGAATGTACAGAGAAGTTGACTCACCAAATTCCCACTGATTCAATGGGCTCACTCTATTGCAATATACCAGTCTAAGCAACTGTTTTTCAGCCTCTTTTTAAAAATTTTCTTGTGGTAGGCTTAACATAGCTCACAGGTGCCAAAATAATTATAATAGAAGAGAAACAAGTGTTGAAGATAGTGTGGGAAACCTAAAGCAGAATCCAGACTGAATTCTATGGACCCTTTCAATATAATAGCTAACCTAACAACTGCTGTGTCAGATGCTGAACTATTGCTGACTCCCAGAAAGCACATATTTACTTTGGATCCAGTCAGGCCAAACCAGAGGCAGAACAAGATATGGATCCCTCCCATTCCCAAGTCAAAATACATAGCAACAAAAGGCCACCAAGTTATTTGTGAATGTAGGATAGCAAATGCAGTCAACACCTCATCCCTTCCCTGACAGGGGGAAAACATACAACAAGGTTAAGAAATTAAATAGTTATTTGCAGCATCTTTATGGCACCCTAAACATTTGCTTGAGGCAGCTATCTCATTCTACCTTGTCACAAAACCTGCCCTGAATGCTCTCATTGTCCTCCATTTGGATTCTTCTTACAGGTAAAACTGATGGGTTTCAATTCAACTGGGAAGGACTATGAGGAAAAGCAGAAAGTAATGGACAAGCATCTAGTTCTGCTGCCCACTTATCTGCCTGATAACATTTTATGCAAAAACTGTACTGAAAATAAGAAAAACAGCTGAGAGAGTTAACTAGAAGGCAATATAGGGTGAGATATAAATATGAATTAATAATAATAATAATAATAATAATAATAATAATAATAATAATAATAATAATAATAATAATAATAATAATAATAATAATAATAATAATAATAATAATAATAATAATAATAATAATAATAATAATAATAATAATAATAATAATAATAATAAAAGATTAAGAGAACGTTACAATGCTTTGGCTGTCTGGGCCTTCATCAACAGCAGAAAGGCAGTCAGATTCTCATTCTGTTTAATCATAATGCAATTGCCAAGGCTCAATCATTTCAACGCCCTATGGTAGCCATTGCTAAGAACATTGCACTCCTAGGTGCATACAACAACCAGAATTAAGCACTTTGAGTTCCATTAGTTTTAAATGCAAAAAAATGTAAATGCAGCTGCTTATATGCCATCCCATAGTGCTAAAGCACTCTCTGGGTGGTTCACAAAGTAATTTTTCAAATTACAATTTGCCCTCAACAAGCCGGGCATTTTATTAACAGAAGGATGAGTCAGCCTTGAACCCGCTGGGATGAGGTCATGTGCAGAGTTTTGGCTTCAGTATTGAAACTTTACTGGGCCACCAGGAATCTCATTTTAGTGGGAAAATTCATGTAACTCGTCACGATAAAGCTAGGCAGCACCAGTATCTTAGTGTAAAATTCATTCCTAATACTCCTAAAAAGATTAGAAATATGACCCTAACAATTCCAAAGAGACTCCAAAAATAGTCCAATGATTTTGGTATCAGTGATACTCTGAAAGATTGATACCTCCTCCCATCAGTAAATATATGCACAATATACATAATCCCAGTAAAGTCACCAGGTCTTTGCCTTTTTTCCAACTTCACAATGATCTAATGGGGGGAAAACACTTTAAAAGATATTTAATTGCACTTAAACTGTTATCTATAGTGTCATTATTTTTCATAGTTTAACTTTTTGGATTAAAATCCAAGTTAGTCTGTTCCAAGCATATCAGAGAATAAACAAAACAAAAACATTGTAGCACTTTAAAGGCTAATTGCTGTGTTTTATTGTTAGCTTTCGTGGATCAAGCCCACTTTTTTCATATTATACACTTAGTAGTTTTATGATCTACATTCTAGTATCCTTCCTCAAATGGTAACTGACATCTCTTTAAAATGGTGGACAACCAATTCCTTTTGCTCTCCATACATCATACAATGGTTATTGAGGGTAGTTGGGTTAGAACAGGGGTGCCCAAAATATGGCCCATGGGCCGAATCCAGCCCCCGATGCCAATTCATCTGGCCCATGAAGCCCTTTTTGCTCCTGGAATTGGAAGTAAAACATGCCCATAGGGGGACATTTTATTTCTGCTTCTGGGCACAACTAGGGCTTCATGGGTTGGATGAACTGGCATATGGGCCAGATCTGGCCCATGGGCTACAGCCACAGGCCCCCTGAACCACATGACTGGCCCACAGCCCACAAAGTTTGGGCACCCCTGGGTTTGAAGGACCATAGATGAGAAGAGCCTTCTATTAAATTCTCAACTCTGCTATAAATTCTAGCGAGAATCCCAGGCAAGTTGCTACCACTCGGGTAATTGTATCTTCCTTGGAAGGTTATTCTGAAGGTAAAATGGAATGACCCTTTTGGAGAAAACAATGTACGAAATAGTTGGTGTGCATGCGTGCGTGTGCGCACGCGCACGCGCACGCCATGTTCATGCCTGCTTGTGTTCCTGTCTATCAGCCCACCATGGTAAGATTTGCCTAGGGAATTAAGACAAGCCTCTTCCACCCTCATATCCACTATTGCATTGAGAGTTACCCTGTTAGACACATTGACAGTGACAAGTATGGATCCACTGAGGGACAGGCTATGACCTAAGTGAGGAAGCTTTACCCCAAAAGATGAAACACATCCCCCTGCTTGGACCAAGACTGCCAGTAGATCCACTTCTAAATCACATAGAAAGATGTACAAATATGCTTTCAGTCATACACATCTGCACACAAACAGTAAATAACATCAGTATGTGACCACTCTCAACCCTTTAGAGTTGTAAAATGTCAACAGAGTTACATTCATGCCAATGGAAGCCCATTTTTCTGTTTACCCTACGTTACATGTCCATTGTAGATATGTTGCATTTAGAGCAGGAATGGCCAATCTTTGTGTTCCAGATGTTCTTGAACTTCAATTCCTAGAAGCCATGATCAGCAGGCGGGGTGACTTGAGCTTCTGGAATTGAGGTCCAAGAGCACTTCAAGCACCAACGTTGACCATCCCTTATTTAGAGAAGACAGACCAGATTCAAAATTCAGTTCTATGCCAGTCTAATCCTGTTTCCTTCCCGTGTTCTTCTAAGCCTAGTAAAAATACAGTTCCCTAAGCTTCTGAAAGTTCTGAAGGTGAGCTTACCATGTTGACCATGTTGTAGCAAAGGTACTAGATCCAGCAGAGTCACCAATGTCACGTAGAGTCCTTGATAGTCCAATGATGGGTAGTCTGATAACTGTGCATCACGACTTTGCTGGCCGCGTTCAGTGGGAGCATCTCGCAGGACGCTGTAAAGGAGGGAGCGAGTAACAGTAGGGTTGATGGAACTGACCTGTGGTCTTAGAGATGGGGTGAGTGGGAATGGCACAGGGAAAAGACACATGGTCATAGGCACTGTCAAATTGGAGGCATCTTGGTTCTCCTTCTTCCCTGTGCGGGACAAAATGCTGTTGGGGGGACAAAGAAAAAAAAGAGACAACAAAGACACAAAGAACAGCACATTACATTGAAATGACACTATAAAACAAATAATAAAACTCCAGATACATTCCACATGAGATGCAATTACTACCAATACTAGTGCATCTTGCAAAAAAACTAGCAACTATTCACTTCCATGCTTGTGAGGGGAAAGGTACAATTCAGATTTGCTAAACTTGGTAAGGAAATTTCCATTGCATCTCATGCGTTATCTGGTTCATAAGGAGCAAAAATATAAGAATGCATGTTTCAGTGGCACACCCATGTTTCACAGCTCTTCAAAACAGGATGCAATTTGCTACCAAGAGAAGAAACATCACAAAAAAAGTCTATGACAGCAGCATCAAATTGTGTGAAATTCTGATCTTTTGAAATGCAGATGTATGCATCTGGGAACGATTTTGAACACGGTCATTGGAAAACCAAAGAAGAAGTCCTTGCAAAAAATAGGTGTGACACTTGCAGAAACATGTTTTAGCAAAGAATAAACATGTGCGTTTGTTAAGAGACCCTTAAAAAGCACATGTTTATTGCATCAAAATAATGTCTGTATGTATTACATGATACTGTTCTATGACATTCCGTCAGTATCATCTGAGATAATGAGATTTCAACAGGCACATGGATTTAGAAATAATATAATATTTCTAAAATGTTAGCTAAACTACATTTTGAAAAGCTTTAAAATAATATATAACTGATGGGCTGCAGCATGTGTTTGTGAGCTAATGAGAATGGTAATTTGTGTGTGCTTTTAATTTGGGAGGTGGGGGAAGGGAACATCTTATTTTTATGCATCCAAAATGCTCTCTTATGTGGTTAATTTGGAAATCTGTGAGCTACAAAAGCATTATCATTCTATAACTGCATACCGGACAGGGTCTTACCATAGGTCACTAATGCTACTTACGTTATTTATTGAACAAACTGACTACAGTCTAAAGGAAAAAGGATTTAGAATAATTAAAAGGTTCTGTGGGCATCAAAAGGGAGGTGGGGAAAATCAATTAGATTTTTATGCCTTCTCAATATCATTGCAAGTCAATTATTAACTGAGAAAATTAAAGGGAACAATCCAGTGAAAGTGCAGCATTTTTGTCACCCAATAATTTCACTGGGAACAGTGGAACAAAATCCCAAGTATATTCATTGAGAAGTAAGTCTTACAGTAGCCTTATCCCTCAGGTAAAAGTGCACAGGACTGGACCTTAAGACATGCACAACTCTCACTGAAATTGAGAGGCACTTAGTTTTGTAGCCCTGTAGCATTTTAAAACTGATTTTATAACATATGTTCTGCTTCCAACACATCCTGTCTCCAGTGCATTCCAGTGCATTACTTTCTATACCTTTAATACAGGCTAGACATAGAAGTGGCAATGTTATCTCCATTTGGCACAGGGTTGGCCAACTTTGGTGCCCCAAGTGTCTTGGATTTCAATTCCCAGAAGTCCTGATCAGAAGGTGTGCTTACTTGGGCTTCAGGTAATTGAAGTCTAGGAACACCTGAGGCCAAGATTGGCCACCCCTGATCTGGCCCTTTCAACCAGCCCTGGTTGTGAATACCAGGGTTTGTAATCCAACACACCTTGAGGCTGCTGGGTTGCAGGAGAATGCTCAACAGTCTTCATATGTTTGTTCAAATAATTTCTATCTTAAAGAGAGAGGTTAGTATTCCATTGGCTGACATTTTGTTGCTTTATTATAAGTCAAACTAGAGCAGACCCACTGAATCAGTGGGGGTTTGGTGAATGGAATGGAATGAAATGAAATCTTTATTACGGTCCAGCACTAGCATAGAATGAAAGGAACAGAAGTTAAAATGAGTGTACAGTATTTAAGATATATCTTCTTCATGGTGAGTCAACTACTCCATAAATTCCATTGATTTAGATGGGTCTACTTTAGCTGCAATTTATGCCAAAACAAGTCATAACTATAATAGGCCCTTTTGAATCAATGGAACTTATTAAGAAGTTGGCTGAAGAAAATTTCACTGATTCAGTGGACCTTCTCTTGTTTGAACTATTACACTAAGCAACAGGATTTCAGCCACTGACACTGTGCTACTCAGAATATTAGGCTTGATCTTAATGCTTATGAAAGCACCAGTTTCAGCACCCAGATTTGGGGAATCTGTTTTGCACGTGAACAGGCAAAGTGTCAATCTGCAGGAATGATTCCAAGCACAACCAATAAGATGGTTGACATTGAGAAAGCTGGAAACTGTACTTTATAGGGCTGAACGCCTAGAAACCCTCAGCCAAAGGCCATGCTGGCTGGCGGATTCTGCATGCTGTCATCCCCAAAAGCAACATTTTCAAGCTCTGCTAACTTTGATGCTTATTTGGGGAACAGTAGCCCATTTGGAGATTGCAAAGCCATTCTTCATTAGGCAAGCATGCAGTTATTGTTTTCTAATGGGTCAGTGAGATGGTGGAGAGGAAGTGATCCGCCAGCTGTTGCTGGCCAGCAGCTCTCACCACCCCTGGCTAGCAAAGCCCATGCTGAGAGATAATGGGAGTTGCATCCCTACAATACATGCAATGCCCCATATTCCTCATCAAGGGTGAACATAGGGGCACCATCTGCTCCATGCAGCAAACCTCATTGAGACAAACAGAGGTTGTATAGTAGCAGCAGAAGCAGAAGCAGCACAGAGAAGATTGTGCCTGTTAGCCCCAATTTTTTTAATGCCTGTGATTCCTCTGGTTTCCTCTCTCTCTTTGGTCTCCATTGCCCAATGCCCAGTTTCCATGGTGCTATTTATGAAATCAAATGATTAAGCTGCCTAAAAAAACAATACAGAATTTGTGATTGCACCAGTTGTTATATTGCTAATGAAGAAACATACAGGAACAGAAGAGGTTGTTTTAGAACAGGGATTCTCAATCTGTGGCCCGTGGGCCGAATACAGCCTGTGGTGCCATTTCATGTGGCCTCCCACCTCCTCCACCACACCAGGAAGTGCCATGTGGTGGAGGAATGGCAAAATGGCCGTCCGGCCACCAAAGCTATCTGGGGGAGTGTGACCTGGTCCCCAGCTTTAAAAGGTTGAGAACTCCTGCTTTAGAATGACTAGACCACCATCTAAATCCAAGGTGAAAAACTGTGACCCTCCAAAAAGATTTCATGATTGCAATCCCTCTTTGATCCTATCACTGTCCATGTTGGCTGAGTCTGATGGAAACTGCATCAGACCCAGTCCACTCAGGAAAATATATATATATATTTAAAAAAAACAATCTAGAGGGTGACAGTTGTTCATCCCAAATAAATACTGTCTACACCAGTTTCCCCCAAGATGGAAACTCTAATCCAACACACTTGGAGGATTCCGGGTCATAGGAATCCAGTCCATACTGGCAGGTGCCCTTTAAAAGAATTGAGTGACTCTCCTATGTGGAACCTTTCCACTGACTTTCCTATTAATTTTCAGTCTGTCCCATGCTAGTGTTGTCCATTTTCTTCATCCTTTTTATTCCATAGCAAACATAAATAATAATCAGTGTTGGTTGTTAGAAGGCATGAGTCACTCAAGGCCAATTTGTGGCTCAACAACTCCCTCTTCTACATTGAACTGGAGTGACAAGAGATTACAAATCCCAGCATGCAATATTATATTGCCAACTAGTCTAGTTTCTGGGGGGAAAGCAATGAACTTGCTACTGAAACTTCTAAAGGCAAAAAGGAATCAAGGAACCTGGGTGCTAATTAGGTTTTTCCTAGGAAGTGAGTTTATTTCCAGCTCAATTGTTCTGTAGAGAACTCAGAAAAGTTACTTTGTCAACCACTACCATAATTCCACAGCTAATTGCTGTGCTGTAGAAGACACCCCCATCCAAAAAATAAACTTTTCTAAGGTGTGCTTCTATGTATGCAGGCAGTGGAGTCAGACAGGGCACAAAACTTTCCCTTGAAGAAATAAGGTGGGGCAAAGCTAATTATACTCACCTAGCCTTTATTCATAAATCCTCACCAAAATAAAAGATTTGTCAGCTCATGTGAACAGCATGGGCTCAGATAGTGTCTTCCCAACTGACTTCTGTCCATAGGTATTGGTCTACAATTCCCATCAGCTCATACTCCATAGCATTAGACTACTAACTGGGAATAACAGGATATGTAGCCTGACACATCTGGACAGAAGCAGAACAAGGTTGTTTTAGCAGAGTAGGTCCTACAGATAGAAGCCTTTCCTTTGAGCTGTCCTGAATTTCCAACTGTTTTGTTTTCTTGGATGAGCCTGAGTTTCCTATTAATACCATTCCATACATACAATCTTAAAATCATTAAGTTCCAGAAATTTTGAGAAAGTGGGGCTCTGGCATGGAACACTTTGACCTCATGCCAATCACATCTTTCATACTGGACAGTAACTCAACAGTGCTGCTTCATTGTAGAGGGGCTCTGCATGGTTGTCCATTCAGTATTAGGTACTCTTATAGCAATGCTGCCCTTTTATAAAAACATGTGCTTCTCCATCTTTAAAAGTATGTTTTCAACATTTGTCATGTTTAGCCAATTAATAGCTGAAACCCTGTTACTTAGCATTGGAAACTGCATGTAAAATAAGCCAATTGAACATATAGGCCCACTAAACCTATGCTAAAGTATGCTGAACTATGCTAAAGTAAGTCACAACTAGACTATGCCCATTTGAATGCTTAAGGAGCAGTTGAGTCACCAACTTCCCACTGATTTAATGGGCCTACCTGAGTGTGACTTGCTACACTCAGCCACAGGAATTCAGCAAATAAATAAAGTTAATTAATTGACTTATTTTTATCAATTAATAAGCTAGCTGGGTTAATCACATGGAAAAAGAAGCTCGGTGGGTTAATCACACAGCCATTTCTCTCTTTTTAATTAAATTTCATCAGCATTTGGAAATATTCTCTTTTTGTGCTGCAATTTCCCAAATTTTCCTAGAAGCTGAAGTCCCAAAAAAGTAATTTCCCCACAATCTGTAATTAAACAAAACATGGAAAAAAGGCTCCTTAGGAGATCCCTATCTTCTAAGATAGCACTGGCTGTTTATATGTCAGCATGTCAGGTTTCCCCTTTTGCTATAAACCTAACTAAAATCCTTACTGTGGAACTATAACACATTATGATCTATCTCTGTTATTTTTGTAAACAATTTGTCTTCAATGCTCTTAGTGGAAATGGGTGTTAATCTGGTAATTCTGTTCCCTTTGGTTGCTTTTTTGCACTTTCGTGAGTTTTGGTAAACTAAGCCTGTGGAACAGAGCAGGCATTCTTTACAATGGTCTTGCTTTTAATTACTACCCCCAATTAGATTAAACCAGTTTCCCAAACTTTGGTTCTTGGACTTCAAATCCCAGAAGCCTAAATCAGTACACTGGCTGATCAGTGCTTTTGGGAACTGAAGTCCAAAGGCCAGAGATTGGGATACACTGGATTAGACCCAATGTTTAAGCAGTTCTTCAATAGGCCTATTCTAACTGGGACTAGCAACTGATTTTAGGCCAAAATCTGCCAGAACTGGTTTGTAGATAATGACTAATACAACTCCCTTCTTTGTTTGGATCTTCCTTAAAGAAGTGGCTATGCTGCGTTTAATGATGAGCACATCTACTACAGAGCTTTCCCACTACACCACTGCATGAAGTATGTATCTTTTCAAAAGGTCAGGAGGAAATGGATCCAGACTCTATACCACTGCTCAGAGGATGCTCTGTGCAGGCAGGGAGCCCTCAGAGACAGAAGATGGGGAAATGACTTTTGATTATTCCTCCATCTTCCTATAGCTCCTTACACTCTCTAAAGTTGTGCTCTGCAAAGCTGAGAGGTGAGCCTCCAAGACAGTGTGAAAACTGGCAGGTCACCCCTTCCAAATACACCATTAAAATTCCCTCCACTGCATCAGATATTTTCATGGATGTGAAGACTTCCATTTATGAATAGTAATGTCTGGATCCAATCCAGTGGTGTGTTAATTTATACAGAACTGTGGGTTTTTTGATGTGGTCCTTCAACTAGAGTAAAATGGTTCCTCTTTGAAAATATTAGGATGAATTAATTGATATCTCTATGATCAAACAACAGTCTCATTTCTATGTCCTTCTCCATGATGGTGGGAGTAATCCCTATTTGTGGGTAAGGCTGAGATATAGAAGAAGCTCCCCCTGAAGAAACTGCAATAAGCTATTTAGTTTTCCTGATTTCTTCAATGTACCTTCCCCATGATTATTGACCCACTCTGTTTTGAAGGATACCTTGCCTTCAAAAAGTAGCCTTTTGGAGAACATAAAAAGCTTCAAGCTGGGGTGGAATAGTAAAATAACCCAACCACCTTCTTCTTCTACAAGTACATCTTTTGGTTTTTGGACTTCAATTCCCAGAAGACTAAGTCAATTCCTCAAAGCACTGATCAGCCAACGTAATGACTTAGGCTTCTTGGAATTGAAGTCCCCCTATGGGGCATAGGCCCCATGTTGGGAACCACTGCTCCATGCTGATTTCCACTTTACAGACAGCTGCATAAAACAGTGGGCAGCCCTTTTCTAAAATTCTTCCAAACCCTGATGAAGGGTCTTTTTTCCATCCAGGATTATGTTGCATTGCATGCTGGAATCGGCTGCATTTTAACTTCCACAGTTCCATTCATACTAGTTGCATAAAATTACTGCCAATACCACTTTCTCTCCCACAGGAAAGGATTCCAAACAGAAGACAGAGTGTGGAGTCCAGGGTGTTTTGGACTCCAGTTCCCAAAAGCCACAGCCAGCCTTGAAAAAAAGTAAGGGATTGTGGGAGTTTTAATCTAAAACATCTGATAGATTAGACCCATCTCCATACCACTTGTACCAAATGCTGCCCTTCCAGAGGTAATTTCACTTCCTGCATTTCAAGGAACATTCAACAAAGGCTCTCATGCAAAGCATGGTGACACGTATTTTAAGCAGCCCAGTGGAGCAAAAGCTCTTGAGAGGGTTCTATGAAACAGCAGCTTATTGACAAAACATGGAGGTAAATTTTTCCTAGTCCCCATGGGGCATTTCTTATATTTGCAATTATTTTGCACATCAGGTGTAAACAAGCTGGAAATGAGTTATGCATGAAAATTAAATCCATGCTTAATGCAGAGAAATGGTTTGGCCCAAAGGTAAACTTAAGGAAGAGCTCAATGAATCAATGTTTAATGCACTGTGGTGATTTTTAAAAATTAATATGATGTGTTGTGTATTTAAAAAAATGAAAGTTTCTTAACATTGTTTCACCCACCCAATAGAACCCACAGTCCCCTTTACAAATTTGTTGAACTCCAAAATGTTTGCAAACCAGAAGTTCATATTTTCTCCCTACCATGACAAAGGTGACAGCAGCTAAGACATAAATTTCAATGGAAATCAAACCAACTGTGTCACATTCCCTACAGAAGTTTAATATTCCTGAAGACGGTTAATTGTTGATAAATGTCCCCACAGTCTTGGTTTGTGGGCTGACTGGGTAGGCTGATGGGAAGGATCTCATCCTTTATAGTGCCACTTTGTATCTGTAATAATTGTCCTATGAATGCCTTAACTTCAATGAGATTCTTAGTTAAGAGAAAGATATGTGTTGTCCTCCAGATGTTGTGGCCTCCAAGACTTATCAATACCAAAGAGCATGGGCAATGATCAAGAATAATGAGAACTGAGGTCTGGCTACATCTAGAGGACCCAACTTTATCTCACCTACCTAATTCAGAGCTTTTTAAATAAGCAAAATAATTCTAAAATGGCCAGCCATTTCACAAATGCTTTTTCAGAAGAAGTCACATTCAGCTTTGTGGAACTTACTTCACAGTTAGCATGTACTAGTGATGTATGAGTTTTGGCACCCAAAAGATACCCTTATGGGATAAGCAGGAAGAAAATCACCATGTTGTTCAGCGTAACAGCTTATGGATTTCTAGATGCCAAGCCAGGTTACTCAGACCAGAGTTCCCACTATTAAAAGTTTCATTGCTGTACTGAGATTTCCTCATGATGTCACCCATCCTGTAACAGGTAGTTTGGGGGTAGGTCCATGCTTAATGCCAGATGGTAGACTTCTCTAACTGGACACCCTCCAAACATAGTTGGACTCCAACTTTCATCACCAAAAACCAGCACAGCTTTGTTCAGGTTGGATGGCAATGATGAGAAAATATAGTCCTGCACATCTGGAGGGACACCAGCTTAGATAATTCAAACTGTCAAAAATCCAAGGAGGGCTATTAACAAAATTCAGACTTAAGGTATAAAGGCAATTCCCCAAATACTTCTCCTATCTTGGATTAATTGAATTAAGAAGAAGCACGCCATACTTTTCTCCACACCACAAAGGCAAATTCTTTTAACATCAGGGCAGAACCACTTCACTACATCCCAGGGCAAGAACTCCAGAACCTACACTCCATTTCCCACCCCACCAAATTTGGTGATAAAATGCAAAATGTCATTTCAGACAAACAGAAAGGTCTATTTGAAGGGGCTGTTGCCAAGGTTTGCCACTGGAATTTTGGTTCAATGTGTCATAGAATTTTTGCCCCACATTTTGCAGTGGAGAGGGGTTGAAGATACAGAAATGGTCTCAGGGACTGGATGTTGCCTACTTTTGATTTAGATTCCTACACAACCTTAATTTATTCCAGTGGAGCAGAATGGAACCTTCTTAAGCTTTGAGTTGCTTTCATACATGCTAGTTCTGGGGTGCTGCTTTATGTTTCTAACATACAGTAGCTACTGAACTGTTCCAATCAAAGGCTTTCAGTTTGATTGTTTTATATAATTGATTTATTGACCAGTTAAGCTGAATGTTTCTGTCATACAGTGACAACCTGCAATTTTTCAGTCACATATTTATGCAAGATTCAGTCAGGAAATACCATCCATAAATGTGGTTTAACAAATTCATATCACAGCAGTGGAGAAAATGTAGAGATGGGGAAAGTTTTTTTTAAAACTATGGTCGTCAGAATTCAACAGCAACATGACCAGCGGATGAGCTAAATAGAGTACTCTAGGAATTGTCATCAAAAAGGTAACTTTTCTCACCTCTTGAGATGTAAAAAATTATTTTAAATCATTGACCAGCATATAGCCTTTCTATGATTTCATATGTTAACACCCTGTTCTGAAACTTTACTTTCTTACTTTAGCATGGTCAAAAACCAGCATTACATAAATAATGCAGTTCCTCCCCCACATATCCACAAAGGATACATTCTGAGACCTACTGCTTATACCTGAAACTGTGGATAACAGTGAACCCTACATTTTACATTGCAGACAGTGGACTCTAGTGACCCGCTTCAGGATTTTTTTATTGAATATTTTTATATGTGCAGATAACTGAAACCATGGATACTGAACCCACGGACATGGGGGAGGAAACCTGTACAGCACAGAATAGAATCGAAATAACACTTTGATCTATATCCACACTATTGTTATACTATGGCAGTGATGGCCAACCTTGGCACTCCAGGTGTTCTTGACTTCAATTACCAGAAGCCCAAGTCAGCACTCCTGCTGATCAGGGCTTCTGGGAATTGAAGTCCAAGAACATCTGGAGTGCCAAGGTTCATCATCACTGTACTATTGTAAGCTATCTTGAGATCTCTTTATAAGAAAGACAGGGTACAAATATTTTAAATAAATAAATGATAAATAAATATTTAGACTAACTGAATCTTCCTCTAGATCAAGGATTGAAAAACTGTGGACTGCAACACATGGTAAACTAGAACTCCTATCACACTTCACCATTACCTTTACCATTACCATCAGTGTTCTCCATGATCAACAAAGAAGAAAAATTCATTGCTTGAATGAGTTACTTTTTGGGTGACAATTCCTAAATCTCCCTGCCAGCCTAGCCGTGGTGATCATACTGGCTTTGGGAATTCTGGAAGTTATAATCCAAAAAAGACAAATCCTCCAAGCTCTGGGAAATATTAGGCACACTTTAATTAAACATTCTACTGCAGTGTGTTGGTAACCTATAACAAACAGGACAGGGAGATAGAAAGAGGCTAGCTTATTAAGGTTTGTTAACTATCTCAAAAGACAATTTATCCTGTTTCTGCAGGGTTAACCTCCCTTATCTGCAGCAATTAGTATGATGCTAAACATGACTGTATGCTAATGTCAACAGGATTAGCTCCTGTTTAAAGTGCTGGAACAGAACCATGTAAAAAACCTCGCATGCTAAGTAAACATCTCAATTATTGGAGCTAAAGTGAGGAAGATGGTTGAATTGCCATGACTATATGAATTCTAGAACCTATCTATAGAAATACTTAGCAATACTTAGCAATTCTGCTGCTCTACATCAATCAAACTTTTAATGGACATTATTCTGCTGATAGGACTAAACCAAATCCTCAATCCAGAATAGATTTCAGACAGGCTCTGAGCTTTATTTCAATTCTAAATATGCATTAATAGTTAATAATGTAACTCACGAATCAACAATATCAAGATTGTTACCTTGCATGGGCTAGTCAATATTGCCATAAATAACCAAATGGAAACTTCAGATCAAAAGACTGGGTAGACATTAAAGGAATGTTTCTAATACTGTATTGATGCTTTCTTGAGTTGGGAGCTTTGGTTTGCTTCAGCTAAAGCAACTAGAGAACTTGCAAGAGTCCAGCGGTTCCTAAGGCTGAAGATAACCAACCAAGTCTTGTTTTGGAATTGGTCATAGACACCAAACAGTTCAGCAGGACAAACCGAGGTTGGTTCTTACATGATGCAACAGAACATGAGACTGGAAATCTCAGGCTGAGCTGAACCACTTCCAACTGCATGCAGGTGATCATAATTTTGAATTCTCCCAGAACTTCATGCAAATAGAAAACAAAAAGTCACACAATAGTATTTCTCCCTTACTGGCCAGTTTTCTATCTGCATGGAGCCTTTTTGTCAGAAAAGCTACCAAACAAAATAAGTCCTTCTTGTAGCCTGAAGTGGTATAGTCCATAACCTCATTCTGTTGCACATACAGATCCAGTCAAAGCAATCACTGCTGAAGTTACTTATTAGTTGCATATGTTATAGTTTGACAAATCCTTACCCTTTTGCAGAATTCCATTCCATTTCTTGACAAGCTGTTCAAACATGTTGCTCAATTAATTTAATTACATTTCTATTTTTCTTTGAGAGCATAATTTAATGCTTACCTTAGTAATGTTTGAGAAAAGTACTTCAGGGTGTTTGCAATGTCAGTTCCAGAGGGGACAGGATAAATGTTGTGAAGGACTCGATTATGGTATTCTTGCAAGTACCGGATCTTGGAAGCAACTGGAGTTGGCCATGTTGAAGAAGACAAGAGAATGGGGGGGAAATTTCTTAGCTCAGGTAGGTGGCTGGATTTTTTTCTGACCACAATCTAGCATAGATTTAACAATCACCAATTTCTCATAGGATATTTTATTTTATCATCATGATACAGACTTGGATTCCATAAAAAAAGAGAGAGATGCTATTGTTAGGCTGGAGTTCCTCTGACACATCACCTTTGGCTATGCTGATTAAGTGTGACCAAAGCTACAACCTAAAAAAATCTGCAAAGTAATAAATTCCCCACTTCTGATTTAAAACTAGCCTGCCTGCAGTCTCCTCTAGAAAACCCAGCTATCATATTCCAGCCAAGCTTAGTTTAAGGGATCTGACCACCACTGTCATCAGTGATGGGGAGGAAAAATCCCACAGGATAGCAATTTCCAAACACGGGTCCCAAGGTATTCTTGGATTTTAAATCCCAGAAGCCTTCACCATTGGCTGTGCTGTCCAAGATTTCTGGAAGCTATAGTCCAAGAACATCTGTGAACCCAAAGTTAGGAATTACTGACATAGGAGAAAAATACCAATAGGTAAGAGCAGAATCCCTTTGCCTGTGGTGGTAGCAGGCCTACAGCTAAGAGAGAGAGTTCTACAGCTTTTTGACTTCTAGGTTGGCAAGAGCTAGAATAGAGATGTAAGCTCACTCTCTGATGTCCAGTACTTGGGTCTCAAACTGCTGACCTGCTGATCATCCAGCCATCATGTTCAGTCCCCTCACAGCTTCATCTCAGGAACACAAACCATGTTAATTGCACCCTAGGAAGTCATGACCTGATTTTCAAAAGAGATGAAACCTACTTCTGTGGGAGTAAACAGATACCATGTCCTTTGGTAACCATCTTAGGCTTCATTTCAAACAACAAGAAATGAGTTACCCCAGATCACTTTCCTTTAATCCTCCATCGACACCAGGACTACTTCCCCAGCTCCAGACATTCCCCATTTGTCCCACAGGAAATGAAGCAAAATCTGGCCTGACAAGAAAGTTGGTGAAGGATTCAGATCTTCAGATCTTTTTAGGAGTCTATGGGATTCTGGGAGATCTAGGCCCACAACTATCTATCCTGCAATTTGTTTGTCAGAGAGCTTCACTATTAGGGGATCTACTAGTGAGGAAGAAATGCTTGAATATATTAGAAGTCTAGTGGAGATGCCTCATGAGAAACCTGTACATGAATCAAGAAGCAACAGTTAGGACAGAATACGGAATGACAGAGTGGTTTGGAATAGGAAAAGGAATAAGACAAGGCTGCATTTTGTCACCCTGCTTATTCAATTTATACACAGAACACATAATGCACAATGCAGGGATGGAGGAATCACAATTTGGGATCAAAATTGCTGGGAGAAACATCAACAATTTGAGATATGCAGATGATACCACCCTAGTGGAAGAAAGTGAGGAGGACTTTAAAAAGCTCCTGATTAGGTTGAAAGAAGATAGTGCAAAAGCTGTCTTGAGACTCAATATAAAGAAAACCAAGATCATGGCAACAGGTCCGATCAGTCCCTGGAAAATAGATGGGGAAGAAGTAGAAGCAGTGACAGATTTTACTTTCTTAGGATCAAAGCTCACTGCAGATGGAGATTGCAGCCATGAAATAAAAAGGTGACTGATTCTTGGGAGGCAAACTATGAGAAACCTGGGGAACAGAGTGAAAAGTAGAGACATTACATTGCAAACAAAAATTCGTATAGTGAAAGCAATGGTATTTCCGGTGGCAATGTATGGTTGTGAGAGCTGGACCATTAGGAAAGCTGAGCGCAGAAGAATAGATGCCTTTGAGATGTGGTGTTGGAGGAGAGTTTTGAGAGTCCCCTGGACAGCAAGGAGAACAAATAGGTCGATCTTAGAAGAAATTAACCCTGACTTAGAAGAAATTAACCCTGACATCAAATGAGAAGAGAGGATTCACTTGAGAAAGCCTTGATGCTGGGAAGGGTGGAGGGCAAAAGAAGAAGGGGACGGCCCAAGATGAGATGGCTAGATGGTATTGTAGAGACAATGGGCACAAAGCTGAGCGAGTTAAGGAGGATGGTGGAGGACAGAAGTGCCTGGCAGACAGTAGTCCATGGGGTCACAAAGGGTCAGAATCGACTGTGTGACTGAACAACAAAAAATTAGAGATGGACTAATAGACTAGTAGAGATCAATTGTGAGGACTGAAAGATCTCTATTTGTAAAGAGGGAGAAGCCAGGGAAAGTTGAAGTATGCTCTGGGAGTCAAGCAAAGGAACATGATGGGAAATGAGGGGGTGATATCTTAGGGCATAAATTTACTAATTTTCCCTGGAATCTTCCTTTAGGGCTCCCTCACTTGTTACAGCACCATGTATTCTTGCTTCACTTCCAGCTTCCTTACTCTTATACCAAGTTTGCCCATGCTGGCTGGGGAACTCGGTGATTTTGTAAGCTGAAATGTAGATTTTTAAATCCTCATGGTGACCAGCCATGAAGATTGTCCTGGGAACAATATAATGCAGTGGCCTTCCATTTACATTCCGCATCGCAGTATGACACTTGTACCACTGAGCCAGTTCTGCATGTCAGTTTCTGGTCCTGAGCCCCTTTGACACACAAAGTCCTCCTTAGCCCCAGGACAGTATTGATGAAGCTGCTGCCCTCCATCAAGATGGATTCAAGTGGGATTTAATCCACTTGGGAACCATCACCTTTTCTTCTGGACTCCGCCACCCAAGGTCATGAGTCCTCAAGGTTGTCTGGTTAGTTAACCACTGCCTGACAATCAGCACTGAGTCACTGGCAGTATGGTCTAACCAATTACCATAGCAGGACAAGCTGGTCAGACTCCATCTCCAGATGTTTGGGAGAATATATTCAGCAAGGGAAAGGAGCAACCCCATCTGTTTCCTTTCAGAATTTGTAACAATATCAGCACTTGGTTAAAAAATATCCTTCATGCATGACCATGAAATGCAGCTCCTAGTTAGTTCAATTATCCTTAATCCCTCTACAGCTGTTGCTCCTATCAGTGAATTGATCCAGCTACCTATTACCTGTGGCATCCTGCTCAAAGCTTCTTCTGTGACATTTCCAATGAAAGAGGGGAGAAATACCTGCGGAGAAATAATGGTTTGGGCCACAGACTGGAATATCTATAAGCCCTTCCATTCTATTTTCATGATTCTACACTTCTAAGATGTGTGACTTCAATATTTTTTATAGTATTTGGCCCAAAATAGTCTCTCTCTGCCCCACCCTGCCCCACCCCAATTAAATGAACTGGGTAGACAGAACCCTACCTGCCAAGGACTAATTTAAAACTTCCTCAAGTTGACCATTGGGATAAACAAACTAAATGAGGAAAATATTCTGGAATGGGTTAAGCTTGCTAGTGGAGATTCTAGAATCTTCCTTGAGAGATCTGGATAGAAATATCAGCAAGGACACATCCTGAATTGTTCAGTTATACCATGTCATACCTTGGGGCAGGGATTGGTCTTCTACAGAGGGCATCCATGGGTTCATTGCAATTTGATGTTTCCTTTCCATTGTTCTTTTATGTGATTTCATTCAGCTGGTCAAGAGCAATAGTCAGCTGACCACACATTGCAGTTTCTTGACAGAGTGCCTTAGAAACAACAGGCTTCCATATACAGATCTGACCAATCCCTTCCTTCCTCTTATCATACCTTTATTCATCTGAATATTATCTCACTAATGACTTGAAAAAACCACAGAACAGGACAATTTTTTTTTCATATGCAACTCAAAGCGCCCACAAGGACATAGCTCAGTGTGGCAATAGACAGCTGTTTTTGAAGGCTTCCTGGTTGTGTGCTGGCAAGCTGCCTCCACCTTGCATAGAACGAGAGACCTCCAAAATGCCTTGTCCTCAGGAACTCTGCTCAGCTCGTGCAGGTTGGAAGATTTTCACAGCATAAACAAGGGGGCTGATTCAAAGAATTTACCCCTTTGGAAAACAGACAGATAATATGTATAAACAAGGTCCAAGGCCTGCATTTCCTCAATGAAGCTTTCCGTTTCATGCAGGGCAATGGAAGCAGGGCTGGGGTGTGGTACGAGATGCTCTCCAACCTACGATCCTGTGAATCCACACCCGGATCTTGTCTTCAAGATCATTTTCCCGGGAGGATAGACAACAAGGCCAGGCACATTAGAAGGCCATTGCAACTGGGAGGAAAAGAGGAAATGAGCTCTTCAAAAACTGCACTACCGATCATCCTTCCTCCACTTCCACACTCTATTTTGTAAACACATATAAAATTTATTCGGTTTGTGTGTTTTGTTTTGTTTCAATGTTTAATCTCTTGTTGTTGTTGTAAAGAATTTTTTAAAAAATGTGTTGCAAGAATATCCCAGATGGGCGGGAATAGAAATGCAACAAAATACATAAATTGCAGGGAAGCCGCATGCATCCAGCACCACGGACAGCACCACCGCACAAGCCACCCCGGGTTTCCCCCCTTCTTGCTCTATTGTGCCTTGCCCGCTTGGCTACTGATCGCTTACTTACACTGCTCCGCTTTGGTCGACATGGCGAGGGCAAGACTGGCTCTCCTCCACTAGAGATGGGCGGCCATCTCCTGGGGCCGAGATGGTGGTGGTGGCGGCGGCAGCAGCAGCGACCAGATCACCTTCCTCTTGCCAGAGCCGCCTCCCGCCTCCTTCTCTGCCTCTGCCATGGCTGCAAACTGCAACGCGGACTCCTTTTTTCCAACAACCCCCCCCTCCCCTCTCTCCAAAAAACGTCCACCAGGAGCAAAGGGGGAGGAAGAGGAGGAGGAGGAAGAGGCGCCTTGAGTGGCACTGAGGCAGAGCCCACCTGGGCGCTGCCTTTAGTCCTTGCGGACTCGACCACGGACGATCGAAGGCGCCGCCCGGGAGAAGCGTTCAAGGGGAAAGAGAGGGGAACGCGCTCTTCCTCTCCCCCCCCTCCTGGCAAAATGAGCTCGACCAGAGAAGGACTTTGTGGGTAGGAAAGGTGGAGTTTTCCATTCATGAAGACGAGCTCTGGAGGGAGGCCGGCTTTTTAAAGGGGAAGCCACCCATCCACTTTTTCCTCCCTCAAGTCGGATACGACTGCCATTCGAGCAAGAGCAACCTTTACCTCTTGATACCATCCCCAGCAGGCTTTTTTTTTTACCTATCAAGAGGTAAAGGTCACCCTTGCTCGAAAGCCAGTCGTATCCAACTCTAGGGTGTGGTGCTCATCTCCATTTACAGCCAAAGAGCCAGCGCTGGCTGCATCTGCAAACATTTCCATGGCCATGTGGCAGGCATGTCTAGATGCCATAGCGCACAGATCGCTGTTACCTTTCCCACCAAAGCAGTAGCTATTTATCTACTTGCAATTTCTTGCTTTTCATCTAGTAGGTCGGCAGGAGCTGGGACAGATGACAGGAGCTCACTCTGTCATGCAGCACTCATGTCTCGAACTGCTGACCTGCTGATCTTCCAGTCATCAAACTCAGTATCTTAACCACTAAGCTACAACAGTCCCTAGATGTCTCAATACTTGTTTGACTAACATAGCCTGTCCCAATGGAGACTGATATAGACTGAGTGCTGGACACCACCACTGAGAAAGTTTCACTGTTGCTGAAAATGTTCCACCAGAGGCCCTGATAATGTACTCAAGGATAATGCATGATTTATTCACATAAATGGCAGCCATCCTAACTCTCTGAATGCTAGAATACTGGTCAGTGAAGTGCTTCAGCAATGGAAACATATGTGTTCAATAGTAGGGCTGTTCTGAAGTATAGATTACATTTTGCCATGCTAAATTGAAAAGAAGGGGTGCAGGAGGGGGAGTAATAGGAAGGTAGCACTATTCTTGCCAGGTTGACACACAAGAAGTTACCATCCCTTTGCGTCCAGTGATAGTCACTTTGTGGTCTATGATTTATTTCATCTATATTCACTCTTTGTTTTTTGACTTCTTGTTGTTAGGTACTGTCAAGTCTTCTCCAATTTATAGCAGCCCTGTGAGTGAGAGGCCTCCAAAATGTCCTGTCTGCAGCAACCCTGCTCTTTCTTTCTTCCAGTCCAGGATATCAGCAGAGCTCTCCTTTCACATCCATGCATGGAAATCAAGAACACATGAGTCTGAATGATCTTGTTCTTGGTCTCCAGTGAAACATCCTTACATTTAATGATCTTTTCTAATTCCTTCAATGCTACCTTTCCAAATTAATCATCTTCTGATTCTTTTAGAGTGCCATCCAGTGGTGGGCAGGAACAGGTTCACACGCACACATCCCGAGAGGGGGTAGCAAAATTGGGTGGCCTCTGGGCAGAGGAAGGTAGCGAAATTGGGTAGCCACACCCACCTCCCTCCCCTATCAGGTTTTGTCCCTGCAAGTGTTTCAAGGTCTCCCATGCTCAAAAGCCAGTCATATCCAACTCTAGGGTGCAGTGTTCATCTCCATTTACAGTCAAAGAGCCAGTACTGTCTGTGTTTGTAGATGTATACATTGCCATATGGCAGGCATGACTAGATCACCCACGATGTAGGCTCTGCCCACAACGTAGGCTCTGCCCATGACGTAGGCTCCGCCTATGGAGTGGTAGCAAAAATTTTTGCTGCCCACCACTGGTGTCATCCCTCAAAAGATACTGAGCTAATGTCAGTGATGGGATGTAACAGGTTCTCACCAGTTCGCCAGAACCAGTAGTAACTTTTCCCAGTGCCGGCGCTCCCAAGCCTCACCCCCACACCGGGCTACAAAAGCCCCTGCGGCGGGACGCTTCCCTGGACGCCGGACCAACGGGGCGAGGAGGACTCTGGCCGGGAGCGCCTGGATTCGTTACACCTGCCGGCACTCCCGAGCCTCACCCCCATGCCGGGCCAAAAAGCCCCTGCGGCGGTATATTGCCATTGGCCATTAGGTATATTGATTATGGACTGTAGCCTGAGTATATTGTGTTATATTTATTTTTATTTTATTTTGTTTTGTTGCACTGTATTTTATTTTATTATTGACTTATTGTAGTACTACATCTTGATTTATTTATTAGGATGTCCTGATATTTTGTAATTGCAACTGTTATTGGAGATATATATACTGTATATGTGATATTTGTAATTTATTATGCAATATTTGTAACTGTTTTTTATGCTATGAATGTGCTATGTACTGTAACTGATTCTTCTGTAAGCCGCCCAGAGTCGCTATGCGAGTGGGGCGGCATATAAGTCGAAAATACAAATACAAATACAAATACAAATCCCTGACATAGAGGGTCAATTGTTCAACCTCCCTGTATCTAGATAAGTGATGGTGAATCTTTTAGAGACTAAGTGCCCAAGGAGGAGGAGGTGGCATGCGGGCAAGCACCGTGCATGCACAATACACACATGTAACATCACCGGCATGCCTCAAGAGGCACATGCATGTGCGCATACACACAACTGCCAGCTCCTGGACTGGACTTCAGCCTCCCCTCTCACCTCCCCATTGGTGTCAGGAGAGAGTGGGGTGGGGAAGCGGTGCTGTCATTGGCACCGGCAGTGCAGGATGGCACAGGGCAGGGTTTGTCTGGGACAGCACACCATCAGAAAAGGCTCTGCATGCCACCTCTGGCACACATGCTAAAGATTCGCAGACACTGATCTAGATGGTTGCTTCAGCTGCATCTTTGTGCTATGATCCTCAAGACAATCCCCTAAGATTCTGTGAATTCAGTGAGACTCACCGTAGTTCTGAATAGAGTGTAGTTGGCATACCCTATTCAAGTAAATAACAGACCCTTACCCTAAATAAAACCACTGAGATTGCATAAGGGAAATGGGAAGTATGCATAGAGCTTTTTAGCTAAGGATTGTTACATTTGAAAAAGGAAAGCAAGAGAGGAGAACTTTTAGGCTGATGCTCAAATTATCCTTCCCATATTAATATCAGCAACTGATATTGGTCCAAAACTTTTGGTTATGAGTTTTAAACAATTGCCAGTAGCTCTTTCTGAAATTCAAAAATCAGTGATTTCGCAAACGTGCCATCTCACCTGCAAATATTTAGGACTTGTAATGTTTAGGCCGCATAGACTAGCTATGCTAAGAAATAATAATAATAATAATAATAATAATAATAATAATAATAATAATAATAATAATAATAATAATAATAATAATAATAATAATAATAATAATAATAATAATAATATGCTATCATGAAAGGAAACAGAAAGATGTAAGTGGCATATTGACTTATGCCACTTTTTAGTTGTTTTCTAGCAAAGGTCGCCATGGCTCAAAAGCCATTTGTATCAGGCTCTAGGGTTCAGTGCTCATCTCCGTTGATAGCCAAAGAGCCAACACTGTCTGCATCTGCAGATGTCATGTGGCAGGTAGGACTATACATCAGAGCGCCCAGAACACTGTTTTCTAGGCATACAATATTCAGAATTTGTTTATCATTCCTTTGTTCTGGGGAGTCTTTGGGTTGTGCAGCTTGCCCAAGGTTACATAAGCTGGCATTCTCTCAGGAGGCATGGTGGCCGGGGGAATGAAACCAGTGGCGTCGCGCAGACTTCAGCAGCCTGGGGCGAAGAACAAACTCGCTCTCCCCCTAGGCTCACCGCTGCCGCTGCCGCCGCCGCCCCCCAGGACCCAGTTAACCCCTCGCTGTCTGTGCCAAGGTCCCTGGGGCCGAACCCAGGGCAGGCAGAACCCCTTACAACCAGCTGGACGGGCAGGCAGGGGCGAGCAGGCGAGGCAAGCCTGGGTCCTGCGGAGCTATATCTCCAGCATCAGGGACGCGGCCAGGACAAGGCACGCAACGGGGCGCAGCGGTGAGGGGAGGAGGTGGAGGAGGACATGGAGACAATCAGAGCGTCGCTCCTGCTGCCGCCACCCTTCCTGCCTTGCTGCTGTGCCCAGGGCAGCCCTCAATGTAGCGTCCCCCAAGCCGGGTCTGCCTACCTGTCTGCCTGCCTGCCTGCCTGCATTCCCAGGCTAGGCTCAGGCAAAGCCGCCTCCCCCCCCCCCCAATTGCCTGGCTCGCTGCACCAGTAAGGCAGGGAGAGCCCCTGACGGCTAGCTGGGTGGGTGGGTGGGCGGGCAGAGGTGAGCACCGTGCACGTGCGCGGGGCGCTCGTCAGGGGTAGGTGGCAGAGGAGGCAGAGCAAGGGCAGCCATGGCCAGCGGGAGGCAAAGAGGGGGCAGCCTGGCCACCGGTGCAGCAAAAGGGCCGCCTTCTGCCTGGGAAGTCCTGCTCCCTAAGCCCAGGCAGAGGGAGGCCAAAGCGGTGGAGACATTTTGCCGCCCCCTGAAAAGTGCTACCCGGGGCATACGCCCCCTGCCCCCCCACTCTAAGCCACTGAATGAAACTAAACTTCCAGCTTCTCATAACTCACTGAGTTATTCAGTCAGCAACGTATGGTCACAGACAAAATATTGTTTGCTTTTTTATTAAGAAAAGTGCTGCTTCAAAAGACACTATGAGCTTGACATACACAAAGGATTTAAAATTAATTACCTTAAAACGTTCCCTGCTTCAATTTATCCTTTCCAGGCCAAAATAAATGGCAGAAGCAATCTAAGTTGACCTTGTAGTGTTCCAGGTTGAGCTACTTGGTGGGTTGAAATAACAAAAGGATGTCTAAAGCCATTTTTCTGGAACAATAACCCAGTGCTTTGATGCTACAGGAAGAAACTTGAAGAATAGTCCATCTTTTAATGAACTATGTTGGGTGGGACAAATTGAACTAAAATGTTTGCAATTCTAGTTTCCTATTCCTTTTTCAAACCTTCCCACAGTGCCCACCAAGGGGCAAATTGACTGAGTTATATAAGCCTAGAAACTAATTTCAGCTTGTATAACAAAGGGAAAGAGTTTGGTTTGCCAGTAAGGTGAAGTGTTGCCATCCGTAAAAGGGGGATTTATCTGTCCCTGATGTTTTGTTGTATTTCAGTCCATGTCAAATAAAACAATCCATATGATAAGCAGCAGCAGCTCAGTACATGGTTAATAACAGAAATTGTTATGAAACCCTTTATCAACAGCATTGCACCTTTGCTACATGTAAACAAGAGTTCCATTAGCAAAATGAACAACTGTTTTCCTGACAATTATTTAGATCAGGAGTGCCGAAACTATGAACTGGGGGCCAGATGTGGCCCCCGATGCCAATTCATCCATCCCATGAAGCCCACATCGCTCCTGGAAGCAGAAGTAAAATGTGCCCATTACTTCCGCTTCCAGGAGCAATGAGGGCTTCGTGGGTCAGATGAATTGGCATTGGGGGCTAGATATGGCCCCCGGGGAATAGTGATCAGCTTTCTGAACCACGTGATCATGGCCTGAAAAGTTTGGGCACCCCTGCTCTAGATGTTTGGCATGTAAATACTGGTTCTTTGATTCTCTTCCATAGGCTTACTTCTTAGGCACCCCCACTTTTATTCCAAAGAAAAATGAGGTCCTGCAGCTATTTTTGCTTAATGGTCATAAACAGTTCTTGTTCTTTATCCATCCGACGCAACATTTCCACATTAGTCACATGGTCAACCCATTATATCCTTAGCACCCATCTGTAGCTCCACATTTCAAAAGCTTCGATTCTCTTCTCAGATGCTTTAGTCAGTGTCCAAGCTTTGACTCCATACAGCAACACTGGGAATACGTAACATCTCACTATTTAGATCTTTGTAGTGAGAGTTAGAGCTCTAGGTAAAGGTAAAGGTTGCCCTTGCTCAAAAGCCAGTTGTTTCTGACTCTAAGGTTCAGTGTTCATCTCCATTTATAGCCAAAGAGCCAGTGCTGTCTGTTTCCTCAGGTGTTTCCATAGACATGTGGCAAGCATGACTAGACACCAGAGTGCACGGAACACTGTTTACCTTCCCACCAAAGTGGTACCTATTTATTTACTTACAATGTATTGCTTTCGAACTGCTAGGTTGGCAGGAGTAGGGACATCTTAACCACTGAGCCACCACTGTCCCTGTACTGCATAACAAATCTCGCATTTTTATAAAAGTGAATCTTGCTTTTTCTATTCGTATTTTAATCTCTACCTCTGGATCCCAATTTTCATTTAACATATTCCCAAACTGGGGTCCACGTAACCAAATGGAGAAAAATGGGCATATTCTGGCTGACAGACTTATTCCATAAGGATACTTCTCTCACATATCGATTCTGGCAGCTGCACAAAGTACAAGTCCTCACATTTGCCAGAAAACAAGAGGGTGAATGTAGTGTTGCTCCCTTGTGGATTTTGAAGATCTTGGTACTGTTCCTTTTTTACACCACTGGAGTAAGACTTCAAAACTATATAACTAGCTTTTGCACACAACCTATTTTGATGTTCCTAGCCCAGTTCTCATATTCTGTTCTGACAGAGAATAAGGACAAGGTAAGGCCAAATAGAATACCGTATGGTCTTTCTTGGCAGTGTCTCAAAACAACAAAGAAGAAGGAAAGCAGGTGGAGGACAATCTGAACAAACATGCAGACACGAACCAACAATAACCCTAAGACAAATCACATATCTGCAGAAATACATTGAAAATGTCAGCGACAGAAAACAGGATGTCCTGTGACACTCTAACATCAGCCTGCAGTAAATGCAGGAACACCAGGTCCTGGGAAACAAGTTTCTCTTCAGTGATGAGCAAAAGTCATTCTAGGCAAGTGTCTAGGCATACCTGTCACATGACCTCAGAAATGAATGCAGACACAGTCAGCGCTGGCTCTTTGGCTATAAAGGGAGATGACCACCATACCCTAGAGTTGGATACAATTGGCTTTTGAGTAAACACAACCTTTACTTTTACCTTATTACTTTGAGTTAGAATGAAGAGAAAGAAAGTCAGGCAGACCAGAGAACCTCTTCTAGATTAATGCAACCAAGAGAAAACAAAAAAGCTAGTCTTTGAAAACAACACAGGCCTATCTAATCAAGTTGTCAAGATGTATGAACAAGTCTTACTCAAAAGCTGTACTCAAGCATTGTACCCTGAAACTATATAGAGTTTTCACCCTGGTAAGTACAAGGAAGTAATTGCACGAAATTCCCCAAACCCCAATGTTCACACATTCAGTGGCAAGCTCTAAAGAAGCACTTATAAAAGTATTCATCTCAGTGCAGCATTCACATGACTGTGAACCCCTGCCTCATCAAGGCTGCTGATCACACAAGCACCATTTAAACCAGGGGCACCCAAACTACGGCCCATGGACCCAATTGGGCCCCTGCATATCATTAATGCAGCACTAGGAGAAACCCCTGACGTGCCCAGAATAACATCACTGCAGCGTGCCAGATTTACCCTTCCAGCGCTGCAAATTTTGAAACACAGGAGGCTCCGAAAATTTCCCCGATGCAGCGATTGGCTTTGGCAAAGGCTGCAGAGGGGATGGGACCAAGCAAGAGGCTGCTCGGAGCAGCCAGGACAAAGCACGATCACCACTGCCGCTGGTACCACTGCTGACATCAAAACTGTCAGCAGCGGGAGCAGCCTGCCTCCAGCCCCCACAGCTGTGTGTCAGGAGTGGGACCAGCCTGCAAAAAAAAAAGTTCAGACACCACTGATTTAAATTAAAGCAAAGGAAAGCAAAAGCAATTACACTTATATACCACCCCATAGTGCTTATTGCATGCTCTGGCCAGTTCACAGGGTAATTAGCATCTCTCCTCAACATGCTGGGTACTCATTTTACCAACATCAGAAGGATGGAAGGCTGAGTCAACCTTGAGAACTGGTCAGGATTGAACTCACAATTATTATTATTTATTTAACCACTGTGCCATCAAGGCTCCTTTGGGTGAACACATTTACAGCCACCTCTTTGGTACTTGAAGGGACTGTGGTGGCTTAATGGCTAAGACGCTGAACTTAATGACTGGAAAGTTGGCAGGTCATCAGGTCAGCTGTTTGAGACCTGAGTATTGCACGATGGTGTGAGCTCCTGTCTCTGTCCCAGCTCCTGCCAACCTAACAATTCAAATGCAAGTAGATAAATAGGTACCACTTCGGTGGGAAGGTAACAGCGTTCCATGCACTCCGGTGTCTAGGCATGCCTGCTACATATCCACAGACAGACACAGACAGCACTAGCTCTTTGGCTATAAACGGAGATGAGGGCTGAACCCTAGAGTCAGATACGACTGGCTTTCCAGCAAGGATGACCTTTATCTTTAAAACTTTGCATTCAATGCATTAAGGCCTGTGTGACCATCAAGTTGGGGAGAGGTGGGGGAATTTAGGGTATGATTGCACTGGAAAGCCAAATTGGAGCAATTAAGCTCTGCTGTGCTTTGTCTTGCAGCTTTAGCTGTGATTGAAATTGTAATGACTGCTCACACTGGACTTGAGGATTAAATTCAAAATTCAGTGTCTACACTGGCAATGAGACTGAAATTCCAATGGAACTCACATTTTTCCCTCCTTCCTTCCTTTGATCCCATCTCCACCTGTCCTTCCTTTGTGTAAACCTGGATTTTAAAAAAATATTAGATAGATGGGAGTACTGCTATATCACCCTATCACCTTATCACTAAGCCTTATTTT
Source organism: Furcifer pardalis (assembly GCA_030440675.1). Lineage (NCBI taxonomy): Eukaryota > Metazoa > Chordata > Lepidosauria > Squamata > Chamaeleonidae > Furcifer > Furcifer pardalis. The sequence goes on from CP126894.1 coordinate 24,127,409, forward strand.
TACTTGTCTCAAGGGAGGAAAAACTCAGGTTTTTGCCTCATGGGAAGGTGGGTAATTAAATGGTTTAGATTATAATGGTGAGTCTGGCCAGGTTGTCTTCCTATGGTAATAGAGTAGATCATATTGCCAGTGACTCAAAGTTGGAGTGTCAAACAGCAGTTAACTGACAACCCTGAGGATTAATGGCCTTTGGTGCCAAAATCTACAGGAATGGGTGATGATAGTCCTCAAGTGGATTAAACCCCACTTGAATCCATCTTGATGGAGGGCATCAGCTTCATCAATACTGGCCTAGGGCTGTTAAATACTTGGTGTGCCGAAAGGGCTCAGGACCAGATAGTGACTCATGGAACTAGATCAGTGGTATGGTTGTCATGCTGCGAAGTGGGAGACAAATGGAAAGCCACTGCATTATTTTGTTCCCAGAACAATCTTCATGGCTGATCACCATGATGATAGCCAATATTTGGAATCAGTAGTCTCATCGGTATTATGCCAGTGGGACTCAACCAAATAGATACCAGGTGGTGGTGGTGGTGGTTAATTCAATTTGTATAGCCGCTCCAATCGACATTCACTGAAATTCATTTGCTCATGTCATTTTAAGGTAAAGTTTTGTTAATCATCAGTTCTAACTTGACAACTCTGAGGACTAATAGCCTTGGGTGCTGAAGTCCTCAGGGAAGGGTGATGGTCCCCACTTGAATCCATCTTGATGGAGCGCAGCAGTTTCATTGTCTGGGGCTGAGGACTTTGCATGTCAGGACCAGAAAGTGACTCATGGAACTGGATCAGTGTTACAGGTGTCATGCTGCTACACGGAAGGCAGATGAAAGGCCACTGCATTATATTTTCAGGACAGTCTTCATGGCTAATCACCATGATGATCACCAATATTCAGATTCAGATATGGCAGAAGAAAAAAATTATGATGATGATGTCATTCTTCAAACTGTTTTTTCTAAGTTTCTGTCTCTGTTTACTTCATTTTTGCTTCTTTTCTCTAGTTTGTAGCCATCTTGAGCATTATGGTTTAATGGGAAATCAAGATTAAAATGTAAAGAAATATTTCAGGTCTATTTCCTCTGGGTAGCATGCAGCCGAGTTGCCTTGTGTGTGTGTGATAAGAAAAACAACAATCCTCAAAGAGAAACAGCTGTTTTATTCTCCAGGTTCATTGATAGTAAAGTTCATAGAAAAACACAGATTAGAGGGTCATAACCATGAGTTCAGTCCAATAAAAACAGTCCAGGATCTTTTAGGTAATCATAGTAAAAAAAAGAAGAGTAATCCCATACCAGCAAACAGAGTTACAGTCCAGGGTCTTAAGCCATTGAGATCCAGAAATGTAGTAACTCACTTCTCTGCAAACATGGAGAATCTGCAGTCAGGTGGGTTACTCTTAGCCAATCAGGTAACAGAGAAAACTTTCTCAAAACAATAGTTGTTTACATTCATGTGAAGACATAACACTCAGCTCTGCTAGCTAGAAAGATAAGAATTACTGAAAAACAGGCAACCTTGTGATATGAGTCCATGAGGCAGAGAGAAGACAAAGGATTTCTATGAGGCCAATAATGAGGCCTAGCTGAAAAATAGCAATTTCAAGCCTTGGAAGACATTAGGAAATAGGTCTTTTCCTGACAGTGGGTAATTTAGGTCACTTGCTCTGGGGAGCTCAAGAAATACTTGAAGCCAGTCCTGTGAAGCACTACAGATGAACATTACAGCTTCCTTTTCCCCTATTGTATAAATTGTGCATAACACCATTGGTAAACTGTGAGAAATAAGTTTTTTCTCCCACTGCTTAAATTTTAATCCACATTTCACACAACTGCTAGAGACAACAGAAGTCTCCTGACCTTCTGTAAAATAAATACCAATATATTGTAATATCTCCAAATACATTAAACATAATTTTATTTTAAACCACTTTTTCATAGCCTACAATTTCCACTATACTAATTTTCACCCTCTGCTTACTCTGCCTTGATAGACAGTCTCATACCTTTTTTTATTATCACTCCTATTAAAGGTAAGTGCCAGGCAACATCTCCTTAAGCTTTTTCCTGTGTGATATAGTTGAGAAACAACATGGGGAAGATCTAAGACCACTGTCTTTAATCTAAACAGTTAGGAATGTTCATTAACTTGAAAAACATGAATGGTGTCTTTGATCTCCCAGGAATTCCATTTCAAGTGTCTCAACACATGAGTGATTATACTGCCAAAATCACAATTTTGATTCCTCCCCCTTTTTTTTTTCTTTTTTAAAAAATTAGTTGTTGAAACCTCACTGGGATGCTTGACAAATGCTACCTTAGTTTGCTATCTATACAGCAGGCTTCATACTTATGAGAGGGACATTACTGACATTTCTCTATCTATCTAAAAAGTGTGTAACTAGCAAAAATGACCATGATAAGGGACAAAAATGGCAAGGAGTTAGCTGAGGCAGAAGAGATTAAGAAAAGATGGCAAGAGTACAAGGAGGAACTCTACAAAGATGACCTCAACACCCCTGATAATCACAATGATGAGAACATTGAACTTGAGCCAGACATACTAGAGAGTGAAGTCAGGAAGGACCACTGCAAACATCAAAGCTAGTGGAGATGATGGTATCCCAGTTGAATTTTTCAAAGCACTAAAAGATGATGGAATCAAAATATTTTGAGAGTCCCCTGGACAGCGAGGAGAACAAATAGGTCAATCTTAGAAGAAATCAACCCTGACTGCTCCTTAGAAGGACAAATAGTAAAGATGAAGCTAAAGTACTTTGGACATCAAATGAGAAGAGAGGATTCACTTGAGAAAGTCTTGATGCTGGGAAAGGTGGGGGGCAAAATAAGAAGGGGGCGGCCAAAGATGAGATGGCTAGATGGTATTGTAGACACAATGGGCACAGAGCTGGGTGAGTTGAGGAGGATGGTGGAGGACAGAAGTGCCTGGCTGGAAGACAATGGTCCATAGGGTCGCAAAGGGTCAGAATCGACTGTGTGAGAACAACAACAAGGTCTTTTGCAATGATAGAACATTTTAAGTTGTCAGACAGAGCCAGACTCATCCAAGACCCATGAGCATGGGGTTGCTTTGTTTACTCACAACATTTATTAAGGCTTCCACCCTGACTCCCATAGTCCCTTTTCTCAGTTTCAGAGGACTGAATTGAATTTCTTAGACCTGTGATGGCAAACCTTGGCACTCCAGAGGTTCTTGGACTTCCATTCCCAGAACCCCAAGCCCCCTATGAATCCACACGAATGGGTTTACTGCGATTCATCCAGCCTGTGCCGCCCTCATCACTCCTGGAAGCAGAAGTAAAACATGCCCGTATGCTTCTGGGAGCAACAAAGGTGGTGCGGGCCAGATGAATCGCAGTAAACCCATTTGTGTGGATTCACAGGGGGATTGGGCTTGTAGGAACTGAAGTCCATGAACATCTGGAGTGCCAAGGTTCACCATCATGGCCCTAGACACTTGGGTGCCTGTTTCCTGTTCAGGGATCCAATTAGCGTTAAGTATATCAGTGCAACCTTGTTTGGATCTTTCATTCTCCTTACTTCTGCTGTTCTGCTCTCTTCTCTCCTATTATCGTTGCAAGCAAAGCATGTACCGTATGTTTGAGAAAACTGTTTTGACTAAGCATATGGAAACTCACTGTAAAGAAACTTTTACAAAGCAAAGCACATATTTATATCTCTGAAAAAACTGTTAGGAAATAAATACTTTCTAAAACATGATGTGGAGAGTGTTTAATTGCTGGTCTAGATTGGGGAGCATAAGGCTTGAAGAATATGCAACTCAAATTAAAACTACAGTATTTGTAATCTGCCACGCTTTACTGCTGCATAAAAACTTAACAGTTAGTTCCATTGGAATTCCCCTAAGAAGACCCCAGGTGTTCTTGGACTTCAATTACCAGAAGCCCTAGTCAGCACAGCTGCAGATCAGAGCGCCTGGGAATTAAAGTCCAAGAACATCTGGAGGCCCAAGGTTGGGAAACCCTGCCCTAAATCCATGTTGGATTAGGAGACTGCCCCAGAGGGAGGAAGGGCTTAAACTCCTCTCCTTTTGTCCAGATGGACCAGCTAGGGAAGAAAGAATGCCCAGCAACTGTTCTTCAGAATTTTCCTCAACTCTCTTAAGCATCTTCCCACACACTCCTTCATCAACTGGTGTCAATCCTTTCCCATTTGTCATTGCTCTGTACTCATGTTCAACAGTGGGAATAGCTACTCCCCTACCCTGCACCTTAGAGATTTTACCAAACTTTGGTGGGAGCAGCAGGAAATCCAGTTGCTCCCACTGAATTATGGCAATGCCAGCCGCAGCAAATTGGATCTGCATGAAACTTGATGTATTCCGTCGGCTCCAGTATGTTTTCCACAGCTCCTCCATGGAAAGGCACCCATGGCTAAAATGGATAAGCTATGAATCTGCACAACCTACGGCCAATATCTTGTTTCTAATCTCAAACAGGGTAGACCAATTGTGTCAATGGGATTCACATAAGTGTTGATTTACCATGCAGCTACTGATTCAATGGGCCTGTTCTAGCAGGTACTAGCAATAGATACTTGCCTGGGTTTCTCATGTTAAGATAATAAGATTGACTAACTTTACAGGGCTACTGTAAGAATTTCTGAGAAAACCTATGTAAAGGACTAGAACTGCTAAAGAAAGGACAAATATTATCAGAAAGCATCAAGTCTTTGTCATTTTTGCATTTGTATTAAGTAACATAACAAATATAGAACTTGGAGACATTCTTCCTACTTCAGCTGACAGGATTTCAAGGTGATCTTGGACTACACAGAAAGAGCCTCCTGGAAGATAGTGGTATTTTAAAAACCACAATCAGGTATACCTTGGTAACAGCAACCTTGTGCTGCCAGCTAATCTTTCTCACACTAGGTCAGGTGAAAGGAACTGCAGAATGAATTCACCAAAAGGTCCCTTCATTTTGGCAGTTTCACATCTGGCCTAGAGGAGGAGGAGGAGGAGGAGGAGGAGAAGAAGATCATCATTATCTTCCAGGATTGTTTATATTTGATCTGAACCCAATACTTCACGCATCTCAGGTGCAGATCAATACAAATGCTTCCTTGTATATCTTGAGATACAAGATGGGAACCATCTGGCTAGTCTAAGGCAACTGATGGAAACATCCTTAAGCCAATGACAGTTTCCCAAACCAAGGGAGAGAAAGTCATATGATGCAAAGCAAAGATAGAAAGCAGCAAAAGTGGAAGTAGCTTTGGATCCTCACAAAAGAACCATGATACTGTACTGAACTTTTAAAGCTCTCATTCCAGCAATGTCATTGATATGAAAGGCAGCTGGAATGAAAGATGATTATAATAGAGACCTAGTTGCTCGCTGAAATAATTCATGTCAAGCAAAACCAGAGTGTGATTTGTCATTTTTAGGTCACTGTGAGATGAAAACAGCAGGGGCAAAAATTATTTTCAAAGCCTGGCTGGGACTTAATAGCTTTACTGTACTGTGTTTTCCCCAAACACAGTAAATTTGAAACTGTGCTGCTGCAGCAGTTTCTACATAATGCCTACATGGAAATGTAGATTTTGGCTTAAAAGTTCATCATTGCCCAAGAATTTATCTCAAAAACACATGGAAGTTTTGGCCCAGATTGTCTTGTGAATTCAGTGGAAGGGATGGATCTCCTTCCCAAGCATCTAGGGAAGTGAAAGAGACAGCATCCTATGTGTGTTCTTTACGTCAGGGCCCCCCAACCACTGGGCTGGCAGAGGGGTTCCTGGGGTCCGAATTAGCATGGTGATGGGCATGGGGTGATATTGCATGAGCCGCAGAGTTGGCCGCACTCAGGGAATGTGGGACAGATGTCTGACACCTGTTCCCCATTCTGCCCCACACGGGAGGGGGGAGCAGGCTGACCTGGCTGACACCAGAGGATGGTCTCCCTCTATCTGAATTGTGTCCAGACAGGTTTGGAATCTGGCACCAGCCTAGGGGGGAGGGGAAGGGCGGTGGCATCGCCATTGTAACGAGAGAGTCACTGGGAGTCACTAGAGCCATGGCTCCACAAGTTCCGGGTTGTGAGGCCCTGCTTCTGCGTTTGGGCCCTAAGGGTCAGTTGGGAATCTTGCTCCTGTACTTGCCTCCCTGCAGGGTAGCAGATTCCCTGCCTGAGCTCCTCGAAGTTGTCACTATGTTGGCTTTAGAGATCCCTGGACTTATGGTCCTGGGGGACTTCAATTTGCCTTCATTGGGTGCTGGCTCCGAGGCAGCACGGGAGTTCATGGCTTCTATGGCAGCTTTTGGCTTGACTCAGGTAATTCAGGACCCAACCAGGAGCAGTGGCCACATCCCGGACCTAATCTTCTTGTCAGAGCTGTGGCAGAGTGAGCTGATATTACAGAAATTAGTCATAAGCCCTGTGCCATGGTCAGATCACTACCTGGTGACTCTAGATTTTCTGGGGGCGAGGTTTCACCACAGGGAGGTAGGGCCAGTTAAATCGGCCCACCCCCAGCAACTGATGGATCTGGATGGGTTCCTGAGGGAACTGGGGTGTTTTCCTCTGTACCAGCAATATGATTTGCCTGAGGCCCTGGTTGACCTCTGGAACGAGGGTCCGGCTGCGGCCTTGGACATAATTGTGCCACTACGGCCTCTCCACGTCGAGGGGTACTGCTCAACTCCATGGTTTATGGGGGAGCTCAGGGAACTCAAACAGGCTAAGAGATGCCAAGAGCACCACTGGGTGAAGACCCAGAGTGAGGATGACTGAACATTTGCTAGAGCCGCTATTAAGGCCTATATTGTGGTGATGGGTGGTGGTGAAATCTCAATATTTCACCACCCTTATTGCCTCTGCAGATAATCACCCACCGACCCTGTTCTGGGTGACCAGGTCCTTCCTTAGTAGAGGGGGATCGGGCCCTGGTTGGCAGGGGTCTGCTGAGGCTTTTGCTGATTATCTGACTGAGAAAATCGCTCGGATTTGCTCAAAATTTAATCCCGGCATGGAAAATGTAAAGCTGGGGTTGACTGGAAAGCAGTCTGGCCATGTTATCTGGGATCAGTTCGATCCAGTTGTCCCTGAGGAAGTGGACAGGTTCCTGGGATCTGTTTGTGCCGCTGCCTGTGCATTAGACCCATGCCCCACCCGGTTAGTCAAAACGACCAGGGCGGTGACAGGCGGATGGGTCAGAGCAATTATAAATTCATTGTGCAGGAGGGTTTTTTTCCAGCAGTCTTAAAACATGCTTTGGTGCGCCCCCTCCTAAAAAAGTCATCGCTCAACCCCACGGTGCTTGCCAACTACCGGCCTGTATCCAACCTGCCCTTTTTGGGCAAGGTTTTAGAGAAGGCAGTGGCACAGCAGTTATAGAAGATCCTGGATGGAGTGGATTATCTAGACCCCTTTCAGTCAGGATTCAGGTCTGGATATGGTACCGAAACTGCATTGGACGCGCTGGTGGATGATCTCTGGCAAGAGTGGGATGGACTGGACATCCATCTGTCCTGGCTCTTCTTGACCTCTCAGTGGCTTTTGATACTATCGACCACAGTATCCTTCTGGAAAGGCTCCAAGGATTGGGAATCCAGAGCACAGTGTGGTCCTCGTTTTCTTCATTTCTGAAGGGCCAGACCCAGTCAGTGTGGTTGGAGGGTGAGAGTACCAGCCCTAGACCCCTCCAATATGGGGTGCCTCAGGGCTCGGTGCCCTCACCTCTCCTATTTAATATCTACATGAAACCACTGGGTGAGATCATCCGTTCACACGTGGTGAGGTGTCATCAATATGCAGATGATACCCAGTTATATATCTCGGCCCGTGGAGATCCAAGTGATGTAGTGGAAGTCCTTTTCAGATGTCTGGAGGCTGTGAGGGTCTGGATGGGGGACAATGGGCTACAGCTGAATCCTGGCAAGACTGAGTGGCTGTGGGTCGGGGTCCTGCGTTATCTTGGGAGCTATCATCTTTGGTTCTGGATGCGACTGTTCTGCCCCAAACAGACCCGGTGCATAATCTGGGGGGTCCTCCTCAACTCGTGACGCCTGCTCAAATAACAGGTAGCAGTTGTGGCCAGGAGGGCTTTTGCACAACTTCGTGTCATATGTCAGTTACACCCACTCCTAGATTGGAACTCCTTGCTCATGATCACACATGTTCTGGTCACCTTCAGACTTGATTACTGTAATGCACTCTACATGGGGCTGCCCTTGATGACCATTTGGAAGCTGCAACTGGTCCAGAATGTGATTGCCCAGATAGTGATAGGTTGTGGGTGTTATGCACGTCCCTCACCGCTGCTTTGGGAGCTGCACTGGTTGCCAGTGTGCCTCCAGGTGCAGTTGAAGGTGCTGGTAATTACCTTTAAAGCCCTACATAGTAGTGGGCCGGGATACCTAAGAGATCGCATCACCCCAAGAATAAGGCGTCCAACACCTTACAAAACTGAATCCGGGATAGTGGGGCGGGGCCAACGTCATGACGTCATGGGCGGGGCCAACGTCACGATGTCATGGGCGGGGCCAAAAAATAAAGGAGCAAAAAATGGCTCCAATAAACTGTGCATGCGCAGAAACTCAATCTGATGCATTGCGCATGCATCAGATTGAGTTTCTGCGCATGCACAGTTTATTGGAAAATAAGCCATGTGCCGATTTTCGGGGGGGCTCTAAAAATATAAGCCACCCCCCGAAAATAAGCCATCGGGCCATTTTTGGCCATTTTGGGGGGGGAAAAAGAATATAAGCCATGGCATGGCTTATATTCTTTTTCCCCCCCCAAAATGGCCAAAAATGGCCTGATGGCTTATTTTCGGGGGGTGGCTTATATTTCTATATACTCATATAGAAATATAAGCCACCCCCCGAAAATAAGCAGGCAGCCTGCTCGGACACAGAGAATACACCCCCCCAACTCTGCTTACCTTGAAGCTCTGCTTATTTTCTCTCCCGACTAACAGCTGATGAGACTAAAGAGGCTTTTTTTAAAACTCCGGTAGGGAAGGGGGAAAAATTCAGCGATTTGATTGGCTCTCTATGTCAGCTGACATAGAGATCCAATCACATCGCTGAATAGGTGTTTCCCCTATTCAGCGATGTGATTGGCTCTCTATGTCAGCTGACATAGAGAGCCAATCACATCGCTGCATAGGTGTTTCCCCTATTCAGCGATGTGATTGGCTCTCTATGTCAGCTGACATAGAGAGCCAATCACATCGCTGAATAGGTGTTTCCCCTATTCAGCGATGTGATTGGATCTCTATGTCAGCTGACATAGAGAGCCAATCACATCGCTGAATTTTTGGAGCCATTTTTTGCTCCTTTTTTTTTTTTAAATGCCTGCTGCCGAAGAGAAATCGGGACAGCCGGGACGTCATGGGGGAATTCCGTGACCATTTTCCTAAAAATGGTAACTCGGGATTCCCCCTCTCAAATCGGGACTGTCCCGGAGAATCCGTGACAGTTGGCCGCTATACCCAAGAATATCTGTCCATCTCACCAGAGCAGACCAGAGAGACTTTCTAGTTGTGCCATCAGCTAGAGAGGCACACCTCTCTAGCATCAGAAGGAGAGCCTTCTGTGTCCGCTCCAGCCCTATGGAACCTCCTGCCATTTGAGTTGCACCTCCAGACAGAGCTGCTGCCCTTCAGGAAGGGTGTAATAACATGGCTGGTGAGGCAGGTATGGGGTACTGACTACATGATGACCCCAGCCTGTTGGTTGATCTAATTTCCCCTCTCTCTTAATCTTTTAATCTTTTAACTGTTGAATTCTTTAATCATTTTTTAAACCAAATATTTATGAAGCGGTTTGATTTGGGATTAACTTTGTTGGATTATTGTTTTAATGTTTTTTGTCCTATTATGTCAAGCCACCCTGAGTCGCTTTGCAGGAGTGTAGTGTGGGATTTAGCATAGCATAAGCCAAATTTGCCGCCTAGGATGCTGGCTCCCGCTCCCGCTAGGGCTTCTGGGAATTGTAGTCCATGAACACCCATATGCCCAAAAAGTGCCACCGGGGGCAGTGGCTCCCATGCTATGCTACTGTCGCTTTGCAAGGAAGGCGGCATATAACTGAGAAAATACATAAATAAATAAACTATGGTAGGTCTCTGCCCCCTACCTATGTGCAGTGTGATACCTCGCTGCCTGAGTCGAACGGTGTGGCTGGCAGGCGGCTAGGCCTCTCTTTCTTGCACTTTGTCATATTTTATTATGTACTTACACCATCCAACCCCACCACCCCCACTTACCGGTCTGTGGAAAAAGGTCGGATACCCCTACTATACATGTTAGGCCAAAGCTTGAAGATCAGTTTGAAGGAGGGGCTGCTACATGCAAAATAGTTGGTTTGGGGAAATACATCATACAGCTACCCCTTTGGAAAGGAAAAAGGCAGTTGATCTTGACATCAGCAGGTGAAACTTTTCACACCTTGAAGATAAACATGAAAACTCACTACAGACTAACAGATTGCTGTTGAAGCATACTAATTTTGGTGTGTTGAAAAGTTGGCATTTGACAGCATTATCTGTCTCTAATGGAATCCAAACCCCGGGACCCAGTTCACAACAGCCCTGCCAATTGCCAATAGCACCATCTAGTGATTCCTACTTATAATACTTTACTTATTTCAATCTTCATTTACACAAATATGGAGGAGAAAATCAGAAATGACATCCATGTAAGAAATGCTAAATGAACAAACAAGCTGTAAATGCTATGTTGACACCGTATCATTTTAACAGAGATATCCATGCTTTAGTTCTGCTGACAAAAGATTCCTTCAATTACAGGCATTACTTCTTGCTGTTGTTCCATTTTAACATAATACTTTTTGTTTTAAAATGCAAATATTGCTACAGCAACTTAACACATGGAAACAGTGGCATAGAGACAGAGCTACATATTACTATTATTAAAACATCCCTGCAGAAAGAGGTGTGAAGAAAGCAAGACTTCAGATTATTGCCAGCAGTGGTGATGTCTGAGATTTGTCCAGCATTTCAAATACTAGTTAGTTCTCATGGCAAATACATAGCTAGCAGGCATTTTGTTTAGACTCTAAACTTGTAATACTACATTTTTCCTCTCTTCAGATGTTAATGTAGACCAGGGGTGCCCAAACTTTTTGGGTCACATGGTTCAGGGAGCCAGTCACTACAGACTGGGGGCTGGATCCCCCCCCCCCAATGGCAATTTATCCAGTCCACGAAGCCCTCCTCGCTTCTGGAAGCAGAAGTAATATGCACCCATAAAGGCACATTTTACTTCCGCTTCCAGGAGCAAAGAGGGTTTTGCAGGCTGAATGAATTGGCATTGGGGGCCAGGTCAGGACCCCAGGCCATAGTTTGGGCACCCTGATGTAGACTGTTCAGCCTGTCAATAATTAGCACAATACTGAAACCAGAAGAGCGTGTGTGTGCATGCATGAGTGCCAGAGAGGACAGCCACAAGGGGTGTTGGTCTTGGGTGGAGATATTTAACATACAATAGGTATAGTTTTTGAAGTCATAGCCTGTGCAGGCATGTCAGACAAGAAAAAAAATGAGGGGGAAAGAAAGACAAAAACCATTGTGCCATGGTGGCTTAGTGGTTAAGTCATGGAGCTTGATGATCATCTGTCCCAGCTCCTGCCTACCTAAATGTTTGAAATCAAGAAATTGCAAGTAGATAAATAAATACTGTACTGCTTTGGTGGGAAAGGTAGCAGCATTCTATGCACTCCAGAATCTAGTCATGCCTACCACATGACCACAGAAACATCTGCAGACACCGACACTACTGGTTGTTGTTGTTGTTGTTGTTTTTGCTGTAAACGGAGATGAGCACCATTCCCTAGAGTTGGATACAACTGGCTTTCGAACATGGGAGACCTTTACTAGAAACTAACTGCTCTATTTGAATGGAAGCTTTCATGGATCAAGTCCACTTCCTGTTGCCATATTGTCCAATTCTTATGTCTGAGGATATAGACTTGAAATACTCAACTTAAAATACAGCAGTTCATCTCTATGGCTTTTGCCATTTTTGTTTTATTTTTACTTTTGTTTTGTTTCTTGTCTGACAGACAATAGAGGGTGATTAATTCCAGCACAATGGTTGTGATTAGGGCCTGGCTGTGTAACAAAGACCCAGTTGGATGGATGACACAGGAAAGCATTTTCTTCATTAAAGAGAGTATGGTAAACCTGATGATTTCTCTAACCTCCTTTGGAATCTATCTTTGAAGTTTCTTTATTCAAATGCTGCATCTCTGGGGTTAGAGAGAGTACCCAAGAAGGGTTAAATGTTCACCTAATGGTTTCTCAATATTTATATTTCTGATGTTGATTTTGTGCCCATTTAATTTCTTACGTAGTGTTTGGCCTTTCTGTCCAATGTAGAATGCACTGGGGCATTGCTAGTAAAAGAAGTCATATCACATTGGAAGATAAACAAGTGCATGAGCCTCTCTGATATTATAAATCATGTTCTTTGGTGATATGTTTCAGTGATTTCATTTGGGAACTGTACGACCACCAATGATTTCCTTTTACTCTCTTGATAGTAAAGGTAAAGGTTTCCCTTGCTTGAAAGCCAGTCGTATTCGACTCTAGGGGTCAGTGCTCATCTCTGTTTCTAAGCCAAAGAGCCAGCGCTGTCTGCTTCTGCAGACGTTTCCATGGTCATGTGGCAGGCATGACTAGACAACTAGACATAGAAGCGCATCGAACGCTGTTACCTTCCCACCAAAGTGGTCCCTATTTATCTACTTGCAATTTCTTGCTTTCGAACTGCTAGGTTGGCAGGTAGTACAAGACTAATGATACTCTACTAGCATAAGCAGGCCAGTTGACCAACTTATACGGAAGGACCATCACTTAGGCTGCAGCACAGATTTTAAAAACTCATAAAGGATTCCCCCCCCCCCAAAAAAAATATATATACAGTAAAACCTCAGATAACGTTAAAACCTGGTTCCACAAGTCTTGGTGTTATCCGATTTTTAGTGTTATCTGATGCATGTTAAAACCCTATGGGATCCATAGAGATACATTGTAACCACACAGGCTTTAGCGGTTGTTATCCGATGCATCCCATAGGATCTTAATGTTATCCGATGCAATTCTTCCCCCCAGATTGCTTAATGTTATGTGATTTTAGTGTTATTAGATACTAATGTTATCTGAGGTATTACTGTATATATATTTTTTTACCAAAGCTGGCCACTAGAGGCCACTGTCTGAAGTGTAAAATATAGGATTCATTCTTATCCACAGTTTCAGGACTCAGTTGTAGGTCTCCAAATTTATTCTTCACAGATAAGGGTGAGGGTGATCTGTATTTTAGAAGAATTGAAATTAAGTCAAGGACTCCATGAAATTAGGTTAAGGATCATGTTACATCTTTAAGGGCATTGATTGCCTATCTCTGTTTGGAAACACAAACCCCAACTTTTAAGCAATTTAGAACTTGCTTGATTATGCATCAGAATGTTTAACAAATTGCTACATATTTAATATGCCTAGGTATCAAAGGGACCATCTGAAAATGGATATCCTTTTGGCTTTTTCTGATGTGACTTTTTCAGTACAGCTCCAAAAATACCCCTGGCTGAACAGTCAATGTACATGGTGGCTGAGAGACTCTAGGTAGGAGTTGGAAGTCTGGGGAGAGGTACAGTATAGCACTTCCCCAGGTTTTGGGAACGCCTGTTAAAAATGCAAGATCTGTATTGTATTAGTTTTGTTGTTGTTCATTCCGACACTTTGCGACCCCATGGACCACTGTCTGCCAGGCACTTCTGTCCTCCACCATCCTCCTCAACTCGCTCAGCTTTCTGCCCATTGTGTCTACAATACCATCTAGCCATCTCATTTTTGACCGCCCCCTTCTTCTTTTGCCCTCCACCCTTCCCAGCATCAAGGCTTTCTCAAGCAAATCCTCTCTTCTCATTTGATGTCCAAAGTACTTTAGCTTCATCTTTACTATTTGCCCTTCTAAGGAGCAGTCAGGGTTGATTTCTTCTAAAATTGACCTATTTGTTCTCCTTGCTGTCCAGGGGACTCTCAAAACTCTCCTCCAACACCACATCTCAAAGGCATCTATTCTTCTGCGCTCAGCTTTCCTAATGGTCCAGCTCTCACAACCATAGATTGCCACCGGAAATACCATTGCTTTGACTATACGAATTTTTGTTTGCAATGTGATGTCTCTACTTTTCACTATGTTCCCCAGGTTTCTCATAGTTTGCCTCCCAAGAATCAGTCGCCTTTTTATTTCATGGCTGCAATCACCATCTGCAGTGAGCTTTGATCCTAAGAAAGTAAATTCTGTCACTGCTTCTACTTCTTCCCCATCTATTTTCCAGGGACTGATAGGGCCTGTTGCCATTAATTTGGTTTTCTTTATATTGAGTCTCAAGCCAGCTTTTGCACTTTCTTCTTTCCACCTAATCAGGAGCTTTTTAAAGTCCTCCTCACTTTTTGCCATTATGGTGGTATCATCTGCAATTGTTGATGTTTCTCCCAGCAATTTTGATCCCAAATTGTGATTCCTCCATCCCTGCATTGCGCATTATGTGCTCTGTGTATAAGTTGAATAAGCAGGGTGACAAAATGCAGCCTTGTCTTACTCCTTTTCCTATTCCAAACCATTCTGTCATTCCATATTCTGTCCTAACTGTTGCTTCTTGATTCATGTACAGGTTTCTCATGAGGCATATAAGGTGTTCTGGTATTCCCATCTCTTTAATTACTTGCCACATTTTGTTGTGGTCCACACAGTCAAAGGCCTTAGTGTAGTCAATGAAACAGAAGTAGACTTGTTTCTGATATTCCTTTGTTTTTTCCATGATCCATCTTATGTTGGCAATGTGGTCTCTAGTCCCCCTGCCTCTTCTGAACCCTGCCTGCACTTCTGGTAATTCTCTCTCCACGGGTTGCTGCAGTCTATCCTGTATTATCTTGAGCATCACCTTGTTAGCATGTGGGATGAGCGCAATTGTTCGATAATTTGAACATTCTTTGGCATTACCCTTTTTGGGGACTGGAACGTATACTGATCTTTTCCAATCCTGTTGCCATTGTTGTGTTTTCCAAATCTGCTGGCATATAGAATGCAATAATTTGATTCCATCATCTTTTAGGGCTTTGAAAAGTTCAACTTGGATACCATCATCTCCGCTGGTGTTGTTGTTTGCAGTGTTTTTTAGGGCCTTTCTGACTTCACTCTCTAGGATGTCTGGCTCAAGTTCAATTTCCTCATCATTGTTATTATCAGGAGTGTTGAGGTCCTTTTTGTAGAGTTCCCCTGTGTACTCTTCCCATCTTTTCCTAATCTCTTCTGCTTCAGCTATTTCCTTGCCGTCTTTGTCCCTTATCATGGTCATTTTTGCTTTAAACGTTCCCTGTATTAAAGTAATGTGTTTATTAGGCCAACCCTTCTCCCTCAACTCTGCCCCTCACACAAAAAGGAAAACAAAAAGGATATAAAATTGCATGCAACTGTTTGGGCCCCTTTATCAGGAGAGATGCTGCAAAAATTGAAGAATGATAGGAACAGGGGAAAGTAACACATATACATAAGTGTCAAAATGCCTGCTCTGGCGTTCTTCCAAGTTGCTACCTACCACAACCCTATAATTTTTATTCTGTTGCAAATTTGTTCTGTAAATTGACTGCCATCACAATCTAAAATTCACTTAAGTACAGATGCATAGGACTGGATTCACGAGGCTCATGTCTGAGTAGATATAGGTCAGACTGCACTGTAAAACACTTCCTGCTTCCCGCTAATTAAAAACCTCTACAGAAATATATTGATTTTCAGCTATACTGAAACTGGTCCAGGATTTCCTCAACTAGAGGCTGGTGCCTCCTGGGATATAATTGATCACATTCTGCTGTTTCAAATTGATTTAAATTAACTGTGGCATGTAGGTGGTCTTTGCTTTCCAATCTATTTTCCCATATACTCTCATCAAAAGGACTGTCATCCTAACTTTGTATAAAATTCACACCAGGAGCTAAAGGTTTTAAAATCCAGTTCTTATACAACCACCTATGTAGCTGTGATAGCTGCAATGCATAATCTTAAAATACACAAAGAAGAGTCATAACCAACTGTGTCAAAGCACTTTAATTTATCCACATAAATTCTTTGTGATGATGCCTGCATCTCATCAGGTAAAATCAAGGACATAACAAAAAAATGAAAAGCACCAATAGAAATAGCCATGCACTAGCTAGCTAAGTGTAGTTATGTAAACGAAAGAAAGAAAGAAAGAAAAAGAAAGAAAGAAAAAGAAAGAAGGATGGATGAATGGCTTTTGTGAAATAGAACTCTCAGTGATGAAGTTTGCTTGTATTTTTATTTATTTATTTATTTATTATATTTATATCCTACCCATCTGGGATATTTTCCTTTTCTGGACAGCTTACAAGATATTAAAAAAACTTTTTTCAATAAAATTAGACATAATTTCCCTTGTAGGAAGAGGAAGCCATTAATGATACAGTCTAGATCTATTTGCACAATACTTCCAATTTCTTTGGTATCTAAAGATATCTGAAATACAGTGTGCTACCTACCATCTCAGCCTGCAGATTTCTTACGTTTTGTGGCTTAGTGGTTAAGATACTGAGCTTGACAACTGGAAGGTTGGCAGGTTAGCAGTTCAAGACCCAAGGGCTGTGCAATGGAGTGAGATCCTTTTGTCTGCCCCAGCTCCTGCCAACCTAGCTGTTTAAAAGCAAGAAATTGCAAGTAGATAAATAGGTACCACTTCAGTGGGAAAGATAAATGTTCTGTGCACTCCGGCATCTAGTCATGCCTGCCACATAACCCTGGAAACGTCTGCAGATGCAGACAGCCTTGGCTCATTGGCTGTAAAAAGAGATGAGTACTACACCCTAGAGTCAGACTGGCTTTCAAGCAAGGGAGACCCTTACCTGAATTCCTGCTCCGAGTCCTATCACCAAGTATTACTAGGTTTGTAGGAACAAAGAATCATAGAATAACTGTGTTGGAAGAGGCCTTTTAGGCCATTGAGTACAACCCTGTGCTCAATGCAGGAATACAAATCAAAGCAGATATGACAGTGGTTGTCCAATTCTCTCTTGAATGCTTCCAGTGTTGGAGCATTCACCACCTCTTGAGGCAGTTGGTTCCACTGCTGCAATGCTCTATTATTATTATTATTATTATTATTATTATTATTATTATTATTATTATTATTATTATTATTATTATTATTATTATTATTATTATTATTATTATTATTATTATTATTATTATTATTATTATATGCCGCTCTCTTTGCCAAAGCAACTCAGAGCGGCTAACAATGTTACAATCTCACTTATAAAATGATAGAATATAAATATAACAGCAAATATAATGCAGTCAATGTAGTCAATAAATCTTACATAAAAATAAAAATACAATACAATCAGAAAAATGCAATACAATCAGAGAAAAATGCACTACAGAAGAAAAAAAATACAAAACAGTCGGGAAAGTCCTTATCCTTTCCCGACAGGGAGTGGCTGGCTGTGGTGGTGGTAGCGGTGGCGGCGGTCTTTGGCCAGTAATCCAGTCCGTCCAGCTGGCCCTCATTCTCCACGCTCGACCAGCTGCGGAGAGCATCCGCCGATGGTCTTGTGGCGGCGGCGGCGGCAGCGGCAAGGTTTTTGCTCTAACTGTTAATTAGTTTTTCCTAATATTCAGCCTATAACTGGCTTCCGGTAGTTTCAACCCATTATTACACGTGACGTCCTGCACTCTGGGATGATGGAGAACAGATCCTGCCCTTCCTCTTTATGGTTATCTTTCAGGTATTTGGAGAGTGCTATCATGTGTCCCCTCTCGGTTTCTTTTTCTCAAGGCTAAACAGATGCAGTCCCTTCAGTCTTTCCTCACACGGCTGTTCTAAGGCAAGATTCTCTGGAAAAGACAATAATGCTGGAAAAGGTGGAGGTGTTACCTGAATTTCAGACCCCAAGGCCTTAGCTGCAGGCATCCAGGCCAAAAAGTCTGAAATCATTTTATTTTTAAGAACCTTTTCACAGGCAGAAGCTTTAAAAATGAGCCATAGACCAATTGTTTGATACATAATAAAGAAGTTTACTTGAAAATCAAATTAAAGTAAAAAGCAACAATAATTAGTACAGATTTAAACAGACAAAGAGCCTGTGTTTTTTTGACCTATCTCTAGGCAGATGGTAAAGCCAGGAGAATAGGTAGTTCTACTGACTGCAGAGTTCAGATTTATATGTTTTAGAGGGGCCCCAAACTAACTCTTACAATTTAAGTAAAACAAGAAAAGCAGGTCATGACTATTCAATTAAAATAAGTACACAGATTAAAGAGTAAATGTTACAGTTTTACAATCACAAAAGAAACAACAACTTTCAGGTCTCTGCATGCATTCCTTTCTTGATGAGTTCTCATAGAAGTGTTAATCCAAAAGACATCAGCAAACATCAGGAGGGATGGGCAGGAGAGGAAGTATTCATCTCCTTTCCTTAGGCAAGATTACCAGATGTTCTCCTTAGCAATGTAGGGAGAATCCCTTTTAATACAGTTCTGTATTGATTTAATACCAAAATTATCCTTAGTTGTAATTTTTCCATCTGACTGTCCCTTGGAATGAGGAGACACAAAATCCAGCATTAATATCATTGTCAAATACAAACAGAAGTTATTCCATAGAGGTTCCCTATATACAGTATTCCTATCTTAAAGGAATCAAACTTCAGTGGACCAAAAGTCTTAAGCCTTAAATCAAACATTTGCATTATATCAGGCAAAATGAGATTAACATTTTAGCATTATCTCAAAGGTGGGGAACTGCAGGTCATCACCTGGTCAAATTACACTAATTTCCAGGTTCCTTTGATTGTATTGTGTGAAGCTTAGGTTTACCATGGTTCATGAAGAGGGTGGGGGTATAAAGGAAATCTTTATTGATTAAAAGGAAATTTCTATTGATGTTAGATTAAGATATGACCAGGTCATGGGTGTTAATTGATGCAGGCATTGTCTGCCATCTAGGTCTATGTCCTGGGGAACATTACCATGTGATGACCACTTCAGGGGCCATCTCAAGGGAAACCAAAGAGGTTCAAACAACTTTATTTAAAAATAAATGAATATGTCTTAAACTAAAGAGTGAATTTCAAATTGTATGTAACAGAAGGGAGCAGGAAAAGAAGGAGACCAGACATGAGGTGGATTGACTCTGAGGGATGATGTGCACAAAGTAGGACAAATGCAGCTTCACTATTTTGTCTCCAGAGACAGTTCAGGCTTGATTTGATGTAGAAGTCACTTGGACGTCTTCCTGGTAGTCACTCTAGGGCAGAGGTGGCCAACCTTGGTGCTCCAGCTGTTCTTGGACTTCAATTCCCAGAAGCCCTGATCAGCAAATGTCCTGATTTGGGCTTCTGGGAACTGAAGTCCAAGAACACCCTGAGCTCCAAGGCCAGATCCAGCCTGCTGTGCCATTTCATGTGGCCTCCACCCCTCCAAGAGCATTTGAGAAGCAAAATGGCTGCCCCTTTGAAGCTGTTAGTACAAAATGGCCACCATACCCCCATCATGCAGGCAGGGCAAAAAGGCTGTCTGGCCCTTGAAGCGGACTGAGAGAGTATGACCCAGCTCCTGGCTTGAAAAGATTAGGAACCCCTACTATAGGATATCCACAGAGCATTCCTCCAGCACATTTCAAATAAACCATTTCCCCCAGAAATCAGCTTTCTTTACTGTACAGCTTTTATATCCATACATGGTAACTGGAAACACAACACTGTGAATGGTCTTGGTTTCCAGTGAAACATCCTTATACTTGATGATCTTTTCTAATTTCTTCATTACCATACTTCCCTTTCAAGTTTCAGTTATCTTCTGGTTTCTTAGCTGCAGTCCTCATTTGGACTGATGATTGAACCAAGGTATACAAAAACTTTTACTATTTCAGTCTCTTTATTGTCAACTTTAAAGTTTTGTAGTTCTTCTGTAGTTTTTTTTTTAAAAGTTTAGCTGCAACCCTGCTTTGGCAATGTCTTTTACTTCATTTAAAGTTGTTTCAAGTCACTGCTGTCTCCTGACAGTAAGCTGGTGTCATCTGCATATCTTAAATTATTAACATTTCTCCTATCAATTTTCACTCCTCCTTCATCTGAATCTAGTTAAGCTTTCTGTTTCTGCTTACAGATTGAACAGATAAGGGAATATCCATTGTCTATATTTGTCTCTCTGTATTTTGTACTAATGGTAGCTTCTTATCCAGAATATAGGTTATGCATCAGAAAAGTCAAGTGTTGAGGCACACTCATTTCTTTCAGAATCACCCATACTTTCTCGGGATCCATACAGTCAAAGGCTTTGCTGTAAACTATCAAGCTCAGGCTAATCCACTTCTGAAATTGTTTAGTGCATTCCAATATCCAGTGTATATTTGCAATAGTAAAGGTGTTGCCCTTGCTCCAAAACCAGTTGTATCTGACTTTTGGGTGTGGTGCTCATCTCCATTTATAGCCA
Source organism: Furcifer pardalis (assembly GCA_030440675.1). Lineage (NCBI taxonomy): Eukaryota > Metazoa > Chordata > Lepidosauria > Squamata > Chamaeleonidae > Furcifer > Furcifer pardalis. The sequence continues at coordinate 24,147,937 of CP126894.1, forward strand.
AAGAGCCAATGCTGTCCATGTCTGCAGATGTTTCCATAGACATATGGCAGGAATGACTAAATACTGGAGTGCACAGAACGTTGTTTACCGTCCCATTGAAGTGGTCCCTATTTATCTACTTACAATTTCTTGCTTTCGAACTGCTAGGTTGGCAGGAGCTGTGATAGAGACAGACTCACTCCATCATGCAGCACTCGGGTCTCGAACTACTGACCTGCCAACCTTCCAGTTGTCAAGTTCAGTATCTTAACCAATAAGCCACAACAGTCCCTTTAAAATGCCATGAAGCTCTCTGTAGTAAAAATAAAAAATATTAACTTTTCCATGCCCTGAGCTGGGTAAGGATCAAAATGTCAAAGCTTTGCTCAGATCTTTCCCTTCTTTCTCTGGCTATTTTCTTCTAGTGTTTGTTCCAATTATATTTTTATCCAATCTATACTTATTAGTGTATCTTCAAGGCTCAGGCTACTTTTCTCGGTCAGACCACTGCCAGCCAACATTCTGAGATTTAGGCTTAGTATCCAATGCCTTCAAATCCAAAGATTTAAAAAGCCCTACATGGTTGCATTTATCAGAAGTGTAGTTCAAGAAGATGCTGTAAACCTCATATTCCACTCAGGTTATTCCTTTTGATTCTATTAGCATTCAAAGCTTGAACAGTAGAAGGGACAGGCGCGCTCATGTGAAAGATGCTGCTGATTTACTTGCTTAGTATATTGAAAAGGGTGAGCTCCACCTTTGCTTGTTTCCATACTGGTTTTGGTCAACATAAAATGTAAAGCTTAGATGGTTCTTCTTCTTCTGCCATATCCAAATCCGAATACAGTATAGGCAATCCTCATGGCGATTAGCCATGAAGACTGTCCTGATAATATAATGCTGTGGCCTTTCATCTGCCTTCTGCATCGCAGCATGGCCTCCATACCAGTGATTCAGTTCCAGGACTCACTTTCTGGTCCTGAGCCCTTTGGCATGCAAAGTTCTCCTCAGCCCCAGGCCAGTATTGATGAAGCTGCTGCCCTTCATAAAGATGGATTCAAGTGGGATTTAACTACAGTAAAACCTCACATAAAGAGCACCTTACTTAGAAACTAACTCGCTTAAAGAGCAGAATTTTCTCTGACTGGTCGACTCACTTAACAACGAAAACCAACCACAACTAAATCAGGGTTCACAATCTGCCCCCCTCTGCCGCCAAAAGTCACAATTAGTCACTTAAAATGGTGTTTCGCTTAAAGAGGAAACTCGCTTAAAGAGCAATCCCATGGAATGCATTATGCTCTTTAAGTGAGGTACCACTGTACTTGGGTACCATCACCCTTCCCTGCGGTGTTAAGTTGCTGGCATGTTTGGTCTACTCTATTACCATAGCAGGATAACCTGGCTAGACTGGCCTTAGATGGTTAGAGAAACTAAAATTTGACACCTGGTTTTTAAGTCATTATTTTAGCATACTGCCTATAGTAAGTTGACAGTTTAGTTTACAATATGAATGCATTGTTTTGAAGATATGTTTTTTCCTTCTTTCTTTAACATCCTTTTCTTTTTAAAATGTTAATTTCAGAGATCTAAATAGATCAGAATGCAAGAGATTTTAATAACAATTTCCCCTAAAAATGAATAGGAACTGCTTTGGACATTTGTGTGTGATTCATACCAAGAATCTGCCACCTGTTTTTGACAAGATGTGGAGCCTCATTACCTGATTTTAAACTGCTCTACTGTAATAATCAAAAAGCAAGAAAGACTTTCTAGTGACAAGAAATCTGAGAGCAACTTGACAATAGTTCACCTAGTATGTTCAAAGACACCAGTCAGGTTTCTCAAAAAGAAAAAAAGACAGGGTTACCAAAATAAAATTCAGAATCTCCAGGTATGTTTTCCTACCTCTCTTTGTGCCTAATTATGAGATAATATATAAAAATGTAAGTACCTGTACTGCCTTTTTACTTTGATATATTGCCCTACTAACTGAACTGACAACTTGCCAGGAAAAAAGCAGCAATGAATTATACTTTAAAAAATTGATTCATTGCACACAAAAACCATGGTATAGGTGGCTGAGAAGTACAAAACTAGTCTTGAGTAAAGTGTATTAAAAATATAGTTCTAGGGCTTCAATGCTACAGACACCCAGTGTTCCATTTTACATTCTTTGTAGATGCGTTGGTGCATATCAAAAATTGAAGAACAGGTCTTTTGTAAAGTCAATGGCTCCTGCATTTAAAATACTGTAAATCAAACAACCCTAAAATAATTTACAGTACAATAGGAATGACTTGAAGCAGTATTTTCTCTTCTAACTACGGTGAGGATTGCAATTAAACTTAGCAAGATCAGGGAGGCTTCAGGGGATGGCAGATCATGTAAGAGTTCCTCCTAAACCCTGATTCCATTGTACCACAGGATGCAAGACAACAACAGTTTATTACCATATATCATGCCCTTTGTCTCCCTGAAGACAGCTGCAGCCTTATGGTGCAAAAAGTACAGTTGGCTTCTGTAGAAGGAATTGGTAAAAGGAATTGGAGGCGTGCGATCCTAATCTTTGCTTCAGACAGCAAGATGTCTTAAGATCAGACAGGCTTCTTGTTCTTGTGTACCATCAAGTTATCTCTAACTTATAAAAGGTAAAGATTTCCCTTGCTCGAAAGCCAGCTGTATCCAACTCTAGGGTTCAGTGCTCATCTCTGTTTCAAAGCTGAAGAGCCAGCGCTTTCTGCTTCTGCCAATGTTTCCGTGGTCATGTGGCAGGCATAAGTTAACTAGACACCAGAACACACGGAACACTGTTTATATTCCCACTGAAGTGACCCCTATTTCTCTACTTGCAATTTCTTGCTTTCCAACTGCTAGGTTGACAGGAGCTGGGACAAGGACAGGAGCTCATTCTGTCCTGTAATACTCAGGAATCAAACTGATGACCTCCCACTTTCCAGTGAGCGTCTTAGCCACCTGAGCCACTGCAGTCCCTCTCTAACTTATGGTCACCCTATAATCAACAGACCTGTTCATCTCTGGTCCCTCCACTGGTAGTTGCAAAAATTGACTACTCTCAACGTGGACCTGGTCTTATCCCTGACACAGAGACTGCAATGGGTCTAGAATGCCACAACTAGATTGATTTTGGGACGGAAAAAGATTGAGAACATAACTTCAACCCTAGCCTGGCTACACTAGCTTCTAGTATTAATAATGCTGTGATACTTTCATGTCAGAAGCTATTCTGGGTTGAAAGGATTTTTGTGGGAAAAACTCTGCTCAGGGAATGACCAAATTAGGCTCCTTTCATGTCCCCAAGAGCTGGGACAGAGACGAGCGCTCAATCAGTCACACAAGACCCAGGTCTCAAAACTGCCAACTTGCCAACCTTCTAGTTAACAAGGTGAACTTCTTAAGCACTGAGCCACTGCAGCCCCTAGCTTCTAGTTATATACCACATAAGGCACAAAGTATGAACTTTAACATATAAAGCCCTAAACAACCTTGGACCTTGCTACATGGAGGAGCATATGTTGCTCACATCATCCAGTCCTCTCTAAATATGCAGTTCCAGTACTGACACCATGAACGTTAAAGAATGATCATAACTTGGGGGAAAAATCTTTCTCATTGGCAGCATCTATTCTTTGGAAAGATTGACCAGTGAAGCTGCAGCATACTCCTCTTTAGAGATGTTTTCCAAAAAAAAATTGAAAACTAGTTTATTTAGTGAGGCATTTATGGTTATCTCTCCTGAGTACTTACTTTGTTTGGTTTTGAACCAAATTTCTACTTATTCATTATAGCAATCACCATCTGGAGGATCAGTGTTTTTATGTATTGGATAGCATTGCTTGGATACCAAAGCTAAAGTTGGTACGAAGAACATCATCAGGAAGTTGAAAAACTATAAATGGGGAGCTACATCATCCATGCTGCGTACATCAACTTTGGCCCTGAGTGTCTCTGCAACATTGTATGCTGCTCTAGTATATTAAATGATGCACATAGGGGCAGGATCAGTGATGGGATGTAACAGGTTCTCACCAGTTTGCCGGAACCTGTAGTAACGTTTCTCTGTGTCCCGGAGAACCGGTAGCAGCTTTTGGGGGGAACCACCTTCGGGGCTTACCTTTTCACTGGTTCCCCCACTGCGCATGTGCGGCAAGCACTTGGTGTGCATGCATGCCTACAGTGCTTGGAGCGTATGCACAGCCTCCTTGCTGTCCTTGTGTTGTAGGTGGGTGGGTGGGTTGAGGGGTATATGTGTGTGTGTGCTTATTTTTATTATTATTTTAATTTTTTTCTTTGGCTCCACCCACAATGTCATGACATCATGATGTTGACTCCACCCACACTGTGATGACATCATGGTGGGGTTTTAAAAATGTTGACATCCCACCACTGGCCAGGATGCCTGAAACTTAGACAAGTTGAGAAAATATATATTTTTGTTGGTATCCATCTAAGATAAGGAGAGAAGTAGCAGTGGACACTGAGACAACTAAGCAAGAAAAGGACCCTCAACATCCCCTGAATAGGTATGAGCCTCAAGTCTGTCTGTTCAGATACAGGAAGAACTTTATGGCAAGAACATTCTTGAGGGTTTGCAGAAGCAAATTAGAAAATGGAAGGCATTCACTGGAGAAGGAACAATATTAAAGGAGTACATAGCAAAGGAACTCAACCTCCCCTATGTTACTTGGAGGTTGGGAGGTTATTACTTGGAGGTTGGGAGGTTGTTACTTGGAGTTGGGAGTCCCTAACATGCAAGACCAACATGCTCAAGTGGGGGCTGCTGTGTGAATGTGGATACAGAACCTGGCTCATTTGCTGATCTGCCAATTACTGCCAGAAACTTGTATCAACAAGTTTGGCCAACAACAAAGCTAAGGAAGTGGGTTCCTTTTGGCAGTCCAAAGTTTCATGACATGAAAGAAATGGACATGAAAGAAACACGTAGTTGTATTGGAATGTTATAAATCGCCCAGTGTGGGGAACTTTTTCTTTTCCTTTCCAGAGGGGCGGTATATAAATGCACTATTATTATTATTTCAAATTTATATTACCGCCCACTCACTGTGGCGACTCAAGGCGGCTTACAAAAAAAATACATTACATTACAATACAATATGTAATTTGAAATTTACAATATGTAATATGAAATTTTGTTTAGTCGCACAGTCGATTGCGACCCTTTACGATAACAAAATAGACTAAATAAACAAATAAACAAAGGGCGTGGTTCTCTATGTGAGTCAATCGATCCTATGGACTTAAGTTTGGCCAGAGACAAAAGCCAATAATGCGGTTTCATTTTGGCAGCCCAGGGACTTTGATCGAGACACGACGGAAGAATCATCCGTCCTATACAATATCCTCTCTTGTTTGTTTTGTTTCACTGTCTTCCCTTTCTTCCCCAGCCGTATTGTCTTTCCCACGACAGCCCCCAAGGGAGTCAATTTTGCCCCGGCTCGCCCTATTTGTTAAGCTTTATCCTGAGAAGAGATGACCCCCCCCCCCGACGCTTTCGCCGGGCGACCGACTACCCGGGGGGGGGGTGCGTGTGAGTTCTGACTCCTGCCCGCGGCCCCTCCCTCTGGGCCCACCTCCCCACGAAATCACGTGCTAAGAAGCGTCCTATTGCGCAGACTCGCCGCTTGCTCTTCTTCCCCCCCCCCCTCCCTGTCGGAACGAGTCTGGCTGGGTCTGTGGATCAAAATGGCGGCGGCAGCGGCCGGAGGAGACCGCGGAGGGGGTGAGGCGAGCCGCTGAGGCGGGCCGGGCCGGCGCTGGGGAGCCCAACCGGAGACCATGGAGGCTCCTGGGGGGGCAGCTAAAGACCACCGTGCGGTGAGTGGGAAGCGGAGGTGAGGAAGGAAAGAGGGAGAAAGTGGGGTCTATATGGGGCGGGGGTTGTTGGCAACCCCCTCCGCCTCCCCCCCCCACCCGCCACCAAGCAAAGCCGGCCTCTGGGGCTGCAGTGAGGCTGGCCTCCACCCAGCCTTGTTGCTCCTCTCCTGAAACGGCCTTATTAGGTTCCTGACCCGGCGCCCTTTTTGTTGTATTTGGGTTGCAAGGAGTCCTTTCCTCTGTTTCCCAGTGCAAAAGAGAACTTGTAAAGTGGGGGTTTGGGAAATGGTAGCCGTGTGAGTCTGTGTTTCAAGCACACCTGAGAGTAAACAAAACAACAACAAAACAAAAAAACCCACAACGTTGTGACACCTTAAAGACTAACTCCTGTATTTCAATGTTAGCCTTTTGTGGATCAAGTCCACTTCGTCAGACATAAGAGCGAGTGGGGGAAATAGCCCCACTCCTGGGGCTTTAAACTCTCCCCCCCCCCTTACTTGGCCTCTTTACTGTTGGCCTTACTCTTCTGAGTCAGCTTTGTAACTCAACCTCCTGACATATCGGACAGTAAACAAAACAAAAAGACAAGAAACAACAACAGCAAAGTTGTAGGACCTGAAAGACTAACTGCTGTATTTTAGTGTTAGCTTTCTCGTCAGACATAAAAGTGAGACTTGTGGCATCAATTTTCTGTATACACATCAGGTACAGACTCACGCAGTGGTTGGCTAGCATAACAGATAAGTTTACAAATCAGTGTAGCCATTGTGTAATGTCACAGTATTTGTTTTGCATCCCTCTACTAACCATTTGCAACCCAGCAGAACTAAACTTCACAGTAATAAATCTGAACCCCAATCAGGGATCCTCTGTTATTAACAGTTGTAAAAAGCCACACCGATTTGTTAACTTACCTGTTTTACTAATTAACCCTTGTCTAGCGCTGTACCTGATCTGTATAAAATGATGCCATGAAGTCTCACTCTTATGTCTGACAAAGTGGACTTGATCCATGCAAGCTAACATTAAAATACTGTACAGCATTTAGTCTTTAAGGTGCCACAATGTTTTTGTCTTTTTGTTTTGTTTACTTCCTGATATGCTTACATAGACTGACATGGTTACTACTTCAAAAATTTCAGCCTTCAGACAGTCGCTGTCTGTGCACTTGTGGCAAACACCCACCCTTCATTCCCCACTTCTTTTCTTTTAGTCTGTCTTGTCATCTGGGGTATTCCACTGGTGCTTCATCTTTTATTTCTCTTTCTCCTCTCTCTGTCACAGGCTTTCAAGCCTTTGCTTTCTGTCTCCTTTCCATTGTTTGCTTCTCAAACAAGGAAGCTGAACTTTGCCTCTGAACCTTTGCTACCATAGGCTGTGGGGGCATGTTTGAGACCCCAAGCGTGTCTGCCACTTGCCCACCCTACTGCCCTATTCTAAAGTAACTCTGATATTCTCCTTACAAGTTTGTTTTTTAAGTGTGCTTGCATGCGAATTTCACCTTTGTTTCTAGTTGATACTGACATGGTGCCCAGAAATGGGAGAAATCTTGCTCAGTGATGTGGTTAATGTACTGTACCTTGATTTGATAGCACTGGCTAAGGAAGAACAAAATGGTATTTTTAATGAATCTAGCTGCCGTCTTATATAGGAATGGTTTATATGGTAGTACACACTTGGATTTGGTAATGGGACTTGTTTCCAAATAAGCATGGATACAATAAGATCAAACCTGACTGCTGCTTAGAAGGTCAAATAGTAAAGATGAAGCTAAAGTACTTTGGACATCAAATGAGAAGAGAGAATTCGCTGGAGAAAGCATTGATGCTGGGAAAGGTGGAGGGCAAAAGAAAAAGGGGGTGGCCCAAAATGAGATGGTTAGATGGTATTGTAGACACAATGGGCACAGAGCTGAGCGAGTTGAGGAGGATGGTGGAGGACAGATGTGCCTGGCAGACAGTGGTCCATTGGGTCGCAAAGGGTTGGAATTGACTGTGAATAACATTGGAAGTCAGTTTAAGTAGGCCCTCCTGGGTAAATAACGAAAGCCACTATTCTCTTCAGACTTGTTATTGTTGAACAAATGCATCCAAAGCCTTCCACCTCACCCTCAAACATCTATTCTGCTTTCTATAGTTTTATTTCAGAATTCTTGAGCAAGCTGTTATTTTGCAGTTTCCTACCTGTAAGCCAAGACTCTGATCTACTTTAAAGAGTCATGAGAATGATAGATTATGGATAGTTAGCTCACAGTTTACTGTTTGATTTGGAGTGCCTTACATTTCTCACAGAGGTAGCTGGATTGCCCTTGCTGTTTTTCTTTATTTGAGAAAATTAATGTTTACATTGCATTCCATGACTGGAAAAATTGCTTCCATATTTTAGAAAATTGCTGGTGGAGTTTTGTATTGCTATGGAACATGCTGGTTTTTATGTAACACTTTCAGATTTGCTAGTTAGCTGCCTTGCATACTTCTAGTTAAAAGTTGGATAGAGGTTGAATCTATAAAATATTCTTTGGAGAAGAACTGCTGTGTTAAGTGACTAGAAATAATTTGGTATGTACGAGGCAGCATGCTCAGTAGTAGTCCAAAGTTTAACATGGGTAGGGAGAATCTTTCCTACTGCTGCTCAACAGGATATCTGCAGTTCTTGTTCATTTATTGTGATTCATTTGAAGACTAGAAGTGAAGCCCTCTCCCCAGAAATTTACCTTATTGCTGAGAGACTCATCTTGCCCTACAGGTTCTGGAATCTTTGTCTTGCTTTAAATGGTGAGTTGTAACAGATGCAGAAGATTGTGCTACAATTCTAGTTGTTTCAATTTCTCTTGGCTCAGGTAATTTTCCACAGGGAGTACTTTTTCTCCTGTTATTGCCACAGATCCTCTGGAGCTTTAACTATTGACACTGTTATCTGTGAATATGTGAATTAATTCCATATTGATGAATAAAGAGAACTTTTCTGTTTTGTGATCACATCATCCTTCCCTCCTTTAACCAACATTATAGAATAGTGATGGCAAACCTTGGCACTCCAGCTGTTCTTGAACTTCAATTCCTAGAAACCCTAATCAGCAGGAGTGCTGACATAGGCTTCTGGGAATTGAAGTCAAAGAACATCTGGAGTTCCAAGGTTTGCCATCACGGTTATAGGACAATCTTTCTGTTTTGCAGAAAAATTCTCATTGATATTGGTAAAGTCATTTTAGGACTTGAAGATTCCCAAGTGTGAAAAGCAGCTTATTCTGTTAGCAGACAGAAGAGGTGGGAAAGATTATGGATGCAGGTTAGAGATACAAGTATATTTAGAATAAAACGATTATGATGATGTGAGCCCATTTTTCTTGTAGCAGATATTTTGGTGTCGCCTCATTCTTTTTCTTGTTATGTAGTGAATGTAATATTATAACCAGTAGCATTTTCACTCATATCAAATGAAGTGATTAGCAGATATTGTTCAAAATAAAAATGTGTTTAGTTTTTTCTCTCTTTGCAGTATGAATTTTTTGGCAATAATTTTGTGTCACATACATTAAGCACTTTTTTGTTGCAGTGTCTTGAAATTTTTAGCTCACTCTAAGACCTCTTGGCACTTTGCCACTGTTCAATTCTTTCATCACCTTCCATGTAATTGAGCAGCGTTCACTCTACATACAAAAGGTCTAGTAACTTGTTCCCCCCTTCCTTACTGCTTCAAGTTCTTGTTTGTTACAGTGGACTACAATGGCTTCCTAGGCAGAATTGACATGCCACAAAATGGAAAGTGTGTTAAATTATATGTTGAGAAGCAAAGCAAGAGTATATTCATTTGGTCCCAAGAGCAACACAGCAAGCTCAGCATATGTACTTAATTCAGAGATGATATCAGACTGTGGTTTACTAACTGGCAGCCCTCACATGTATCTTCATTTGTGTCCTGTTTTTTTGGTAGCTTGCTAGTATGGGCTTTGTGGCAAGTTAAAGCTACAGCTTGTCTCCAAAGTCACAACTGAATCTATGGTATGAGATAACTTATTAGTTATGGGTTAAAGCAGAGGTAGTTCTCCAGTTGAACTGCAATCCTGATTAGCTCTAACCAGGATAGACAGTGTGGAATGATTAGGGGAATTGCAGTCAAATTGAGGGCCACAGTTTGTCCAACCATGGTATAGATTTTTGCACTAAATGTAGGTTGCTCACTTGGCTATAATGGCAAACTCATCATCATCATCCATCAAATCAATTCTAACGCATGCTTTTTTTCAGGGTTTCCAGGTAGAGAATACTTAAGTGATTTAGTATTTCCATCTTCAAGGGTACCCTGGGACAGTGCAGCTGACCCAAAGCCACATAGGTTGGCTCTTCTTGTAGGAGATACATGGAGGGGGGATTGAACCTCCATCCTTTGTCTCCGCAGCTACACACTGAAACCACTGAGCCATCCAGCCACCCTAATGGCAAGCTGTAGTTTAAAAATTGGAGGAGGAAGAACTAGTACAGTGATGGTGAACCTTGGCACTCTAGCTGTTTTTGAACTTCAGTTCCCAGAAGCCCTGATCAGCAGGAGTGTTGACTTGAGCTTTTGGTAATTGAAATCCAAGAGCAGCGGGAGTGCCAAGGTTCGCCATCATGGAGCTAATAAATGAGCCCATAGGATGGTACATTTCTTTTTGTATTACCTATGGAAAGGCTTCAAGTGTTTTCTAAAGTTTGTTAAAGTAAAATATTTCACAGAATGGAATATTTTAACATGCACATACATGCCATCTACATCAGGAGTGGTAAGCCTTTGGCCTTCTGGGTATTTGGGTCTGCAATTTACTCAAACTTCCCTGTGTATAGTTCAGTGGTTCCCAACAAGGGGTACACAGCCCACTAGTGGACTTCAATTCCCAGAAGCCTCAGTCAGTACATTGGCTGATCAGTGCTTTGGGGAAATGACTTAGGCTTCTGGGAATTGAAGTCCAAAAACCAGCATTTGGGAAACACTGGATAGTTAGTGGAAAGGGATTGTGGGAATTGAAGTCCAAAATATCTGGAGGAACAATATATAAAAACTTACAAAATGGTAAAACTATTGCTTTTTTCTCAGTTTGATGGAGCACCTTATTATCTTGCAAGCAACATGGATCAGCAATTTATTCAGTGTGGCAGATTACATTTCCAATCATATTAGTAAGTTTTCCTCTGATGAACACTAGAAGATAACTTGAGACATTTCTTTCCCTTTAGGACTACAGTTTGGGAGTTATATGAATCCTATAGAATCCAAGTTAACCACTCAATGAAGTTCAGAACTGTTGGTCTTACATGTAAGACAACAAGCTACACACCTGATGTGAATGGTGTTAACTGATAATGTGATCAACGATCAAGGAATTGCTTTTAGGCTTTTGAACTTGTTCATAAGATGCAGCTGAGAACAAGGTTATAGATTAAAGTTAGCTTTGCTTATGGAAAATTCAAGGAAAGCCCCTTAGATTCTATATTAGCTTTTGTTCTAGCTGTCATGCTGTACAATATTTGATTCCCTGGTGAGTGTATTATTCATTGCTATTAAATTTATAACGTACCTTTCCACAAAAGCCTGGTACTCTTAGACAGCTGGAATTAAATGGCCAGAAAGAGTTTGAAAATGTAATTTAAAAGCTCATCAATAAATAGAAGTGGTCTGTTAAACTATAATTACCTTAGATGCCAAAGGCTTACCTTAATAAAAACATCTTTGTCTGCCAGCAGATAGCCAAGAGACACAGAGCATAGTTGTCTTTAGCAGAGAGTTCCTTGTCCTTGTGATATTTTTACTTTTTGTATTTAACTCTGTACGTCAGCATGCAAAATAAACTATATATATGTGCCTAACAGCAAGATTTGAACAAGAATCCTCTATTTAAACTACTACTCTGAGCTTGCTTAATGATTCCATTATTCCCTCTGTATTCCTCTTTGCATATTTAGTGTCGTTGGAACAACACAAGGTTTGAATGTTGGTGACAAGCATTTAGGGCAGGGGTGACCAGACTATGGCCTGCAGGCCTGACCCAGCCCACAGCAACATTTCATGTGGCCCGCTGTCACCCTCACCGCTACTGGAAGCGAAAGCAGGCGTGTTTACGACAGCTGTAAAACATGCCTGCACATGCCTAAATGCACCCATGTTTGCTGTAAATGCTGCTGTAAATGTAAATGCACCAACGGCTGTTGGAAATTCATTTGACAGCCACGGACACATTTTATGGCAGCATTCACATGTGGATGAACCACATGACCAACATGTGGCACAAAAAGTTTGGCAACCCCTGATTTAGGGCTTTTAAATGAGTTACTTTGTTTATTCAGGTTTCATTGCTACATGATAGATATGGTTCTGTTGTAATTAGGCACCTGATTTTATTTTGTTTGATTTTAAAGTTTGATAGTGATACGTGAAAGACAAGGGTTGGTTTCATAAATGCTTCTAGCATACATGTACAAGCATGCTACTATACTGTTTTGTCAGATTTATATTTTAAGAGTCTTTCTTGAAATTCAGTTAGTAAAATAAGATGAAGCACTTAATTTCATTTTCCCTCCAAATTAAATTCAACACCACCATGGGCCAAACACTGTTGCTACAGTAAATTCCCTAGCACAGATGTATTCAGTGAAAACTGTTGACATCCCAGTCTTCATTACCAATGGCCATTCTGGGTGAAACTTCTAGTCCTGCAGATTTGTAGAGCACTAGACTGAGAAGAGTGTTCTTCTCTCCCATAATAATTTTAATGGCTTATACTTAGTTAGCATCGTGGACAGATTTCTCCTTTTTCTGTTGCACCCTCTTGAAATCTGCTCTGTATAATTGGATCATTTTCTGGACCATGTTTAGTAGCATATATACTCAATTAGAAGTTGAGTTTTTTAGCCCCAAAAATGAGCTCTGGCTTATACTTGGGTCAATGACTACGAGGGTCCCAAGACCATGCTGGATTGAGATGTGCCAACAATTTAATTAATTTTACCATATTTTCATGTATTTTGATAAATGAAACTCACTAGCAGCTGCTACATTTCCCACCCTTGGCTTATACTCAGGTTAATCTATTTTCCTGGGTTTTCAGATCAAAATTAGGTACCTCGTCTTATATTTGGGTCGGCTTATACAAGTAGTACCTCATATAACATTAGTATCGAATAACACTAAAATCGCATAACATTAAGGAATCTGGGGGGAAGAATTGCATCAGATAATATTAAGATCCTATGGGATGCTTCAGATAACAACCGCTAAAGCCTGTGTGGTTACAATGTATCTCTATGGATCCCATAGGATTTTAACATGCATCAGATAACACTAAAAATCATATAACACTAAGACTTGTGGAACCAGGTTTTAGTGTTATATGAGGTTTTACTGTACTCAAGTATATAGGGCAGTGGTGGTCAACCTTGGCATTCCCAGATGTTCTTGGACTTCAATTCCCAGAAGCCCTAGTCAGCACTTTTGCTGATCAAGGCTTCTGGGAATTGAAGTTCCAGAACACCTGGAGTGCCAGGGCTTGCTATCATTGATATAGGGCTAGTAGAGGAGAAGGGATGAAAATATTGTGTTTGCTGAAGTCATTTGGAATCTTTTCTTATACTAGTTCTGCAGCTCTGCACTGCCTGCTTATTTCTTCTTGGTCATTTGGTATCCATCTTAGATTCTTCTTTTTTTCTTCTAAACCTCTCTATCATTTCTTTGTTTTAACATATATCCTGTTGAGGAATGAAGTCTTGGCTTCTGTTTTTATTCTTCCTTCTCTTACATTCTCTGCTTGGGTTGTTGCCAAATGTCTCTGTTCTTTACACAACAGCTCCTTTTTTATTTCCTCCGTTATAAATACAGCTCATGTTCTCCTTGTTTTTTACCTGGATTGCAAAAGAATCCTCTTCTTTGACCTCCCCTTGCAATACATTTCACTTCTACTTAAGACCAAGTAGCCAAAACAATTCATCTTTCTCATTGTTAAGACAATTTTGATTTAATTAAATATATTTAGTAGGGATTTTTTTAGTAACAAGTATACTAAAGTCATACAATATATTGCAACCAATATGCAGTGCCTCTGCTCACTGGTTATTTTTCTGTCCTATGTCTATATCGAGCATAAACACATTTCTTTTGCTTTTATACATTTGACTTGCCCTATTAGTCTTTTCCCTTTCTTATTGTTATCTTGTCTGTGACCTGCATACTTTTATATCTTCAGCCCCACCTATATTATCACTCAAAAGTCTTCTATCTTTTTAACAGACAGACCATTTTGCATTATAGTCAGTGGTGGGCAGCCAAATTTTTTACTACCACACTGTGGGCGGAGCCAACATCATGATGTCATGGCAGAGCCAATGATGTGGGTAGAGCCAACGTAAAAAAAACCCATAAAAATAAGTACACATAAAAATACAAATTAAATAGACATAAAAATACACATAAAACCACATTAAATACACATTAAAATAAATACAGATTAAATAGACATAAAAGCACACAAAAATACACATTAAAATTAAATACACATTAAAATACACCCACCCACCCCACACCCAAAGATTTATTATTTATTTATTTAGATTTATATCGCCACGGCGACTCAGGGCGGGTTACAATAAGAAAAAACAACACAGCACAAACAACTGAAGTCCATTCCTCCTCCTGGCCAGAGGACATTAGTCTTATCCTTCTCTGGGCAGGTAGAGCCCATAATTAGGAAGTGGAAACTTCCATATAAAAACTTTAAAACTGTTAAAATTTAAAATTAAAATCTAAAAAAGATTAAAAACACACCAAATGCTACAACTACTAATAAAAAAAAGTTGAGAAAGAGAGGGGCTCAGATCATCCAGTCTGCTGGGGTCATTATACCTTCTGCACCCCATATCTGTCCCGCCAGCCATGTTTTTAGATTCTTCCTAAAGGGCAGCAGCTCTGTCTGGAGACGTAACTCCGTTGGCAGGAGGTTCCATAGGGTCGGAGCAGACACAGAGAAGGCCCTCCTTCTAGTGCCAGAGAGATGTGCCTCTCTGGCAGATGGAACAACTAGAGAGCCTCTCAGGTCTGCTCTGGTGGGATGGACAGATGTTCTTGGGGTGAGGCGGTCTCTTGAGTCACTTACCCTCAGGAGCATGCTATAGGGAGCTTCAGGCTAGCAGCTTCTCTTCCTCCTCCTCGCTTGAGAGGACAGCAAGGAGGTGGCGCATGCACACCAAGCGCTGTAGGCACGCATGCACGCCAACCACTTGGTGCGCATGTGCAGTGGGGGAACCGGCGAAAAGGTAAGCCCCTGAGGTGGTTCCCCCAAAAAGCCGCTACCGGGACACCGGGAAAAGTTACTACCGGTTCTGGTGAACTGGTGTGAACCTGTTGCTGTCCTTCACTGATTATAGTGGTACCTCACTTTACAAAATTAATGCGTTCCCCAGGACGTTTTGTGTTATGGGAAATTTGTAAAGCAAATTTTCCATAGGAATGCATTGATTGCAATTTCCCATTGGAATGCATTGAAAATTAAAATTCGTAAAGCAAAATATGATTTCCCGTAGAAATGTATTGAAAACCATTTAATCCATTCGAAAAAAATTGTAAAGTGAGTCATTATTTTCAATGGATTTTCATTCGTATTACAAAAATTATGTTAACCGAAATGTTCGTAAAGTGAGGTACCACTGTATTTCCCTTTTGCCTGGCCTTCCCTTCTATATAAAATGCTTGTTTAGGTAAAGGTCTCCATTGCTCAAAAGCCAATCATATCCGACTCCAGGGTACAGTGCTCACCTCTGTTTACAAAGAGCCAGCACTGTCTGCAACTGCGGACATTTTTGTGGTCATGTGGCAGGCATGACTAACCACCAGGGTACATGGGAAAGGTAACACCAGAGTGTTATCTTTCCCACCAAAGCAATACCTATTTATTGATTTGCGATTTCTTGCTTTGGGACTGCTAGGTTGCCAGGAGCTGCAACAGACAAAGAGATTTCACTCCATGGAGCAGTGCTCAGATCTTGAACTGCTGACCTTCCAGGCTAGACTAACTGATTTACAGTTTCTACTGTAGATTGTTCATTATAACATGACATTATCTTCTTTCTCCTTTATTAGATAGAAGGTAAAGGGACTAAATAAGATCCTCTATAAGAGGCACCAGTCCCTGCACTAAAATTTCAATTTGTTGTAAAACTGGCATGACCGGAAAGGTCTGCTGTCAAGAATGAATGAATATGTGAAGAAGAGTGACATACCCAAAAATCCCCTCAAATGTTCTATTTCAATCTTTCTGTTATCAGGATATCATTTTTTAAACTATAAGAATATTGTAAGTACAGCCAAGACATTTTGTAAAACTTATTTATAATGTAGATAGAATATGAAAATGGTCAGACTTTTGATCATTTGTATTATTGCAAAAACCTGTTTCTGTATTTCTAGTAACACATTATAAAGGTAAGGTCACCCTTGCTTGAAAGCTAGTTGTATCCAGCTCAAGGGTCCAGTGCTCATCTTTGTTTCATAGCTGAAGAGCCAGCACTGCTGCTGCAGACGTTTCTGTGGTCATGTGGCAGGCATGACTAGACACCAGAGTGCAGGGAATGTTGTTTACCTTCCCACTGAAGTGGTCCCTATTTCTCTACTTGCAATTTCTTGCTTTCAAACTGCTAGGTTGGCAGGAGCTGAGACAAAGACAGGAGCTTATTCCGTCCTGCAGTATTTGGGTATTGAACTGCTGATCTTTTGCCTTCTAGTCAGCGTCTTAGCCACTTGAGGCACTGCAGTCCCAACAGGTCATTTTTAATCACTTTATAACTAACTAGCTAGCTTGCATTGTTTTAGCTTTCTAAGCCAGTGATGGCGAACCTTGGCACTTCAGGTGTTCTTGGACTTCGATTCCCAGAAGCATAAGTCCCTGTGAATCCACACGAATGCATAGTAAACCCACACATGTGGATTCACAGGGACCTGGGCTTCTCAGAATTGAAGTCCAAGAACACCTGGAGTCAAGGTTTGCCATCACAGTACTAAGCTGACAATACGCATACTCTGGTAGGTTTTGATTGCCTTCTAATTCTGAGGATAGTTAAGAGTCAATCACTTGTTTTTAGTTAGAAAAAATTTCTAATACTGTAGATCAGTGGTTCCCAACAAGGGGTACACAGCCCACTTCAATTCCCAGAAGCCTAAGTCAGTACATTGGCTGATCAGAGCTTTGGGGAAATGACTTAGGCTTCTGGGAATTGAAGCCCAAAAACCAGCATTTGGGAAACACTGCTGTAGATTGAATCAACCATTGCTTGTGTTTTAAAAGTGGAACAATTACAGTTTCTGTCTTTTGGCTAGTTAAAATACTGGTTCTTTTAACTGAGGAACTGAAAAACACTCCTTATTTAAAGCACAAAGTCCAAAGTGTGTTGTGCGTTGGAGATAACATTAATGCCATAGTTCACTCTTTACAAGAGAGGCAGAGCAGTGTTTACTGATAGGAATTTATTATATTTAACAAGCATGGTGCCTAATTGGATTTGAATTGTGTTCAGTGGAGTTTTGTCTATGTCAGGGGTGCCCAAACGTTTTGGCCCATGTGGGCCGGTCAGATGGTTCATTGGGCCAGTCACGTAGTTTTGCAACAGTATGAAGAAAGTGAAAAAGCTGGTTTGAGACTCAATATAAAGAAAACAAAGATCATGGCAACAGGCCCTATCAGTCCCTGGAAAATAGATGGGGAAGAAGTAGAAGCAGTGACAGATTTTACTTTCCTAGGATCAAAGCTCACTGCAGATGGTGATTGCAGCCATGAAATAAAAAGGCGACTGATTCTTGGGAGACAAGCTATGAGAAACCTGGGGAGCATAGTGAAAAGCAGAGACATCAAATTGCAAACAAAAATTCGTATAGTCCAGTGGTTCCCAACAAGGGGTACACAGCCCACTAGTGGACTTCAATTCCCAGAAGCCTAAGTCAGTACATTGGCTGATCAGTTCTTTGGGGAAATGACTTAGGCTTCTGGGAACTGAAATCCAAAAACCAGCATTTGGGAAACACTGGTATAGTCAAAGCAATGGTATTCCCTGTGGCAATGTATGGTTGTGAGAGCTGGACCATTAGGAAAGCTGAGCGCAGAAGAATAGATGCCTTTGAGATGTGGTGTTGGAGGAGAGTTTTGAGAGTCCCCTGGACAGCAAGGAGAACAAATAGGTCAAAGAAGAAATCAACCCTGACTGCTCCTTAGAAGGGCAAATAGTAAAGATGAAGCTAAAGTACTTTGGACATCAAATGAGAAGAGAAGACTCACTTGAGAAAGCCTTGATGCTTGGAAGGGTTGAGGGCAAAATAAGATGGGGGCGGCCCAAAATAAGATGGGGCGGCTAGATGGTATTGTGGACACAATGGGCACAAAGCTGAGCGAGTTGAGGGGGATGGTGGAGGACAGGAGTGCCTGGCGGACAGTGGTCCATGGGGTCGCAAAGGGTCAGAATCAACTGTGCGACTGAACAACAAAGAAAAGTCATTATACCATTGTAAAATAACAAATCTAACGGTGACCTAAGACTTCTGTACAGTACTATATAACACTCAAACATATCTCATTGTATATATTTGTCTGGCTGTTACACGCAAGAATAAACAATTTCTAATCTGTTACATATGCAAAAATTATGTGGGCAGAATATTTTGCTGTTGAGTGAGGGACACCAGGTTTTGTAACCTTATAAGCTGGTACCAATCCTAGACATTAAGATGGGTCAGAAGGTTCCATTCCATTCTCTTCTTTAGTCTACTATTCATTCTTTAAAAAAAAAAACCAAAATCCTAACTACCATTGCTTCCAAAGGTAGGGAAGGTAGGTAGTGCTTGAATTAAACTTTGTAAATTCATTTAATTTTTTGGACCAGTGCCAAAAAAGAGCTTTCAATATCTAATATTTAAAAATAATCATTTAAAAGGTAATACTACAGTAATACCTCATATAACATTAGTATCGAATAACACGAAAATCGCATAACATCAAGGAATCTGGGGGGAAGAATTGCATCAGATAACATTAAGATCCTATGGGATGCTTCAGATAACAACCGCGAAAGCCTGTGTGGTTACAATGTATCTCTATGGATTCCATAGAGGATCAGATAACACGAAAAATCATATAACACGAAGACTTGTGGAACCAGGTTTTAGTGTTATATGAGGTTTTACTGTAATTAGAAGTCTAGTTATTGAAATAAATTAAATTTATAGTAGTTGAAACTTAGCCCTATAACTGCACTTGGACTATAATGCCAAGAAATGTTAGTTAACATAGCCAATGCTTTTGTATTTTTGTGGGCATCCCATGGCTATAACCTAAGATAACTAGGGACTCCAGGGTTGAGAAAAATACTTTGTAAGGAGGTAGTTGGTTACTATTAGTGTACGTCTTTAGCATAATAACATAAGAAGCTTTGCCAGAAAGTATAGCTCTCAAGCATCTACTAAAGTCATAGCAATCCTGTTCTTATTGCACCCAAACCAGGTCAACCTATCCTTCAAATGAAAAAGAAAATACTTACTGCATTATGCCAGGGATGTTTACAAAATACGCTACTAAACGCCAAGTTGAACTACCCATCCCACAGATTCTTGGACTTTTGCTTGTTTAAATGAACACAAGAAAAGAGAGATAACCTGTCAGTGCAAGGATAAGTTCTTTGTTTGCAGCTAAGTGTGAGATGTCCAGGAAGAATTTGATTCAGAATGTGGCATCGTGTGTGTTTGCTAGCAAGAATAGAGCTACAGCAATAATTATCTGTGAGATACAGAAACCGGTATTTTCCCCATTTTGTGAGGTGGAGCAGCGGACCTCATCTGGATGCAGAAGTAATGGGGTGACTACAACCCTCAGTAGTTGCCTGGGATCATATAGGCCAGCAGTTCTCTGAGATAAATTTTATTGAGATCTGTGTAGTTATAGTGTTTCTTATATTGGTGCACTGAAGATCCTTAGAAGGAGAAGCTAATTAGCACTGTACTGAGCTGTGGTTTCTGATCTTAGGCAATAACTTCTAGAACGGTTGTTCATTGTTTTAACCAAGTTTTCTGGGTGTTGTCATCTAATTCCGTCTATATTGCCAGCGTTAGACTATCTTTTATGAACTAAGGAAGGTGGAAACAATTTATCTTGAGAACAGGAAACATGAGTGACTTGTACTCTGCACAGTCTATCAAGTAATATTTAAATTGCAGTAACATGTCAATGATGTCAGTGGTATGAGCTAAATTTTTCAGTTTTAATCATTGATACCAGTGAGTTATTTTCCCAGTCTCTAACAATAACTAATCTTTCCAGATACTGACTGTAACATAAAAATGATCAGTATGCAAGAATAGTTTGGCAGCTTAAAACTTAAGTTCAGTGAACATGTAAGCAGAATACAGTAATTAAGTGACTTCATAGTTGAGGAGCACTGTACTTCTTAGTTAAACATGCAGTTCGAATTCCTTCTGTTTCAGAAGCTAAAATAAATGTGAATATGTAGAATTAAAGCAATTTGAATACAGTAAAACCTCATATAACACTAAAACCTGGTTCCACAAGTCTTGGTGTTATATGATTTTTAGTGTTATCTGATCCTCTATGGGATCCATAGAGATACATTGTAACCACACAGGCTTTAGCGGTTGTTATCTGAAGCATCCCATAGGATCTTAATGTTATCTGATGCAATTCTTCCCCCCAGATTCCTTAATGTTATGCGATTTTCGTGTTATTCGATACTAATGTTATATGAGGTATTACTGTATACTGTACAGTATTAAGGCAGGGATTCTCAAACTGCAGCCTGTGGCACCATTTCATTTTGCCCCCCACCGCCTCCACCACACCATGAAGTGCCATGTGGTGGAAGAAGGGCAAAATGGCTATCCGGCTCCCGAAGCTGTCTGAGGGAGTGTGACCCAGCCCCGGCTTAAAAAGGTTGAGAATTCCTGTATTAAAGGGATAAACAAAGCTGGAAACATAGCTTTTGATCAAACATTGGCCAATACTGGCTCAAAACAATATTTATCATAAGATTAGAGTAGCACCACAAAAGGCAAACCAGATATTTACGTGGTGATGGAAATTGCTTGTACACTAGTACCCCGGATAACGTTATGACTTGGTTCCACAAGTCTCGTCGTTATCTGGTTTTTAACGTTGTGCGATACATTGATCACACAATGTTTAAAAATGTCCTGTTTCCCTGGAGGCTGCAGCAAGCCAGAACGTCGGGATTTGAATCCTAACATTTTGGCTTGAGCAGCCTCCAGGGAGGTGGGGGAACTTTGGAAACAGCTTGGATCGGGTCTCCCCACCTCTCTGGACCCGGCCCCGGGGGGGGGGTCAGAGACCTCAAAATTGGTAAAAAAAAAAAGTCCATTTTTTTTTACCAATTTTGGGGTCTCTGACCCCCCTGCCGGGTCCAGGGAGGTGGGAAAACTCGATCCAAGCTATTTCTGGGCTTCTCCGACGGCCTCAGCCAGTGCAGCAAGCCAAAACATCAGGGTTCGAATCCCGACATTCTGGCTTGCTGCAGCCTCAAAGAGGGTGGGGGAACTTCAAAAATAGCGCACATCGGCTTTAGGGAGGTCGGGAGACCCGATGCGTGCTAATTTTGAAGTTCCCCCACCCTCTTTGAGGCTGCAGCAAGCCAGAATGTCGGGATTCGAGCCCTGATGTTTTGGCTTGCTGCACTGGCTGAGGACGTCGGGGAAGCCCAGAAACAGCTGCAGCAAGCCAGAACGTCGGGATTTGAATCCTAACATTTTGGCTTGCTGCAGTCTCCAGGGAGGTGGGGGAACTTTGGAAACAGCTTAGATCGGGTCTCCCCACCTCCCTGGACCCGCCCGGGGGGGGGGGTGTCAGAGACCACAAAATTGGTAAAAAAAAGTCCATTTTCTTACCAATTTTGGGGTCTCTGACCCCCCTGCCGGGTCCAGGGAGGTGGGGAGACCTGATCCAAGTTGTTTCTGGGCTTCCCCGACGACCTCAGCCAGTACAGCAAGCCAAAACGCCAGGGTTCAAATCCCGACATTCTGGCTTGCTGCAGCCTCAAAGAGGGTGGGGGAACTTCAAAATTAGCACGCATCGGGTCTCCCAACCTCCCTAGAGCCGATGCGCGCTAATTTTGCTGCTAAGAACAACTATCGGATAACGTTAAAAATCGTGTTATTCGATACAAGATTTTTCCGAAAATCTTGTAACGTTATGCGGTTTTCACGCTATATGGTACTCGCGTTATCCGGGGTATTACTGTATTAGTTATGTGAGGAAAGGGGAAAACACAACCCTTTGTATTAGAAGTGTCATATGGGGAGTGGTCATGCAGTAGGCATCTGGAATAAAAAATATTTAAATCTCCTTTGATTTGTTCAGTTTATAAAGATTCTACCACAGTGGCCACCAAACATTTTGAAATCTCTGTCTGGAGTCCAGGGTGCATGAGTGTTGTTACAGTGCATATTTCAATACGTGTGCAGCAGTCTGTATCATTGGGTGGCTTCTTACTATAACCAGCTTACTATAACCATTGCAGAGTGCAACTTTGTGTCCCAGACAGGCTCACATGTGTTCTCCCATATCTGTGTAAGAAAAAGGTAAGGAAATCACTGGAAAAAAGGCTGTAATTTAATAACTAGAATTTGTGCTTTTGGATCAGCGTTTCTCTCCCTTTCCTTTTGACATGCTATTACAACATTGAAAACCCATCTGTCTAAATAACATTAAGATAACACATTAACATTCCTTTTAAAGATTTGGCTACTTCAGTATTCCTCTGAGAATATCCATGTTTGGAAGAAAGAAGCATGAAATATTTGGCTGTACAATACACATTTTTGTTTTGCACCTTGTCATTTAATTTCTTTGAAGCCCCAATGGAAAACAGTATGAAAATTTTGGTGTTGAGAGGAAGCATGTATACAAAAGCATGGCTGTTACCCAAAGTCTAGTTTGAACACAGAGTTTTTGTTGGATTAAAGACTCTTGGCTACAAGCCTAGAAGTCTCAGATTATTGCCAGTTTTCTGAGATATTCTTAAATTGTGAGAAATACTCAGAACGTTTAGGATAGTTTGAGATAGTTTTATTGTAGAACTGAATGTTAACTAGTTGCAATTAACTTATTTAGGTTTATGTTCACCAAATAAGGTTTCATAGTATTGTTTACAAATGATTTAAACAAAAATATGCATTTTGTGGGCTGTTAATTTAGGTAGTATTTTGTTTTGCAAAAGTATGTCCAGTTGTATGCTGAGTATTGTGTTTGTTTGGGAGGACTCATCATGCCCTCATTCTCTAATTAAAAGGGTTTGTGATGTAAAACATAGGATCGTAATGTTATGATCAATAGCCAAACGTTTGTGTTGCTCTTATTTTTATTTTAAACATGGATGCTGGATAAATATCTCAGAGTCTCAGGGATAAATATCCTTAATTTTTCTTAAAGCAAGGGTTCCCAACCGTTTTACGCCATGGGTAACTAAAGCAGGGGTGGTCAACCTTGGTGCTACAGGCATTTTTGAACTTCAATTCCCAGAAACTTTGATTACTTGGTGTGCTGACATGGGCTTCTGGTAATTGAAATCTAAGAAGACCTGGAGCACCAAGGTTGGCCATCCATATGTCACTGTCGCCAAAGGAGGGTGACTCAAGGAATGAGTGCAGCTAGTGTGCCAGTTTTAACTGTGTGAATGCACTCCTGGCCACTGTTGAAACCTGGATATCCAAGGTCAGGATTGAGTCTTGGAGTACAGTAAAACACTGGATAACGATTGGATCGGATAACGCTAAAATTGCATAACGTTAAGTAATCTGGGGAGGAGAATTGGATCGAATAACATTAAGGTCCTATGGGATGGATCGGATAACAACCGCTAAAGCCTGTGCGGTTACAATGTATCTCTATGAAGCTTTAACGTTATCTGATCCATCCCATAGGATTTTAACATGGATCAGATAACACTAAAAATCGGATAACACCAAAACTTGTGGAACCAAGTTTTAGCGTTATCCGGTGTTTTACTGTACACCCAAATCTGAGTTTTCAGGAGAAGTGTTGGTTTTAAAAGCAAGTCACCTAATATTTTCATGACACAAGTGTTCGGTTGCCATTGTAACTGTGTAAACTGAAAGCAGTTCGGCCATCACATCTGAGGGATATTTTGTAAAAAAAAGAGAGAGAGAGAGAATCTAATGTTTAATCAAATCAACATTTTCTCACTTGAAGAGTTTTGATATTATTGGGTAAAGTAATAATTGAGAAGGGACATACACTTGGGAATATAAAAACTATTTATTTAAAAACAGTTAGACCAGTGCTGCCCAACCTTTGGTTTTTGGACTTCAATTTGCAAAAGCCTAAGTCAATTCCCAAAAGCACTGATCAGCCAATGTACTGACTTAGGCTTCTGAGAATTGAAGTCCCCTTGTGAAACACTAAATTAGACTAAGATAATCTTATTTAATTCTTTATGTAGCAAGAGATAGAAAAATGACAAGGAATTGCCAGATTGGTTATCTTTCTACAAAATAGAATTCTAAATTTAAAATGCTTATCAGTATCTTACCCACCTAATTTATAGTTTTTCATGTTTTAAGACCAGTTGGGTTGGTCTGAGATAATTTACTGTCTGAGACAGAGCATGTACCTCGCTCTATTCACAGTCAAGATTCATACTGTTTAAATTATTTTCCTATCTGGGTTAGAAAATCCCCCATTCAGTTAATGAAATTTAATGTCAAGTTATTTTGGAGTTGGCAGTTTTCAATAATTAAAGACTTCCCCTGTCAGTTTCCTGACTACAAAAGGGATTCTGTGAGAAATTTGGGACATTGGGTAGAGAGGTGGATTTGAAATGTTATGTTTCTGTAAAAAAAAAAAAACTACAGCTGACAGTATTCTCATTTTACACTGTGTAACTTATGGAATGGGGTTTCAGTCTTTAATTATTAAAATATAGAAATAAATCCTTTTAAAATAATTTTAAAAACTATTTAGAAAGGTAAAAGAACAATAATCATCCTTAAAATCTCTTCTTCACTTTAGTTTACATATTACAAGCCTGCCTTTCAGCAAGTCTTTGCCTACCAGCAGAACAGCAGCAGGGACAGGGGCTGTCGTGGCTCAATGGTTAAGACTCTTGCCTTGTTAGCTGGAAGGTTGGCAGTTTGAGACCCAGGTACTGCTTGATGGATTGAGCGTGCATCTATGTCCCATGTTCCAATGAAGGAGAATGCACCACCTCCCAAACAAGTCTGTTCTGTCAAACAGTCCATATTGTTGGAAAATTTCTCCCTAATGATGTCTTGCATTTTGGATCCATTAGTTTGAATAAGTTGCAGGTAGAGTCTAAGGACACTACCGTCAGGGATTTAGTGCATGAATTCATTGTGTTGAATTATGCTCATTCGTTCATTTATTTCTTTTATTTCATTCATTAGTTAAGGGTGATGTTTCAAATGGGGGAAAATAAAGACATTATGTTCATAAAATTAAGGTTTTCGTAAAATGTTCATAAAATCTAAGGTTTTCTGAGCGAAGGTAAAGGTCACCCTTGATCAAAAGTCAGTCATATCCAACTCTAGGTTTCAGTGCTCATCTCTGTTTATAGCCAAAGAGCCAGCACTGTCTGTGTCTGCAGACATTTCCATGGACATGTGGCAGGAATGGAGTGCTGTTTACCTTCCCACCGAAGTGGTCCCTATTTTTCTTCTTGCTTTTGAACATTGTGTTAACCCAAAACCATAAATCCCAATTTCATTTGTGTATATTTTTTTATATTTTATTTTTCAATAAAGATGCTTTTAACCTTTATTTTCCATTCTAACTGACTCTACCCACTATTCACACATGCCCATAGTCAGCCTACTGTACACATAATAATTCACCACAGGTGAATAACTGCAAAGGGTCTACTGTATTTTTAATAAATATTTCAATAGTCAAATCGCAGAAAAAAAGTTTTTCCTTCATGATTCCTTGAAAGTAGTTCTTCAATAAGAGGGAAAGCCAAAAGTAAAAGTGGTCATGACTTCAAAGGAGAAACTTGCTACAGTGTATCCATTTTCACATCAATGTATCTATTCTGGTATGGAGAGATACTTTTGAAGGAAAGGTTAGAAAGAGGATTTTTGTTTTAAACCATTATAGAAAATGTTTCTGAAGTCCGATCCAGATCGTATACGTGTCAAAAGAAAGGTTATTCTGTCCTCTTTCCAGCGCACTTTGGATCACTTCGATTGGTCGATTGGTTGTTGTTTTTTCCTTTCTGGATCACCGCCAAACATCTCCCCCCGTGGAAATGTCCTTTTAACAAGTTACGTTTCCCCTCAATAGCTTTTTTGTGGATTCCTGCTTTGGCATCATTTTTCTCCACATGTTTTATGCAAACTATCCACCACGGGTAGTTGTCATATTCAGTTTCTAAATTGTTTTCCCCTCTTTTTATTGGGTTTTTGTGACCTTGTTTGAGTGGGTTCTTGTAAAACACTTCATAGATTATGTTTCCAAAGTCCAATTCCAAATCTGAAAGTGTCCCCACACAGGTTAATATTTCCTCTTTCAAACACACTTTGGATCATCTGAATTGGTTGGGTAGTTTTTTTGCTAGCCCCCCGACAACTGACCCCTCCTGCAAAACTATCACTTTTCTGATGCTACTTCCGAAAGCGATGACATCATCACATTGCATTTTTGTTTCTATCAATTCTTAAAGTCACCGAGACAATCTTTCAAATGACATAAACCTTATTTTCGTGGGTGCCTTAGTTTTCGTGTTGCAGCTTCTTAAACGTACATGATTTTCGTTACATTGCAAAAGCTGCCAGACCACCCAACCATAAGAAACGTAAGACGTTCATAGAATTCATGTCAAAAAAGTGCCCCATCTTATAGCCCTTCAAATATTTGAAGATAGCTGTTATGTCTTCTTACCAGTAAAAATACAGTTGTGGTGATCCAGTGGTCTAGGGCAAATTTATTACTCCAGATTGGCAAGTTGATCCTTTGATTGGGCCATAATGAAGTGAAAACACACCAATACCATATTTGCCGGCGTTTAAGACGACTAGGCGTATAAGACGACCCCCCCCCCACATTTCCATTCAAAATATGGAGTTTGTTATATACTTGCCGTATAAGATTACCCCCTCTTCCGCACACCTTCCACACACCAAATAAAATGTAAAAGAACATCAGATTTGATTTCAACATGTTAATTTATATTCAAATGCTTATGACATGCAGAAAAACTGTCACAAGGCTGCATGTTATCAAACATGTACAGTAAACAAACAGCGCAAGTGCAAAGTGGTACTTATTTATCTACCGTATATACATGAATATAAGCCGACCCGAATATAACCCGAGGTACCTAATTTTGACCTTGAAACCCAGGAAAATAGATTGACCTGAGTATAAGCCAAGAGTGGGAAATGTAGCAACTGCTATTGAGTTTCAGTAATTAAAATACAGTAATATTAATTATTTTATTGATTTTTTAGAACTGTACTTGCACCACCCACCAGTGGTGGTGCTGCAAGTAAAGTGGGTGGGCAGGTCAATTGCACTGAGGCAGGAAGTGTTGCTCTAGCCTAGCCTCTTGCTTCCCCTGCAAGGAAGAAGCATGGCTTTTTCCTCCATCTTGGGCAGAGCAGAGACAAGGGCAGAAGGTACCAGTAAGTGAAACCCTTTCTTTTCCCCCACCAGTTTGAAAGGGAGACACAGTTGTAATGTAGAGCTTCTTTCTTCATCTGGATGGTATGTAGAATGACGTGGGTGAGCATCAGGAGGCCACTGTGGGCAGCTATGTCTATCCCAACTGAAGTGCACCCGGCGTATAAGACAACCTCCCCCCCCCCTTGGAGGCATGTTTTTCCGGGGGGGGGGGGTCGTCTTATACGCCAGCAAATATGGTATATGCATTCCATTTACAAAATAGGGAGTCAAGAAATATGTTGAATATAATGTAGAGAGGACAAAATACCTACAAGTAAAATGGACCCTGCTTTAATTTATAAACATCATTGTTAGGATATTAAACAAGGTATGCAGAAGGAACAAACTCATCCACAAACTTAGATACCACATGGGGAGCACAGCCTAATGTTCTCTGCACATCTGCCCTTGCTCTGTGTTTTTTCTGCTGCGGAGTATGTTGCCCCAGTCTGGAGAAACTGCCGATGCTAATCAATTTAGCATGGTCCTTTATGAAAAAGACCATGTAATTACAGACTGTTTACAACTGACACCTGTTAATAAAATCTTCTCACTCATGGGTAGAGTATTGTGATCCTGCTGATCAGGGCTTCTGGGAATTGAAGTTCCAGAACACCTGGAGTGCCAAGGTTCACTGTCACTGGCTCCAGATGTTAGAAGACAAGTAGCAGCAGAAGTTGAGAAGAAAAAAAGCAAGAGGCAGACCTGAGACATCCAATATTTGGACTTCAACATCATTCATCATGGTTGAAGTTATGGAAGAGCTTCGTAAAAGCAACAGCACCAATTCCATCTACAGCTGATGCTCTTTGAACTGTACTGTAGAAAATAATATTACCCAGAGGGTTATGGCCAATGAAGGAGAAGCCAGTAGGAAGTTACCATCATCAGTATGAGACATGGAAGATGCTGAATAGACTAAGACCTGGGATGACACAATGCAAAACATACCTAATGAGCTGGGGCCACCTTAATGATGGTGAACAATTTGAATATGACAAGAGACAAGACTTTGAACATCTGCTAATCTGAGATAATTTGTCAGAAAAGTATATCAAGGATTTGTTTGAAGCAAATGATAGGGTTTTTTAAACTACTGGATATTGGAAAAGTAGAGTACAGTAATACCCCGGATAACGCTAGTACCGGATAGCGCTAAAACCGCATAACATTACAAGATTTTCGGAAAAATCTTGTATCGAATAACATGATTTTTAGCGTTATCTGATATAGTCATTCTTAGCAGCAGGGTGGCTGGAAAGCTGAACGGGATTCTCCGTTCAGCTTCCCAGCCACCCTGCAGCTACGGAGGCAGGTGGGGAGGCTAGAAAGCTGAAGGGGGCTCCCCCGTCGGCTTCCCCAGCCACCCCACAGCTGCGGAGGCAAGGGCAGGTGGCTAGAGAAGCTGACAGGGAGTCCCCGTCAGCTTCCCCAGCCACCCTGCAGCTGTAGATTGGGTCCTCTGATCTCTCTGGAGCAGGCAGGGGACACGATCCAAGCTGTTTCTGGGCTTCCCCGACGTCCTCAGCCAGTGCAGCAAGCCAAAACGTCAGGGTTCGAATCCCGACATTCTGGCTTGCTGCACTGGCTGAGGACACCGGGGAAGCCCAGAAACAGCTTTGATCGGGTCTCCCCAACCTCCCTGGACCCAGCGGGGGGGGGGGTCAGAGACCCCAAAATTGGTAAAAAAAACGGACCTTTTTTTTTCTTTTAACCAATTTTGGGGTCTCTGACCCCCCCCCGGCCGGCTCCATGGAGGTGGGGAGACCCGATCCAAGCTGTTTCTGGGCTTCCCCGACATCCTCAGCCAGTGCAGCAAGCCAAAACGTCAGGGTTCAAATCCCAACATTCTGGCTTGCTGCAGCCTCCAGGGAAACAGCTTTTTTAAACGTCGTGTGATCAATGCATCGCACAACGTTAAAAACCGGATAACGACGAGACTTGTGGAACCAAATCTCAACGTTATCCGGGGTACTAGTGTAGTTTATGTATGCATAAACATTTAGATGATTAGTGATATTTTAAATTATGTTGGTTTTAAATTTTAGTGCTTTGGACTCAAATACCCAGGGCAGTCTCAGAAGAAGGGAATTTAAACTACTCTGTATTCTCCATCTGTAAATGATCACCTTATGTGAGAATTGACTTGATATAAATATTTTAACATTAATTTAGAAATTAATATCTTTCAGATTTATAGAAGTCATCTAAATCTGCCACAGCAAAGAGATATAAAAAGTTTGTCAGAGTTTTTGACCTTTCTTTAAAGAAGTGTGTTTGCCAAATACAGCTTACAGATGAAGAAAAAAAAAGTTAGCTCATTCTAATTCTGTGTGCAATGACCTATAAAGGAATTAGTTATGGTTTTGAATATATCTTTCTATTTCCTTCAAGGATTGTGTTGTTGATATTGATTGGCTAGTAGCTCTCCAAGGTTTTAGGAAAGAAGTTTTCCTACCCAACATAAATTGCACTGAGGATTGAATGTGACCCCTTCTGAATGCAATCATATGCTGCACCCCTAAGTTATCCCCCTTATGCTGATCTATAGCCCTTACTTTTATTTCTTGGACCACCATTACTATCAATCTTACAGTAGCATAATTACCAATAGTGCATTTTAACAGAATGTGTGTGGGTTCAGTGGCTTTTAACTGAATTGTTTTGCTGTAGGCAGGAAATTCCTGGTATTCTGAAAAAAAGTGCTTATTCTTTTCACAGTGAGAATGTGTTTCTACTTACTCATGTTCATAGTTTGATACTAGTGTCTTGTGTCCAGAGTTTTATGCTTAAGATCTTTTTTCTCTTGCACTCATATGGTTTATCTTTACTGTTCGTTTTTTATTGAATCCGAAGTGCTTTAGGGGAAGGGAGTCTTTATTGTTCTATATCACAGGTGGGCAACCTATAGCCCATGGCACCAAATAATCCAGCCTGTGCTGCTGCAAGTGGACGTGGATGCATTTACGACAGTTGTAAATGCACCCGTGGCTGTTGTAAACAGGTTTTACAGCAGTGTTTACAGCAGGGGAACCACCAGTCTGATCCACTCTTCTGTCTGAGGGAGCATGACCTAGCTTCATAGTATAAAGCACACTTCATCATAGGTTTAGAGCGGTGTTTTCCAATGTGGGGCCCAACAATTCCCAGAAGCCTAAGTCGGTACATTGGCTGATCTGTGCTTTGGGGAATTGACTTAGGCCTCTGAGAATTGGAGTCCAAAAACCAAAGGTTGGGAAACACTGGTTTAGAGGTTACAGCCATTGACTCCCATATACCATTATTCTTTGCAGAGCAGGTTTGTTTAACCAGTGCTCCTTATATATGTCTGAGTTCTGAAAGCTAAAAACTGAAAAAGTGAGTCGGTTTTACTGAGTAGGGCGGTATATAAATCGAAAAATAAATAAATTATAGGAACTGGAATTTCATCAAATGTCACATAGTCATATTTTGTATCTATGTCTGCTGGACAAAGTATGTGTTGGTTGAGAATTTATCAGCCTCATTTGTACTGTTAGCCTTGTTTCCGATGGCAAACCCTAGTAACAAATGGCTAATGATAAGGAATAAATGTTCTCTCACTTAAATTAAATGTGGCATTAACACAGCTGTGTACTTATAAATATATTAATGATTATTTTTTTCAGAAATGGAGGCAAAGAGCCAGCTTGAACTGTGTCCTAAATTTTATAATGGATTATGGGTTCATGCACTGATGAGCCAGCAAGTGGAATGCCTGAGTGACTGAAGAAAATGGGTGCTAATGCTTCTAACTACCCTCATTCGTGTTCCCCAAGGGTAGGGGGAAATTCTCAGGCACAACAAACATTCATAGGTAAGAAACTATATTCATCTCATATTTGGTTTTTAATTCATAAACTTCTATAGAAGTGATGGCAAACCTTGGCACTCCAGGTGTTCTTGGACTTGAATTACCAGGAGCTCAAGTCAGTACTCCCACTGATGGGGGCTTCTGGGAATTGAAGTTCAAGAACATCTGAAGTGTCCAGGTTTGCCATCACTGCAATAACCTATGTTTACTTGCAATATCTGTCATGAAGTTGTCATTACACTAGTACCTTGGGTAACATTATGACTTGGTTCCACAAGTCATAACGTTATCTGGTTTTTAACGCTGTGCAATGCATTGATCACACAATGTTTAAAAAAAGCCCTGTTCCCTTTTTGAAGAGGGAAGTGAACAGGGAGTCGATCCGGTTAGCTTGGGGAGAGAAAGTGCCCCCCCCCCCGAAAATCGGTGGTTCCAGAGTGGGGTCACCTTTGGCTTGCAGAAAGAACACGCATTCCCTCCGCAAGCAAAGGGCAATCTTGTGCTTGGGTTGGGGGGGGTTGAACGGGCACGTGTGCCTGTTTGCCCGCTGATCTCGTCACATCGGTCCTTGTCATTGTGCGAAGCCTATAGACTTCACTGTAGTTGAAAAGGTCCGGGGGACTTTTTCGATTGCAGTGAAGTCTATGTGCTTCGCAGAATGATGGGACCAGTGCAGTCTTTCCTCCTAACCCTTCCAGAGGTGGAGGGGGTGGCGAATGGGCCAGTGACAGCAGCAGAAACAGCCATGGAAGCATCATAATAAATGCCCCCGTGCCTGTTTCTGCTGCTTTTGCTGGCCCGTCCGCCACCCCCTCCACCTCCAGAAGGGTTAGGAGGAAAGATTGCATCAGTCCCTATCATTGTGCGAAGCTCATAGCCTTCACTGCAGCCGAAAAAGTCCCCCAGACTTTTTCGATTGCAGTGAAGTCTGGGCTTCACAGAATGACGGGCCCTCCTCTTATGAATTCCCCCCCCCCCCGGCCTGGATTGCCATTTGGCGATCCAAGCAGGCAAGTGGTCTTTGGAAAAGGAGGATCATCCAAGCTCCTCCAGAGGCCCTCTGCTGGGTACAGTACCTTTGGTTTTGCGAGACAAGCATTGCAAAATCAAAGGTACATTACTGGCGGAGATCTAAGCCTCAACAGGCAAAGAAAGCCCAGTGGGATTGAGGCTTGGCTTTCTCTGCCTATTGAGGCTGGGATTTCCGCCGGTAATGTACAGTACCTTTGCTTTTGCGAGACAAACCTCGCAAAAGGAAAGGTACATTACCAGCGGAGATCTATGCCTCAATCACACTGGGCTGTTCTCTGCCTGGGAAGCCCTGTGGGCTTTGGGACAGAGATCAACGTCAGGGAATTTGAGGCAAATATTTGCATCGCACAACGTTATCTTAACATTGTGCGATGCAAATGTTTGCCTCAAATTCCCCAACATTATCCGATTTTAATGTTATCCGAGGGAAATGTTATCCAAGGTACCACTGTATTTGATAAGCAGTTTGGTTCACTTAATTGCTACTGAAGAGCATTCCATATTGCTAAAGCTACCAAGCATTATCATTTTTAACCTGCCTACAGTTTCATGGTATAGTAACTTCTCAATAATCGCCAGTTTCTACTCAAAACCTATTAGTTTTGTACTGGGTTGCATTTGTTCTAGTTGGCCTATAGTTCCTGCTGTGACATGAAGCTCACTGGGTACTATTGTGCAGGTTTCTCAGACTCTCTTTGAAGGGTTTGAGGACATAATTAAGGTGTATAAAATTGTGAACAGTGTGGAAGAAGAGGATAGATGGTAAATTTTCTCCCTCTTTAGTACTATAACCTGAGGCCAACTGAAGTTGATCTGAATTGAGTTTAAGGCTAAAAAGCACATTACCTTTAACACGTAGTTTCCATTTGAATCTTTTTTAACGAATTAGGACTGTAGCAAATCATGAGGTCATATAAAAACTCAATAGATTAAGTATCATAACTAATATTTGGTCAGCTTTGTAGATAGTGAGTAGCCAGTCACATTGATGGAACTGGGATTTCAGTAGAATATGACATGCAATCTGTAGCTTTTATTCAAAATCTCTAAGTGGCAAAATAATTGTTTTTAGATGTGGCTGTTAAACTGCAGTTTATTGTTAGACTGAAGCTAGAGCCTTTTAATAATGTTCACATATTCCTTTGTTCATTCAGCATGATCAGGGTGAGGTTGATAGAAGCAGTCATGTCCATTGTAAATGAAACATACCTGAACCTAGGCTAGCCTTATCTATGATTTACTGAGTAAGGCTGTAGTGTGTCTGTTGACCTCATTCGTAGTCTTATACATGACTCTAGCGTCTCTCTTTTCAGAAATTAAAAAAGAAGCAACAATGTAAAGGGGGGGGGGACAAAATGTAAAATTGGGAAATAATTATTTAAGGCCACTTAAACTTTGTAACACAGTGCAAATGTGGAACAAGCTTTCAAAGTCTCCAGTATACTTTCTCAGGCATAGTGTAAAAAAACTAAGGAATGGTGAAGAAAGATTTTTTTAAAAAGTTAGGTTTGTTGTCACTAGGTGTGACTCTTTACCTCTAATAAAGGGGTGATAAACCTTTTTCCGTCGTGGGCCTGACCACGCCCCTGGACAGCATTGTGGGCCAGACCATACCTCTTGGAAGCGGAAGCAGGCACATTTACGGCTGATGGAAATGCGCCTACTTCCGTGTTTACGCCAGCCATGGCGGCGCAGGCGCATTTTATGGATGATGTAAACGTGCCCACTTCCGGGTGTGGCGGAGGCAGCAACAGGTCAGATGGGATGGCGTTGGGGGCTTGGGCCAGCCCACAGGCCATAAGTTGGGAACCCCTGCTCTAACATAGAGAATGCTTACCAGAGAGTAAACAAAACCGCAAAAAGAAAAGACAAAACTGTTGTGGCACCTTAAAGACTAACTCCTAAATCTAAATGTGAGTTTTCATGGGCCAAGTCCACTTCATCAAACACAAGAGTGAGGCCTCATGGCATCAGTTCATATGCATCAGGTACACAAGCACACAATGATTGGCCAGTCTAACAGAAAAATAACAACGTAGCTTTTTTACAACTGATAATAATGGAAGCTCCTTGGTTATTCAAACCTGGTGCAAAGCCTGAAGAAGCAGTGAATGAAAAATATGTTATAATAAGTTGCAGCTTGCAGTAATTGTGTGTCTCCATTCCCTGCCAACCAGAAGGCTGATGAGTCTAGCAAAACTGCCCATTGTCTTTTTAAAAGCTCACATTTTTATGGCAGTTTAACAATGTTAGCTCTGTTTTATTCCTTCCTGCAAAGGATTCCCAAATATCCATGTTTTATTTTTCACAGTGTGAGATCTGGATTGTCCCAGGCTGAAATATTAATGAATTTTGTAATCCAGGAAAGTATTGAATGCACATTTTGCTTCATGATAGACATTCCAGTTTAAATGCTAATACAGTAAAACCTCGCATAAAGAGCCCTTTGCTTAGAGACTAACTTGCTTAAAGAGCAGAATTTTCTCTGAATGATTGCCTCGCTTAACAACTAAAACCAACCAAAAACTCGCTTAACAACTAAATCAAGGTTCACAGTCCCCCCTGCCAGAAGTCACAATCAGTCACTTACAATGGTGTTTCGCTTAAAGAGCAAACTTGCTTAAAGAGTAATCCCATGGAACGCATTATGCTTTTTAAGTGAGGTACCACTGTATCTGCTGTCACACACTTGAGGAGAGTTGATGTCGTTCCTGGTTTGCAAAATCCTGATTAGCTATTTGATTGGTTCAAATTATAAGGTGGAGCAGCACTTTTGCTCATTTCTGTAGTTTGTGTAATTAGATATAGTCAAATAAAGTGTTGAAAATGAGAAAGCCTTGGTGGAGGTTGGATTAGCATTTTATGGGATAGAACTGTTTCATATCTTCCATGTAGGAAATAGTTTTATAACTTACAAAATTATATCTCCAAGGAAAAGAGACAAAGGAAAGAGACAAAATAGGAAGAATTTTGCCAAAGTGAAATCTGTTTATGTGCAGTTTCTGTCTGATTCTCTCTAATGAAAGTACATTTATTTGAAAGTGCTCTTTCTGACTGAGTGTCAGCATTAGTTTTTCAAAAAATAAGAAAAACCAACCTGTAATTGCTTTACTCTGTGATAGTTCCATGTGTGGATAAGCAGAGAAGCCAAGAATACAGTAATACCTTGCATAGCAAATTAATTGTTTCTGTGAGGCTGCTCGCTATGCGAGTTTTTGCTATGTGAGTCAGATTCGCATAGTAAAAATTCCTATGGAAAAACTCGCATAACAAGCTTTTTTAGGGGGGAAACTCGCATAGCGAATTTTTTTTCCGTTATGCGAGTTTTCCCCATAGAAACGCATGTTATGTGAGTTTTCCATAGGGAAAGTCCGACTCACATAGCGAAATTTTTTTCGTTATGCCAGTTTCCCCCATAGAAACGCTTGCTATGCGAGTGTTTCCATAGGGGAAGTCTGACTCGCATAGCAAAAATTTTCATTATGTGAGTCGGATCACTTTTTGAAAAACCTGCTCGTTGTGCGAGTTTTTTGCAAAGCAAAACGTTGTTAAGCAAGGTTTGACTGTATTGGTTTTAAAACAGTGCAGGCCCTTAAAATTTCTCCTTGTGAGTCTTCTATTTTGGTGGTGGTGGTGGGGCAATTCAAAATATTTTAGTGTTCAAATAAATGTTAATCTGATAATGATGCGGAGATTTAAACTTTAAATCTATGCTTTAGTTACACAAAACTCTCATTTTCTTTTTAGGAACTTCATCCTATTCTCATCAAGGTTATGGCTGTGAGTCTAAACTGTATAGCCTTGACCATGGCCATGAGAAACCTCAAGATAAGAAAAAGAAAAGCTCTGGCCTTGCCACCTTGAAAAAGAAATTTATTAAACGCCGCAAATCTAGTCGGTCAGCTGATCATGCCAAGCAGATGCGTGAGCTTCTCTCAGGCTGGGATGTTAGAGATGTCAATGCATTAGTGGAAGAGTATGAGGGAACATCAGCCTTAAAAGAGCTTTCTCTACATGCTAGTTTGGCAAGGCCTGAAGCTAGAACACTCCAGAAAGACATGGCTGAGTTGTATGAGTTTAAATATTGTACAGATGTCGATCTAATATTCCAAGAAACTTGCTTCCCTGTACATCGTGCAATTTTGGCTGCAAGGTGTCCATTTTTTAAGTCCTTGCTTTCGTCTTCTCCAGAATATGGTGCCGAGATTGTAATGGATATAAACACAGCTGGCATAGACCTGCCCATGTTTTCTGCTTTGTTACACTATCTGTACACAGGGGAATTTGGCATGGAGGATTCAAGATTTCAAAACGTAGACATCCTCATGCAGCTTAGTGAGGAATTTGGGACGCCAAATTCTTTAGATGTCGACATGCGAGGGCTGTTGGACTACATGTGTTACTATGATGTGATTCTCAGCTTTTCGTCTGACTCTGAATTGGTTGAAGCGTATGGTGGAAGTCAGAGCTGCTTAGATGAGGAGCTTAGAGCACACAAAGCTATCATTTCATCACGATCACCATTTTTCCGGCATTTGCTGCAGCGGAGGATACGAACTGGTGAAGAGATTACAGACCGAACACTTAGGACTCCAACAAGGATTATTTTGGATGAATCTATCATACCAAAAAAATACGTGAGAGTAATTTTAAATTGCATGTACACAGATTTTGTGGACCTCTCTATTTTGCACAGCAGCCCTTCTGTGGGGAGTTTAAGTGAAGTTCAGGCTCTTGTAGCAGGAAAGTCAAGTATGACAAGAGCTGAAGAAGCTATGGAACTTTACCACATCGCACTCTTTTTGGAGTTCAGTATGCTTGCCCAAGGTACTTTTTAATTTTATTCCTTTCAGAACATTGCTTAAATCTGGAGTCAGCTGTTAAGATCCTCACAGATTTTTCATGTCTGTAGTTTCTAATTTAATATATAAAATAGATTATATGCAGTATAGGTTTTTTTGCCCTTTCTGTGGGCAAAAGCTTACAAGATCACATTATTCTGGGTGAAAATATAGACAACTTGGTGTGCAATACAGATGGCTATTCTGACTTCTTAACATTCAGCAATTTATGGTCCAGTTTCACACCTGATTTTGTTACTTCATTGAGAGTAACTTGTAGGATTCTGTCAAAAGAAACTGCAATTGTCACTTAATTAAAGTGATCTTTGTCACAGCATAGCTAGTACCTCCAGCTAGAGAGAGATATGTAAAAAACTGGTATTTACGAAGATAGGATACATGATAAGCATGTGAAGAAAGGTCGCAGGCCATGAGGTAAGTTTGAGAAAGGCATATGGGAAAGAAAGAAAATAAAACAAGAACTGTTCCTTTTATAATAGGGGTGGGTAATTTTGGTGGCCTTGTGGACCAGATTTTAAATCCTACAGGAGGACCATGCAGAGAAATGGCCAGAAATAACCAATTTCTAATAAAACAAAACAGAAAAAGTCTGAATGGGTCATTTTCCTCTTTTGTGCTGGAGAGATGAAAAAGAAATATAAATACGAACATGCAGTTCTATGCATCTGTAGAGTAAGCCCCACTGACTTCAACCTTGCTTATAATGAACTAGTTTCAGGTTGTACTGTGAAAAGTTCCTCAATTTCACAGCAGAGTATCTTGCTCAAGCATGCATTTCTGCAGTTGGGTGGAAAATAGGAGATGTAATAATATGGAATAGGAGACAGTGCAGGAGCAAAGTGTTCAAGCTTCATCTTTAAAGTGAAATGTATAGTCTTAGGGCTACTTTCTGTATACCCCTTGCAATTATTTCAGCCCTCTGTATATACATCACAGCACAGTTTGACTAGTGAAAAAGATATGCATGTCTCAGTAAACCACAAAACAAACATGAATCAGTAAAATGATGTTGCAGTAAAAAAAAAATCATTTCTGTATAAGGCTCCACTGATAAAATCATACAAGTATACTGTGAGAGCAGAGAAAGCAAAATCACAGGCCTCATTGTTGTGTCTAGTTCTAGGTACCACAGTTTTAGATGGATGTTTTTACTTCCTTGGTTTTATTTACGTGATGATTCTGTAATTTGTGTGGTACATCATATCAAGTTCAGAGAAGGGCAATAAGGATTATCGGGACTAGAAACGATGTCCTATGAGAAAAGGCTGAAGGAACTAGGCATATTTAGACTTGGGAAAAGGCTGAGAGGAGTTATGATAGCACTCTTCAAATACTAGAAATATTGTCATATAAAGGAGGGGTAGGATTTGTTCTCAATCTCCCAGAGTGTAGGATGTGTAATAATAGACTCAAGATAAGGAAGCCAGATTTTGGTTGAATATCAGGGGAAATCCTGTCTATATTAATGGTATAACCAATGGAGCCAATTACCTTGGGAGGTGACAAGTGCTCTAGCGCTAAAGTCATTCAAGAGCAAAGTAGACAGCAATTTGTCAAATAGTCTTTGATTTGGATTCCTGCATTGAACAGGACATTGGACTCAGCAGTCTTATACACTTCTTTGAACTCCATTATTCTACTATTGTATGATTGTTAAAGGTAAAGCTGTTATAAAATATTAATCTGTTAAATGGTTTCACTTCTGTGTCAGAGAGTTTTTGATCTGGAATAGAAATGGCAGTGCTAACCTCTTAATATTACCTAACTGGTGTGCTACTGCTTTTCTTTGAAGTAAACTCCCTCTTCTTTTCTTTTGCCTCAGGTATGGCTCTAGTCAGTGTTAATGCTTCCATATTAATAGTCTTTGAATATGCTTTAGCAGATCTTACTAAAACAGAGCAATGGTAGCTTTGGGGCTGACAATTTAAACTGGCCTTTCCCCATGGGATGTCTTCACTTCTTAGAACATTGGCATCTCCAAGCATTGTGGCCATGTGTGGTGTGATGGTGGGAATTGTAGACCTGTGCATATATAGACCATTAGGTTGGGGTGAGGGAAGTTGAACTAAACCCTGGTCAAAGAAAATAAGTGTGTGTGTGTGTGTGTCTGCTGAATGGGAGTCTACAGGCTATTCAACTATGTTATGGCTGAAAGAAAAATGTGAAGTCTTCACCAGGCTTTAATCAGAAACATTCACTTTTTGAATATTTTTAAAATATAATATTGATGGTGAAATCCTTAGTGAATCCCTACTACTTATGGCAGTGTTTCCCAAATGCTGGTGTTTGGACTTCAATTCCCAGAAGCTTAAGTCAATTCCCCAAAGCACTGATCAGTCAATATACTGGCTTAGGCTTCTGGGAACTGAAGTCCAAACACCACCATTTGGGAAACACTGACTTATGGCATTCTACCCTGCCTTTAGTGCAGTCATATGTTTGAGCGTATAACTAAAAAACCAGAAGTTAGGAACATTTGTAGACAAAGAATTCCTACGCTAGTTGTTAGTCTACACCAGGGGTGGCCAACCTTTTCTGTCACGGGCCTGACCACACCTCCAGACAGTAGCATGGGCCTGACCACGCCCATGGAAGCAGATGCATTTAAATGCACCCGTTTCCACATTTATGCAAGCCATGTGCATGTTTGTGCATGTGCAGGTGTGTTTTACAGATGATGTAAACATGCCTGCTTCCACTTCTGGGTGTGGCGGAGGCAGCGACGGGCCGGATGGGATAGCGTCCGGGGTCGAAACTGGCCCATAAACGGTAAGTTGGAAACCCCTGGTCTACACATTGGGTGGGGAATCTGGAAGCTGTAGTCCATAAGTTCTGCTACAAATAGTCAGGGAGGATCTGTTGCTTTTAAATATGCCCTCATTTTCTGAATTTCCATGTGCAGACATTTTGATTTAAAGGAGATTAGGCTGTTTTTGCAGATTATGCAAAAGAGTTGACATGATTTCCTCGACATATTGAGAACATATTTGGGAAATTTAGTAGCAGCAAGAGGCTTTTAAATTGATAGACACAGGCTGGAATAATTTTAAATGCACTGCATAAAGGACAATGTACTGTACTAGTAACCCTATGTATCAATTAACAGTATGGTAGAGTGCATACCTAAAACAGTGATTAAATATATTTAAAATGTCGAAACTCCTTCAAACCCCAGTTGTGGAAGAATGGTGTGCGTTCTTTACCTAGACAACCCAGAAGAAGGGTCAACATAAGTCCATAATTTCATTTAATGACACACCATTATACTACGGATGGCGCGCACGCACCCGAGCGCACACATCCACACACATAATGTTTACTGTACTTTGAAATATCCAATCATCAGATATGAGTACAGAAGATACAAAATAAATATTTATATGCTCTGTTTTGGTGAGGCCAGCATGGAGACCTATTTCTTTTTAAATGGATTCAGTGCTAGAGTGTGCAATTTACTGATGGATAGTACTGATTTCCATCTATGATATCTTGAAATTCCTATAAATTGGATGCAACCTGACACCATATAATACTCTCAGAATCATCATCTTTACTTCCTCTTCTGCTGCTTTGGGTGTTGAAGGAGATACTGTACAAGGTTCCTGTTCTTGCACTTCTAGTGGCCTCAACCATTGTTATTTGGTGTTCTTGTAGTATGTCTTTGATGTTATCTCTCCATCTTCCTCTGGCTTTGCCTGGCACTTTTTGTCCTCTCCTCCCATATATGCCTTTGTACGATATGGAATTCCAAGAGATTCTCTCCAAATGAGCAAAATACTTTGTTGTCTCTGTGAGGTTTAAAATTGGTTCTAATCCAGTTCCACACTTTTATGTCAGAATTTTGACAGTAATTTGTGTACTTTATGTGCAGTCTGCTTTCAACCCTGTGCTTTGA
Source organism: Furcifer pardalis (assembly GCA_030440675.1). Lineage (NCBI taxonomy): Eukaryota > Metazoa > Chordata > Lepidosauria > Squamata > Chamaeleonidae > Furcifer > Furcifer pardalis. Next base: position 24,189,117 of record CP126894.1, read on the forward strand.
TTTCCTGTAAAAATGGCTTTTAAAGCTGGCATTTCTGTTAGTGGCAAATATAGGAAATTCAGCTAGTAGGGCTGAAAGAGATTACTGCCTCTGATCCTGGGAAGCTACTCTCAGTCATATTAGATAGCATTAAGATAGTAGATGACAGTGTTCAGCATCTGTTAAGAAGAGAATGATGAGACTAGGTTGGAGCAATAGTGTTTCTTACTTACAGTTCTAATTTGTATTTCTGCTGTGTGTTATAAATGTAAGTATGATAATAGAAGAATGCCAAGTAGCACTATTAATGTATTTTGTATTCTAATTATAAATTTGTCAGTTTTGCTGAGAACACAAATGAAAATGCTACCAAATGACAAGTATTGAGATATTTTGGCTTTATTAATTATTTATTTATTTAAATTTGTTTATCGCCCTCCTCCCCGAAGGGACCCAGGGCGATTCACAACACGTCAGCATCGACAACAGTTTAAAACCAGTTCAAAAATTAAAAGTTTTAAAAGAAGCTTAAAAACTTAACATTAAAAACTAGGCGTTGTAGCTAGGAGGCACTGGGGGTCAAACCAGCCAGCCAGCTGGGGAAATTGAGCCATCAATTCCCCAGACCTGACCCGCCAGCCAAGTTTTCACTCCTTTCCTGAAGGACAGCAGCTCCGTCTGCAGGCATAGTTCTATTTGGAGGAGGTTCCATAGGGCCGGAGTGGACACCGGGAAGGCCCTCCTTCTAGTGCCAGAGAGGTGCACCTCTCTGGCCGATGGCACAACCAGAGAGCCTCTCCGGTCAGCTCTGGTGGGACGGACAGATAAGCAGTGATTATTCTCTTATGTGGAGAGCTTTCTAAGCTTGAATGCTTTAAACCAGGGATTCTCAACCCACAGCCCGTGGGCTGAGTCCAGGCTACGGCACCAAATCATCCAGCCCATGACCTTGCCACTTTTGCCATTGCCATCTCAATCCATGTCTCTTCCACTTGGCTTGCCCTGTGCCTAACGGCGCTCCTTAGCAGGGTGGATGTTGTAAGGCTTACAACAACCACTCTGCTACAGAGCGCCGTTAGGAACACGCCAAACCAAGCGGAGGAGACAAGGATTGAGGTGGCAACAGCGGAAGCGGCTGCTGGAACAAGGTAGTAAACCAGATGATTTGGTATCATGCAGCTCTTCCAGGCTGGTAAGTAGAAAAATGGCCTTGGGAGGGAGTAGTGGGTGGGTGGGTGGGATTGTGGGTGGCTCAGGGTGGTCCCGCTGCTGCCAGCAGCGGTGGGGGAGTAGTGGGGGCTGGGGATGGTCCCACTGCCACCAGTGACAGTGAGGGAAGTAGTGGGGGCTCAGGGTGGTCCCGCTGCCGCCAGTGGTGGCACCTATCCAGCCAATCAATATTCTGAGTGGTGTGATCTGGGCCCCAGCTTAAAAAGGTTGAAGACCCTTGCTTTAAATCGGGTGGCCAGCCTTTTTACTCTGCAGGCCTGACCATGCCCCAGGACAGCTGAGCTAACCAAACCACACACCCTGGTAGCAGAAGCAGATGCATTTACAGCTGTCATACATGTGCCCACTTTCGTGTTTATGACAGCTGTGAGTGCATTTGCGTGGGCGTGTTTTATGGCTGATGTAAATGTGCCAGCTTCCACTTCTGGGTGCGGAGGTGGAGGCAACGGGCTGGATGGAATAGCATTGTGGGCCAGCCAATCGGCCATCATTTGGGAACGCCTGCTATAAGCACTTACTTCTCTAACTTGTAGTCTAGAGATCCTTTCATTAACTACACAGCTGGCTGCTACAGAGCAATTTGAAAGGTTCTATTTCAGTTTAAATGCTTCTATTATTTTAGGAAACTTAAATGCAAAAACCTTATTGAATAGGGGAATATGTATGTTGGAACTAATTGAACAAGATGGTCCCTTGAGTGAAAAGGTGTGATGTTTGCTACTTTCTTTCTGCTCCCCTGTGACCTCAAACATCTGCTCTGGGGACTGGGGAATCCTTCAGAACAGTGTGTGAGGTAATAATTGAGGGTGCTGAAGGAAGATAGTATTCACAAAATTTGTTGTCCCAACATATTCCTCCTTCAAGGAGCCACCACTAGATTCCAGGTCCATTTGCCAGCAGAAGATGATTTTCTGTTTGTAGGGAATACGCTTATTTCTCCATGCTTAATTTGCAGACTGGTATTCCATCAATAGCTCAGTGGTTTATCTGGCTGCAAAGGCAGATGTTGGAAATTTGATTTCCCCCTATGCTTCCAGGGAGAAGAGCCTGCCTGTGTGGCCTTGAACAAGCTGCACAGTCCCAGCACACCCACAGAAGAAGGGAATGGTAAACCGCTTCTGAGAATTCTCTACCTAGAAAACCTGGAAACAGACACCATAAGTCAGAAGTGACTTGATGGCACACAATTATTATTATCCTGTCTGAAGGTAGATGGAGGCTTGCATTCTCATTGTGTTGTTCTGTATATTGTCCATTTCAGAGGCGGAGGTCATGCAAAGTGTATGTTATTGCAAACTGGATCTCCTATTATGCAAGATCAGCCACTGTTGTAATGAGCATTATGTGAACTGGAGGACACGGCAGCAAACTTGACCTAGGCTTTATTAAACTTCTATACCTGTTAACAGATACTCCAAAAGCTACAAACAGTGATAACCAGTGGTGGGGTTCAGCAGGTTTGCTCCAGTTCGCCAGAACTGGTAGCAGAAATTCTGTCTGCCCTGCCCATCCAAGTTTTGAAATAAAGTAGTCCTAATTTGGGTGCAATGCAGGGCTTCCCCCTGGCCATGCCCACCATACCATGCCCACAGAGTAGGTAGTTAAAAAAATGAATCCCACCACTGCTGATAACCTGTATCTACAGCAGTGGTGCCTAAACTTTTTTTCTTGCTGGCCAGTCCCACCCCCGACACACAGCTGCAGGGGCCAGAGGCAGGCTGTTCCCACTGCTGACAGTTTTGATGCCAGCAGTGGTGGCGACGGAGGCAGCATTTGTCCTTTTCCCAGGCTGCTCTGAGCAGCCTCTCACTCGATCCTTTCCCCTCAGCATCCTGTCATTAACCCAAGGGTGCCCAAACTCCGGCCCGTGGGCCTAATTGGGCCCCTGCATATAATTAATGTGGCCCATGGTGAACACCCGGGCTTCACCGCAGACCGCCCCTCCCCACACCCACCACCTGACATCAGCAGTGGTGGCGATGGAGGCAGCGGCTGTGCTTTTTCCAGGCTGTTCCGAGCAGTCTCTCACTCGATCCTTTCCCCTCAGCAGCCTGTCCTGAAGCCAATCACTGTTTGGGAAAAATTTTCAGAGCCTCCTGCAAGTCAAAATTTGAGGTTCTAAGAGAGCCCCCTAGCGCGCTTGAGATGATGTCATCCAGAACGCACCAGAGGGCTCTCTTAGCGCCATGAATTTTTACTTCCCGGAGGCTCCGAAAATTGCCCCAAGGCAGTGATCGGGTTAAGCCAATGGTGCCCAAACTTTTTTCATGGGTCGGTCCCACCCCCAACACAGCTTCAGGGGCTGGAGGTGGGCCGCTGACAGTATCCAGGCTCACTGTGGACCGCCCCTCCACCCGCTCCCACTGCCTGACAGCAGCAGTGGTGATCGTGCTTTGTCCTGGCTGCTCCAAGCAGCCTCTGGCTTGGTCCCATCCCCTCTGCAGCCTTTGCCAAAGCTAGTCGCCTCGTTGGGGAAATTTTTGGAGCCCCCTCTGTTTCAAATCCATGGAGCTGGAAGGGTAAACCTGGCATGCTGCGGTGACGTCATCCTGGGCACGCTAGGGGGCTCTCCTAGCGCCAGGGGTTTTGAAATGAAGGAGGCTCCGAAAATTTCCCTAATGCGCCGATTGGCTTTGGTAAAGGCTGCAGAGGGGATGGGACCGAGCCAGAGGCTGCTTGGAGCAGCCAGGACAAAGCACAATCGCCATCGCCACTGCTGACGTCAGGCAATGGGGGCGGGTGGAGGTGCGGTCTGTGGTGAGCCTGGGTACTCATCGTCGGCTGCGTTAATGATATGCACGGGCTTAATTGGGCCCACGGGCCATAGTTTGAGTGCTGTAATGGGAGGAAATTTGATCTCCCAAGTGAGAGATGTTCTGGTTCAGGGTAACCACTAATTAATTTCCCATTTTTTTTGCTGAAATCATGTGATTGAGAAGGGCAGAGAGTCAAAATGTTCAGGAAGGGAAAATAGGATAAACAAGAAAAACAGGGCTGAAACAACTTGCAAACATATGTTTATACCTTACATGAGTATGATACTAAAGTGATAACAGTAAAAAAGAAAAAAAGCAAGATTTGTGGTTTACATATTTTGCTTCATTCAATAGTAGGTATAGATGATGCAATCTAGAATAGGGGTTCATAACCTATGGCCCACGGTGCCACATAATCCAGCCCCTCTACCTCGCTCCAGCTGCTGCCAATGCTGCCGGAATCGGCTGCGGACTCATCTGTTTACGTAAATGCATTTATGCAGCCATAAATGAATCTATAGCTGTCATAAACACATTTACTACAGCTGTAAATTAGTCACGACAGCCATGGATGCTTTTTACAGCACCAGTCCACCCCACTCAGCTCTCTGAGGGGGCGTGGTCTGATCCGCGGCTGGGAAACATTGAGAACCCCTGATCTATAATGAGGGCTGCTATAAGAGGATGGCTTTAACCCAGGGATTCGCAACCTGTGGCCCGTGGTGCCATTTCATGTGGCCCCCATCCACCCACCCACTCCAAAACACTAGGAAGTGCCATGTAGTGGAGGAAGGGCAAAATGGCTCTCCAGCCCCTGAAGCTGTCTGAGGGAGTGTGACTCAGACCCTGGCTTTAAAAGGTTGTGAACTCCTGCTTTAACCCATTTCCCTTATCCTGCATCGTCCTGTGCCTACTATTTTAATGGGAAGTGAAGGGAAACATCCACTACAATGGACAGGAGGACCTCCAGCTGTCCCTGTATTTTCTATATACCCCTGATAGTGAACTTTGCCACTCCAGGTGTTTTTGGACTTCAGTGACCAGAAGCCCAAGTCAACATTCCTGCTGATCAGGGCTTCTGGGAATTGAAGTTCAAGAACAGCTGAAGTGCCAAGGTTCACCATCACTGCTATATATCATTCCACCTGGAAGCAGAGCTCAAAGACATGCAATGTGCATCTAGAAAGCCATTCATGTGTTTACAAATTAAGTGAATGATGTCTTGTTTAATTTAGTCTTATAAGATCTCACAAGTGCAGGTGTAATAAGCTACTCAGGAAAACCACAAGCACAGAATTTTATTATCTATGTACCTGTATATGAAAACCAGATATATTGAGAAGAGCACACTAGACACAACTTTCTGACATCACTTTAAACAAGTGAAAGTAATAGTCAAAATGGAGGCTGTTCTGTCTGGGTAACCTCTTCACGTGAACTTGAAAGAGTCAGGGTTATGGCTCATGGGGAGGGCCTATTCAGATAGAGTAATACCCCTTTTTCAGACTGTTACTTTCATATCTGGGAAGTAGTGATTAGGAGATGACAAAGCTAGCATGATCCTTTTTGTGTATGTGGGCTCCACATGGTAAGATAGCTGAATGGGCTTTGCTGTTTGAGAAATGGATAGCCAACGTTGCTAGAATTTTGAGACTCTGGATCAGGAATTCTCAACCTTTTAAAGCCAAGGGGGGGTCACATTCTCTCAGACAGCTTCGGAGGCTGGATGACCATTTTGCCCTTCTTCCACCACATAATACTTCCTGGTGTGGTAGAGGCAGCAGGGGGGCACATGAAATGGTGCCACGGGCCACAGCTGGCCCACAGACCACAGGTTGAGAATTCCTGTTCTAGATCAGGGGCAGCCATCCTTAGCGCCCCGGATGTTTTTGGAATTGAATTACCGGTACTGTACAAGAATCCCAAGCCAGCACACCCGCTAAGATTAGTAAATCATACTAGAATAGGCTCATTGAATTATTTGAGATTTCATGAATTAACTGTTCCATAGATTTCCTTGATTCAAACAAGTCTACTCTAATTGCAGTTTAACTTTAGAGATAGCTGCTTAGTAACAATGTGTAAAGAAATGGGAAACAGAATTGATTGCCGCTATTTTCAAACTTTGGCTGATATTAATCCTGGAGCTGTTCTTGTTTTACCTTGCAATAAGATAACAGGGGTGGACATTCTTGGAAATTTGGAATTTCTTTCAATAGTTTCCTCGAGTGACAGTGGTTACTCTAAAGTGGCAATCCAAACTGTTGTCCTCTGCAACTTTATGTTGCCACTTTCTTAGAAGTGTGCACATTCAGGTGCTACAACTTTCCATAACTAGAGAATTACTGGAGGTGGAGTTAAGCAAGGAGATTATGAAAAATATGTGTAGTTTACAACAATCTTAAGTGCATTCTGGGAGGAAAATGTCATGATTAAGTTGTGTCTTTTTAAAGATTTAAATCAAATCTACTCTTTATTTGTTTTATCTTAATCCAGTTGATAGAGTTACTGTTTGGTTCCTTTGGAAGAATAATAATAAATACAGAGTACAGTACAATGACTACACTCATGCAAAAACAGAATTGGTATGCTGCATAGTTAGATTATAACTGACATTTCACTGAAATTCAACTCCAGCAAGGAAAACATTTGAAAGCAATGACCTATTCCCTGTGCCACAAAGAATCTTGTTTATATGCTAAAAGCATAGAGTATCAAACATATGCTAATGATCATTGCCAGATTTTTGTCTCTGCCTGCTTTATTCTGTGGCCAACCTCATTGCCCAGTTTTAACAGTATTTCCCAAATAGTAGCTCTGGAACATGGGTTTGTATATGTAGGAAACTCAAGAAACTTTTCTTCACAGTGGAGCTTTTGAAATAAATTCTGAAGAGTAATACATGAAGAATACACACATATCTTTTAGGAAGTATTGCTGTACAGTTCCCAGACAAAGGTTTGCTTTAGTTAGAGTCAGTAGACAATGGTATGTTTTTTAAAAAATTGTGTCAGAAGCACACAAAGGTGGTTTCTGGGTTGAAAGGGTTTTTGCTGGAGGAACTCAGGGGACACCCGAATGAGGTGCCTTTCATGTCCCCAAGATCTTTTCCCACCAAAGCGGTCCCTATTTATCTACTCTAGGGTTCGGTGCTCATCTCCATTTATAGCCAATGAGCCAGCGTTGTCTGCACGTGCAGACATTTCTGTGGACATGTGGCAAGCATGCCTAGACACCAGAGTGCACAGAACGCTGTTACCTTCCTGCCAAAGTGGTACCTATTTATCTCCTTGCATTTTCTTACTTTTAAACTGCTAGGTTGGCAAAAGCTGGGACAGACATGGGCGCTCATTCCATTGTGCAGGACTCGGTTCTTGAACTGCCGACTTGCTGACCTTCCAGCTAACAAGACAAGCTTCTTAACCACTGAGCCACCGCAGTCCCAATAGTATACTAGGTTTAATAGTATACGGCGAGTGGGCGGCAATATAAATTTGAACTAATAAATAATAATAATAAATAAATAAATGAGCCATACATCTGCATGCTCTGTTCCTGGTTTCACATGTGATTTGTGAGCACTGATTAAATTACAGTTTGCCAGCTCACATCTCACAGGATGCTGAGTTCTGATCAGCCAATAAGTAGAGGTGAAAAATGAAGGAAGGAAGAAACTGTAGACTACAAAGTCTTGGATTGGTTTTATTCATTAAAACATTTATGAATTGTTGATCTGTCTGAAAGGGTCCCTATTCATTTTAAAACCAACGAACAGACTAAAACACTAACTTCAGGACATCTAGGCACAGTATAGTTTTTCAAAAATACAATCAATGCTTTTTAGCATGCTTAAAGCTTGATAAAAATGGGGCCAATCTGATTTCCGTAGAGAGGGAGTTAAGCTTGATTACCGCTCTCTGTATCCTCTGATATTATGGCCATACTAGCTGAGGGATTCCAGAGAGAGAGAGAGAGAGGTTTTTTTAGATAGAAAATTACAGAAACAAAAAACATACACAAAAGAAACAAATTAAACATTTCCAAACATTATTTCTCTTAACAATTCTACTTATGTGTATTTAAATCATTACTTTACTCAAATTATTCACATTAACGTGGTTTTTCAATTTTTCTTGTAACACAATACATTAAACACCCATGTGCAGTAACACTGTGTCCTTGAATCTACCTGTTGTCTCCTATAAGCTTATTTATTTTGCCAAAAATAAAAAAGTCTCCTTTATTTTTTTCCAATGTGTATTGTAGAAATGGTTTCCAAATATCCCAGAATCTATTTTGTTTCAATATCCCTTTTTTAATATTTAAATCCCATGTGAGTTTTTCATTAAGTGCCATATCCCAACTATCGGTATACCACTGTGATGGCGAACCTTGGCACTCCAGATGTTCTTGGACTTCAATTCCCAGAAGCCCAAGCACCTTGTATGGGCACGTTTTACTTCCGCTTCCGGGAGCGACGAGGGCAGCGTGGACTGGATGAATCGCAGTAAACCCATTTGTGTGGATTCACAGGATGCTTGGGCTTCTGGGAATTGAAGTCCAAGAACATCTGGAGTGCCAAGGTACGCCATCACAGTCCTGTACCATCGCCACAAAATTTTGTAATTATGTTATTTAACCTTCGTGGATAGGCTTCACATATTTTTTTCCACTTTTTCTTCTAGTTTTCATCGGAAATGCTTATATCTAAATCCGTTTCCCACATTTTTTAGCATATTCTGAGATTCTTCGGTAACATGTATCATTTTATATAATTTGCTTACTACTCCTTTTATCCCCATTAAACCTCTTCTTATATATCATGTCCTCAAAAGCTGGCTGAGGAATTCTGGAAGCTATAATTCAACAAAATTCCAAGTTCTGCCTCCCAAGTTCTGCAAGTGAGATATTGTGGGCAGTAATCTAGCTTCTTTGGACATCGTGATTGGGCTTCTGAACATCATATATCCAATAAATTGCTCTAACTCTAATTTATTCCTTCAGTAATTTAGTCCCAAACAGGATGGATTTTATTTAAATCAAATCGATGTAAATTACTACAGTAAAACCTCATATAACACTAAAACCTGGTTCCACAAGTCTTGGTGTTATATGATTTTTAGTGTTATCTGATCCTCTATGGGATCTATAGAGATACATTGTAACCACACAGGCTTTAGTGGTTGTTATCTGAAGCATCCCATAGGATCTTAATGTTATCTGATGCAATTCTTCCCCCCAGATTCCTTAATGTTATGCGATTTTAGTGTTATTCGATACTAATGTTATATGAGGTATTACTGTATTTAAATCACTAGTTAGTAAAACTAGATTTAAATCATGATTTTCTACATAAAGACTCATTCTTGCTGTGATATAATCTTAATATTTACAACCAGATGTTGGTTTGTTTTTAGAACAGCAAGTTTTCAGATTTGTTTCACAGTCATATCAAAAAATATTGGTTTGGTTATACTATTAAACACTCATCAATATTTCACCTTGCAATAATTTTACAATTATTTATCTCCAGTTTGATAGGTAATCATTTACATTTGAACAACTTTTCTGCTGTAATTTATTGGAGAGAGAATAATAATCTTTACCTTAATAACAATTTTAATAGTTTTATTTTACTAAAACAACATTAAAGCATATGTATTCTTTTATTTGCTTAAACAGTCATATTTCTTTATGGTTTGTTTAATTTGTTTAAACAATATATATTGTGTATATATATTTAAAGACTTAGATTATCAGCTTGGTCCACTCATGAAAAAACTTAAAATACTGTCCTCTATAGGGCACTATAGAGAACAAATAGGTCAATCTTGGAAGAAATCAACCCTGACTGCTCCTTAGAAGGTCAGATAGTAAAGATGAAGCTAAAGTACTTTGGACATCAAATGAGAAGAGAGGACTCATTTGAGAAAGCCTTGATGCTTGGAAAGGGGGGGGCAAAAGAAGAAGGGGGCAGCTAAAGATGAGATGGCTGGATGGTATAGTAGACACATTGGGCACAAAGCTGAGCAAGTTGAGGAGGATGGTGGAGGACAGAGGTGCCTGGCGGACAATGTTCCATGGGGTTGCAAAGGGTCGGAATCGACTGCGCGACTGAACAACAAAATGGGGCACTCAGTTTTCATCATCAGCCCCGTTTTGAGTATTTTGGCAGAGACTATACCATCTATTTTCTCCCAGTTTTGTTCACAAACTGATGCACTACTCAAAATAGCCCACAACAGAGTTCTGTTTAACATCTTGTGCGAGCAATAGCTTGGTTTCACCCATTATTTTCAGAGCTGCTGCTGGAAAATTTACAAATTGTATTGAATTAATTTCGAGTGGACACTTGTTCATATAATTGATATTCATCTATAAGACATAGGACTTCAAAGTCAAGCATGAAATCTTCAGCATAAAAGATCAAATTATAATGTCACTGTGTAGTCCACTAGATCCAAGACATAATTTAAGGTTTTATTTAGAGCACGGAAGACTAACCTTGCTTAATAGATGTCATATATTCGTTTCTGTTTTACATCAGTGTCTTTTGTGGAGAAGATTGTAAATTATTTTGTATGCATTATGAAATGTACTCAGTCTGACAACTTCTAACCAAAAGTTGAAGAATGGACATGTGAAAAAGTAGATATTAGACGAAGACATCAGTTGTCTGCCAGCTCAATTCTCCAGTGATTAAACTGTAAAATCAGAGTTTCTGCAGCCTGATAAGCTATCATATGGTTCTTTTTTGTGGAAACCATGCTGTTATGTGTCATACTTAGTGGTTTAACTTGTCTGGGATTTAATCTTTGTGACAAGAATAGATAGGATTTGGATATAACTTTGAAGCCTACACATTTAAAAAAAACGTTACTGTCATATATGATGCTTGTATTAGGGCCGAGGTTTAGTGGTTAAAACACCGAGCTTGATGGCCGGAAGGTTGGCAGGTCAACAGCTCAAAACCTGAGGTCTGCTAGACAGAGTTTGCTCTTGTCTCTGTCCCAACTCCTGCCAACCTGTCAGTTCAAAAGCAAGAAATTGCAAGTACCTGTACATAAAAATGTATCATTTCGGCGGGAAAGGTAACACTTTTCTATGTGCTCCAGCATCTAGTCATGCTTGCCACATGACCAGAGAAATATCTGTAGACACAGCACTGGCTCTTTGGCTATAAATGGAGATGAGCTCCAACTCCTATAGTCGGACATGACTGGCTTTTGGACAAGGGAAACTTTTACCTTTATGATGCTTGTAATAACATACTGATTTAAAAAAAAAGGCAGGGGGAGAAGATTTAGGTCAGTCCTCAGCACTTTAAGACATGGGGCTGCATTAAAGTGCCTAAAGAGGGACACAACTAAAATCAACAAGCAACAAAATTATTAATCTACCAATTTAAATCAAAAGTAAACATTCAGAGTTCAATAAAGAAATGTTATTATTACGGGTGTCTGAACTCTGCTGGCCAGCAAGGCACCCAGAATGGACAAAATGCTAGTATGGAAGAGAAGACCAAGAGGGAGTTGATAGAAGGAGCCATGGAGACCAGAAGAATAAATGTTGCTATTGTGTTTCCTGTAAGAAAGAGACAAGAAGAATAGCAGGAGAAGTGCTGCTTCCCCATTGTGGAAGAACAATCTGTGTCTGAGGGGAAATGCCATGCGGATGATAGCAATAAGCAAGCAGGTTGGAGAACCTCACAAAAAGAGCTTCGGAGCCTCATGTAGCCCACAAGACACAGGTTGAGGACCCCTAATGTAGGTGTGTTACATAGATTTGGCATACAAGTAAAATAAAAACTTCTTGCAGCGTATAGTTTTTACAAAATGTGTTGTGACTTTAGTCCCTCCCTACGCACCAGTCGCCATTGCCGGGCAGCGATCCGAGATCCACCAGGCCGTACTGGTCGGACTCGGACTCCGAGGCCTTCTTCCTACCGCCCAGCATCTCGGGTTGGTCAGAAGGCTCCGACGATTCGTCAGATCAGGAGGAGGATCAGTCGCCCCCCGTTGCCACCGATAAGTCGCCGGACGATAACATAGATTTGGCATACAAGTAAAATAAAATAAAAACTTCTTGCAGCGTATAGTTTTTACAAAATGTGTTGTGACTTTAGTACCCTGTGTAATGTAGTGGATAATCGATAGAGTAGTAAACTAGAATTCAGGAGACAAGGATTCAGATCTCTGCTTATTCATGAAAGCTCATTAGGGGTAGTTTTATAAATACATTCATCCATTAAATTGTCTCACTTACCTGGAACCCTCTGTTAGAGTTGCTATAAATTTGATGTGACTTGGTGGCAGATAACACACATTGTAACTTTGGCAGCTCTGAAGTGTAGTAGGTAAACATGAAATAACCAACAGGGTAGTCTTCAAAATTAAGACCAGGGTTGTTCTTGATCATTTATTACCTGAGAAGAAGGCTATTGGATTCTAGAAGTGCTAAATTAAAGAGGGGCTGGCAGATTTGTAGACTTAATCTGTCTGAAATAGTCATTTGCTTTGTTCTCTGTGCAAGGTTGACATGTGTCATCTTACACCTTGTCATTCATATGCTATTCTGCAAATTATTTCAGAATTGATTCAGTAGATTATATTACTTTCCCCTCATAAACAGTTCTTCCACTTTTGGTTAACTATGCATATAATGGTAATTATTTTCCCCCATTTTGTTCATGAATTGGAAAATCCAGTTACTGTATATCCTTAAGAATATGTCAGGAATTTGGGGCCTTCAAATGTATATTTTTGCCAGTTATGTCATCAAAGCAATCTTAACCTTAATACTATTCAAATAAATTGTCTGAAACATATAGAAAATTGATGTAACAGTTTTCCGCCATCCCTTCAGTTACAGCAAGATAAAGTCGTGTTTTTTCATGACATCACTTTCCTTACATAGGTTGTCTTTAATTTCCATTTAAATCAAACTATTATTCTACCTTCTTTTTCCCCTACAACAACTAATGACACAGAGAGAATATTACATACCTTGGGTGTTTGGAGGATCTTACACTCTACATTGCAATAACAAAAGAGTTCAGATCTCTGAGACCCTTCATGCCCTACTGAAGAGCCCAAAAAAGGACAGCAGATACCTTCACAGATAATATCTAAATCAGGGGCTCTCAACCTTTGCAAGCCATGGGCTGGGTCACTATCTCAGACAGCTGACCGGGCCGGACAGCATTTTGGCCTACTTGCATGATGGGGCTGGCCATTTTGAGGCTGCCATTTTGTTCCAAAAGGTTCAAAGGGGTGGCCATTTTGTTTCTCCCTGTAAGGAGGGCAGGATACACCAACCGTCAACAGAGGCTTCAGACCCCCCCCCCTCCCTGGCTTAGACTATTGAGATGAATTGCCTGCTCGGGGAAAGGGTGAGTGGGGCTTTATAAGGAGGCTAGTCCTTCCTTGTGGGGCTGGGGTCCTAGAGGGGGATTTGGGTGAGACAAGGCCAGGAGCCCAACTGTTCTCCCCTTGCTCCCGTTGCTGCTGGAAGCTGCACCATGTGTGGTTCCTTTTTTTAATGGAAACGGCTTTGAAATCCTGTTTACATTAAAAAGGAATCACACATGGCACAGCTTGCGGTGGGAGGAGCGAGGGCAACAGGCCCCATGAAATGGTGCCGAGGGCTGGATCTGGCCCATGGGCCATAGGTTGCGAACCCCTGATCGAAATTGATAGTCAACACAATTTTGTTAGTATACCATCTGTCTAGAAAATGCCCCCCTCCATTTACTGAGGGTATATTTTCCCGGAACCTCAACTGCACTGCTAAAGGGCATATTCCTAGAAGATATATGTAAATTGGCAACCTAGTATGAGCCTTTAACTTTTATCAAACTTTACAGTTTAGCTATTTGGCCAGGACGAGATTCCTCCTTTAGCAGAGTAATGCTGTGTGCTGTTCTGCATTAATACTTCAGTCCTGCAGCTTCCCACCAGTCAGTAGGTGAACGTGCCAGTCACCCCATCCATTCGTGTGCATCGCAGAGACGGTGACAACGGAGGACAGCTTACTTACCTGTAACTGTAGTTCTTTTGAGTGGTCGTCTATCATGCAGACATCCTGCCTGGCCTCCCCATAGTCTCCCAAGCTCTAATTGTCTCCTGGTGAACAATGCAATTGAGAAGAACTATGGGTGGGAATGCTGTCTCTGGAAGGGGAGGGCCCAAGACTCTCTTTTTTTGCTCTGGAATATTCTGAGCTGATGCACATGAATCCATTCATGTGAATCACAGATGACCTGTAGAAGAACTACAGTTACAGGTAAGTAACCTATTCATTCATGTTCTTATCCTTTCATAACCTTAATTGAAGGACTGGTTGTAACTTTATTCATGAGATGGTGGTACTTTTGCTCAACCACCAGTTACAATCCATTTCTGGACATCTAAATCTCATTGAACAATGTTTGGCTTTCTGCTTTTTTTGTAGGCTGTGAAGATATTATCGCTGAGAGCATCTCACTCGACACTTTAATTGCCATTCTCAAGTGGAGTTCTCAGCCATATGGCTCTAAATGGGTACACCGCCAAGCGCTGCATTTCCTCTGTGAGGAGTTTACACAGATCATGACTTCAGATGTCTTTTATGAACTCAGCAAAGACCACCTGCAAACTGCTATCCAGTCTGATTACTTGCAGGTAATTATTGTCTCTTACATATCTTGCAATAAGAACCTGAGAGTTTGTTAATCAGTTACCAGCAGGGATATAAGAGAAGCCTACTGATCTTAAATCTTATTGCAGGAGGAATGAGAGGGGTCCTGTCCTGATGAGTGTGTAGAGACGGGGCTCTTTTTGTCTTTATACTGACATATGTACACACAAGGATCTAGCAAAGGTAGTGATTAAAGAAAGAATTCTACTTTCTTGGCATATAACCCAAGCCAGACCAGCAGTATAAACTACTGCTTGAAAACATAATAATAGTTTAGAAGCAGTTGCAAATTATTGTAAGTGAAACTCTTCTAGGCTTAATTTTTGCCTTGCCTGTTCAGAGGTTTATGAAAATTATATGGTGGTGTTCAGATGAAAAACATATGTTTTGAGGAATAAAAGTGAATGTAACTCATCACTTAAGCACATTTTTGTATAGATGAACATGGTGGAGGACAGAGGTGCCTGGCGGGCAATGGTCCATAGGGTTGCAAAGGGTCGGAATTGACTGTGCGACTGAACAACAAAATTTTAAAATATCCTGTTTCTCTTTAGTCCCTGGATATTTAGTAAGGAGATAGAGAACTTTCTTTTTGTCTTATTTTGTAGTAATCAAGGGTGCCTTCTATACAAAAGCCTTTGTATGGCTATTCTGTCTTTTCTTCCTTAATTTATTTCTGGTAGGAAGAAAAGAGATTGGGAAAATGGTGGGACAGCTCATGAAAGCAATATCTAGACTTCCTGAAAAATGAAACAGAACAGTTCTTCAGTAGGGTCTAACCTGTAAACACCATAAGATATCACCTGAATGTTCTTACTTAAGTTGATATATTACCAGTTATATTTCACACACAAGGTTGAAGATGAGCAGAGGGTCAACAAAACTTAATTTGTCATTCGTAACTGGCTATTATTTGTGACCAGCATCCACCCTTTTTCTTTCTGCCATCTTTTGCATGTGTAAAGACTTGAAAGAGAAAAGAGGTCAGTCTTACGAAATTCACATACCTTGATATTTCTCCAGAACAAAAAATGAATTGAATTCAGGAAAAGAGCTGGCATCTTGCCTTATTTCAAGCTGAAAGTTAATGAGAAATTTCTGGATATATTTTGGTGAGGCACCTGTAGATCCTCTTGCCAGCTTGTCTTGGAAGAATGAACCATTCTCTTTTCACAGGGCCATGTTTGGAAACTTATAGCTCTGAAAAAAATTTTTTGGCAGAACTGTTCGCTGCACATTTGTAGACATGCCTTGATACCTTCTGCTCAGTTACTTTTCATGAGCCACACTGCCAGCGCTGAAATGAATTTCTTCTTTCTGAGTCACATGTGTTGAAAAACCTTTCTTCACTTTTATTATTGCTATTCCTGAACACTTAAGACTCATGAGTGCCTGAATCTATGCCACTAACTCCTGTTCATGAGTCATGTGAGAATAGGAGTGAGCCACCCAACCAACAAGAACGGTTTTCCCCCCTTTCCTGTTCCCATGGGAGTCCAGGAAGTTGTGAAAGGGGGGAAGGGAAGTTGGGAGTTGCCAGGGTGGTTGACGATTAACGGGAAGAGATTCCATCAGGAGGGGTAGGAGGTCAGGATGAGTGAGGGTGAGGGTGGCTAGGATTGGGTGACCACTGCAAGAGGCAGGAGGGAGGTGGAGAATGGGCTTTGGAGTGATGCAGTGAGATATATATACAATATATGTTTCTTGTTTTGACATTTTCTGCTTATGAATGCTCTGAGTGCTTTTACATCTCACAAGTCATTAGCACCAGGACCCCATCTTCCACTGCAGAGATCTCTATCAGTTTTTCTTCAGCAAATTAGCTTAGTAGAAGACCCTATCACAGTGCTGTAAAGTCCCCCACTCAGTATTGAGGTTTTGCACATGTGATAGTTTAAACTCAACATTCATCCCCAAAAACTCAATGGATGACTCCTTGATTTCATTGTGGTGCTCCTGGTGTACCCCATGGATATTGACTTTGCTTCAGATCACCCTCTTATGCCTCTTCCAGAGGCTTTAATACTTACCAGCTGTCTCCTTGACACCCAGATTTTCCATAATCCCCACACACATTCACGACCTCTCACAAATTTCTCTTTCCCAAACCTTTTTTTTCTTTATGTAATACTTGAGGAAGAAGAGGGAATTGTTTGATGACAGTCACAAATAATGGTTCTCTGATAATCAAGCTAACACATTTAGACCCCCTTTTTTACTTTTTCTATCTATTGCCTCTTCCAATCCTCTTGAGTTTTCTATGTGTGCCAAAGAAATCTTATTGAATCTGCATCAGGTTGAAGATCCCTGTACTCTCTGAATTCTCTACAAGGGTAGTAATGTTAAGGAGCATGAAGGCATTTTGTTTTCTATTATTATCCACACTAAGCCGGAGTTTGTTATTGTTAATGGCACTCTGGTAACTTTTAGATAATTTTGGGGCTTCATGTCTCATACTTCCCCAGGTGGAATTATTCAGACACTTACATTTCTCTCACCTGGGGCATGGCCTAGCACAGTGGTGGTGAACCTATGGTATGTGTGGCAGTCACTCACAGCCCTCTCTGGGTGCACATGTCGTTGCCTCGTCCCTCTGCCCAGCAGCCCAATGGGAGTGCTTCCTCCTTCTCCCCCAGCACAAAGTTCACCCTGCCCCTCTGCTTGTGCACTCAGCCTCTAAAAGGTTCACGATCATTGGCCTGGCACTTTCAGGCTGCATTCTAGTCCTTCATTTCTTGCTGCAATGAGAGAAAGCTGTCACAATGTTTCTGTGATAGAATAATTCTTTGGGAGGCACCTTCTATAACGAGTTCTCAATGTTTTCCTGCAGTGGGCCGGACAACCCCCTCAGACAGCTGAGTGGGCCGGAAAAGTGGCCCCCCTGCCATAAAACACATTCGCGGCTGTTTCAAGTGAATTTAAGACAGCAGCGGGTGCATTTACAGCATGTTTTTGGCTGTTTCTGCCACTTCTGGTAGCAGTGGAGAGAGTGAGGGCAGTGTGTTTTCAACTGTTTTTTTTGCCACTTCCAACACTTCTGACGGTGGCGGGATCGAGGGCAGTGGGCCACATGAAATAGCACCATGGGCCGTAGGTTGTGAACCCCTATTTTATATGGCCTGGAATATCACTCACCAAAAGGTGCCTTCATTTTGGCAATTTCATGTCTGGCCTAGACGCAGAAGAAGAAGACAATATTTTAGATTCCCTAGAAACCTCATGCACAGCCACTGTTTATCTAAGTACAGTACTTATAAACAACAGTTTGAGTACTTGTTCAGTCGCATAGTTGAGTCTCACCCTTTGTGACCCCATGGACCATCACATGGCAGGCACCCCATCCTCCTCAACCCGCCCAGCTTTGTACCCTTTGCATCAACAATATCATCTAGCCATCTCATTCTCTGCCGCCCCCTTCTTCTTTTGCCCTCGACCTTTCCCAGCATCAAGGCTTTCTCAAGTGAATCCTCTCTTCTCATTTGATGTCCAAAGTACGTTAGCTTCATCTTCAATATTTGACCTTCCAAGGAGCAGTTGGGGTTGGTTTCTTTTAAGATCGGTGTATTTGTTCTCATTGCTGTCCAGGGTACTCTCAAAATTCTCCTCCAACACCACATTTCAAAGGTGTCTATTCTTCTGTGCTCAGCACAGAAGAATACTTGAGCAGAATCAATTAAACATTTTAGCTTAATTCAGGACCCCAAAAATATTCCTAGATATGTACTCTCTCCTTCTGAAAGGTCCAGTCCACAGAACCACATCTTCAGAAAACCTGTATTTCCCTAACCTACAGAGGCTTTAGTACTTGCCCCCAGCTGCATTTTCTGCCACAGTGCAAGCTAGGTGTCATAGAATTGCCCTTTAGGTTCTGTCAAAAGTGTCTCTCAAACAAGTACAACATCCCAGAAGCATTGTGAGTTTCCTCCCAGGAAGCATTTCAGCAGGAAGCAAAATGCACCCTGGGAAAACATGGCTAGTTTGGGAGAAGTTGACTCAGATATGATTGTATTATAAAACAAGATGTGGAATGGTAATAGGATTGAGATTTCTTTATGACTGGCTAGTTTTTTAAAATGTCTTGAGCAAAAGTAGTAGATTGGATCAAAGATTTCATCAATACTTTGTATTGGCCCACAATTGTATTCATGTTTCTGTCTTAAATACTTCTGTGGTAGGCAAGTGAGCAAGATGTCCTGAAGTACCTTGTTAAATGGGGTGAACATCAGCTGATGAAAAGAATTGCAGATCGAGGTGAGTACATTTAACAGACATATCTGATTTAATGAAGAAATTCCTACCTTTTAGCTTTAAAAAGTTGAACAAAAGTTGTATAAGAATATAGGAAGAACTATGCTATGTCAAGCCAAACTTGCCTATTCTGTTGATTCTTCTTTTCACATAGTAGTTAGCCCACGGGTGGCCAACCTTGGTGCTCCATCTGTTCTTCGACTTCAATTACCAGAAGCCCTTATCAGCAGGAGTGCCAAGGTTGGCCATCACTGTCCTAGAGATTTGCCCTTGAAAAGGAGGAAGCCTATGAAGCCTCATAAACTAAAAGTGGGATAGGAAGCTTTTAGTTGTTTTAAATTAAATGCTTCCACCACCTTATTGTGGAAAATTATGCCAACAGTATTTTACTGACTATGACCTGGCATAATTTGATTAATCTTTAGAATATGGTAAACGGATAATTTCAGAAGTTGGAATAGATAGTCTTCTGCTTCCAATACAGTTTACAGTGAATTTCTTAAAGTGGGATTTCTCAGCAACCTTGAGATTGAAAGGGAGTCATTTAGAGTTTCTCTGAATAATCTATTGTTGTTAATGGCTGTGTGAAGCTGCAATCTTGTGCTTGCTTGTCTGTCGTTTTGCCCATACCTCTTCTCCCTTTGAGCCCCTGAATTTGGTATACTGTATAAAGAACATGCCTAAGTTTCACTCTTTGTCTGATGAAGTGGACTTGATCCACAAAAGCTAACAATAAAAATATAGCAGTTAGTCTTTAAAGTGCTACAGTGTATTTTGTTTTGTTTATTTTGTTTTGTTTTGTTTTCTGATATGCCTGAACCACAGACTAACACGGCTACTATTCCAAAAAATTCTTAAGGTATATTTTCTTAACCTTATATGTACATTTTAGAAGGGAAATTCCAATTTTGAATTCCTTCCAATTTCCTTTTTAATGTGTGTTTTAGGCTTTCAAACACAGAGTCTCTGTGGTTTGAAGAGCCTATATTTTGCTATGCAAGATAGAACCTTTACCAATCTTTACCAAGTATATTCCTTAAAGTGGAAAACGTTCTATATTTGTACATACACATCTTTTGGAAAATGGTTGTTATATTGATTCTTCTCTTACAAATATCTTAAGAACGTACGAGGCACGTGATGGATAAGGCTAATGGCAAATGTAGCCAAACTTTGTGTTTTCACAGTGGCCAACCAGATGCCTACAAGAAGCCCACAAAACAGGTCATGAGTGCAGAAACAACTTCTCACTCATATTTCTCAGCAGTTTGCATTGAGAGGCATACTACCGCTGATATTGGAGGTTTTGTGTGTGCGTGTGCATGTGTGTCTACCTATATAGGCATCATTACTAATAGTAACCAATGATGACCTTATCCTCCTTGAATTTGCTGCATCCCTTTTAGTGCCATCAAAATCAGTGGACATTACTGTATCTTGTGGTAACAAGTCTATAATTTGATTCTAGCTTTTTTTATTTGTTCTGAATCTCCCATCATTCAGTTTCATTGGGTCTTCTTAGGTTCTGCTGTTGGAGAGAAGAAAGACATCCACTTTCTCTTCATCATATGCACTTCTATGTGTCTCTTAGCGTTAACTCCTTACTTCCCTTCTCTAAATTTAATTAGCACTAACTGTTGCAACCTTTCCCATAGAAGAATTGCTCTAGCCCAGGGGTTCCCAACCTTTTTACACCACAGGCTAGACAACATGCCCCGGACAGCTGAGTGGGCTGGGCTGCTTTTCCTCCCCAGTGTAAACACTGCTGTTAAACCCACCCGTGGCTGTAGTAAGCATGTTTACAACAGCTCATGTGCATTTACGTCTGTTACAAGTACATCTGCTTCAGCTTCTGGGGGTGACGGAGTGGCACGGGCCACCTGAAATGGTGCTGTGGGCTGGGTTCATAGGTTGGAAACCTCTGCTTTAGCCCTTGATCATATTGCTTTCACTTCTGCACATTTTTCAACATTAGCCTTTACTAGATACAATGATGTACAATATTCCTAAGTATTGATTTTGTAGAAAGCAGGGATTCGCAACCTGCGGGCTGGCCCCAGCTCCTGATGCCATTCCATTTAGCCCGTTGCCGCCTTCACTGCAACTGAAAGTGGAAGCAGATGCACATGTGTAAAAGCACCAATGACTGTTGTAAACACAGAAGTAGATGTGCCCACTTCTGTGTGTGATCAAGCCCACAGCCAAAAAAGGTTGTTAACCTCTGGTATAAAGTGTTACAAAGATGGCACTTTTTCTTGCCTATTTTTACTCAATACAGTACAGAATTTCAGAGGTGCTGCAAGTTGATTCAGTATTTTCATTTTGATGGGCACCATAAATTGTCCCTTTCCCATGTCACAAATTTCTTTAGAGCAGGAGTTCTTAACCTTTTTAAACTGGGGGCCAGGTCATGCTCACTCAGACAGCTTTGGGGCTGGGCGGCCATTTTGCCCTTCACCACATGGCACTTCCTGGTGTGGTGGAGGTGGTGGTGGGCCACATTAATTGGGGCCATGGGGCGGATCTGGTCAACGGGATGCAGGTTGAGAATCCCTGCTTTAGAGTATATGTGAAGTTAAGACCTGTTGTTCCAGCTAATACACAGCTGGTTGCTAAATTTGCTTAAAACATTTTACACTTGGTGAGAGCAAGTGCTGTCTTTTGTGGCCTACGGCCCTAACTCACCCCTTCAAAATCCATCAGTCCCCCAAGAAAGAAAGAAAACAATGTACTGCTGATCATGTATTCACCCAGGCCCTCATTTAATACCGTACTTGATGGCTTTCTGTGAAGAATTTGTAGAGTACTTTGCAGATAATGTTGCTCAGATATGCTCTGATTTAGATGAAGTAGTTATTGTTGGTCCTGTTGATCTAACTTTGGCCCTTGCTTGTGATTGCTTTGCTAGAGTTGGTGCAGCCTGAAGATGTAAACAGGAGTGTTGGGAGGTAAAAGCCACCATGTGTTCTGAATGTTTGTTCTTCCTGGCTTCTAAAAACAGCCATAGTAGGACTGGTTGAGTGAGTTAAGGGAGTGGTAAATGCCTTCCTGCAGCAAGGCAGGGTACAAAAGAAAGTAAAACCTTTGTTTAAAAAACTATTCCACTTTGTTTACAGAGCCCTCCCACTGTATTGGATCATTATCACCTAGTATCTAATATTCCTTTTTTGGGCAAAATCTTTGATTGTGTGATGGCATCCCAGCTCTAGAGATTCCTGGATTGTGTGGATTACAGTAAAGTATCTAGATCTGTTTTAACCTGACTTCAGGACTGGTTATGTAACAGCAGTGGCTTTGGTTAGGTTGGTGGATGAAATTGCTGACAACTAGACAGAGGAGTGTGTTCCTTTTGGTTCTACTGGTCCTCTCAGCAGCTTTTAATACCATGTTATCCTTCTGGTTTGCCTTTCTGATATGGGCCGTGCATGCACTGTTTCAGTGGTTCCAGTTGTTCCTGTGTGGGCAAACTCAGAAGGTAGTATTGAGGAAATCCTGTTTGATGCCCTGACCATTGGCTTGTAGTTTTCCCCCAGGGTTCTATTCTGTCCCCCATGATAGTCAACATCAGTGTGAAAGCACTGTGAGAGGTTGTCCAGAGTTTGGGGGTTAGGTGCCATCAGCATGTTGATGACACCCAACTTTTTTACTCCTTCCCAACTGATTCTAAGGAAGCGTTTCTGTGCCTAAACCAGTGCCTGTTGTCAGTAATGGACTGGATGAAGGCTAATAAACTGAAACTTAATCAGATAAGATAGATCTACGCCTGGTCTATCAAAAGCCAAAGCAGGGGGTAGGGATTCAATCTCTGCTGGATAGGGTTATACTCCTCTTGAAAAGTCAGATTCATAGTTTGAGTGTTCTCCTGGACTCAACCCTGACCTTAGCTGAACAAATCTTAGCAGTGGCTAGAATTGCAAGCTGGTGTTGGAGATGTCCCATCTGGCCATGGTGGCACATGCTTTAGTAAATCCCTTCTTGATTAGCACTGTGTGGAGCTGCCTTTAAGGAGTGTTTGGAAACTACAGCTGGTTCAAAATGCTGCAACCAGACTGGTGCTGGTTACAGAGAGCATGTAACTCCCTTATTACATCAGGTTCACTGATTTCCGACATGTTTCCAAGGTTAATTCAAGTGCTGGATATTGCCTATAAAAGCCCTGTGTTTCTTGAGTGCAAACTGTTTGAAAAATTGTATCACCCTATCTGAGCCTATTTGGCTTTTACGATCTTTTGAGAAGGCCCTTCTCTTGTTACAGCACGATAACCCAGTTACTATTAGGTAAGCACGTTTGGCTCTTTCCCAGCAAAAGCATTTGATTAATGATGATTGAAGACCTGCGCCAAGTTCTTATGGTGAGATCATAAGAGAGAGCCTTCTTAGTGTTTGTTCCCAAACTTTGGAATGCGCTGCTCTGCAAAGTCCCGTCCATCATCAGGCAAAGACCTTCCTTTTCCAGGCAGATTTTTAAGCAATAAAATTGGGGGGGAGGGGGATTCTCTTGGTTTTTAAATTTAGGCATTTTAAAGTTTTTGTTTTTAAAATACAAACTTTAATTTTATATATTGAAAATTATATTTTAAAATATATAATATATATTCCTCAAATGCCAATTTGAATGTTTTAAATATAGGGAAAAAATTTATATATAACTACACTTAGGTTGGTAATAGCATTGTATTGATTATGTTGCATGGGAATGTAGCAGATGGGAGGTTCTTTTTTAATTTGTGTACTGACCAGAGTAGTGGACATTCACTAAATGGGCAGTTAATCAAATTAGTCAGTCAATTTATATCATCATCGTCTTGTGTAGCAATTTAACTTGTCATTATTGTATGTTTTTAATTGTTTTAAATTGCTGCCTTGGCTCCTCTGAGAGAAAGGCAGCATATAAATAAATACTGATTCCACCCCATCATCTGATGTTGTATGTATGTGGTCTGCTGGTAATTTCCAGTTTCAACCCATTCAATTTTGAGTGTTTTTATGCTGTATGCAGCCCTTATGGCAGTGATGGCAAACCTTGGCACTCCAACTGTTCTGGAACTTCAATTCCTAGAAGCCCAAGTCCCAATGAATCCACACAAATGGGTTTACTTCACGTAGTGTGTGCCAAGGCTGAAAATTGGCCCCTATGTTGCCACTCCTGATTTTCAGTCTGCAAATTAGAACCTACAGATTGGGGACACCAAGGTCATTGTACTATATTTAAATGCAGCACATTGGCCTTAACCAATCAATTGTAAATTGCAGCACTGACTACACTAACTCTTCTCTTTATAGGTTCTCTTTATTAACAAAAGATCATGTTTGTAAAAGATTCTGGAATGATAAACAAATCAGAGTCCCAGCCAGCTAACTGATTATCTTGTGGCTTCAGTAATATCAAAACAGAAAACAGTTTTGATAGATGGTTTTTCTTGTATGTATTTCATTTTGTTAAAAAATACTGATCTAAATCCATTTGTTGGCTCTACTTTGGATAGACCCACTGAACAAATGGAACTTCTGCAAATGTTGATTTGGCAGCTTCCTATTAATTTTCTAACTCTTTTCTGTTTAGCTTAGCAGTAAGAACTTCCCTTATAACTCCATGAGGTTTTCAGTTATAAAATCTTGTGGGGTTTTTAAAAGATCTTTTAAAAATATTTCTGAAATTCTGTTATTTATATTTTGATGTTGCCATGAACACTATTGTAATGATTGTATATTGTCCTGCTTGTTTTTTTATTATAAAGAACCAAAAATGTATGTTATTTGGGTGCTACATAAATGCTGTTAGTAAATGATAAAAATATTGAGGAGGAATAAATAATATTGGTAGCACAAACCTGCTTTGCATGCAGTGGCTGAAATCTTGTTGGTTAGCAAATTACACTTATTCAAGTGGGCTTACTCTGGTTACACCTTACTTTAGTATAAGTCACAAGTAGAGTGGGCCCATTTGAATCAGTGGAACTTAATGAGGGATTGACTCAATAAATTCCTGCTGATTCTTTGGGCCTATTTATTTTTCTTTTCTTCTTCCATATTTGAATCTGAATATTGGCGACCCTCATGGCGATCAGCCATGAAGACTGTCCTGAGAATATAATGCAGTGGCCTTTCATCTGCCTTCCACATTGCAGCATAACCCCTGTATCACTGATCCAGTTCCAGGAGTCACTTTCTGGTCCTGAGCCCTTTTGGCACACAAAGTCCTCCTCAGCCCCAGGCCAGTATTGATGAAGCTGCTGCCCATACAAGATTCAAGTCAGATTTAATCCACTTGGGGACCACCACCCTTCCCTGTGGACTTTGGCACCAAAGGCTGTTAGTCTCAGGGTTGTCAGGTTGGTTGACCACCGCCTGACACTTGAGTTGCTGGCAGTATGGTCTACTCTATTACCATAGCAGTATAACCTGTCCAAACTGGGTCTTTTAAAGCAGGAATTAAAACATTTAAATTGTCTGTTCTTTTCCCTGCAGAGCCTAATTTGCTGAGTGGCACAGCTCACAGTGTGAACAAACGAGGTGTAAAGAGGCGAGATCTTGACATTGAGGAACTAAAAGAAATCCTTTCTCCTCTCCTACCATTTGTCCGCATTGAGCACATTTTGCCTACAAACAGTGAAGTGCTAACTGATTCTGTAAGTGTCAGCTTACTTTTGGCCAGGTTTCTTAGCCTTTTAAAATGCATGCCTCCTTTTTAAAAAATCTCTTTCCTTTCCTTCAGATCTACCTTGTTTTCTTTCATCTTATTTTATTAGCATTTAATGATAATTATTAAAGCAAGAGCCAATTTCTTCACAATGTTGTAATGTTGAATATGTTTTGTCATTGAGAATTGCATCTTTAAGTCCTACATTGGATAAGAAAAGAAAAGCACTTTCCTTGGTCTTCTGTGCTAGCTGTGCAGCAGATATTCAGAGCAGGGCCAGTGGTGGGGTACAGTTTGAAAGAAATCTAGTGAGCAAATTCAGAGACTTTGTTGTCTGCATTTGACCCCCTAACCCTTGGGATTTCCCTCAATGTTTTAGGCACATATTATGTTGATAAATCTCTTGTTTTAATTTTGAGGCAGTTGTAGATGGTTATGGTGGCTCTTCAAGTAGAGTTTCATGTACAGTGGTACCTCAGTTTACGAACGCCTCAGTTAATGTAATTTTTGGTTTACGAATGAAAAATCAATTGAAAACAATGCCTCAGCTTACAAATTTAATTGTGAAAAATTCACAAACCGAAACACAGTTTCCCATAGGAGTGCATTGAAAACCAATTAATCCATTCTGGAGGTCAGAAAAAAGGCTTTCAATGCTTTCCTTTGGGAAACCGCATCTCAGTTTACAAATTCTTTGCAATGTGAAATGTCCCAGAGAATGCATTAAATTTGTAAACCAGGATACAACTGTATATAATGTCACTTTCACCCTGGTGCCACAGTGGTTAAACTACTGTCCTGCAACCAAAAGGTTGTGAGTTCGATCCTGACCAGGACTCAAAGTTGACTCAGCCTTCCATCCTTCTGAGGTTATTAAAATAAGTACCCAGCATGCTGGGAGCAAAATACTAATTAGCTTGTGAACCACACAGAGAGTGCGCTAAGGATTATAAGGCGATATATAAGTGTAATTGCTTTGCTTTCTTGGTTTCACTGTCTTTGATGAGTTTATCATTAGCATTATTGCATTGATTGTAAATGGTTTGCTTTTATGACTAGTTAGAACTGAACCATACCTGATGTAATACAAAACTCTTTACTTTCCCTTCAAAAGATGAAGAGAGGTCTCATTAGTACTCCTCCTTCAGACATGTTACCAACAGCAGAGGGTGGGAAGTCAAATGCATGGCTGCGGCAAAAAAATACAGGGATCTATGTGAGGCCAAGGCTATTTTCACCATATGTGGAAGAGGCAAAGGTAAGTAGAACAGTTTGATGTGTTATTATTTTTTGGTACTAGACTGATGGTTAATTAATCAAGCTTGTATGTTTGGAATGCAATTATGTTCAAAAAAAGTCACTAATCTTCAACTGTTTTCAGTTTATCTTCAAAATAAAAATCTATCTTTCTCTCAAGCTGACTTAATGTAAGCATACCCCTATGTTAAAAGCATATGAGCATCTTGGTAGCCAAATGATTTTTAAAAAAATCAATGATTTTAACAATGTATTTTAATTGACATCACATTTTAAAAATTGAAGTTGAATTTTAAAATTTAAATGAGATATTTATTGTTGTTAAATTGCTTTTTGGTTTAAAAATATACTAGTTTTAATTTGTGTTAAAATCGGAAACTTTAGTTATGGGATAAAGGTGATAAATTCTGTTTCTATATTAAGATAAAGTGTATTAATCTGTCTTTTTTAAATGCTTTGTGATTAAGGTCCATCAGTCTTTAGACTGTTGCCTCTACTTGAATTGGTTTTCAGCATTTCCCAAACTATGTTCCGCAGAACACTGGTGGACTTCAGTTCCCAGAATCCTACATTGGCTGATCAGCACTTTGGGGAATTGACTTAGGCTTCTGGGAATTTAAGTCCAAAAACCAAAGATTGGGAAACTCTTGGTGCTTCACATATCAACTAGTCCAGTGGTGGCGAACCTATGGCACATGTGCCAGAGGTGGCACTCGTAGCCCTCTCTGTGGGCACCCATGCAGTCACCCTTGCACAGTTTGCTCTGCCCAGCAGCCCAATGGGAGCGCTTCCTCCCTTAGCAGAGTTCACCCCAGCCCTCTGCCCAGCAGCCCAATGGAAGCATTTCCTTCCTCCCCCTTTGTTGTGTTGGCACTTTGCAATAAATAAGTGGGTTTTGTGTTGCAGTTTGGGCACTCGGTCTCTAAAAGGTTTGCCATCACTGAACTAGTCTATATTCCTCTCCTGCCTTTTTCCTTACAGTAGAGTAGCCATCATGCTTAAGAATTGCTTCAAGTTATACAGCAGCTATCAGTTAGTATATCGAGTTTGCTCTTTAAGCGAAACGCCATTGTAAATGACCAACTGTGGGCGGGATTGTGAACCCTGATTTATTTGTTAAGTGAGTTTCTGGTTGGTTTTATTTGTTAAGCGAAGTGAACATTCAGAGAAAATTCTGCTCTTTAAGCGAGTTACTCTTTAAGCGAGGCGCTCTTTATGCGAGGTTTGACTGTATATATTTTCTCTGTTGGTGAAGTTGTTGAATGCATGTCCTGATTTAATTGAGCAGAGTCAGGAATTAGCGAGTCAGAAGAAAAGAAGCTGTCTTTGTTAGTTATAAGAATATGATATTTGATGTTGAATGGAAAAATATATTCCTAGACAAAATTAAGTTAGTAGTCATTCCAGCTGCTGTAATCTGATGTTGTCAGGCTATTTCTTGGTGGAAAAGAGAGAGGTGGAAAAGACAGAGATACTTGGAGTGTCGTATTGATATTTTTGATTTGTTTATGCTGAGAGTTAGTGGGTAGAGTGAGCTCTTGTTTTAACCTGTATTTCAGTCCATTCTGGATGAGATGATGGTGGAACAGACTGACCTAGTTCGTTTACGGATGGTTAGAATGTCTAATGTACCTGACACCTTGTACATGGTAAACAATGCCGTCCCACAGTGCTGTCATATGATAAGTCACCAGCAAATGAGCAGTAACCAATCCAGTCCTCCATCAGTTGTAGCCAATGAAATCCCAGGTAGGTCTGTAACCTTATCCTTAAATGAACTGCTGTTAACACTTAAATGTTGTTAAATATGTAGGTCTCTCTTTTCATGATAGAGAAAATAGCTCTTAGTGTTTTTTGTGGAATCTAAGAATCAACTTGCCATATGCTAAATAAATACACTAGTACCTCGGATAAGGATGAGACTTGGTTCCACAAGTCTCCTTGTTATCTGGTTTTTATTGTTGTGCGATGCATTGATCGCACAACATTAAAAAAAGCCCTGTTCCCTTTCGGAAGAGGAAAGGGAACAGGGGGGCAATCCACCTGCCTCTTTGGAAAAGGCAGTGAGGATTCCATGTGTGCATGCGCATATTCAACCTTCCAGCCCAAGCGCCGATCACACGCTGCAATTGCAGCACCTGGGTCTAGGGGGGGTCAGGAACAGTGTAGATTGGGTCCCCCAATCTCCCCAGAGGTAGCAGGAGCTCCAAAGAACCTGAAATGGGTGGGAAAAAAGATCTGGTGGTTGTTGTTTTTTCACCCATTTCGGGCTCCCCGCCACCCCTGCCATGTCTTAGGAGATCAGAGGACTCGATCTGCGCTGTTCCCGATGTTCCTCGACCTCCCCAGCCAGTGCAATAAGCCAAAATGCCAGGATTCGAATTCCGGCATTTTGGCTTACTGCACCAGTTGGGGAATGTCGGGAACAGCGCGGATTGGGTCCCCTGACTTTCCTGAAGCCCGCAGGGGTGCCGGAGTGCCCAAAATGGGTGACAAGATGGAAGTTTTTTCGCCTATTTCGGGCTCTCCAGCACTCCTGTCAGCTCCGGGGAGGTCAGGGGACCCAATCCACAGCTGTGGGGTGGTTGGGGAATCTGATGGGGAGTCCCCTTAGGCTTCCCCAGCTGCGGAATGGCTGGGGAAGCCGATGGGGGAGGGGCCCCCCATCAGCTTTCCAGCCACCCCACCCCTGCCTCCGCAGAGGCTGCAGGGTGGCTGGGAAGCTGAACAGGGAGTCCCCGTTCAGCTTTCCAGCCACCCTGCTGCTACTAACGATAGCATCAGATAACGCTAAGAGATTGCTATCCGATGCAAAAAAAAATTAAAATTTTTGCATTGTTATGCGATTTCAGCATTATCCGAGGTATTACTGTAAATAAGAATCAACTTTTCTAAAATGAAGATCCAAGTTCTCATTTTTTAAAAGGGAAACAAAATAAATCCATTGTAGGTGAACAGATTTATTTTGAAAATATGTTGGTAATGCAATGTAACCTGCCTTTGGAGTTGCACCTCCAGACGGAGTTACTGGCTTTCAGGAAGGGTGTGAAAACTTGGCTGGCAGGAATGGTGTGGGGTAATGATGGCTTATTGACCCCTCCCCGCTGTCTTATTTAACATCTCACACTTACCCTTTTATTCCTCTTACTCCTTTACTTAAAGGAATGAGATGTTGTTCAAAATGGTTTTTAATTTGTTTTTTAGAGTTTTAAATTATGTATTGTATATTGGTTTTAATCCACCCTGAGTTGCCTGTGCAAGTAGGGCGGAATATAAAATAAATAAATAAATAAATAAATAAAATAAACAATAGACATTAGTATCAAGAGTATGTGATTTCTTTCTTGATTCATTAATATGCATTGATGTGTGATCTTAGACTTTTATTCACAGAAGATAGTCATTTCTGAATAGTAGTATTGGAGATTTTTTTAAAAAATGAATACCAATCGAGATCTTGGCACCTAGCATTTAGTTGTCTGAGATTGTAATTTAATCTCACACAGCCAAAATGTAAAATGGTGGAAGGGGCTGGACGACGTTTAAGCAAAGATTTCTTCATACTAGAAGTACAGCAGAGATTGTTAATGTGGAAAATGAAAATCCAGTTTGTTATGGCACAACATCCAGGTTCTTTGCTTAAGCCTCGTTCAAAATCAGTGTTTTACAATAAGTTATATTTGAGCTAAGTCAGCAGAATAAGAAGAATGTCTGTGCCAGTAACAGATCAGATCCAGTGGCTCTGGTTGTTCCAGAAATGCATAGGGAGGCCACATGAAGCATAACTATAGTAATCTGACAAATGTTTAACATCATTAATGTCCATCCAGGAGCTTTTTTGAACAAGCAAAGTAAATTTGATTTCAGAGACTCTACTGCTAGCACTCTAGTTCATTACAGCAGTGCTTAAAGAAATTTCACTTTGGACTATGACCTCCATTATTTCCCTTTCCTCCCCAGTTCCTCCTCTGTCTGTTGTTAAAGAGATGGTCAAAAGGCTGCAGGAACTACGCCATACTGAGCAAATGCAGAGAGCTTATGCTCTGAATTGCGGAGAAGGGGCCACTGTCAGCTATGAGATTCAGATCCGTGTGCTGAGGGAATTTGGACTTTCTGATTCTGCTGCAGAGCTCTTGCAGGTATGACATGGCAACACTTCTTACAGACTTGGAAAGTGTGTGTGTGTGTGCGCACGCATATGGGAAGGAATTTCTTTCTGGAAGAGAGATTAATGAGAATTTACAATATTTATGCCGTAGCATATTTGGTAGAAAAATAGAAGTCAAGCTGTATGAACAAAATACAACTCCAGACGGAATTGCTGTCCTTCAGGAAAGGGTTAAAGACATGGCTGGCAGGGCAGGTGTGGAGCACCAGTGGCGCAGTAGCCCCGGCCTGCTGGCTAACTCATTGAAGTACTCTCTTTCTCTTTTAATCTTTTAACCGTCTAATTTATTTATTTATTTATTTTTGTTAATACTCTTAATGAGGTTTTTGTTACTTTTAATTATGACTGGTTTACTGTATATATTATTTAATTATTGTGTGAGCCGCCCTGAGTCAGGTTCCCTTATTGGGCAGCATACAAGTGCAAAAATTCAATTAAATTTAATGTAATTTAAATATCTGCAACAAACAATATTCCTTCAAACTGTGTAATGAAAGGAAGAATAACAGCAGCAATAAAATGCTTTCTAGAGCTTTTGGAACCAAGGCCGAGACCATATGCTAGTATGAAGCCTACGGTAGTAGACCAATTTTTTTTTCTTAATCTTGTTAAGCCAGTGTGCTACATGAGGAGAAAATTAACTGAACTTCAAACCTGTGTATTTTCTGTTCTAAACAAAAGGGAAATGTATCTTAACAAAGAAAAAGAAAAACACTAAATGCAGATAAGAGATACAAAACGCTGTTTTTATTCCATAGAGAGAGCCTCTCCATGGTAGTCCATCAGAGGAGGATTTTTGTAGACTGTTTTATACTGCTTATAAATGAGAGAGAAGAAGCCTGCCAGTAAAATCTGTATTTTGCACTCTTGGCCACTTTGACCAGTATTCTATCACTGCTGCACGTGTCATTTTGTATATTTTGGCTCACAAAAATAAATGTTCTGTAAAGCCAGCTCCTGCCAATCTAGCAGTTCTAAAGCAAGATATTGCAAGTAGGTAAATAGGTACCGCTTCACTGGGAAAGGTAACAACATTGGATGCACTTTAGCATCTAATCATGTCTGTCACATGACCATGGAAATGCTTGCAGATGCATACAGCGCTGAATCCTTGTAAATGGAGATGACAACCGCCCACTAGAGTTGGACACAACTGACTTTTGAACAAGAGATACCTTTACTTTTACCTATAACTAGTTGATACGGAAGTAGTAAATCTAGGTACAGTAGAACCCCGTATAACAAATGCCTCGTACAGCAATTAAATCATACAACAACAAGGATTTGAAAAAACATTGTACCCTGTATAACAACTAAAATTGTTATACGATGTGTAATGTGTCTTTATGGGGGAAATTGTATAATGATTTTTTTTTGTTGTACAATTTTTCCCATAGAGATATTCGTTGTATGATGCATCCCATGGAACGGATTAAAATTGTTGTATGAGTACCACTGTATTTATTTTGAAGTAATAAAAGTAAAACACAAATTCATTTTTGTGAAAATGTTAACTACTTATAGCGGCTAGACAATACAACGATGTAGCAACAGATAAAAAAATTAAAAGCCATTTTCTTACCAAAAGAAGCTAATATTCTTCCATTTTTGTGTTCTTTCTCACTCTTGCAGAATCCTCACAAGTTCTTTCCTGACGAGCACTTTGGGGATGAAAGTCCACTTTTGACCCTGAGACAGTCGGGACGATGTCGTGTGAACAGCACACCCACTGCAGAAACCATGTTTACAGAACTCGACTCTTTTGTGGCCTTCCACCCACCACTACCCCCACCCCCACCTCCTTACCATCCACCCACCACCCCAATCCACAACCAGTTCAAAGTTGGATGGAAGCAAAGAGGACAACCTCAGCACCCCTCCCGTTCCTTTTCTTACCCCTGTAATCATTCACTCTTTCAAGCCAGAACAGCACCTAAAACAGCCCCACCTATCTATTTGTCTGGCGTCAAAGGCACACCGCCTGATTGCACTAACACTACAGGACTGGGAAGACAAACAGTGGCTGCGGCAGCAGCTGTGATGGCTTCTGAAAAGCAAGTGGTAAGTAGGCTATCCACAAGCTACATGGACCTGTAATGTTGTGAACCTTGGATATGAAATGGTGCAAATCTAGTGAAAGAGTCAGAATCTTTCATTTATGAGAGCCGTTTGGAACTAGTAAATATAACCAAGACTTACTTTCCACTCCATCGTGGACAATGGAGGGTTTATCAACCAGTCTTTCTCTGGACTGTTCCATAATGGTCTGTAGCCAGGTCATCCCAAGGTAGTTTGATACCTAAGGCAGCCTCCATGAACATATGAAATAGAAAATTCCAGAAATACCTTCACTCTTGACAGTAAACATTCAGTAATGACAAATTAAATAACAATTCACTGCAGTTTGATGACGTCCAGAACTTTTTTCCTAAGGCAGCTGCATAGGACTGACCCAACTTGCATATCACTAATATGTAGTTTTCTCTGGTAAGACATGAGTCTCTGGTTCGATATTCTGTAACATATCAGGTTATTTTAGTGATTTAATGGTTCTTGTTCAGGTTCTTGTCATGCAGGTTGCTAGGATTGGCAGGAATTACCAAATCCTTGGACCTTGTTACAGGAAAAAGTGCTGCAGATCTCTCTCTCTCTCTCTCTCTCTCTCTCTCTCTCTCTCTCTCTCTCTCTCTCTCTCTCTCTCTCTCTCTCACACACACACACACACACACACACACACACACACACACACACACCCCTTTAAAGGATGGCTTGGAGCATATTATGAACATGTGGTTATTTTACTTTCAGAGATCTGTTGACAGTTTGAGAAATGTTCTAATATTGAACTAAGAAACTCTTAAGTAAGTTGTCCTGTTCGTTAAGCAGTTTTTGAACAATAATGGAAGTAAATTAAATTCACTTCCACTCCATTATATGTAAAAAAAGTCTCCTTTGTAATTATTCTCAAGGAAAATGTGTTGAAGAGTAGATTATTTCCTGCAGTTCAATCCATATGATTTGCTTGTCAGAATAACAAAAAACTATTTTATTCAACAAAGATACACAAATTATTACCACCATCCTGATATATCAGCAAGAAGTCTGTTTCTTCCTCTTGCTTGACTTAAATTTTTCTAAACATGAGTGTAAAATGTGATAAGTATCTCCTCGCTCAGAATCAGAAGGGCTGATCCTTTGTTGTTTTTGAAATTGATTAATTCACCACAGCTTGTTGAACAATTTTTATTAGAGTTGTCTCTTGTAATCTGACTACTGAGTTAGCTAAATCCACTAATAAGCAATCTGAAATAGATCTGTACAATCAAACTTTAGATAACATTATGACTTGGTTCCTAGACCGGGACGCCTTGCTCATGGTCACACATGCTTTGTTTACCTCCAGACTTGATTACTGTAATGCGCTCTACATGGGGCTGCCCTTGGTGACCATTCGGAGACTGCAGCTGGTCCAGAATGTGGCGGCCCGGGTAGTGATGGGGTGCGGGCGTTATGCTCATGCCTCACCGCTGCTTCGGGAGCTGCACTGGTTGCCAGTATGTCTCCTGGTGCAATTCAAGGTGCTGGTCATTACCTTTAAAGCCCTATATGGTAGTGGGCCAGGATACCTAAGAGACCGCATCACCCTAAGAACATCTGTCCGTCCCACCAGGGCGGATCGGAGGGGCTCTCTTGTTGTTCCATCGGCCAGAGAGGCTCACCTCTCTGGCACTAGGAGGAGGGCCTTCTCCGTGTTCGCCCCGGCCCTTTGGAACCTCCTCCCAACTGAGTTGCGCCTTCAGACAGAGCTCCTGCCCTTTCGGAGAGGCTTAAAAACCTGGCTGGCAGGGCAGGTGTGGGGATCCGGGAATGTGGGATCCTATGTAGGGTGGCTGATCTAGTGGACAGCCACCCTTTCCGGTTTTTATCTCTTCTCAGTTTATCTCTTGCTCTATTTTAAGCATTCGTTTTAAATTTTAAGCATTAGTTTTAGAGTTTTAAGTATTAGTTTATGTATTCTCTGTATTATTATATGTGTATCTTACTGATTTCTAGTCAACATTGTAAGCCGCCCAGAGTCGGGCTTGCCCGATTGGGGCGGGATAGCAAATAAGAAGAAATAAATAAATAAGTTATCCGATTTTTAGCGTTGTTCGATGCATGCATCGAACAACGCTAAAAAAAAAAAAGCCCTGACTTCAGGGACAAACCGCACGGCAATCGCTAGCCTAGGGCCAGTTTGACTTCAGGGACAAACCGTGCGGTTTGTCCCTGAAGTTATCGCTGTGGTTGGGGGTTGGATTGGGCTACCCAATCCACCCCCCAACCGCAGTGATGGGTCGCTGCAGTTGGGCATTGGATTGGGTAGCCTAATCCAACCCCCAACCATAGTGATTGCTAAGAGTGCAGTAGGGTCAGGGGAAAAGGCGCTCGCTCGACGTTCCGTGAGCGAGCGCCTTTCCTCCCATCCCTACTGCACTCTTAGCGATCGCTATGGTTGGGGTTTGGATTGGGCTAACCAACCCAACCCCCAACCGCAGCAATGGATTGCTGCGGGGGGGTGTGTGTGTGTGGATTGGACCCAATCCACCTCACCCTGCAGCGATGGATCGCGGGGGGGGGGGGATTGGATTAGGTAGATGTTGTACCCAATCCACACACCCCAGATGATTACCTCAGATAACGCTAAAGAATCGTTATCCAGAAACATTATCTGATTCTAGCATTATCCAATGCAATCGTTATCTGAGATATTACTGTATAAGTAATCCTAATTGTTTAGTGTGCCAAGTCTGCATGAATAAAAGCATTTGTTTGGGTATCCTGTTGTCTTCTGTAAGGATTGGTATGGTACATGGCTGAGTTCTGTTTTAAAGACGTATGGCCACTTTATCTGTTGCCATTTAGTGCACTAATACCACTATCTCCAGGCTTGTCATGGTTTTTGGCTGTTTTAATGTCCAGATCTAAATGTCTAAAAGAACTGGTTTAGGAAAGTAATATTTTATTAATAAAATACAACAAAGTTGGTCGTTATGGACATCACGTGTGGAATATTAAACAGTGGCCAGAATCCTCTTGCACATTTACCCTGGTATAGCTCATGGTAGCAAATTGCTGCTTATTAATGAGTCCCCACTTGGATTCCTGGTCAGGTACAAAGCCACCCAACATAAGCAATGAGTAATTTAAGTGATGACTCATTCATAAGCAATAATTTGCTGCTGCAAGTTATGCCATTTCTCTTTTGCTGATACAGTATAACCATGTTAGAGGGCTGTGTACACTTACTTTCCTCAACACCCAACTCCTGTTGAAATTTAAAAACACTTTAAACTCAGTGTCTCTCAACTTTGAGACAAACCAGTTGTAATAGTTTAGGGGGACAGAGTTTAAGGTCCTGGCTCTTAGCAGCCCCTTTGATAAGTCTGATTATTTTTTCAGTCTCACATCCTCTAGGAAAAGGACATATGATGCATCTTGCTAGGACATAAGGAGTACCAATTGAAATATATGACTGTTTTCTTTTTTTTCCAGGGTACTCAATCTGTGCTCAATGAGCTCATGCCAGATATTGCTATGGGAGTGTCAACAATGTCTCTCAAGGACAGAAGATTGCCAGAGCTTACTGTTGACACTGAACTGAGCCAACCAGTTTTAGAAGTCGGACCAGGACCACCTCAACACATGTCCTGCATTCAGACAAGGCACATGCACAGCTCCCGGAAAAAACTTTCAGTTGAACAGAAACTGGAGCCTCGAGATGGTCCACAAGAATATCCTGATTTCTATGATTTCTCCAGTGCTGCCTGTAGACCTTCAACCCCTGCCCCTGGCAGGCATGCATCTTCACCTTCACAAGGCATCTATTATGGCCCTGATTTGTATAGCCACAATAAAGTATCACCCAGCGGCTTGAAGGCACCCCACTTATCCAATCACATCTCACCTAAAAAGCTAGAAGATTCAAGGAGAGAGTATATGCTTTCTCAAGATGGGTATCCACACAGACAAAAGAATGAACCAATACACCTCGATGTCTTAGAGCAACCTCCCCAGCGATTGGACTTGGCATTGGCCACTCAAGAAAACACTGGGAATGTTCCCCTCCATGCAAGAGGGCGAACAAAAATAGAAGCTGACTTAACCTTTGGGCTAACCTCAAGCCGACCTTCTCTGCCTACATATAGCTCAGAGATCCATGAAGAGCAATCCAGCAGAAGATTGTCAGACATCGAATCTCTGGAGCATGAAGCGCAGAGGAATGCAGACTTGGAAAGAGAAGAGGCAGTAAGCAGAGGAAGGAGGTCTCCGAGCAAACCTGACTTTCTATACAAAAAATCTGCCCTCTGAAAACCACCTCTACTTTTTCTCTGTGCCTAAGAGTTGTTAAATTTGCAGTCTTTGGCCTGACATTCATTGGCCACATTCATTTAAATGCCAGCAGCTACATTACTTTTTATTTTTGTATATACATCGCTTCCTTAGAGATGGCATGTAACTGTTTGTTTGGAGTGCTACTCCAGGGTGTGTGTTTTCAGGACAGATTTTTGTTATGCCTTCTTTAAAAAAATATTTTAGCTGGTACCTTTAAAATATATATACAAATAAAAAGTAGTCCTTCCTTTGGACCACCTGTAAATTAATTTTAACAGTTTTTGTATTGGTAAGTTTAAACTTTTCTGACATATTTTAAAGGACTGTACATTCATATTCTTCTGGGTGACTTTAAAAAAATACCTTTCACTTCTGTATTTCATGTGTGCATTGGGTAGCATACTTAAGATATATTTTCTTATAAGATGGTGGCAATGTCTTTATTTTTGAATGACTATAGGAATCCCAAAGAACAGCACATCTCAATAATTACTCTCCGGCTAGGTTGAAACTTTCCTGGCCTACCACTAGCATAAAAATCCAGCCTAGTTTGTATGCTCTGTTTACCAAGTCCGTGGCAGCTGGCCTTCCGATTGATGTAGCAAGAATTCACCTATGTTTATGACAGGGATTTTCTGTGGAAACAAGTATAGGGCTCATCTTTTCCCTTTTTTAAACATAGAACCTCTGAGAAGCACTTGATACCACCACTTCCTCCACCCACCCACCAGTTGAATCCACCGCTGTAGACTGGAAGGGTATTTCAAATACCCTCGTCAGGTTTTCCTTCTTTTTAGGAGATTCAAAGGTGGGAAGGGTCCATTTCATGGGCAGGAAGGTGAGAGGCTGCTGATGATCTGACAGTGATGTTAATTTGCACTCCTGTCAGAAAAGGCTGCCTCACAAAGAGATACTAAGACAGTGATGGCGAACCTTTTAGAGACCGAGTACTCAAACTCAACAAGCTGCAGGCAAACTCTGCTGGGGGGAGGAAGGAACCGTTCCTATTGGGCTTCTGGGCAAAGGGGCAGGGTGACCTCTGTGCTGGGGCAACAAAGTGCATGCCCACAGAGAGGTCTCTGAGTGTCCCCTCTGGCACATGTGCCATAGGTTTGCCACCACTGTGCTAAGAGGACTGGTTATTGCCTTTTTTTTTTGTTCTGCCTCTGAATTGAGAAAACCAAGGGCTTCAGTCATGGGGAGACCAGTGAGTGCTCCTGGCACTATAAAATCTCTTGCATTGTGAAGAGAAATCACAGATTGTGGACTAACAGCTGATAAGGTTCTTTAGCTGTTGAGCAATTATTTTCTTTACCCCCAAGCTCTTGGATGTCTTTGTGGGGTTTAGTTCTAGCAGATGGTGTGAAGTGTGTGGTTTCACGAACACAAAGCAAGAGCACGGGGTTGATAGTTCAGACATGTTTAGCCATGTCTCTTGCCACTAATGATGGCCACTGCGGGCAAGCAGCAATTGAAGGTATTTAACCATCTCTTTCCTTTGCAAATGCTGGAAAAAAATTCAGTACCACTGTGTGGTAGATTATTAATGAAGGCCTGACTCAAGATGGTGGTTGCCTTCAAAATTTAGCTCTTCCATCACCTAAACACCTCAGTCAGACTATTAAATAACAAGTCTGACTCTGTTTCTGGATACTTGACCTGTTTTTACCATGTAAATTTTGTTTCAATTCTTAATCACAGTTTTGTCCTCTGTTGTTGCGGGTGGAGGGGAGCATTAGTTTCTGCTCCCTTTTTGTTTTCATCAGTTATCTCCTCTGAAGGAAAAACACTGTTAAAAGAAAAACAAGTTCTAGAGCTCTGTGTGGTATATGTGCATACGTGTGAAAAAGAAGGATCTTACCCATAAGGTTTACTCTACACTAATGTGTCTGTTAAGAAGTGTAAAGCCTTTCACCCTATGCCTTTTGAAATAGGTTCAGTGGATAATTGAAATACACAGTAAAATCATTGTGGGTGGGCTAAACACACTTCCTCAGTACCATTTCAAAGCATCTCATTTCATTCATCTACTAGCAGGGAAGGCAAGATGTCGGTTTAACCCATTCAGAAAAACTCTGATCCTTCGCACTCACTTTTCTATACTTTGAATCGTCTCTTTAATATTTGGCTTCCCTTTAAAAAGAGAAGTAAAATCCCATCCTTATGGAAATATAAAAACCCTGCCATCCTTCATTATACAGAAGTTGGTTTTATTTTGATACTAGAAAACTTAGATTAAGATTGTCTTTGTTCTTTTAGTTCCTCTGTATGCATAACCATTGTGTGCCATCAAGTTGATTCAGACTTGTGGTTACTATTTTCAGGGTATTCTAAATAGAGAGTACTCAGAAGTGATTTACTATTCCCTTCTTCCCTTCCTTACTATTCCCTTCTTCTGGATGGTGTAGAACTGTGCAGTTTGCACAAGGCCACATAGGCTGACTCTTCTTCCAGGAGGCACAGTGGGAAAGCTGAACTCCTAATGTTTGGCTCCTCAGCCAGATACTAAACCACTGATCTGTCCAGCCAGCTTCCTTTACACACTGATTTTAAGCTAAATCTTCCAACCAAGAACCCACAAGAAACCTATGGCTATCTTCTAGATTTTGTATGGTTTTTTTTTAAACAACAAAGTAGTTTAGTTGGGCTATCTGTAAATAGAACCAGTTTACATTGACAGATTGGTAGTATAATGTGGTAGGCTGCCTTACTTGAAAGAATTGACAGCTAAATTCTTCAGCCTGGTGATGCCCTCCACCTATATTGGACTGCAACTCGTAGTCACAGTGTTTATTGGTTGTGTTTATTGGTTGTGCTGAGGCTGGTAGCCCAGTGCATCTGGAGGCATCAAGTTGTGGAGGGCAAAATAATCAGTCAGGACTTAGTTTACAATTTAAAAAAGAACAGCCAGATGAGAAGCTTATAAGTGCATGTTGGTTCTCCAGAAAACAGAATCGTAGCATTTGAAACCAAGCAAATTTCCATCTCATCATAAAATTGAGAAGTTATTGTCTTGGATTACAACTACTGCTTTACCCTATACCCATGATGGCGAACTTTGGCACTCCAGATGTTCTTGGACTTCAATTCCCAGAAGTCCAAGTCTCTGAATCCACACAAATGGTTTTACTGCGTGTACGCATTTACCAGGATTTGCTGCGTATGCACAGTAAACCCATTAATGTGGATTAACAGATACTTGGGCTTCTTGGAAATGAAGTCCAAGAACACCTGGAGTGCCAAAGTTCGCCATCACTGCACTATACAACACTACTTTATCAGATCTTTCCTTTGTATGGGGTACTGTGGGGATTGTCGTTCAGAAAAGCAACATGTCCCTTGTCTGTTCACACTTTAGGAGTTATATGAACTAAAGCAAATCCTGGTAACTGTAGTAGGCCCTACAGTTAGGCCACTAAGACAATTTAAAATGAGAGAGAAGTATTTTGCAGTAGTATGATACTGGCTTTTTATCTGTAGGGCTTTAAAGACTTTATTTTATTTTAATGTATAAACAGCACAGTATTCCCCCATTGATACCTTGTCTAGTTAAGCTTGATCTGCTTTCTTAGCATCTGTATAAGTTTGGTCTGGTCAGTGACAGGTTTGCAAGACCCCTAGAATAACTCATTTACTGACCTTACATTGAAGAAGTTTCCTCACCTTCCTCATGGGCTTCCTTAAGAGAAGGGATCTTTATTTTACTCAGTATTTGTATCTACATACGGTTGTGTAGGAGGCCATTTAAAACCTAGCTTAAGTACTTAAGGCCCACTAAGGTCAGAGGAATGCAGCTACCTTGTCAAGAGTTTAGTTTGGCTTGAAAATAAATTGATCAAACATCATTAGTGCCATAATTAAAGTACTTTTACATTCTGCTGGACAGATTATTTCCTCACAACCCGGCATTTTTGAAGCACATTGTAGTTATAGCATCTTTAAGAAATAATATTTTCATTGCCAGAAGCACTTTGAATAAATTGGAAAGTAATCAATAGTCATACAGTTGTGGTTTTGAAAGAAATAATTGCTTCCTGAACAACTGGTATATGATGAAACAGGCTTCATTATGGAAATTTAGTACTATAATCTTGTCTAATTTTTGCCGTGGCAGTACAAAAGCTTGTCTCAAACTTATTTAATCCATATCCTACCTAGAAAAATAACCTATGGCTGGGATCAAAGTGTGTCCACGCAATCTGCTTCTAGACATATATATGTGTGTGCTTAGTTTTTTTAATTATTAAAAATGCACAGTGTTACTCATTGACCTGCATGAGTGGCTTGGGAGGAGATGGGGCTTACTACTCAGAGGAGAACTTGTAAACCACCTAGTGTTGGAATATTTCCCAGATTGGTGGCATAGATGTACATTAAATAAATAAATAGTAAAACCACTGTGCAAATACAACATTCGGATCCCAGCTGTCTAATAAAATAAGCAGTAGGAGCTACTTCTTAAGTAATCCGTCACCTTACATTAACTGTCTCTGTAGCAATTTACATGTTTTTATTCCCATCTTTGAAGTCTGTCCATCCCCCGCCACCTTTAAGAGATTGGAAAGACTGACCTTTACTTGCTCGATTGGTTTTAGATTTGGGATATTCCAGACCATTTCCCGTCTTTTACATAATTTATTTTGAAGTAGGCTGCAGCTGGCAATATTTTCGCTACTCCAAGTGATTGTGTGTTCTTGTGATGGAGGGTTGTGTGTGGAATGTTGGGAGAAGCTAGAGAAATGGCATTTGGTATCTTTGTATTTGTATGTATTTCTGAAAGCTGTTAGGTGTCCATGATGTTAATGTTGTTCTCGTGCTGTTACTGGTATAAAGTCAAGTGCCTTCAATGCTAAAGGCTCAGAAATTTTCTTAAACCAACTTCATGCCCTATGCAAGTGTTTTTTCTACAACCTGCATAACCAGTACTTTGTAAAACTTGTTTATGCTTCAATTGTACATATTGGTTTTTAAAGAAAATATAGTATTTTTATTTAGGTACTTCTAGAATTGAATTCTAGTCTTGTGTGATGCATTGTAAAACAATACATTTCTCTTTTGAGTACCATTACAGTTGTAAAAAGGTTTTCACTGGTTCTATTTTTCTACTGTTGCTGAGAAGCATGTTAACACTGACTTTATCCTACATATAGTTGGTATTTCAAATAAATGGCTTGTCTACAAAAATACAGTCGTAAAATGCCTTTGATTTAGTCATCAGATAAGATGACTGTTCTGCTTCTGTCTGTGTGAAGCTAAATTATGGAATCTGTTTTAAAAAAATTAAAAACATCTTGATTACCATGCTGCACAGCTGTCAAACAAACCATCTTATTATATCTATTTCCTGTTTCTTTAAGTGCCAATTTTTAAATGGAATCCAAAAGTTCTAGTGGGTAGTACTTTTATTAGGAGCAATTCAAACACTACAAATAGTTAGCATCAGAGTAGGGAGGATACAAGAAAAGACTGGACATGGTAGAAAACCTCAGAGATTGAGTGCAGAGTACTGCATGTAATTAGTAGGCTGTAAGTATTAGATGAAAGGAGCATGTCAAGTTACACTGATGTCCAGAAGATTTCCACTTATTCATCTTAAAGCCATTACAAACTACTGGCTTCAGTCCATTTCTGATATGTCCAACCCTTTCCTCTCTTTGTTAAGAGAGGTTGAAGATTTATGGAGAAGTCAATAGCTTACTCATTTTTGAGTAACAGTACCGTAATTGATTCTAGTAAATTGCTTTCAGATCTGCCCCCCCCCCATACAGCTACTTCAGTGAATTCAAAAAGTTGGATTCAGCTTCAACTTGTTTGCCCAAGTCCAATCTATAAATTATCAATTCCAGACAGCTCGAGGGTCTTGGCAACATCCGTTGCAGATGAAGTAAAGGAGTGTGTTACATTTGTAATTAATTTCACATTTGCCGATGAACTTCTATCAGTAGATGTGAAGCAGCATTAGGGCAATAATCTACTCCTGCAGGGTCCCATAACGGGTCCCAAGAGGTTGAGACTGCCTACCCAAGCAGGACCATTTGGGAACCATAGAGAAAGGACTGGAATCAGTGAAGTCCTGTGCCTCTGATGATCCCCAGCCCTGAGTTTACAATAGTTGATGGTATTGAAAGCTGCTGACCAATCCAAGATACTCACAAGTTTACATTCCTCTTGTCAGCCTCTTTTAGAAGGTCATTGTCCTGTGTGATCAATGCTGTCCCAGTACCATAACGGGCTGAACCCTGACAAAAATAGATCCAGACAATCTGTCTCCTCCAAGAATGCCTCTGATGATTTGCCAGTTATCTCAATCAACTTTCCCAGGAATAGAATGTTAGTGCTAAGATCATCTGCCACTAAACTTGCTTTCTTCAGAATGAGCCAAATGATGGTCTCTCTTAAACCGGAAGAATACATTAAATGTGTGGCCCAGTCAATCATACTTTCTTTGGCAGATTTTAATAACCAGGATGGACAAGAAAGTGAGTGGCTTTGCAGTGTGCAAGAGCCTTGTCAACATCATCAGACAATTCAAGTTGAAATTGATCCAACTAATCCAAATGGGACACTGTTGGACATCTCAACCTGATCAACTGCATTAAAACAGGGGTCCCCAAACTTTTTAAGCTCATGCTCCCTCAGACTGTTGAGGAGCCATACTGGTGGCAACCACCTCAAACCCACCCCACTCCCCCCGCACTGCCACCCATCACACTCCCCCACACCACCACCA
Organism: Furcifer pardalis; assembly: GCA_030440675.1. NCBI lineage: Eukaryota > Metazoa > Chordata > Lepidosauria > Squamata > Chamaeleonidae > Furcifer > Furcifer pardalis. The sequence goes on from CP126894.1 coordinate 24,233,177, forward strand.
GTGACCATCCCGAACCCGCCTACTCCCCACCGCCAGAGCCCGCCCAGCCCACCACACTCCACCCTACCACACTGCTGGCAACCACCCTGACCCCCCCTGCTTCCCAGCCTGGAGGGGTCCAGGCTGTCCTCAGCCATGAGCTCAGGCAGTAAATGCCATGCTCGGCCACCCTAGCTGCTGGGAAAGCCACCCACAGCCTGAGCAGCCACTAGGAACACTGCTCATGGCAGCTGGCAAAGCCATGCTTAGCCAGAGCAGCCAGGAATACCCCACATGGCCGCCGCTGCCACCTCAATCCTTATCACCACTGCTTGGCTTTGGGTGTCCTTAACAGTGCTCCATAGCAAAGCCTTACAACATCCGCCCTGCTACAGAGCACCGGCAGGGATACGCCAAGTCAAGTGGAGGGGACAAGGATTGAGGCAGCGGCAGAAGCGGCAGCCAGAGCAAGGGCATGGGTTGGATCCAGCACATGGGCTGTAGTTTGGGGACCCCAGATTTTAAAATTCAAAGGTGCTATTACATGGCTTCACTCTTTAATCTAAAATTTGATTCAATACTGATCAAAACTGCAAACCGATTTCAGTTAGTAATGTTACATTGAAACATGTTTGGCTGTTCAGTGTTCATGAAGTCCTGAAAAACTCGGCAGCATTCTGCCTGCTGGCTTGAAGGCTCACAAAGCAGTTTTATGTTATAACTTTTCATTATCCCAGTACTTCCTGAATACCTTCCTAACTGCAGTTACATTTACATCTGAGGTGACTTTCCTTCATTTCTTCTCTAGTCCCTTTATTTGTTTCATCCATAAACCAGGAGGAACGTTGGGCTCTACAACTGAGAGGACATTTGGGTGCAATCATGTCAACTGCTCAATTTACCCTTTAAATACTAATTGGTGACCTGGGTTTTGATAGAAGAGCCAACCAGCTCACCTAGAAACTCTGGCATCTTGTAGGCAAATAGAATCCAGTACTCATCAAAGGCAGACCATCTTGATAATTCCAGGCTCCTCAGAGAATTGGTACACCAATTAAAGTCCAAACTGCAGCAGAAAATGATGTGATCACAACATGGCAGAAGACAAAAGTTCCGTGACCCTCACATCAGCGTCTTTCTGACCAGAAGCAAATGCCATGTCGTGTGCCCTGCCATATGCATGGGACTGTTGACATATCACAATAGGCCCACAGACATCATAGCATTATCCCACTGGTCCAGACAGAAGGAAGCACTCTAGACCCAGTCACAATGGGGCAGTTTACTGATCTTGATTGAACTTTTAAGGACAATACTGACACTTCTGATCTGCAGTGATGGAATGACCTGCAAAGAAATAACTCTACCTTCAACACCCAGTGTTCAATGCTCATCTCTGTTTTTAGCCAGAGTCAGTGCTATCTGCATTTGCAGAAGTTTCCGTGGACATGTGGCAGGCATGAAACACTCTCCTATACACAGGTAGCAAAAGTGTGAAAACACTTCAACAGACATTTTTATCTCTAGGATTCATCAAACTCCAAATTTCCAGGATTTTCCATATACTCTTGTATCCCATGCATAATGGAGAATATACTTGCATTTAGGCATCTATAGGTAAAGGTTTCCCTTGCTCGAAAGCCAGTCGTATCCAACTCTAAAGATCAGTACGCACCTCTATTTCAAAGCCGAAGAGCCAGCGTTGTCTGCTTCTGCAGACGTTTTCTGTGGTCATGTGGCAGGCATGACTAGACACCGGAGCACATGGAACACTGTTACCTTCCCATTGAAGTGGTCCCTATTTATCTACTTGCAATTTCTTGCTTTCAAACTGCTAGGTTGTCAGAAGCTGGGACAAAGATGGGAGCTCATTCCATCCTGCAGCACTCAGGAATCGAACTGCTGACCTTCCGCCTCCCAGTCAGTGTCTTAGGCTCAGAAAAATGAGGAAAGTGTATGCCACCCCAAGGTTTTCAACCCGTCCTGCGAGAGCAGACTGTATGGGGCTCCCTAGTGGTCCCATTAGCCAGGGAGGCACATCTAACAGGACCAGGAGAGCCTTCTTGGTATCTGCTCCAGCCCTATGGAACCTCCTGCCACTTGAATTGCGCCTCCAGGCAGAGTTGCTTTCCTTCAGGAAGGCGTTAAAAACGTGGTTATGGCACCAGGTGTGGGGCACAACTGGGACCACAGCCCAGCCCTGCTGGCTTATTTAGCCCTGCCCGGGGTTATTTACTCATGCCCGGGTGCCCTTATTTAAAAAAGGGGCTTGGGGAGGTTTTACAGAAGTTTTTAGATAGTTTTACAGTATTTGGTTTTAATTGGCATTGGGTATGAATTTTAGCTGATGATGTGAGTCACCTTGGGTTGCTCAGGCAAAAAAGGTACTTATATAAATCCAACAAACAAACAAATAAATAAATAAATATAGAAAGCTAAGGAAATCAGTTCTGCTACAGCAATTGTTTCTGAGGCAACTTCTGTTTTATCATTGCCCATCAAATACATCTTAACTACTTGTAATAATGTAGTACCTGTAAGACAAATTAGTGTTTATTTTTTAAGTGTTCATGTGTCAAAGTACACTTCCTCAGATGAATGGAGCAATTGTGTGTCTGGGCAGAGTATAAAACTGAAAAGTGCTTAGATGAGTAAAATCTAATGAAAAATAATGTGCATCTTATAGTGATGCATTACTATTTTTGGTATTTTGGTTACAAAACAAACTAGCAAGCTATTTTCTACATTTTTTAAATAGTCAAACCTCGCATAAAGAGCGCCTCGCTTAAAGAGTAACTCGCTTAAAGAGCAGATTTTTCTCTGAATGTTCGCTTCGCTTAACAAATAAAACCAACCAAAAACTCGCTTAACAAATAAATTGGGGTTCGCAATCCCCACCCCCCAATTGGTCACTTACACTGGTGTTTCGCTTAAAGAGCAAACTCGTTTAAAGAGCAATCCTGGGGAATGCATTATGCTCTTTAAGCGAGGTACAACTGTACTTGTTCCCCAAACTCATATAGTGCTTTTGAAATCATACACTTCCTTTCCTTGCATCTTTCAATGTTATATAATGTAGTGCAGTGGTTCCCAACAAGGGGTACACAGCCCACTGGTGGACTTCAATTCCCAGAAGCCTCATTGGCTGATCAGTGCTTTGGGAAAATGACTTAGGCTTCTGGGAATTGAAGTCCAAAAACCAGCACTTGGGAAACACTGATGGAGTTGATTGGACTAACAACATGTAGTATCTCCTGCTTACACAATCACTGCATTGTGTCTAGCCTTCTACTATTATTACTGAATGGAATGTGTGATTTGGCATACATCAGGCATTTAGCACAGCTTTAAGAGCAGTAATTCACTAGACTTTAGTAGGTGGCTTTATGCCAGTAAACACTTCACTTGCATTGCATATAAAACACAAATAAAGAGCACTGGAAAATAAAAGTGACATGAAACGGTTTTTGTTTTTTTGCCCAATCACTCTGCTAGAACCTGCTCCACCATCTCTCTCAGACACTGCTGAAACTGGCTGCAAGCTTGCATCTCCTCTCCATTATGAATGTATCATGCAAGGCTTCTTTCAGCTAGTTGTATTATTGGATCATAACAATACGATTACAAACACATCCTCAGTCTTTAAACTGGGTATTTCTCAGAAAGTCTGTATCAGAACTGATCCATTCTAAATGCACCTCAATAGTCAACTTTTTCCTCTCCTTTTCCCCAAATCTCTCACTCAAGATCACCAACTCAGGAAGGTATGAGCAGGGACAACATCATCTCTTCATGAGACCCAAATGTCTGAAGAAAAAGGTCCATAAATGTGATGTTTATATTTGATGGTTTCTGGAACTCTATTAAAGGTAAAGGTTTCCCTTGTTCAAAAGCCAGTCGTATCCGACTCTAGGGGTGATTGCTCATCTGTTTCAAACCTGAAGAGCCAGCGCTGTCTGCTTCTGGAGACGTTTCCGTGGTCATGTTTCAGTGGTCATGACTGGAGCACACGGAATGCTGTTACCTTCCCACCGAAGTGGTCCCTGTTTATCTACTTGCAATTTTTTTACTTTCAAACTGCTAGGGTTGGCAGGAACTCTATTAAAGGCTGCCAAATGACAACATGCAAGATCTTTCCATTAGAACTTTCTAGAGCAGTGTTTCCCAACCTTAGGTTTTTGGACTTCAATTGCTAGAAGCCTAAATCAATCTGCAAAAAACACTGTTCAGCCAATGTACTCACTTAGACTTCTGACAACTGAAGTCCAAAAACCAAAGGTTGGGAAACAATGATCTAGAGCAGTGGTTCAAGATCTAGTGAAAGTCTGAAGAATAACCATTTTCTCATTGGGCTGTTAAGCGGTGTGTGGCAGCTCTAAATTAGGGGTGCCCAAACTTCCTGGGTCGTGGGCCGGTCACATGGTTCAGGGAGCTGGTCACTGGCCTGGGGACTGGAAGTGGCCCCCAACGCCAATTCATCCGGCCCGAAAAAGCCTTCATCACTCCTGGAAGCAGAAGTAAAACACCCCCATATGGGCGCATTTTACTTCCACTTCCAAGAGCGATGAGGGCTGCACAGGCCGGATGACTTGGCGTCGGGGGCCACATCCAGCCGCCGGGCTGTTGTTTGGGCACCACTGCTCTAAATGAACCCAGCAAGAAGTCAAAAGAGATTGTGGCTTAGTATTTAAGTTATTTCTGAACTGTCCACCAACATTCCAAAAACTCATCAGTGATCACTAATGACAACCATGTTTTATTAAGATGCAAAATAAAACAAATGTGAGTAATATGAATAATACAGAATTGCCTAAGTAATTAGGAAGATGACAATGTCAAACAATAGGAAACTCATCTGCTTCTCAACATTGACGCTGAAATCCTCTGCAGTATTACTGGCTTGGATTTATTATCAAAGGTGATAATGTCTTATTTTAGTTTGGTAGATAGCATTTTGGGCTATCCCAATTAAACATTTACAAACTAGAACAATTATATAAACTTCCAGAGATTCTCTGCAGTCTAAAAAACTTATAATCTAATTAATATTACCCATACAGCACTTTATTTACAGTCTATGCAGACAAATTATCACCATCAGTAATTTTACTAAAAAATATATTCTGTACACTATTTTTCATTGAGGAACTACTGTCTGAAATATGTACTTGTGTCAAAAGAAGTCATTCTTTCCTAATTTTAGCTAAAAGTTGTTCCCACAACAGGTTCAGAAATTCACATTCTGAGCCTGAATGTCTTACCTAACAACAGCAAGGGCCAACATTATGCCTTGTACCAAAAATCATTAGAAATATTCACAGTATTTATGAACTGTTATATTAAAACGAAGATGTTTACAACAATGTTGAACACTGATCTGTGAATACATTCATTTAGGCTTTTCATTTAACCATATGAGTAACTCTTTCATCATAGCAACTTAGAAGGGTTGTTGCTCCCTTTTTAATTATGTATCTTGAATACTAACCACTCCACCCTCCTTTAGAATAAAATAAGTGATCTTGTGAGTATCCATGATCTTGTTACTTTTCAGGTGAAGTGCCATGAAGCCAGAATATATTTTAGAAGGATAAACATGAACAACTTTCTTGTAGGACAGAAGTTAAGATAATTAAGAAGTTGGATTAAACAAAGAGGGATGAATGAAAAGCTAGCAGAGATTTTTTTAAAAGTTGTCTTAGACTTCCCAGTTGATCTAGCTACAGTAGTACTGGATCCGATCAGTTCTTCTCCTCTTTCGAGACTGGAATTCTTCAAAAAACTGCTGAATATCTTCTCTCTTAACAACCTGTTGGCAAACAGAATAAGTGAAAATGAATGAAACTGATACAGCAACATGAATTTTAGAAGTAGGAACATGTAGCAATCTGAAAAATGTGTGATTTGTTATAGTATCCTTGTAGACTACAGTACAGTATATTTCTATCAGACGCATGAAATCACCCTAATATGGAATGTGTACAGAAGTAGTTTTTAAAAACTTCTGAAAAACTTTTTTATAGAGGCAGTTGCTGTCATCCTTCCTAAAAGGGAGGCTCTATCTTAGGTACTGTTTTCCTTCTCATTTTGCTTTGTTGTATTCTTTTCTGAATTTAGTTTATTTTTGGTTTCTTGTATTTGTGACAATATGGGCTGGGTTTGCATTATTTGTTATTTTCATTATAGGGTTTTTAAACTGATGTCTGTATATTATTGAATAGGTGGCAGTTAAATGTTAAAAATAAATCAGAATTTGATTTCGGAATGATAAGGCTAGGGGTCCCCAACCTTTTTTGAACTATGGACCAATTTCATGCTAAACATTTTTTCAAAGGACTAGTAAGTGAAGAGAATATATTTCAATTTTGCTAAAATCTCTTTTTTTATCTCTCCTGTCTGCCAGCCACAGCTTGAATATGGGAAGTGTGATACCTCACTGGGCACAGGCGGGGGGAAGAGCCCCGCTATAGTTCAAAAACAAGGGAGGAGGGGCCCAGGCGCCTGCCAACCGCACCGTTTGACTTGGGCAGTGAGGTATCACACTGCACATAGGCTGGGGCCGAGCCCTGCTATACTTAAGCAATGTGCAGGAAGGGCTCGGCCACCTGCCTATCTGCTGTGTCTGAAGCCTATGCTCTCGCTCCAATCTCCGGCCAAACTCAGTGGAGGATGTTGAGAGCAGAAGGCTGCCAACAAGGCTCCCAGCACCATGCACCTGCACTGTCCAGTTTGGGACAATCTGTGGCACAGTACCGGTCCGTGGTCCGGTGGTTGGGAACCCCTGCTGTAGACAGTAGGGTGGTTTTTGACATCTACAGTATCTTCTATAAAAGCAATTTGTGATAAGCTGTTATTCAAATTAAAGCATTAATTGCATAACTGAACCTTAAAATGAACTGTAATTTAGCAGATGCACATTGGAATGAATGAAATTCCTTGGCTGAAATCCTGATGTAGCTACACAAAGATATAACTTTTGGAAGCAAACTGCTTTAAGTCAAGACATTTTCACAGACATCTGCTGTAGAGGTATGCTGAGACATTCAATTCAGTATGCAGCAGATAAAGTTTTAAGAGATTTTTAACGTACAGCAACTTGCCTCTAAAAGTTAGAAGAAAAGTGGCACATTGACTAAAATCTTGAGATTTTAAATGTCGAATTTAGAAACTAATTCTGAACATTTCCTATCTTGAAAACCCTATGATGAGACAATCCAAAATCGAACAAGAGAGTGCGATAGAAAATGAGACTGCCAGACTAAAAGATATTCAATCATTTACTGAGGAAGAATAAAAAACTGCTTCGAGCTACAGAGACCAAACATCTCAAATCTTTACAATACTGTATGCCAATAAATATAAAAAACAAAAGAATGGCCCACATAAAGGAAGCAATTGACATACAATCCAGCTCCGAAGAAAGGAAATACAATAAAACCCTGATTTATGTAAAAATCCTGATTTATGTAAAAATTGACTTACACAACGATTTTTTTTATAGAAAATGTGGCCTATTGTACACAAATAAATCAATTTACGTAAGGGATTTCTTTGCGTCTTGTAAGTTTAAAATGGCGCCACCACCATTTTAGACTTAAAAATTCCACCCCATGCCACCTGCCTCCACCGCCAGAAATCGCAAGACATCACTTACCGTGGCAGAAGTGGAGGCACCGCCGCCAAGGGCAGCAGTTTTGGTGCATTTTCTGGAGTCTCCGCTGCTTCTATCAGCACTTATAGAGTGCAGGGGGAGGCATATCCACTCTGTTCCGCTCTTCATCTGAGGTCTCTCTGCAGTGCACTTTAGTTGGGAACGTGTGTCGGATGAAGAGCAGGATGGAGTGGTTTTTGTCCAACGCACGTTCCCACCTGGCGCTCCCTGAAGGGGGACCTTGGATGAAGAGCGGAACCGAGTGAATATGCCCCCCACACTCTACCAGTGCCGGTAGAAGCAGTGGGGGCAGCGGCAGTGCTGGGGGCAGTTCCCACTCCCCCCAACAGCCAGACAAACCAATTTGCTTCAAGATACAATTATTTTTCAGGATACAATTTTTTTTTTTTGGGGGGGGGGTGTCTTCCAATGTTTCTCACTGCAGTGGGTGTTTGGAGCATTTCCGCTCCGTTTTTGGAATTTTCAAAAGCAGTGCTGTAACTGATCATTAACATAGACCTAACTGACACCTATATTCTTCTCACCTATAAGACCACTTATGTTCCTGGCCTGTCCTTCTTGTTGCTAATGTACAAAAACAAGAAGCTGCTGTGGTGCAGTTTAGAAATTATAGTCCATTAGGCTCTACAGAGACACCTTCTAACTATGAATCCCAAGAAACACTGCCGCAACTTCATTTCCTGTACATTGAAAACAGGAAGCAGAAGTTATAAGCCTCCAAAGTAGACCCTCCTTCAGGTGAGTGAAATATAGATGTCTATAGATGTTGCCTGCTAATTTAAATCTTCACATATTTCTACAATAACCTATGACTACTACTGGAAGCAGTTATTACTCTGGTTTCTAAAAACACCTTGATAACCATTACTTGAATATGAAAATATATACTCACTGTTCCTTCATCTGCAAATCTTCTCAAATAGTCTTTCAGTTCTGTCTTCAGATCATTGTATTCTAGACATAATTTTTAAAAGTTCATTGTATTTGTACTTCTGTTTTAGCAAATAAATTCCTTATTCCAATGTACTTGTCCAAGTTGGTGCCAATGAAAGCTTACTGTTACAACCTTATTGTTCCCTTTTCTCCTTGTTTTTTAGATTCTTATACTTACTTTAATACAGAATACTCCAGGTTTCATGCTCTAGTCTATATGTTCTTAAAAATATTTTTTATTTTGAAGCCTGGTCAATTAAGCATAGAAAAGAAAAAGGTAGGATGGTTTCAATAAATATGGCAAAGGAGTGACACTGGTCAGGAGCTCTTTGGGTCATCCGGGTCTTTGCCAGATTTCAATAAAGCAACAACTCAAGCCTGCCTCCACAACTTAGGAACCTTAAGTTCATCTATGCAGTTGCTCTTTAATTGAGGAGACATTCCAAAGTGCAAGGAACAAATTGCCTATCTGCTCTGTTCTTATGTCACTGATACTCTACCAGTGCTTTAAAATAAACAAGCAAAGCACTGCCTGAAGTACAGTTGTACCTCGCTTAAAGAGCATAATGCATTCCCCAGGATTGCTCTTTAAGTGAGTTTGCTCTTTAAGCGAAACACCATTGTAAGTGATCAATTTTGACTTCGGGGGGGGGGGGAGATTGCAAACCCCGATTTATTTGTTAAGCAAGTTTTTGGCTGGTTTTATTTGTTAAGTGAAGCAAACATTCAGAGAAAATTCTGCTCCTTAAGCGAGTTACTCTTTAAGCGAGGCACTCTTTTTAATCAAGGTTTGACTGTATATCAAATGGATAAAGCAGATTCTACCACAATATCGTTTTTCTAAAACCCACATCCAGTATCCTCCTGCAATATTGCAAATATGTTTTAAAAAGAATAAAAGTTGGCAATTATAGCTGCAGTGATGTTGAGTTTTTGATTCATGTTTCATCAATACAGTATGGTTGTTCTCAATGACATCCTGTTAATTTTATTGCCCTTCTGAGAAACCTGTGTTGGTGCTAAAAAGTAGTGCCAATATAAGATACAAAGCCAACTGTTCAGCCTCCTCCCAACTCCCTACTATAAATTCCAAATAATTAACCTAGATAAGTTAAATTACTTGCGTGCAATACAGTAAAACCTCGGATAACGCTAAAACTTGGTTCCACAAGTTTTGGTGTTATCCGATTTTTAGTGTTATCTGATGCATGTTAAAATCCTATGGGATGCATCAGATAACGTTAAAGCTCCATAGAGATATATTGTAACTGCACAGGCTTTAGCGGTTGTTATCCGATGCATCCCATAGGATCTTAACGTTATTCGATGCAATCCCCCCCCCGACTGCTTAACATTATGCGATTTTAGCGTTATCTGATGCAAACGTTATCCGAGGTATTACTGTATTCCAGTTTATGTGCACAGCAAATTTCAATTACTTACCACAAATGAGTTCCACCTGCTGGACTCTATTCATGCTGTTCAGTGTATCCATTAGAGGATCTCTTCTGTCTGCTTCCTGATCACTTGTCCCTTTAGTCTCATAAGCCAAGACTGTATCACATTCATCTGTTAGGAATGCGACTTCAAGATCAGAATACATTTTCTGAAAAAATAAGTTTGTTTTCACTGCACAAATCAATCTCTACAGCATTTTTACATCTACAACATATGCTTTATTCATACAAAAAAATTCAACACACCAAATATTTTCAAAATATTTCTAAATGATGCCAAAGGCAGCACTGGCACAAAGGTAGGAACCTAATTTTTCACACAAGCATAAGAAGAAACATAACATTAAGACCAGAAGCCGGCAAGAGAAACCTAATTAGCTTCTAGAGAAAAGGGAACCTAGTAACAACCAAAGGAAATTCTCCTGCAAGATACCTCTCCCCAATCATGTTTGACACATGGGTCTAGTGTTCAGGGAAGACTGGCTTAATGAAAATTCAGTAACTAGATTTTTAAACTCTAATGGAAGTTGCCTGTACTATTAATTGTCTTCTTCCTAAAACATATTAAAACTTTTTTCAAGATGTCCATGTACGGTCTATCTGCTTTGTAGATATTCCTAGAGCAGTGTTTCCCAACCTTTGGTTCTTGGACTTCAATTCCCAGAAGGCTAAAGTCAATTCCCCAAAGCTCTGATCCATCAATGTACTGACTTTGGCTTCTGGGAATTGAAGACCCCCTGTGGGGTATGTGCCCCACATTGGGAACCACTGTTCTAGAGGAAAACGAAAAATAAATATTTCAAATTAAAAAATTATATTAAAAATACCAAACATTCTTCACAGGTGCACAATTTGTTCCTCCAGTTGTGTGGCCAGAATGTGGCTGTGTCCTTCTTTGGGTTCTCCTTGGCTTGAAGTTCCTGCAGCTTGCAAGTAGATTCATTCTACAGTAAAATGAAATGTGAGTTCTACTCTTTCAGTTCCATAAGTAGGCCATATGTTGGCTAAACTTGGATTCAAAGCCCAAAATAGGAAGAAAGGAATTAGGACAGCAATATATATATACATATGAACCCTAAGCATAAATATACATTTTTGACATTTCTGTACCAGGCACATTTGCTATGCTAATCATTGTTCCATTGTTGTCAAAAGTTTGTAAAGAAACATTTGCTATCATGTGAATTTAGTTTTTAATCTTATTTTGTCTTTGAGGTAATTGGTAGTTTCACTAATTTGCACATGTGTAATATTACAACCACATTGTGAAGATTTTTTTTACAACTTTAAGGAATCTTTACACATCACTGATTGGCTGGTCTGGCAGGCTGATAGTTACCAGGGACTGAGTAAACATTTATGCAGTTTTAAGATGCCTGAGATAACTGCAACCAGAACATCAGAGCCAGCCCAAGGCTGCTACCAAAGATTAACTGAAGACCAAGATTGTTTAGTGGGTACATGCTGCATTTCCCAGTAGTAGACGTATGCAAAAAGAGCTGCCAAAGGAAACTTGACCCATTTCCATCTCTTCAATGCTCTTGCTGCAATGGAGCAGAGTGGGTCACTGCTGAGCAGCAGTAACTGTTGTTGTTAAATCTTGTCCCTCATAGAATCTTACAGAAAAGTGCAGACAAAATTTGAACTGTTTCCTCCTCAGAGCTCAAGCAGAAAAACAGGGCATTTGCACATAGTATGCAAGGCAAGACATATATTATTTACCTTAGAACACTGAGAACTAGAGCTGGTGGATGGTTCAGTATTTTGTACTATTTTCTCCTCTTCAGCCTTCACCTGAGGATCTGCGCCATTTTCTTTTTTTACTTCATTAGTTTCCTCAAAATTTACGTTCATTCCATCTTCCACTGTAGGACTTACTTTGGTCACAGTAGGAACTGTAACAGATCAATATCCAGGGCGAAAATTAGCATGTCTATGAAACAAAACATTACTCATCTTATTTAACAGTAAAATGGGTAGTTAAACACCAAACTTTAAAGAAAAATAGACACAACTACGCATCACTCTAATTTTTTCCATATCCCTTTCCCAAATGGTACACTAACTGGTACAGACAAATAAAGACTTAACTTATAAAGGATTCTAGATGGAACCTCTATGAAGAGTGGAAAACATTGTGAGTACACTCAGACATCCCTAGGGAATGGTGTAGAGCTGATCAAGACTTCCAATCCAGAAGCATTGTACAGTAATTATGCAATTCTCTGACATTAATTTTTAAAATGTCATTATTCACAAATTCAAGAATAGCAGTTTCATGCAAAATATCACTTTCAATGAACTAGAATATTGCAAAATATGTACATGGATAGAAAGCTAAAAATCAAAACAAATAAAAACCCAGTAGTACATTTCTATTTCCAGCAGATGCATTTAGTGAGTGCTTGTTGCCTTCATTGCTACCTGCAGAAATAAGCTACTGGTTGATTACCGTGCGCTCTGGTGTCTAGTCATGCCTGCCACGTGACCATGGAAACGTCGGCAGAAGCAGACAGCGCTGTCTCTTCGGCTTAGAAACAGATGAACACTGACCCTAGAGTCGGATACGACTGGCTTTCGAGCAAGGGAAACCTTTACCTTTTTACCATATGTTTCAAACTGCAAGGACATGCACTATGCTTCCTAAACAGTTCAATTTAACTGAATACGGCAGTCTCATTTAGTAGTTATATAGGCTGAGACACTACCCCAGTATAAAAGGAGTTAACATTATCTTTCTCACCTGCTAACTCTGAGGCATATGCCCACAAGAAAGAGCAGCGATCCATGCAAGCCTGACACACCATTTCATGAAAGTCACCACTATCTGGAGGGGCTGTACCAAGATGCTAGGAAATAGAAAACATTCATAATGCAATGGCATGTTAGCTATAAATAGCTGAAATTCTATTGCTTACCATAGTAAATTGCAAAAGGTTATGTCCACTAGAATCAATGAGCATCTGGTGTTTCAACTCCTCTATAAGTGCCACTAATTTAAATGGGTCTCTACTAGTGTACTAACCTAAACAGGATTTCCACCAATGAACACGTCACCAAATCAAAAAGCATCAGTCCTCAGCATCATCCCCTTCCCTTTTTATTATTCTCATCTGTACACTTACACAGCACAAATGAAGTATCTGTACAGCTGCAAATCTTCCCACTTAGGAAGATTTGGGATCTGTGAACATGATTGACTGTGCCTGTTTCAATAACTGACCTCAATTATTTGAGAGAAATGCTTATGGGATCTATGCAATTATTTTTAGTTAAGATTCAAGACTGTAAACCTGGCACATATTTAGAAATATCTGGTATGAGGAGGTTACATTTATCAGTGGTACATTCCCAACCTTTTATAAGATGCACTTACCCTCCCATGAAACCAATCTTCACAAACTATGCACTGAATCATTTCATCTGGAATCTAAAAACAAAATACAGTTTTTTTTAAATTAGGCAGATCTTAGATGTTTTAGACCCTTTAGTAAGTACAGTAAAACCCCTACTTACATAAAAAGTATTTTCTGTAGGTTTTTATAGAAATCAGTTTTGTACTTAACTAGAAGCAAATCCATAGGAAAAATGATTTTTTACTTAACTTGAAGCAAACCCATAGGAAAATGCTATTTATGTAAACTGAAGCAACCCTATAGGAAAAACAATTTTTTTATGTAGCTCGAAGCAAACCCATAGGAAATTATGCTATGTAAATCGGGACATGGTTTTAGTGCAAAAATCATTATGTAAGTCAAATTTTATGTAACCTGAGGCATATATAAGTCGGGGTTTTACTGTATAAAAAAACCCTACCACTTATCTACTACTCAGTGTCTGCTTACATTCTCATATCTCACCTATTCTAGAAATCTCTATTTAACTGCATGTTCATTTTACGTATACAATTCAAAGTGTCAATATAAAGTATGGAAGTTATAAATGTCACAATTCTTTAAATATCTAGTGTGGTGTAGTGGACAGAGTGACAGACTCCAGAGGCATGGGTTTGAATCCCTGTTCAGCCTTGGAAACTCACTCATTAGATGCATGCAACTGTTGAAACCACTCCTTAAATATCTCCTTTATCTTGAAAGCTTCTATTAAGGTCACTATAAATTTGTTTTGACTTGACAGTGCATAACCACACAAGCTGGGACAGAGACGGCACTTGGGTCTTGAACTGCTGCCCTGAAACCTTCCGCTTGTCAAGTTCAGCATCTTAACCACTAAGCCATCACATACATGTAGATGATTCATCTAATTACAGGCAATAAATACAGGCAATAAAAATTCAAAGAACTAAACAGTCCTCTAAACGAGTTAATGATGACAGTTTGGGGGAAGAGTGACATCTTTTACCAATAACAACACGACAGAAACTTTGTGTTTTGCGACCAAATCAGAATAATGCACATGATACATGATATTCTTTTACTATTTCTAGCAGGCTAGTACTATTTCTATAAGTATACATCACTTTAGTATTATGCCACATAATCTGCAGTACTTCATATATGATTTAAAAAATACACATAGCAGTCTTCTCATTTAACAATTGGTAAGACAAAACAAAATATTTGAGGCTTAAATGCTACATCCATGCAAGAATTATTTAACATTTTCATATATAAGTGCCTTACCTCATCATCAGGATCTGGGTATGGTCTTTTACAAACACAGTATAATCCATAGAAGTTGTCATTATATTTATTCACTGGATTCACCCGTGCTTTATCCTAGAATTATTTTAGGAAACGTGTTTTAATTGGAACATATGGCAAAAGATCTCAAAAGAAAAGCATCTTACAATACATTACTTTGCACAAACTAAATCCACATATGAATGTTTATCTGGATGTGATTTTCTTTCTTAAAGCACTGCACATCCTACCTTGATTAAGTAAAAAGATTTATCTTTGATGTGCAAACATATCCACTGGGACTAGCAGGTGTTATCTGCTGCTAACCAGGACCAATGCTCACAAATACTATCTCACAACATTTAACACTTTTCAAAGGATTGCATGAATACATAATTCTTACAGAAAAAAATCATGTAATAGAGAAATAATAATTTGGCCACTACTTCCTTCTAAAAATATATTATTTCTATACTTACAGGAAGTAACTTGCATTGCAGGTTTTTGAATTTGCTGTTTCCACAATCACAGCGAAAA
This sequence comes from Furcifer pardalis, assembly GCA_030440675.1. Classification (NCBI taxonomy): domain Eukaryota; kingdom Metazoa; phylum Chordata; class Lepidosauria; order Squamata; family Chamaeleonidae; genus Furcifer; species Furcifer pardalis. The sequence continues at coordinate 24,248,398 of CP126894.1, forward strand.
TTTCTTAAAATAAAAAGATAATTCTGTTTTAGCTTCTGAATCTAATGGAAGTTGGATGAACACTATGTTTGTATTTTAACAACCATCATAGGTGAGCAGAACAAAATTTATACTGGTTTTAATTTGATGCTATTCAATCTGCATAATCGTTATACATTAACTAATAAGGTAACAATTATCTACTTTCTAACTTTTTAGAATATTCAGCATACCCATCTGTGGTTTAAAAAGGGCAGCTCATTTGGATGCCTTAAATGTACAATAAATAGGGGAGATAATTTTATAATCAAGATTACCTTTTAGTATATAGCTCAAATAGTTTGTGAGTTCCATGACATTCGTAACTGCACGCTAAACAGATCCCTGCTGGTTCTTCTCCTGGTGGTGTACATGTACTGCAGGCATACAAGGCTTGCCTTTTTACAGCACCCTGAAGAAACAAACACAATGTAAAAAACAAAATACAAAGAATGCTAGATTAAGAATTCACCATTTTAAAAACTGAAAAAGACACAAAAAATCCAATTAATCTTAAATTCGGATTGTTCAAATATTAAATGGCTGACCTGGAGAAAATCACAGAAAATAAAAAGAAATGGTCAGTAGATACAGTACTGTGCAAAAAAAAAAAAAAGCCTTAGTCCACCAGTAGCTTATTTTGGGAAAATCCAAGAAGTGATTTGGGGGGTGGGACATAACTCAGACACCCTAACTCCAAACTTGGAAAGGGTTGATAAGAGAGTCAGATGACTTTCTTCCAATTTTGCTATGTTTAGGTGGCTCAGGGGCCGAGTGATGCCCACACTCCACTCATAGAATTTTCCTCAAACCAATTGGTGGTGCCCTAAGATGCTTGCACAGTACTGTACATTCTAGCCAAAGCAAAAGAAGGAAACTGAAGAGGGCAACAATCACTCATTGCATTGTTTCAGAGAGCTACTTGAGAAAATAGAGCATAATCGTTATTATTTTTTGCTTTTTCTACTGTACATAGCATACTGAAGTGTAACTATTTATCTGTACATGATAGGCCCTCTTAATCTGTAACAGAACCATGGTGTAAGTCTATTTTATAAACACCACAACAAATATTTCTATCACCATCAGAAGGGTCGGTGTCCTTGTAGAATAGAAACTAACTAGACTAAACCTAGTTTAGGAAAAACATACAGATAGGGTAGGTACTGGTAGTACTACCTGGAAGCAGACAATTAAAAAAACACTCAATAACAGAGGTCTCTGCCAGAGGATGCTCATGAACCAAGTGTGGTGAAGTAGCAGGAAACCCGGAGGGAGAAAAAACTAGCAATAGAGGTACAGTACCAGAGCACCTTATATACCTCATGAGAAATCTATACATGAATCAAGAAGCAACAGGTAGGACAGAATACGGAAGGACAGAGTGGTTTGGAATAGGAAAAGGAATAAGACAAGGCTGCATTTTGTCACCCTGCTTATTCAACTTATACACAGAGCACATAATGTGCAATGCAGGGATGGAGGAATCACAATTTGGGATCAAAATTGCTGGGAGAAACATCAACAATTTGAGATATGCAGATGATACCACCCTAATGGCAGAAAGTGAGGAGGACTTTAAAAAGCTCCTGATTAGGTTGAAAGAAGAAAGTGCAAAAGCTGGCTTGAGACTCAATATAAAGAACACCAAGATAATGGCAACAGGCCCTATCAGTCCCTGGAAAATAGATGGGGAAGAAGTAGAAGCAGTGACAGATTTTACTTTCTTAGGATCAAAGCTCACTGCAGATGGAGATTGCAGCCATGAAATAAAAAGGTGACTGATTCTTGGGAGGCAAGCGATGAGAAACCTGGGGAACATAGTGAAAAGTAGAGACATCACATTGCAAACAAAAATTCGTATAGTCAAAGCAATGGTATTCCCGGTGGCAATGTATGGTTGTGAGAGCTGGACCATAAGGAAAGCTGAGCACAAAAGAATAGATGCCTTTGAAATGTGGTGTTAGAGGAGAGTTTTGAGAGTCCACCGGACAGCGAGAACAAATAGGTCAATCTTAGAAGAAATCAAACCTGACTGCTCCTTAGAAGGTCAAATAGTGAAGATGAAGCTAAAGTACTTTGGACATCAAATGAGAAGAGAGGATTCGCTTGAGAAAGCCTTGATGCTGGGAAGGGGGGAGGCAAAAGAAGAAGGGGGCGGCCCAAAATTAGATGGCTAGATGGTATTGTAGACACAATGGGCATAGAGCTGAGCGAGTTGAAGAGGATGGTGGAGGACAGAAGTGCCTGCTGGTAGCAAAGGGTCGGAATCAACTGTGTGACTGAACAAAAAAACCTGTCTATTCAGTTACTCTTCTTATTTCAACAGTTAGCCAAGAAGCATTCCACTATCTTTATTTTACTACTCTACTAGAAACCATCATTTCCTAATAAGATTGGGCTGTTCATGGTGAGACAAGAGGGAATAAGAAACTGAGGAAGTGTCAAAGACCTCTTGGTTGGTCTCCTTGAGAAGATACCAGTACTGTATTGAGTTTTTCTTTCCATCTCTATTACATTTTAGTGCTGCTGTTGCTTTTGGGGTGGGGTGTCCAACAGAGAAGCACCTGCATCTCTTAAAGAGACAAGCAAGGAAGAACCTAAAAACACCAGATTGTCATACCAGCTAAACTTCTCTTTCTCTCAAGTTCATGAAGAGTCTGCAGAGGAAGAACAACAGCTGTGTGTCTGACAAGACAACTGCTGCAACTGCCGTTACCCTCACTAAGGTAGGAGCAGTCAGCCAATACCTAAGAGAGAATTTAACTGGATGATGGCCATAAAAAACTATTGAATATTGAAATGAGAAATTAACATGCAAGTTAAAGATTTTAAAAAGAGGTTAGTAAAAACCCCCACTGATTTTAGAGAACTATGGGGAGAATTTTTAGATTACACAGTAAAACCTTACATAGAGCACCTCACTTAGAGTAACTTGCTTAAAAAGCAGAATTTTCTCTGAATAGTCGCCTCGCTTAACTACTAAAACCAAACAAAAACTCGCTTAACAACTAAATTGGGGTTTGCAATCCTTCCCGCCAGAAGTCACAATTGGTGACTTACAATGGTATTTCACTTAAAGAGCAAACTCACTTAAAGAGCAATCTCGCGGGATGTATTATGCTCTTTAAGCAAGGGTACCACTGTATATTTGCAACAGGGAAAGAAGTAAAGCCAGAACAAGATGGAATGAAATGAATATATAAAACTCTAATGATATTGAGAATAGTTAATTGTAAGGCAAAGGTCTCCCTTGCTCAAAAGCCAAGGGCAGTGATGGTGAACCTTGGCACTCCAGGTGTTCTTGGACTTCAATTACCAGAAGCCCAAGTCAGCACTCTTGCTGATCATGGCTTCTGCGAATTGAAGTTCAAGAACAGCTGGAGTGCCAAGGTTGGTCATCACTGGCCTAGGGCGTGGTGTTCATCTCCATTTACGGCAAAAGAGTCAGCGCTGTCTATGTCTGCAGAGGTTTCCATGGTCATGTGACAGGCATGACTAGACACCAAAGCACATGGAATGATTTTTACTTTTCCCACCAGAATGATACCTATTTATCACTCCATCATGCAACACTCAGGTCTCAAACTGCTGACTTTCCAGTCTTCAAGCTCAGCATTTTAACCACTAAGCCATCTCAAGTTTATAATGTCCCACTGCTCATAGATGCACGTTGTAGTTGCATGTAATTTTGTTCAGATTTTTGTACAGTCAAACCTTGCATAAAGAGCGCCTTGCTTAAGGAGTAACTTGCTTAACAAATAAAACCAACCAAAAACTCTCTTATCAAATAAATTGAGATTTACACTCCCCCCCATTGGTCATTTACAACGGTGTTTCGCTTAAAGAGCAAACTTGCTTAAAGAGCAATCCTGTGGAACGCATTATGCTCTTTAAGTGAGGTAGTATTTGTTTCCTCTGTAGTTATGGGTTTTTTTTAATTTTGTGCATATCAGAGAATAAACAAAACAAAAAATCACTGTGAGACTCACTACTGTATTTTAATGTTCGTTTTCGTGGATCAACTCCATTTCGTCAGACGAGTTGAGAGACATAAAAGTAGATTTTATCTACGGAAGCTAACATTAAAATGCAGTAGTTAGTCTTTAAAGTGCCACAATGTTGTCTTTTTGCTTTGTTTACTCTCTGATATGCTAGAAACACAGACTAACACAGCTACCATTTTTTAAAAAAAGCTGTTTTGTGTGTGCGTGCGTGGTTTTTGTATTTTAGTTTTTAAAGAAAGAACAACATCTGGAGGGCCCAAAGTTACACACACACACCTGCCGCCGCCCGCTTTCCTCGCGCCTCCCTCACCTGAGAGTAACTGCACCGCTCATGGTCGCTCCCGCCCAGGACGGCCCGCGCCTCCTTCTCTAGCTCCTCGTTCTCGGCTAGTACTTCGGCGAGCGACACCACGGGCTCCTCGGTGTTCCGGTCTCCCTCGTCGCCGCCCGCGGTGGTGCTAAGGCTGCCATTGTTGTGGCTCCCGCTGTTGTAGTCGTCGTCGCCGCCGCCCTCCGCGCCAGTGGTGCCACCAGGCAGGCCAGAACTCAAAGGGCTCGTCGCTTCTTTCTCCATGTCACGGAGGACAACAATTCCTCTCACCTCACTCTACGGAGGAAAAGGCGGGAAAACGCTGAACCGCCACACGTCAGAGCGCCGGCACACGCCGGAAGCGGAAGACAAGCGGGGGAGGGGGGCGAAAAGCGGACGTAAGGCAGCAGCGGGGCTCGAGCGGGGGGGGGAGACTCCCCAAGTCACGTGAGAGGATCCGCAGCCAATCACAGTGGGAACAGGGGAGGGGACTTGGCGACTACATCACGCACAGTCGAGTGTGACCAATGGGTCAAGTGGGCGGAGCCAGAACGACGGTTGGGTTGAGAGCGGGGGGGAGGGAACTAGGCGATACGTCACGCATTGTTGGGCTCCTAACCGTCCCTGAGGGCGGGGCCTTTCTGGGTCAAATGGGCGGGACCAGAATGACGGTTGGCGCGGGGGAGGGTTTCGCAATAGCCTCGCGCTCCCAAGGACTTGTTTTTCCGGTTTGGCTGGGAAGTGGTTCCGTTGAATTCAAGGCCCGGTCGCTTCCGGCGGGATGGAGTTGCGGGCGGAACTGACAGGCCGGGACGGCGTGAAGCGGCCGTTGAGGGTCAGTTACGAGCCGCCCGGAGAGCTGCAGGGCCTGCTCGGCGGCTTGGCTGAGCTGCAAGAGCGAGTGGGTGCGTTGTTGGGTCCTCTGGTGGAGCAGGAGGGCGGCGGCGGCGGCGACCGAAGTGGGCTCGAAGGTGAGAAGCTCCACGGGCCGTGGCTTAGGGGTAGTAGAGTCCCTTGGCTCGGCCCAACTTATCCTCTGGACTGCATGTACCAGAATCCCTGAACCAGCAGCGGGCTCAGGTGTTCCATCCAGGGCACCACAGTTTAAGATATCAGAGCTTACACAAAAAGACGAAAAAGAAAATTTGTTGCGCTTTACAGACTAACTGCTGTATTTTGTTTATTATTTTATTATTATTTTTATTATTATTAAATTAGATTTATATGCCCCTCTACTCACCTCACTGAGGCGACTCAGAGGGGCTCACATAACACAAACATATACAGTATCACAATCTCAAATATAAATACAGCATAATATAAAAATATAACAACAGATGCAGCACAGATAACACAATAAATTTTACATAAAAGAAAAAAAACAATACAATAAAATACAGTGTAAAAATACAATACAGTCAAGAGAGACAGCAAGGTCTTTATGGCTGAGCTAGCTGGTCCACACAGTTGGCCCTCATTCCCCCTCTCCAGCAGGCAGAGAGTTCTGTGATGTTCCTGAGGTGGTCATGGAGGCAGCAATAGCAGTAGCAGCAAGGTCTTTATGGCTGAGCTAGCTGGTCCACACAGCTGGCCCTCATTCCCCCTCTCCAGCAGGCAAAGAGAGTTCTATGATGTTCCTGATATGCTTGAAACAGATTAATACAGCTACCATTAATACAGCTACCATTTCAGAAATGTCAACGCTTTAATGATAGAAGCAAGCCAGACCAGGTACAGAGAAGGGCAACAAGGATAATCAGGACTGGAAAACGAGCCCTATGAGGAAAGACTGGAGGAACAGGGCATGTTGAGAAAATGAGACTGAGAGGGCCTATGATTGCACTCTTCAAATACCAGAATGATGTTCATAAAGAAGGACAGGGTTCTAGGTTATCCCAGAGTGCAGGATGTGTAATAACAGGCTCAAACTATAAGAAGACAGATATAGACTGAATGTTAGGGAAAACGTCTTAACAGAGCAATACAACTGCGGAACCAACTGCATCATAGGTGATAAGCACTCCAGCACTGGAAGTGTTCATGAGAGAATTGCACAACCATCTGTCAGATCAGCTTTAGTTTGGATCCCTGCATTGAGCAGAGTGTTGGACTTGGACGGCCTAAAAGGCCCCTTCCAACTCTGTGATTCTATTATTCTGATAGTCGGGGGCAAAAGAGAAGCTTTTCTAAACTCTACCAGAACTCATCTTATGCAGGGTCCTGTCTGGGAAAGAGAAGAAACAAGACAGCATTGTTTTGTGGTCTTTCCCTTTTGTTTACTTACTTTAGCTTAAGGTTTAAAAGTGACCTTTTAGCAAGACTACAGCATTTTGCAATTCAATATACAATATGTGTATCATGCACAAGAAGGAAATACATGTAGACTGCATTACATAAGGAAGGCATATGATAAGTATATGGAGGATCTGCTATAACTGTCACATTTTAGTAGACCTTTGGACCCATTTGTTTGATGACAGGCTGTCATGTTTCAGTTTAGATTGCATTTAGATGCTCCTTCATGTGGACCAGGCCCCCACCAGTTTGAAAACAATAAGGGAAATCATACATCTGAGACAACTCCCTTGTTGCCTTGAGAGGATTCTGCTTTCAGGGATTTTCTTTTTGTATTTATTGGTTTTTAAAATTTAGGAGAGCATTCATATTGTGAGGCATGTGTTCTGAATTGGTGCGACATTTTCTGAAACCTCATTCCTTTATTATTATTATTATTATTAAATCAAATTTATATGCCGCTCTACTTGCCGAAGCAACCCAGAGCGGGTTTTGTCCATGTACAACCTGTGGTTATAACTACAGTTTACATAACAATTTGTATATACCTTTTAAATGTATTACAGATGACTCACATTGCTTTTATCAGAATGTAAATGGCTAGGGTTGGATGACTACACTGGAAGTTTTAAGCAAAACTATAGAGAAGTTGTGTATAAACTTAACAGCCAGAAATGACATCTCTGAAGAAAAGATTCTTATTAAATTAGCTAATGATTCATTTTTTAAACAAGGTAATGAAGAGGAAGACATTGAAGATGAAGAAGAAAATCATGTTAATGCCAAATCATGGACTGGTAAACCACCATTAAAGCGGAAAAAAAGACACCCCTGATGAAAACTGTATTTTTCTCTAAAGCATTTGAAATATATAGACACTTTCAGCCAGAAGAATAAAGACTGTTTTGGTAACTAGAAAGATACAAACTTCACTGTTTTATTGTTAATTTAAAGGTGGTTATTTGTTTATGGATATCTGATTTTTTTTTAAACAGCAGGGTAAAGTGTTGTATCTTTGAGATGATCTCAGTAACTTTTAAATGTGTTGTGTATGAGAAATTTTGAAATCTTAATAAAGACAATAAATTCACACCTTGGCAAGTTTGTCAAGCAGCTGCCATTCTTCTCAGTTTTAAAACTGGAGGTAGGTAGGGATTGTTTAGGAAGTTGCTCGGAATTTCAGTACAACTATGTAGTGAAGAGGAAAAGGTCATATCAGGCCTAAATCACATATTTGTACACTATCTTTTGGAATAAGAAAAACAGCTGGTGACTGCAGCAGGAGAACCTCCATCTCAGTGTTCAGCCTTTCCTTCCAAAAATGCCAAATGGGATTAGAGGACTTTGGGCTTGAAAGTGTTTGGGTGTTTTAGGCAGCAGGATCCAACAAGCTCCTTCTTCAACTTGAACTTTCCCAAAAGAAAGACTGATGTGTGAGTTTTAAATGGCAAGAGTGGTAATTAGACTCGTAAGCCTCATCAAACTGAACAAGAAGCGGGACATAAATTTTAAACTTCTGTAAATGCATAATGTTGAGTATCTGGTGTATTCTTTTTTGCATTCTACATTGAAGCTGCCTTTATAGAAACAGTGTGAAACAAGTCAGCATTTTGAAGCTAAACAAATTAAAACTTCTTAACTAACGTTCCTGTGTCATTTTATTTATAGAATTGTTAAGAGCAGGGCTATCTTTCCTGCCTCGAGTTGCAAGTGGTCTTTTTAAAGGACTCATTCAGCTTTAGTTGTATGCAGCTGAGTTGGTGGAAGTGGGTTTTTCCATTCTTTCTCCAATAGCAGCTGTTGCAACTCCCTGGAGACCCCTGCTAGTAGGCTCTTAGAAACCTGTAGAAGCTGTCTATTCATGGAAGCTACCTTTACTCAATTTACAGGGATACCTTCATACACATCACAACTTTTCTATTTAGCTAATCAGCTCTGAAGAAATAAACCTCTATTACCATGCACTGTGGTACAAGAGCTCTATTTCTTGAAAGAATCCCATTGCACATACAGGTCTCTTCTTGAGTAGCTACATCTGCATCTTTTATAAGACGATACAACATATTTTTTGGGTAAAAAACTGAGCAAGTTGAGGAGGATGGTGGAGGACAGAAGTCCATGGGGTCACAAAGGGTCAGAATCGACTGTGCGACTTAACAAGGAATTATCATTGGTTAAAAGCTTTAAATGAGCTTTTGTGACACAGTGCTTGCACTAGTACTGTAGCAAATACTGCTGATCTTGTGAGTTCGATCTTGATGGACTCCAGTTTCCTCAGCCTTCTGAGGTCAGCAAAATGAGTACCCAGTATGTTGGGGGCAAAATGTTAATTGCCTTGATCACCATCCAGAGAGTACTCTTAAGTGCTATGGTGTGGTATATAAATGTAATTTCTATCGCTGTTTGCTTTGCTTACAGTGAGATCTTGCTTTTGTATCTTGCCTTTCTTACAGTGAGATTGAGCACACCTGTTATTACCATGACACTATCCTCATTCATTCATTCATTGTATTTCTACCTTGCCTTTCTTCCAATAAAAGAATTAGAGGTGGCTTACAAAATTTAAAAAGAAACAGTTAACACGCATTACAAATTTAGAAATTACTTAAAAATATTTAAATAGCAACTTGATTTAAAAATCATATTAAAAGGGGTACAGATATAACATTACCACCACCACTTTTTTTTTTGGCAGTCAGATAATCTGCTTAAGTGTTTTGATGCTGTCTTTTGTTTGAAGCAAAGAATGCAACCTAGAGAAAGTCAGGCATATTTGAACTCTTGAGATGAATTAACAAATCCACATCCTTTTTATGACCCAAATGTAGTGCATCAAAACTTTAAAAGGAAAACCAATGAATGCACAATATACCACTGGTAACAAAAATGACTTCTTTGAACAGAACTAGACTTTATGAAATCTCTTGCCACCCCATGACTTCACCGCAAATCTAGTTTAACACAAAAAGTATGTTTAATTTTAAAAGATTTTAGACCCCCTACATATCAAATATCTGATACATTTTGTGTCTCCATCAGTTGATATAATTGTTACATCACATTGTTTTAAATTAAATCAAAAGCGGGCCACACCCGGAGTTGCTTGTTTTTAACTGAATTTATGTACAGTTGTACCTCGCTTAAAGAGCATAATGCGTTCCACAGGATTGCTCTAAGCGAAACACCATTGTAAATGACCAATTGTGGGAGGGATTGCGAACCCCAATTTATTTGTTAAGCGAGTTTTTGTTTGGTTTTATTTGTTAAGCAAACATTCAGAGAAAATTCTGCTCTTTAAGCAAGGTGCTCTTTATGCGAGGTTTGACTGTACTTCATGGATTCTACTTTGAAAGTTGACTCTCCTTTCCACTATGTAGCAACCCTCAAAAAAGAAGCAAGTGTGTTTTATTTCTTCAAATAGCTTATCAAACCAGTTTCCCAGCAAATGTGTAAACAATGCTTTACCTGGTTATATGTTTTTAAAACATTAAGCAGAGTTCCATAACTTTGGCACCTAATGGCTCATCTTCTAGCACACATGGAGAATCAAGGAGAAAAATTATGTATAAAAGGATTGTGGTCCTCAATAATATAGACATTCTTTTGAGTTATAGATATATGTTTTAATTGTTGAAAAAACCAATTAAGCCAGTTGTTTAATGAGATCCTGGGCTGTAATCAAGAATGTGATGAATTAGGGTTTGAACTCAGCATCAGAACAGATTTTTTAAGATGAAACTTTGATGGGGAAAAGAGGAATGGTCCAAATTAGAGATTACAACATTATTGGCAAAAGGAAATAGTTGATTCAAAGGGACTTTGTTGTCTCTCCTCACTGGTTGCTGTGTGAATGAATATTGTGGAACGATGCTTCAGGAAAGAAAACCTGAGAGCCTTTTTTGTTTTTATCTAAGAATTCTCTAATTCAGAACAAGACCTCTTGTTCTAAGAGGAGACAGGGTTTTCCTCTTGGGGCACCATATTTTCTTATGGCAATGATATTCATGTTTGCATGCAATAACAAGACTTGCTCATACAGTCCCTCAAATTTCTTTTGGACAAACCATACAAGTTGATGATGTCATCAACCGCAAGTTCATCAGGTGCAATGCCTGGAAACTGCTGCCAATGTTCCTGTCTCTAAAATTAGAAATGTCTGCAGTAATTTTGGGGCATTAAATTTTGCACCTAAAAGGCTTCCTCAGGTAAGAATTGATTCCAGAGGGAGTCTTACAGTTGGAAGGGGGTTGGAATAGCTTAAAGACAAATAAAGGCCATTGTTGATTACGTCAGTGGTCAGAGAAAACATACCTGGTTAGATAAAGAGTGACATCGGTTACGCATCAAAATTGTTGAAAGCACCAATTAGGAATCTGGTCAACTATATTTTAAAACCAAACTATATGGCTCAACAGATATGTAAATACATGCTTTGAATATGACATATCATGTATCTTGCATTTTCTACCCACATGAAAACACCATCTTATAAAAAGTGGCTGTCACAAGTCACACTAAATTAGAAGCAGGGGAAAAAACCTGAGTTCTTTTTCATTTAGTCATGTGTGTAAATAAAGCCCTGTTTTATTGAGTGCAATATTATTGAAAGAGAAGCACAATGTCTTAAATGCCACTTTTATGATCATTCCAAACTCTACACATTATAACAAGAGAAGTCAATTTTGCTGATTCCCCTCTTCAGGAAAGCTTGTAGATGAGGAGCAGAGGGGCACAGTGAAGTAAGGTTTCAAATACAATTCCTCACAAAGACTTCCAGTGGAGTGTAAAAATTCTGCATAATAAGGCAAATATGAAAAATGTCACCGTCTAATCTCAAAAAAGGTCCTGTTATTTCACCAAATAGAACATACCCATACTTCAAATCAACATGTTTAAAAAATAGAAGGCAGAAACTATTCAGTAGTAGTAGCAGTTAAGAATCTCAAGTTCCATTTGTACATTTAATTGATGCAGCCAAGCCTCTTGATCATCTAAAACCCACTCACGGGAACAAAGATTGATTTAAGTGTCAATTAGTTGCAGTCTGCTGATCTGATTGGAGGCCTTCACAAATGTTTGGTGGCGATTGCAGACAACAGCCAAGCAGATAGGAATGATGCAGTAGCCCACAGTTTTGGGGTCGGTGCGTGTACAGGAATAAAGGAACAAGAACATCTGTAAATAAGGGATTAAAAAGATAAAGGACCACAGCCAAAATGGTACAGACAACAGCCGTGTTTTTAAGGAGTGCATCCAAGTAGTTTCTTCTCTGAGTTTTTCAGGGGGTTGCTGAATGTGCTCTAGCGCTAGTCTGTTGTAAGTCTCGTTGATTTCGAAGACATAGTAAAATGCAGCAGCGCTTGCTATTAGATATAATCCCACACCAATCCATCCCATCCTCTGGCGGAAATTCATCATTCTCCATGCTCTGCACCTTAAGAAATAAAGGGAATTGTTAAGCATTGTGACAAAAGAGATGAACAAATATATAATGATATAGATGAAAAATTACTAGCATCCGGTCCGCGCTGCCCTCATTTTACTTCTGCTTCTGGGAGCAATGAGAGCATTTGTGTGGATTCACAGGGTGCTTGGGCTTCTGGGAATTGAAGTACAAGAACATCTGGAGTGCCAAGGTTCGCCATCACGGACCTATGCTGTGTGAACTAACTATTGGTAGGGGGAGGGCACACAGAGCTGCCATCTCCTGACATTTTAGCAGATATCTATTATTCCATCCCATCTTTTCAAGTAGCTAACTTCAGAACAAGTTATATTGCACATAGGCTACTGGTTCTGCACAAAACAGAAATATGTTTTACTTGTTAAAATATGATCTGGTAGCTGAATTCACACAACTGCCGAAAGACTTTTAGAACTCAGCAATATGGCTATGCCATTTTGCTTTTATACAAAATATTGCCTCTCTTCCTAATCATAATGAGAATAAAACAGCTACTGCTGTGTCTGATTTGCTGGACTGATGTGAACAAATTAATCACTGAGCAATTAATACATGTTCATGAACTTTAAAACAACAACAACATTGATTCCTGTTAACCAGAAATCTCTTGTGTCCTTCAGGCAGAGTGTTGACTATATTTCAGCAAAAAAAAAAAAAACAACATGGAAAAATCTGAATTTGGATGAGACCGAGCTGAATAACTTTTGCCTATGTTAGCTACCTCTGAATCATGCTCAGGCGCCATTACTCAAGCTGAATTAGCAGCAGTGTTGCCTGTAAGAAGCTGCTTGGATAGCAGCAGGCACAATTACCACAGATCGATAATCTATTTTATATCAAAGAAGCTGAAGTACAGAGTGACCATTCAGAGAATTATATACTGTACTTCAATACACTTTAGTGCAAGTGTAATTCTCGCAACTACATAACTCACTTTAACTATAACCAACATGATTTCCTTTCCACATAGAAAAAGTGCATACCATTGCCAACAAAGAATCATGTGCTAAGAGTATCATTCACCCCAGTGAGACATAAGATTTATAGGCATGTGTTAGTCAGGAGGCATAAAAGATGTGGTCATCTCAAAATCTATAACTAAATGCAAAAATTCTAAAAATAGCAATAAGCAGCAGAATTTAGTAGCTATCAACACACTAGTAGTTTAACCTTAGCTGCAGTATTTCTAAGCACAACTCAGAGATTAAGAGCTCTAACAGCTTCTAATTCACGTCCAACTCCAAGAATGTTTACAACCTTGTTCTCAAATAAAGAACTTGGGAGGGGAACTTTGAAGACATGAGATAATTAGACAACAAATATATCTGACTTCCCATATGTTAAAGCTACACCAGAACATTTAAGAAGTCATAATGTTTAATGAGTTAAGAATACCGTTCGAGTTTCATGGGGTCTGATCAGTATGCATTTTAGATTATATATTATGTGGGTAAATATATTTCAATTGGTATACAAATGTACAATTGGTGTACATATACAAAGGCAGTATATTTCTGAAAGTTAGATGGAGAAATACATCACTCCACAAAACCTTACTTTTCAGCTGTCAAAAAAGGTTTTTAGAACAAGTGCTTTGGATTAGCCAGGCTAAATCAGGAGTTCTCAACCTTTTTAAGCCGGGGGCCACATCATGCTCCTTCAGATAGCTTTTTTTTAAAAAATTATTATTATTTATTAAATTTAATACCCCGCCCCAATCGGGGGGACCCGACTCTGGGCGGCTTACATCCCAATAAAAACAGAAATAAAACCCAACTCAATATCACTAAAAACATCAGAATTAAAAAACATCAGAATTAAAAAATCATCACAGAATTAAGACAACGCAGGACTACACATCAGTATTCCCATATTCCAACCCAGGGAGGCAGTTCTTATGAATTTGGCGGCCAGATGGCCATTTTGCCCTTTCTCCACCACATGGCACTTCCGGGTGTGGTGAAGGCCACATGAAATGGCACCATGGGCCGCACCCAGTCAGTGGGCCACAGGTTGAGAATCCCTGGGCTAAATGAACTGAGGAAGAACGTATGTTCTTACATTCTCATGCTTACCTACACATTCAACAGACTGATGCTAAAGACCAAAATGGATACTATCAAGGTGATCTCATGCAATTTCAGTTCTGCCATCATCCCACCTATGTAGCCAACTCTCTCCCCATCCCTAGGATATGAGATATTGCATAGTTGCAAATACTTCTAATATAATTCTTTTAGAGCAGTGGTTCCGAACATGGGGCCCACACCCACAGGGGTCTTCAATTGCCAGAAGCCTAAGTCAGTACATTGGCTGATCAGTGTTTTGAGGAACTGACTTAGGTTTCTGAGAATTGAAGTCCAAAAGTCAAAGGTTGAGCAACACTGCCTTAGAGTGATGTTTCAAGAACAATTCAAGCACACCTTATCAAAGTATCTGCTGCAGCTCTGAGCATTTTAATAAGTGGTGGGGCAAGTTGTACTGGTCTGACCTGCACTACAGCTCTAAGCACACATCTTTTTTGTTGTAAAATGTTGTAGAAATGATAAAACCCCACATAAAAAGTACTGTTTCATGCAACTGATTGTGACAATTCAACACAAGCCATGCATTTTAATATAACTAGTGGTAATGGGTGCTCACATGGTTCCCCTTGTATATTGGAACAACTAAGGAATTGAGTCAGAAAGTCCCCATTTCAAAATGGCACACATAGCATAGTTGCCATAATTATAATCTTACAACTGCAGGGCTGGAAGGGACCCTAGGGAAAGGTCTCCCTTGCTCAAAAGCTAGTCATAGCCAACTCTACAGTTCAATGCCCATCTTTGTTTATAGCTAAAGAGCCAGTGCTATCTGCGTCTGCAGACATTTCCGTGGAAACGTGGCAGGCATGCCTCAACACTGGAGTGCACGGAATGTTGTTTACCTTCCAACAAAAGTGGTCCCTATTTATCTACTTGCAATTTCTTGCTTTCAAACTGCTAAGATGGCAGGAGCTGGGACAGAGACAGCTCACTCCGTCATGCAAATTCTGACCTTCCAATCAGAGAGTTCAGCATCTTAACCACTTGAGCAATCGCAGTCCCTGGATGAGCCTATGGCTCATCAAAACCAGCCCCCATCAAGGAATCCAAGTCCCAACCTCTAGCTTTGCAGCCAGACACCAAAACCACTAAGCTTAACTATTTTCCTTGTTCTTCCCTGTGGCTCAATGGTGTGATTCAAATGCATGGGACAGTGCGTACTTAAACTCTGAATAAAGTATAACTGAAAGTAAATGATCCAAAGCAGGCACACACCCTTAACAACAATTCCTTGCTAGATAACTACAATAGCCTCATTGTGGCAGTTTTCAAAGAATACCCTTTGCCAGTCTATCTCACCAGGTGAAACAAAACAAAATGCATTATGTCACCTTAAGAACTGTCTGAGGAAGGGGACTGCAAGCCACAAGAACCCATAGCCACAAAAATCTGTTAGTTTAAAAAATGGCAGATGATGTTTGATTCTGTTCTACACATAAGAATCCCACAAACCAGCACATATGGGGTAGCCACCTGGAAAATGAACAAGGTTTCCAAAGCCCAAAGTTCCAAGTGAATTTTTATTTCCACTCTGGCAACATGTATGCACATCTGTGAGAAGGGTCAGCAGTGGTAGAAAGTTAAACTGTTATCTCCCCCCCCCCCCAATCTACAAGGACTAATGCAACACACTTATCACTTTACCAATGAACAGCATGTAGGTCATATCTGTAGGTCAACAAGTCATTGCACT
This sequence comes from Furcifer pardalis, assembly GCA_030440675.1. NCBI lineage: Eukaryota > Metazoa > Chordata > Lepidosauria > Squamata > Chamaeleonidae > Furcifer > Furcifer pardalis. The sequence continues at coordinate 24,264,272 of CP126894.1, forward strand.
CTGGAAAAGTGAGAGAGCTGCTTCTTAAGAAAACAACAAGGAGTCCTACAGCACTTTAAAAAGCCACATACTGTATCTATTATGGAATGTGCTTCCATGGACTAGTACCAGGGCTGGAAGCTCATTATATTTGATAAAATAACAAATACTCCTATGGAACTGCAAATGCTCATATTATATTAAATGCTCATATTTAATATAATATGAGAATTTACAGTTCCGATAGGAATTCTTTGTTATTTTGAAGTAGCCTTTTCATATACAGTCTTCACTGACTCCAAATACACTAAAATGCATATGAAGAACTGAAATCAGATTAGGATCATTTGTGTCTTATCTGGCCTGGGTTTAAGTTGCAGAAAAGTCTCTACTTCCTCTGTAGATATCATTAACTACTCTTTATTCTATGTTTGTGGGGTGGCGTGTCTGCTTTTAATAACCAACTACTAGGAATTGTACTCAAAAGACACTGAGATACCAGTTTTTCTCTGCTCCTAAAGAACTGTCTCCGCTTCATCATTGTATCTCTTGTATCTCCCATAATAGCCCAGCTTCTGAGAATTTAAATATGACTCAGAGTTTAGCACAGATACACAAGTTTGTCCAAACAAGTACAAAGGAGGTACAGGTACAAAGTACCTGTGTCAACAAGTGAAGACAAGATTAGTACAGCCTTTTCCAGAACAGATTCTGAAAGCAGATACTAAGCCCCAGCATGGGACACCCAGAAATGTCACAGCCCTTTCCCCCCCCCCTTTCCTCCCAGGCCTGATTTAAGAGAGGGCTGGACTCCAATGTGACTTTTAACAGCTAGGTTTCATTTAGGAACGCATGCGGTGGCTTAGTGGTTAAGACACTGAGATTGAAGACTGGGAGGTCATCAGTTGAGACCAGAGTGCTGTGTGTTCCTGCTCTTGCCAACCTAGCAGTTCGAAAGCAAGAAATTGCAAGTAGATAAATAGGCACCCCTTGAGTGGGAAAGGTAACAGTGTTCTATGTGTATCTAGTCATGTCTGCCACATGATGATGGAAACAGACAGTGGTGGCTCTTTGGCTGTAAACAGATGAGCACCAACACATGGGAGCCGTGGTTCACAAGGCAGGACACATGCCCCACAGGGGGGCATTTCGATTGTTAAAAAGGGAAATTGGATGCTTGTTTAGACCAAGTTAATGTCCTTTTACAGCCATTTGGGATAGCGGTGTCTTAGTGGTTAAAACGGTGAACTTGACAACCAGAAGGTCAACAGTTTGAGACTCGAATGCTGCACTACAGAGTAAGCTCCCGTCTCTGTCCCAGCTCCTGCCAACCTAGCAGTTCGAAAGCAAGAAATTGCAAGTACAGTCGATAAATAGGAACCACTTTGGTGGGAAGGTAAACAGCGTTTCGTGCACTCCGGTGTCTAGTCATGCCTGCCACATGCCCACAGAAACGTCTGCAGACGCAGACAACAACTCTTTGGCTATAAACAGAGATGAGCACTAAACCCTAGAGATGGATACAACTGGCTTTCGAGCAAGGGCAACCTTTACTAATGCCTTTTAGGCTTCCTCCACATGAAGTCCACTTTTTGACTAATAAGAACTGTATGTCACCGGGGAGGGGGGGGGAGGTATCAGGAATTTAGAAATGCTTAGGTGAGGCATGGCCAAGAAAAGGTTGGGAACCACCGCCCTAGCAAGAGAGCCCTTTACCTGTACTAAAGTGCACCCAAACGAGAGCAATCCTGGGCACACGCAAAGTGCATTTCGCAATGAAATCTTTTTGTGGGCGGGGAAACTCTGCTAAATGAGAAACAGGAAGGTGTTACCAAATAAATGCTTTGATCTCCAGCCCCTCTTCCTTCAGATAGTAAGCTCCATCATCGCCTATCGATCCCACGGGAGACGGTTTCCCCACCGAAGCTCTCCTAAGCAAGGCGTGGCGCTTTCACGGATTGCGGCGATGTATGCAATAATAATAATAACAATAATAATAATAATAATCTGTGGATCCAGCTTTTTCCTACCCAGAAGGCGGTGGCGTCGGTGCGCCCCAAGACTGAGCCAATTATTCCCTTCCTCCCGTGCTTACCTTCTCCTCCCAACAAGCGACGGGCAGGGAAACCGAGGCAAGGAGGGCAAGGCCGGCACCCCGGTCACATCGTCACCCAGCTGCCCCTGGCCGGGCGGAGGGCGGAGCGGCGGGTCCCTCGCCTCTCCAGGCAGCGCCGCACGGTGGATCCCTCCAGCTGCACCCGGGCCCGGCCATCCCTTCCGTCGCCGGCCCAAAAGATCCGCCTCCTCCCGGCTCTAGCTTCCGGCCTCCACTTTTGCCACATCAATCTCCACAGAGCTCTCCCTGTTAGAACAGATTTCCGGTCCCTCCCCCCCCCCCCATTTATTTATTTAATTTTAACAGAATACAAAATGCAAAGTATAATAATATAACCCAACATATCATTCATACCACGAACAGAAATAACACGTACTGTATAAATAATACAACTTTCCCCCCCAGGTTCCTTTTTTTTAATGCTATGGAGAAGGAATATGTCCTCTGCCCTGGGCACAAGCTTCTGAAGTTTTGTGGAAACACGTTGTCAGGTCACCTCAGAGTTATTATGGTGACCCTATGAATCAGCAATCTCCATAATGTCCTTAACAGCCCTGCTCAGTCTTGTAAACTCAAGTCTGTAGTTTAGGGAGTCAATTCATTGTTTATTAGGTCTTCCTCTTATCCTGCCGACTTCAACTTTTCATAGCATTGCTCCTTTTCCCAAAGAATATGCCTTCTCACGATGTGCCCAAAAAGCAGGATAGCTCCAGTTTCATCATACAGCAGGGGTTCTCAGCCTATGGCCCATGGGCCAGATCCGGCCCATGGTGCCAAATAATCTGGCCCCTACCCTCGCTCCACATGCTCCCACCAGAATGGGCCACAGACTCATCTATGGCCATCGTAAATGTGTTTATGACAACCGTGGATTCATTGACATGTTTACAACAGCTGTAAATGAGTCTGTGGCCAATTCTGGCGGAGGCTGGACCACCAGTCTACCCCTCCAACTGTCTGAGGGAGCGTGACCCAACTTGAAAAGGTTGAGAACCCCTGTCATACTGGCTTGATTTGCTCTAAGAGCCACTTGTTTGTCTTTTTGGCAGTCAAGGGTACTTGCAATGCTCTCCTCAAGCCCCACTTTTCAAATTAATCCATTTTGTCCCTGTCAGCTTTCTTTACTGTCCAGCTTTCTCATCAGTACATGGTGATCAGGATTACAAGAGTGTGGATAATCTTGCTCTTGGCCTCCAGTGACACATCCTTACACTTATTTTTTCTAATTCCTTCATTGTTGGCTTTCCAAGTCTCAGTCTTTTCCTGATTTTTTTGGCTGCAGTCTAAATTTGAATTGATGGTTGAACTAAGGCAGGGGTGCCCAAACTTTTTGGGCCGTGGGCCGATCATGTGGTTCAGGAAGCCGATCACTAAGGCCCGGGGCCCAGGTGCGTTTTACTTCCGCTTCCAGGAGCGACGAGGGCTTCGCAGGTCAGATGAATTGGCATCAGGGGCCGCACACGGCCCCCAGGCCTTAGTCTGGGCACCACTGAACTAAGGTGTACAAAATCTTTCACTATTCATTGTTTCTTCATTGTCAATATTAAAATTGTTTAGTTCTGTAGTCATGATTTTTATCTTCTTAAAGCTCAACTGCAGTCCTAGTTTGCCAATTGCCTCATAATCGCGCCACTCCTCATGCACATTGTCTGATTTGGGGGGGGGGGGTTATTTTTTGGCTGTAGAGGGGAAGAAAGGCAATAGAAACCTAGCAGCCCTCCACCAGAATGTTGGGGTTAGAATTTGGTTAATGCACCAGGTAGAAAAGACAATTAAAGCCAAAGTGAAACCAACTGAATGCAGATTTCCAGAGATCAGCAAGGAGAGACAAGGCCTTCTTAAGCCAACAGTGCATATAGCAGAAAACAACAGATGAGGAAGGAATAGAGATCCCTTCAAGAAAATCAGAGAAATAAAGGGAACATTTTGAACAAAGTTGTTCATGATAAAGGGCAAAAACTGCAAGGACCTAACAGAAGTAGAACAGATTAGTAAAAGGTGGCAGGAATACACTGAAGAATTATACCAAAAGGACCTTAGTGTCCCTGACAACCATAGTGGTGTGATCTCTGACCTTGAGCGGGGCATTCTGGAGTATGATGTCAATTGAGCCCTAGCTAGCATTACTAACAACAAAGCTAGGGGAATGATAGCATTCCAGTTGAGCTATTTAAAGCCCTAAAAGATGATGCCCTTAAAGTGTTGCACTCAATATGCCAGCAAATTTGGAAAACGCAGCAATGGCCACAGGACTGGAAAGTGCCAGTTCCAAAGGAGGGCAATGCCAAATAATGTTCAAGCTGTCGTACAACTGCACTCATTTCACACATGCATTACAACAATCAAGTCTGGAGGTGACCAGAGAATGTGTGATCATGAGTATGGAGTCCTGATCTAGGAGTGGGCGTAACTGGAGGATAACACAAAGTTTTGCAAAGGCCCTCTTGGCCATGACTGGTACCTGCTCTTCAATACCAGATCACCTCATCTGTCTTCTGAGAAACCAGTATGAGGGCCAAGGAGCAACAGTTAGGACTGGATATGGAACAATTGATTGGTTTAGAATAGAAAAAAGAGTATGACAATGCTGTATATTGTCACCCTGCTTTTTTAACTTATATGCAGAGTACATCATGTGTAATGCAGAACTGGATGACTCACAAATCAAAATTAAGATTGCCAGGGAAAATATCAACAACCTCAGATATGCAGATGACAATACCCTAATGGCAGAAAGTGAAGATCTAAAGATCCTCTTGATGAGGGTGAAAGGGGAGAGTGCAAAAGCTGGCTTGAAACTCAACATTAAAAAACCACCAAGATTGTGGCATCCAACTCCATCACTCCCTGGCAAATAGAAGGGGAAGAAATGGAAACTATGACAGACTTTACCTTCTTGAGATCTAAGATTACTGCAGACAGTGACTGCAGCCATGAAATAAAAAGATGCTTACTCCTAAGGAGACAAGCTAGGGCAGGTGTGGGGCTCCAGTAATACAGGGTCCCATGTTGGGTGGTTGATTTGATTGGACAGCCACCTCTCACTCCCTTTTAAACTTTTTTAAACCTTTTAATTTTTTTAAATCTTTAAAATTTTTGAGTCTTGTAAATTTATAGTTTTAAATTTTTTTAATTAATCTTGAACTCTCGGGTTTTTAATTTCTGAATTAGTACGGGTATAGTTGGGTTATCCTGTTTATACTGTATTCATTATGCATGGGTTTTTTTAAATTTGTAAGCCACCTAGAGTCAGGTTCGCCTGAGTAGGGCGGGATATAAATTTGAAGAAACAAACAAACAAACAAACAAATAAACCTAGGCAGCATAGTAAAAAGTAGGGACATCACCCTGCTAACAGAAGTTCACATTGTTAAACCAATGGTGATCTCAGTAGTAATAAATGGTTGTGAGAGCTGAACCATAAGAAAGGTTGAACACAGAAAAATAGATGCCTTTGAACTGTGGTGCTGGAGAAGACTTTTGAGAGTTCCCTGGACTGCAAGGAGATCAAATCAGTCAATCCTAAGGGATGTAAATATTGACTGCGCCTTGGAAGGACAGATTGTTATCTCCTGGAAACAGGAAAAATGCCACTGGCAGTGAATTTGTTTAAGGTGGATCACAGCTTGCCATGAAGTGACCCACATACTGGAGCCATTTCCTGTGGCACCTATGAAATGAGACATGCAGGATTTGACACTGGGCCTCCAATGGACTACCACAGCCCTGAGGATATTGACAAGGTACTGTACCATGATGTCATGGGCGGGGCCAAAGGAAATAATAATAATAATAATAAAATAAAAATAAGCACACACCCACACACACCCCTCAACCCATCCACCCACCCACCCACAACACAAACCCGTAAATAAATTAAATAAATAAATAAAATAAAAATTACATTAAAATACACCCACCCACCCCAAACATAAATAAACCCACCCACCCACTCCAAACACAAACCCATCACTAACCTGTTAGTATAAGTGCCTGGGCAGCACCATGTTGCAAGATGGATATGGTCATCGTACCAGTTCTCTAGGATAATATGGCTTAATGTAAATGTAAAACAGCTGTACCTCCTTAAGGGTTCTCCAATTGGAACAGCACAGATATAGCTTATTGATGAGATAACTCCAAAACTTTGTTTAAAAACCCCAAGCTAGGCCTGCTGGCCACCAGGCCTTTTTAGGAACTGTGGTAGTACATCAATATAGGTAAAGGTATTAAATACACATTAGAATACACACAGACACACCACATCCAAAGGTGAGTCACTTACCCTGGGGAGCAGCTATAGGGAGCTTCAGGCTATCAGCTTCTCTTCCTCCCCTCCCCCCGCTTGGGAGGACAGCAAAGAGGCCGTGCATACACGCCAAGCACTGTAGGCATGCATACACACCAACCACTGTAGGCATGCATGCACACCAAGTGTTTGGCGTGCATGCGCAGTAGGGGAACCAGTGAAAAGGTAAACCCCGAAAGTGGTTCCCTCCAAAGGCTGCTACCGGTTCTCCAGGACACTGGGAAAAGTTACTACCAGTTCTGGCGAGCTGGTGAGAACCTGTTACATCCCATCACTGAAGGTACACCTTCACAGCCAGTCCATCTGGCATGGCCTCTTCCACCTCCATGACCATTGGGAATTAGAATAGTGAAGTGATTCTTCCTTCGTTCATTTTGCCATTGGGCCCAATATGATGGTTTCCAGTGGCATTTCAATCACCTAAAAGGGCTCATCTGCCCATAGCTGTTGGCCCCTTTAGGGAGTCATGTTATTTACCCCCACCCAACACTCAGCAGGTACTCAGGACAGGTACTGATGATGAAGCTCAAATACTTTGGCTACCCAATAGAACAGTGATGGCAAACCTACGGCACATGTGCCAGAGGTGGCACTTGGAGCCCTCTTAGTGGGCACCCATGCAGTCACCCCAGCCCAGAGTTTACCCCACCCCTCTGCCCAGCATCCCACTGGGAGCACTTCCTCCCTCCCCCGTTGCTGTGTTGCCACTTTGAGATAAATAAGTGGGTTTTGGGTTGCAGTTTGGGCACTCGGTCTCTAAAAGATTAGCCATCACTGCAATATAATGATAATAATTTCCTGTTAGAGATTTCTCTGGGTTGAAAGGTTTTTTGCTGCAGAAACTCTGCTCAGGGGACACCCGAATGAGGTTCCTTTCATATCCCCAAGTGCAACTCTTGGGTATTGAAACCTGACCTTCCAGTCTCCAGCTCAGCATCTTAACCACTAAGCCACCAGGGGAGCTGCTGGCTACCCTATGAGAAGAGAGGACTCGCTGGAAAAGGCCCTGATGCTAGGAAAAAATTGAAGACAAAAGGAGAAGGGAGGCTGAGATGGCTAGATGGTATCCTTGATGTGGTGGGCATGGATCTGGGCAGACAGTGGAGGATGTCAGATGACAGAGGAGCCTGGCATGGTGTGGTCCATGGGATCACAGGGGGCAGAATCAACTGTGTGACTGAACAACAACAATAAAGAAGCCAATTAATATTTTTACCTGGTGAGTGGTTTATTGTTCCCCTTAGGCTGATATCAATAGTCCAGAGTCCATGTTGTCCTCCAGGTGGTGCTAAAGGTATTTTATATAGTCTAGAAAAGATGGGGAAATACCACATATCTTTACAGTTATATAAACTAGGAATTACTGAAAATAGTAGTAACAGACAAGCATAAAATGATACCATTTATCTCTACACTGCATCAGGATTTCCCATGAGAAGTACTTACAATCAAAAGAATCTAGTGTCCATTAAAATCACCCAGGTAGGGAGTTTATTTAAGATAATTCACACATACTGTACACTATAACCTTTCTCTTTCGTTTGTTTTGAATTACAATAAAGACCACTAGATGGTGCACTACATCTTTAAATTAACAAACAAGATTTTTCGGCACAGGAATGTTTTAAAAGGCCAAGAACTTGTGGTTTACTCTAAGATCAAGGTTTCTGATCACAGCTTTTCCAATACATATACTGTATTGGAATAACATTGCAAAAGGGAATAACTTCCCAGTTAAAATTTCAGATGCATACTTTCAATAGATGTTCTATGCTAATTTGCTTCTGCAAGTTACTTCCAAGTGATGGTGACCATAGCAGGTGTTTTCTAGGGGATTTGGGATGTTTAAGGAGTGATTTACCAATGCTGTCACCCTTCCTTCCAGAAAGTTTCATGGCTGAGCAGGGATTCAAATCCACATCTCCTAAATCCTAGACCAGCAGCGCATTATCTACTGCACACACAGCTTTCTCTGAAAAACTACAGGTCCATAAATGGAATTCTATATGAGATCCCAGGGACTGCAGTGGCTTATTGGTTAAGACACTGTTTTTGACAACTGGAAGGTCGGCAGGCCAGCAGTTTGAGACCCAAGTGCTGTGCAACTCGCCATCTGCCCCACCTCCTGTCAACCTAGTACTGTAGTTCAAAAGCAAGACATTACAAGTAGATAAATAAGTACCAATTCAGTGAGAAAGGTAACAGTGTTCCATGTCTAGTTATGTCTGCCACATGACAATGGAAATATTTAAAGATAGCACTGGCTCTTTGGCTGTAAACAGAAATGATCACTGCCCCCTAGAGTCAGACATGACTGGCTTTCAAGCAAGGAAGACCTTTCCCTTTAAATGAAATCCCAGATCTTGGCTTTTTAGAAATAATAATAATTTCATGTCAGAAATTATTCTGGGTTGAAAGGATTTTTGTTGGAGAAACTCTGCTCAGGGGACGCCCAAATGAGATTCCTTTCATGTCCCCAAGATCTCTTCCCACCAAAGTGGCCCCTATTTATCTACTTGCAATTTATTGCTTTCAAACTGCTAGGTTGGCAGGAGCTGGGACAGAGATGGGCGCTCAATCCATCATGCAGTACCTGGGTCTCAAACTCCTGACTTTCCAGCCTTCCAGCTAACAAGGCAAGCTTCTTAACTACTGAGCCACTGCAGCCCCCTTTTTAGAGATGAAGATCTGTTACTTTGCACTAAATGTATCACCTCTAGCTTATTTAGTTAACATATTAAAAGTTCCTTCTGTCCTTCACAGAGTCTCATGTGCAGACCCATCCATGTAGAAAATCAGTGACAAAGCTCCATCCCATACTAACACTGTCTCCCATACAATATGCCCTGATAACTTTCTTCTTCTTTTTGTGTCATATCTAATTCCGAATATTGGCAATCAGTCATAAAGATTTTCCTGAGAATATAACAATGCAGTGGTCTTCCATTTTGCCTTCTGCATCGCAAAGTGACACCCGTACCACTGATCCAGTTCTTCAAGTCACTTTCTGGTCCTGAGCCCTTTTGGCATGCAAAGTCCTCCTTAGCCCCAGGCCAGTATTGATGAAGCTGCTGCCCTCCATCAAGACTGATTCAAGTCCTCAGGGTTGTCAGTTTAGTTAACCACCGCCTGACACTTGGCATTGAGTTGCTGGCAGTATGGTCTGCTCTATTACCGTAGTAGGATAACCTGACCAGACTGTACTGAGAACTTTCTTTCTTTATTCGTGTCAGAGGAATCACCAGCATATAATAACATACAAAGCTAACATTAACACATCTAAAAACAAAAATAGAGTCAAAAAGGGCTAGATGACATCTGCCCAATATCGAGCCACATCAACAGCATTGCCTCTTGCCAATATAGATCCTCCTCAGTGCATGTTGAGGGGCATCGTGTGCATTGTATGCTATAATTCAAAGAAATAACTTTTCCTAAATTAAGTATGTGTTGATTCTTTTGTAACCATCTTTTCGCCTGCAATCCCATTACACATCTTATTTCACTGTGTCCTTTTAATAGAGAAATGAGGACTTGGAGATTGAATAGCTATACATAACAGCATGACCCATGTTAGAGCATGGGTCAGGCATATAAAACAAGAACGGGAAGGGCAGGGTGGGGACCATTTGAAGCGGAAAAACGATCAGCAAGAGGGAGTCTCTGAGCACGTTTCCAACAGTGTGTTTCTGCTCTTGCACATCTTAGCTGTTTTCTCCTGGCAGGGATCATTTCCAGTCCCGTAACCCTATGAGGAGGGAGGGAAGACACTGGAGCTGGAGGAGAGCAGTTTTGGCAAGAGACGAGGGCAGGGATTGCCACTTGAAATTGTCACCTTCACTAGCATTTTGCCTTAACACACTTTATAAGAATTCAGTGGAGACTGGATTGCTACTTTCATTAACTGCATGTAGAACCATAGGCACAGGCTGGGTTTTACACTGACCAAGTTTATGTTTTAAAGTGAGTTCAAGGAAGCTTTTTATTTTATTTGGTACAATGCTCAGAACCCTCCACAGACAGCTATCAAAGCCCTAACGCCAGATATTTCTTTATAGGGCTCTAATTTGTGGTCATGTCCTAACAAGATCATGTGGGGCTGTTGAAGCAGAACATGCTGGAAGCTGCTCTCTAAACAGTGTGGAACAGCTGAATAAACTTGTGTTTTTCCTTATTTGTCTAGAGATTAATGGACTTAGAAACATTATAGCTCTGTGCTTGCTCCCCAATACGGGGGCATATATTGTTATCTGGACACACTGCAGTCTGTTCCCTGTCTCAGTGGAGTCAGTGAACTGAGTCTCTTCTTGATATTCTTGCAACAAGTGCAGTGTATCATGCAGAGGCATTTCCTAGCACTCAAACAGTGTAAGCCCCAGGTACCTATTTACATAAAATGTGCACCTTGAAATATCTGTTGATGCAAAGGTATCTATATTTGCCAAAGCTGGGTGGGTTGAGGAGGAGGATGGAGGACAGAGGTGCCTGGCGGGCAGTGGTCCATAGGGTCACAAAGGGTCAGAATCAACTCTGCGACTGAACAACAGCAACAAGAAGAAGAAGTAGGATTTAAACTTATATTTCCAACCTAGAAGGTAAAGCCTCATATGAAGCTATTATGATATGTTCTCAATCATATTACCACATGTGTTGCTGGAAAGGGCAGATGAGCCCCTTTAGGTGGGGTGGATGAGCCCCCTCAGTGGAGGAAATGCCACTGGAAACCATCATATTGGGCCCAACGGCAAAATGCACGGAGGAGGAACTCTGATTCCCAACGGTCATGAAGGCAGAAGAGGCCATGCCAGATGCACTGGCTGTGAAAGCGCACCTTGTCAATTTCCTCAATGCTGTGGCAGTCCATTGCAGTCCCGGTGTTGAATCCTGCACAACTCATTTCATGTGTGCCACAGGAGATGGCTCTGTGATCATAGTGTGTGGGTCACTTCATGGCAAGCTGGGATCCACCTTAAACAAATTCACGCCAATGACATTTTTCCATTTCAGGGGAAAATGCATTCTCGGATACGAGTTGCAATTGCTGACAATGTTGCAAAGATTGTATCCTGTCAACATATTGGAAGCAGATTGATAAAAAGAATGACTGTAAGTAACTATATGCTGATGCCATCCATGGTTGAGCAGTAATAGGATGGTGCTCTGTGATTCAGAGTGTTACTCTGCTGCTGTTTAATTATGATGGCTCCAGCAGATAATTCTGTTCATTCTTTTCACAAGTCACTTTCCACATTCTGCCCATATGGTTGCATTTGAATTGTCAAGCTGATTCCTTATGAGAGCTGGAATTGCACAGAGGTTTGAGTATTTCAACTATTAAACTTTTATAAAGTACTGTACTGTACAGAAGATAAAAGACAAATCTAAGATTAGTATCAGCCTCTATAGCTGGCAATAATGCCACTCAGTTGCATTACAGGCGATTAATAGTTTGCTCTTCTTGCCACCATGGCGATGTCATGTTTTTGTATTTCCTTTTAGACATGTCAGAAAGGGGCAGGGCAATCTCTACACTCCAGGGGGCACTTATTTGGCCTTGGAGAGTGGCCCCATTCCTCCAGAACTAGTTTATATAAAGTGAGTTTTTAAGGGTATTTTGCACCTTCTAGTAGCCAGATGACTGACTGACTGACTGACAGACAGACAGACAGACAGACAGACAGACAGACAGACAGATAGATAGATAGATAGATAGATAGATAGATAGATAGCTGGCTTTCTGAATGGATACAGGTTCTGTCAGGTGTAACAAGTTCTATGGCAGTGGGGTAATGGGATTTGTTATCCTTACAAAAATCTGTTATTATCTCCCACAAGCCATCAAACCTGACACTACTTAGCTTGCAAGATTTGTTGTATTCGGAATGATTGCTATTTGCTTATTTAAAAAAACATGTCAAGGTGTGGAAAGAAATCTAAAAGGAGAAAATCTTTATTTCCATCTTTATTTTTTTGTTTTTATTTTTACTGTATATCACAGAAGGATTTTGTTGACATGTTTGGGACTTTTTCCTCCTTGTTTTGTTTTTACCCTGTGCTTATGATTCTATTGCAAAATTAATCTGTAGTTCTTAAACTGAACAATCTCATTTCTGGGCAAGAAAGAGATTTGGTTGTGTGATTGTTTGGTCAGTTCACATACATGACATAATACAAATTGCTGCCTAATCTGTTTGTCTATGTTCCACTATCCAAAATAGAAAATTACAGTGGATGTTTGCAGCTAAAATCAGGATCCTTACATTAATTCAGGTAGTGGACTTTAATCCACAAAACCTCACAGAGAAATAATGTTGTTGGTCTTTACAGGGTCTCAATAATTTTGTTTCTGTTACCATATCTGTTACACATACTGTATACAGTTAAGGAAACCACAGTTATTTGATTTGTTTCTTCTTTATTTAAAATAAACTTGTCTGTGCTGCAAGCTGCAAGAGGAAAGCTGCAAACTAATTTTTCTTCCTTTGGACTTTGAATTAACTTAATCAACATCCAAGATTGTGTTTTTGCCTAATGGCTCTGCTGAGTCATGCAATTCACTGAATGGTTTATAACAAAGTGGATACCTTCCTTTCCCGATGCGCAAACAAGCTTGTACAATTACATGCATCTTTCTCCTCTTTTCTTTTACATGAATGGGGAAATTCTAGACCAGGTTTGGCAACTGTGGTCTTCCAGTGGTTTTTCATCTCCTCCTCCTCCTCCCTCCTCCTCCTTTTTTTTTTTACCCTCCTCCTTTCTTTCTTTTTACCCCTTCAGGTGTTGAGTGATTGGTCTACATCAGTGTTTCCCAACCTTTGGTTTTTGGACTTCAATTCCCAGAAACCTAAGTCAATTCCCCAAAGTGCTGATCAGCCAATGTACTAACTTAAGCTTATGGGAATTAAAATCCCCCTGTGGGGCGTGGGCCCCACGTTGGGAACCACTGGTTTACAGCTTCTGTATTAAAAGGTGGCCTCTAATGGTGGTCTGATGTACAGTAGTTTAGTCTCCCAGGGTGTCAAGACAATCCAAACTGCTCTCTCGTCTTAAGCAAAATGGCATACCCTGCAATGCTTATGTCAACGTGCATAATACCCAAACAGCCAAAGACAGAACTAGATGGCGTGATTTTTCCATACTAATGCACACTCTCTGTTCTGCATAGTCACAGATTCTACCAGTTGTAGGAGTCACATATCACTCTTTCTTTTAGCATAGGGCTTTTGTATTTCAGTTGTCCACACAGTGGGAGATAGTATGAATATCTTAAACTCTCCTCCTCTATCCATTCTCTTCTTTTGCTAGGGTGACTATCATTTTTCTAACCTTTACAGTCCCATTGACCTAATACCTGCTCAGGTTCATAAAGCAATACAAACTACAGTTTTTAGAGACATCAGTAATTATCTTTTCTTTTTTTGCTTTACACGTACTTCTTGTTTTTGTTTATTCAATGCTGCCGTTAGCAATATATCAGTAGAGGGCAGGGGTACACAGAAAGAGCCTCCTCGAAGATTGTAAATACAGTCAGGTGTATCCTGGGCAGGATAATCTTTCTAACACCAGATCAAACCAAAGGAACTGAAGAATGAATTCACAAGAAAGGTCTTTGTCAAGACCAACCATAACAGTGGTCATGATAAATCTTGAAGGATTTTTGACCATGTGCAGGAAATACAAATGTGCAGGAAACACATGGGGGGGGGGGGACGACAGCAAGATGCAGACCCCAAGTGGCTGGAATGGAACTACTGATTGAGAGACTGCCTAACTAGCATAGGAGTACAATTTTTGTTAGACCTAGCCTCAGTATAATATCAGCTGCACTGACAGAATCAAAGAACATTGAAATTCTCACCCACCAAACCCTACCACTCTCTGTTACCTCTGTCTAGAAGCTACCAGAAGCAAATTTTAGTTTTAATCAACCGGGCAATTTTACTTATGACCAAATGCTTTTTGTTATTGTAGATTTTAACTGTCACATTGAGGCTTGGGGATATAACTAGATCAATTAGGATGGTGCACAACTTGTATCTTGGGCAGACATCAATGATCTTCAACTTGTCCATGATCCTGAACTGCCTGCATCCTTTAACAGTGGTAGATGCAAGAGGGGGTATAATCCAGACAACATCTTTGTTAATAAGATAGCAGCACAGTACATGAAAATTGCTGAAGATCCAATCGCATGCACTCAACACAGGCCCATGATGTGCATAGTAAATGCTGCAGTGAAACCTCAGGAGGTGCCCTTTTGCAGATATTTTACCTTTAAGGCTAAATGGGTGACTTTTGAGAGAAGCTGGACAAAAGTGTGGAGAAGACACACACACCCCAACACAACCAGATAAATATTACCCATCTTGTGAAAATAATAACAAGAAAAATATTCCAAGAGGATGCAGCACCCAGTACATCCAGGGCCTGAGTAATGACATCAAACCTCTGCTAGATAGGTATCAGACACTTTACAACCAGGATCCTTTTCAGGAAGATACTCTTGAAGCTGTGGAAGAACTGATACAGGCTCTAGCTGAAAATCGGAAATCACAATGCTGCACATTAGTTGAGAACCTGGATATGAAGCAGAACAGTAGATGAGTTTAGAAACTCCTTTAAAAATTAGATGGAGATTTAAGCCAGCCACAGTAAAATTATACTGGAGTGACAGCAGACCAAATAGCTTGTCCAGAAGTTCCCAACCTATGGCCCGTGGGCTGGCCCCAATGTCATCCCATCTGGCCCATCGCTGCCTCTGTCACACTTGGAAGTGGAAACAGGCTCATCTATGTCAGCTGTAAAATGTGCTCATACATTTGCAAATGCACCTGAGGCTGTCGTACATGTGGAAGTGGGCACATTTACAACAGCCATAAATGACCCCGCTTCCACTTCCAGGAGGCATGGTCCAGCCAACTCAGCTGTGCAGGGGTGTGGTCAGGCCAACGACTGAAAAAGGTTGGCCACCCCTGAGCTAGTCTGTTGCTAAAGAATAGAAAAATGCGCCACAAAAAGGTATGGGGGGGGGGGAGCCTTCCGACCAGAGGAACAAGATAGCCCATTTGTGGCATCTGAATTGGAGGAAGGTATAAACAGCATGGAACCAAATAATGCAACAGATATCAATGACATAAGAACAGAGCAAATAAGGCAATTTGGTCCCAACACTTTGGAATGGCTCCTAGCATTCTGGCTATTTTTTAAATTACCCCTATACCTGTCTGAGAATGGCTGAACACAAAGGACCAGAAGCAGCATCCAGAGGTCCCAACACAACACCCACCCCTACCTTCTGCTAATGTTTAATTGCTGTGAAAGTCACCTCATGCCCTCTGGGGATGCAGGAAGAAATTTTACATTGTTTCCACCCCCTTTCTTTTCTTTAATTTTTTGGGGTTTTTTGATGAACTGCAGAAATGAATACACCCCTCCAAGATCTAGGGTTATGGCTGGCTCTTGCATATCACCAAATTAGAGCTTTCTGGAGTAATTCTTGCTGCTGCTGACAGATTCTGGTAACTATAGTAAAAATAACAAACACAAAAAGCTGTCCTAATCTCTGGTACTGATACCAACCCTGACATTCCAATACATTTTCTCTCCATGGCTTCATATTCAAGACAGCGCCAAGAGGCTGGATCTGTTCTCCCACAACATTGTGATCTAATTTCATTCCAGGCTGTTGTGAAAAACATTTTTTAAAAATCTGTGTACTGCCACCCCCAATAAGACAGCCTCACTGACATAAGCTTGGCTTTTTCTTTAATGTTTGAGCTGCTTGTCTTATATGTTGCCTTCTATGGAATAGTCTTGCATTACCAGCGGTTTGGTTTTGTCTATACTGCAAACCACACTTTCTGAGAAGTTCAGAATAAAATACAGTCAAACCTCGCATAAAGAGTGCCTCACTTAAAGAGTAAGTCGCTTAAAGAGCAGAATTTTCTCTGAATGTTCACTTCGCTTAACAAATAAAACCAATCAAAAACTTACTTAACAAATAAATCGGGGTTCGCAATCCCCCCACAATTGGTCACTTACAATGGTGTTTCGCTTAAAGAGCAAACTCGCTTAAAGAGCAATCCTGTGGAACGCATTATGCTCTTTAAGCGAGGTACAACTGTAATAAACCTTGAGATTAGGCTTTATGGGGCTTGGTAATTAACTGGAAGATTCTTCTGCAACTTGACAGGCAATTTGTTCAATGGTTTGGAGGTCTCCTGAAGAATTAGAAAGCAGCAAGCCTACAGGGATGAATAGAAGGGCTTTAAACTAACTCCCAGGAGCTTTTTGGTTCATGGCCATTCTCTTGCAGCATTTGTGCGTTTGGTTTCTGAAATCTTGATTTCATCATTCTTCCTGTTGAGTTGCAAAAGCTGAAAGTGAAACCACCCACAGAGCAAATAACCTGCAGGGTTCCCTCTTCAGCATCCTGTGATATGTGTTTAAATATGGTCAGGGATTGTCATCATCAGAACAGTATTCTGAAAGCATGTTCACAGTTATTCTGTTCAACCCACAAACAAACAAAAAATCCTTCTCCTTTTGAGTGTTCCTAATCTTCTTAGTTCTGACACTGAACTTGACGACTGGAAGGTTGGCAGGTTAACTGTTCGAGACCTGACTACTGCACAACGCAGTGAGCTCCCGTTTCTGTCCCAGCTCCTGCCAGCCAAGCAATACGAAAGCAAGAAATTGCAAATAGATAAATAGGTACCACTTTGCGGGGAAGGTAAACAGCATTCCATGCACTCTGGTATCTAGTGATGCCTGCCATATGTCCATGGAAACGTCTGCAAACGCAGACAGCCCTGGCTCTTTCACTGTAAACAGAGATGAGCACTGAACCCTAGAGTCGTATACAATTGGCTTTCAATCAAGGATGACCTTTACCTTTAATCTTCTTCTTTCATGTCAAGACCAGACTTGAAACCAGGCCCGTGCTGACCCGGCGGGATCCTGGGATGTGTTGCCACGCGGCCCTACTTATAACTTAAAGGGCCACACCACCTCCTCAGTTTCTGTTCCCACTTAGGCTCCTCTTGCCAGGTTCCCCTCCACCTGGTGGGAGAAAGTCCAAAGCGCTTTGGCAGCAGTGTGGATATAATAATAATAATAATAATAATAATAATAATAATAATAATAATAATAATAATAATAATAATAATAATAATAATAATAATAATAATAATAATAATAATAATAATAATAATAATAATAATTTTGTGAAGGTTTTAAAAAAATCCAAGTGTTATTATTATCCCCACACCGCTGCCAAAGTGCTTCATACCTTCTTCCATAGGGTGGAGGGGAGCCCATTGAGAGGAGCCAAAGAGAGAGCGGAAACTGCAGAGGTGGTGTGGCCCTTTAAGTTATAAGTTATAATAGGGGTGTGCAGTGACACATCCCAGTATTCCATCGGGTCAACACAGGTCTGCTTGAAACTGCCAAAATTAAGGCACCTTTTGGTGAGTTCATTCTGCAGTTCCTTTCACCTGACCTAGCATGAGAAAGATTAGCTGGCAGCACAAGGTTGCCATTACCAGGGCATGCCCAACTGTGGTTCAAAAATACCACAAACTTCGAGTAGACTCGTTCTGTGTATCCTAATAAGTCTTCTTAATATGAAGAAATGCCATTTTCCCCCCAGTTACATTTTTATGCAATCTATGGCGGCCATTCATGGAAGAACAGAGCAGTTAGGTAAATGTTAGACTCTGGAAATAATAGAGGGTTTTTGTCGTGGGCTGTTTTGATAGTCATGTGCTATTAATTTCAGATACATACAGTACTTCAAAACAGATAACCAACCCTGCCACAAAGGAGGGCCTTCTGCTTAGCAGATTTTTAAAGGCACCATTGGGCAGAGTTCATCCTCACATAAATAGTGTTCATTGGAATCCCATGTCCTTGTTTTAAGGCTCACTAAGGTTCGAAAGTAAAAAATTGCAAGTAGATAAATAGGTACCGCTTTGGTGGGAATGTAACAGTGTTCCATGCACTCTGGTGTCTAATCATGGCTGCCACATGACCATGGAAACATCTGCAGACTTTGTGGGTGTAAGTGGAGATGATCACCATACCCTAGAATTGAATATGACTTGGTTTCAAGCAAGGGTGACCTTTACCTTTTACCTTTAAAGTATAAAATAGCGTCCGAACAGGCTTGAGAATTTTACTTTTGTCCTTTCTGAAGCATAAATGATTATTTTCTTTTAGTACTTCTCAGAGGAAACTGTACATTTTTGCAGTCACTGCTTCTGGTAGAAGCTTTCAGGTGGAATACTATAGGGATTTAAAATCGGACTTCTGCGAGTCACTCAAATTCCTGTGAATTGATGTACAGTACTAATCTATCAACTGCAGCTTCTCCCGCATTCTTCATCTAGTACTTATATCATCTACATTTCAGTTAACTTCATATGAATATGCAGATGTTTTCAAACAATGATAAGTGGTTATCAGAAATGAACAGAAACAAAATTTTCACCTACCCCTAGCAGAGTAAACTAAAAGAACATTGCCTAAATAGCTTTCCAGTTCTTCCTTGCTTTCTTGAGCACAAGCCTCATCTAGAACAGTTGAAGCAGACTTTTTTTGCCCACACTCTCCTCTCAGGAAACCAGTGTGTAAATTGCTGCTACCAGTCACGTCCAGCGTTGGAACAAATCCCTTGGGCTTTGTCTTTTCTGTAAATGCAAACAATAGCACACCAGTGCTTACTGTACACGATATACTATGCTTGTTGCAACATTACGCCACTAACCCAAGTAACCTTTCCTGCTCATATTCTTTTTACTTCCTCTATAAAAGGAGCCAACTTTTTGCCACTGTCTAAAAAATTCAGTACAGTTAGTACGACACACCCTGGCCTGGTGAGTCAGCACCATCCACTTAGCATCTTTAGAGATATTTCCTCTTTAGTTTTACTTCCTCCTTAGCCAGACTAGGTCATGAGAAAGATCCTGCACTGAACGAATGGCATTGTAAAGATCTGCAATAGCCATATAGGTTATAAAATAAAATATCACATTATTTTAAAGCACAGATATAATTCCTGTCTGATATTAACTTGAGAAATTCAGCATCTAATCACTACGGAGGCATAAAATTCAGTGCGTAGTCTTAGGGCAGTCACAGTTTCTTAACTAGATTTTCTTTAAAAGGTTGTCATGATGATCAAGTATGAAGAAATAGCTGGCCTTAAGTTGAACAGAAGAAAGGGGAGATATATCTGTAAGCAGCAAAACAGGGTTGCCAGGTTAATAACCTCAATAAGAAATATATAATTATGTTAAGTCAGAACCGACTTACGTATAGTGATTCTCATAGGACTTTTGAGTATGTGAGGTAATGAAGGAGTGGTTTTACCACTTCCACTTTCCCAGTGAATTTCCATGGCTAAGCAGGAATTTGAACTCTGGTCCCCAGAGCCCTAGTCCATCATTCTGTCCACTACAGCCTTGTGCTTTCTCTTCCTTCATCCTTTCATCCAACCCTTCCTGGTGTCTGTCTGCCAGCAAATGGGACTGCACATTCTTAAAGGGGTCATCTGGCAACCCTTCTGTATAAAACCTCTCCTGAAATTTCCACTAATGTACATTGTTTTACAGTTTCAATTGCAATAGCTGGTTTTTCTTCCCTATAGGTTGTACAGTACTTGAACAGGGACGGTGCCCCAGCCCACCATTTTGGTTTGGGCTAGGACTCCTGTTCCTGTTACAGAATACCTGTGGATGAGATCAAATGGGGATTGGTGACCCAGTGGTAGGCTAAAAAACTTTTACTACCACACTGTGGGCGTGGACTGGTGGGCGTGGCCAGGGAAAAGCCCTGTGTTGCAACCGAATGAGGACTACTTTATTTCAAAACTTGGAGGGGGGGCATCCATAATTTCTGCTACTGGTTCTGGCGAACTGGTGCAAACGTGCTGATGCCCACTACTGGATTGGTCCTCTGCCATGGTCTGCTCTGGGAATAGACTAGCCTCCCCCCCCCCTTACACACACAACATGTCACATAAGCATTGCCCTGATCCATGCCCACCTGCACCTTTTTGGATTCCTGTCAGGAGATACTGGTGTTTGTGTGTGTGTGTGCGTGCGCGTGCGTGCGTTGCTGTTTTGTAGCTTAAGCAAAACATGGAGAAGGAGACAGGACAAGGATATTGTTGTTGTCAAACAGGGTCATTTGAGGTGCAGTGTGTGTAGTTGATCCTGCCATGTGGATGCATGGATCAACCAAAATGACATACTGTACTACATTTCAAAGTTGAGCATGATCCAGCCAGAGGCAGGCTGGGATAAATGGGCTATTTAGTCACACCATAAGTATCATGATCAGGACAGTGTTGTTGCTATGTGCTGTCAAGTCACCTCTAATTCATAGTGACCCTATCAGTGAGAAATTCCCAGAATATCCTGTCTCCAACTACCTTGCTCAGCTCTTGCAAACTCAAGCCTGTGATTCCCTCACAGACTTAATCCATTTTATGTTAGGTCTTTCTCTTTTCCTGCTGTCTTTTCCAGAGTCTTGCCTTCTCAGGATGTGGCGAAAGTGGGGCAGACTCAGCTTCATCATTTGCTTCCAGAGATCGTTCAGCTTTGATTTGCTCTAGGACCAACTTGTTCATCTGGACAGTATGCCACCATGTATTAATTGCTAGGGACCGTAAAACAGAAGTTGAAGTTGCACTCTTATCTTGCTAATGGGCCTCTCATAGTTCTACTTCTCAATCAGTGGGACAGCTGGTAGGCACAGAAGTAGCCCACATGGGACACTGGTTTTGGTATCAATTTCTAAGAAATTCTTCAGTCTCCATGCCTTCTATAAAAGCAGTGTGCTATCTTCTACTGCGGGGGTTTCTCACCCTTGGGCCTCCAGTTGTTGTTGTTGTTGTTGTTGTGTCCACATTCATATGCCGCCCACTCTACTATGCGACTCATAGGGTTCTTAGACTTCAATTACCAGAAACCCAAATCAGCATAACTGCTGATTAGAGCTTCTGGGAATTGAAGTCAACGAACATCTGGAGGCCAAATTGAACTGCTTACCACAAATTACCCACTTGTGACCTTTATGATACAGTAGTAGTAACTTTGGATACTAATTATTCTCCTCAATCCTCTGGTCCTGCTGCCCAACAATAGAAATGATAAACAGTAATGGAATATCCATGAATACTGTATATAATTATCCTTCTTGTATTTGTGTGTTTTGTTTCTATCATAGAAGAAACTCTTTGACAAAATGATTGATAGTACAGTACTATAAGGATACAAAAGATAGGAAACCAGTGCTGTAGGCAATTGCTTGGCCACTGTGCAGTCAGAATATGTGGTGAGATAGATAATGCCTGCTTGTTTTGACTATTCTTATGCTCTTATATCAATCTCCTTAACCTACTTGAACCTTGAAGAACAAAAACAACCTTGCAGTCTCATTAATATTCACAGAAGTTGGACATAAGCATCTGCTTTATAGAAGGCAGAACTTAGAAAATTTATTTTTAATGGGCTACATGTTCCAGAATATCTGACCAGCCCAGCTCCTGGCATTCTGGGAGCTAGAAATGCAAGATAGCTGCTTTTTAGTGACTCTGCTATCAGATCAGTGGCGTCGTGTGGGCTTCAGCAACTTGGGGCGAAGACCAAACTCGCCGCCCCCTCCATCTAGGTTTGCTCCCCTCCGCTGGACCAGTTAACCCCTCACTGCCTGTGCCAAGGCCCCCAGGGCCCAGACCCAAGGGAGGGAGAGCCCCCGTTGGCCAGCTGGGCGGGTGGATGGGGGCAAGCAGGCGAGGCAAGGCCAAGCCCGGGTGCCTGCTACACCTCCGGCACCAGGGACGTGGCCAGGACAAGGTGCGTGGCGTGGTGTGGTGATGAGGGTACGTCCAACTCTGGGCTGCCTGTGCCAAATGTGGCAGGGAGCAGCATACTTGCTCCAGAGTTGATGGTGGCAACGGCAGGAGAAGGAGGCGGAGGAGGATGAAGAGACAATCAGAGCGTCACTGCCACCACTGTTGCCATCGCTGCCACCCTTCCTGCCCTACTGCCATGCCCGGGGTGGCCCTCAACGCGGTGGACCCCAAGCCAGGTCTGTTTGCCTGCCTGCGTTCCTGGGCTAGGCTGGGACAAAGCTGCCCTCCCACCCGTTGCCCTGCTCACTCTGCCAGCTTCCGCAAAATCCTGGTTGGCGCCTGTCAGGGGGAGGCGGCAGTGGATGCAGAGCAAGGGCAACCATGGCTGGTGGGAGGCAAAGAGGGGGCGGGCCAGCCGCCAGCACAGCATAAGGATCGCCTTCTGCCTGGGAAGTCTGGCTCCCTAAGCCCAGGCAGAGAGAGGCCAATGCAGTGGGGACATTTTGCCGCCTCCTGAAAAGTGCTGCCCGGGGCCATCCGCCCCCACTGACCCCCCCCCGGCTACTCTTCTGTATCAGATCAAACCATTTATCCATCTAGCTGAGAGGTCAACAAATTTGGCTCTCCAGACATTCTTCAACTTCAATTCCCAGAAGTCCTGATCAGCAGGTGTAGTACTGACTTGCGCTTCTGGGAATTGAAGTCAAAGAACACATGAAGAGCCATATTTGCTGAGCCTGATCTAGTCTAATATTATCTCCTCTGACTGGCAACAGCCTTCCATTGACATGGGCAGAGAAAATTATTTCCCAGGGACCTCTACGTAAAAAGTCACACATAGCCACAAAACCATAGTTCATAGAACAAATACAATGCATGTATTTTGTAGGCAGCTGCTTATCTTCAAAACCATATGTTTGTATATTATCTATGTTTTTACTCCAAACTTTTCTCAAGGATACTTGCAATGCTGTAGGTTAGGTTAGGCTGAGAATGCATCCAAGGTCATTTTTGAACAAGTAATGTTTATGTTGGAAGGTTTTGGTCTTGTCCAAGCAATAAAGCTTAGCTTAGGTGGTGCCCAACTATGCAGTCTGCATTTTGATTGCCATCCCACATGTCACCGTGTCTTTCTTTTTCTTCAAGTGCCGTATCCAAATCCAAATATTGGCAATCATCATGGCAATCAGCCATGAAGACTGTCCTAGGAACAATATAATGCAATAGTCTCAGTGGTGGGATGTCAAAAATTCTACTACCCCACCGTGACGTCATCCCAGTGTGGGCGGAGCTAACATCATGATGTCATGAGCGGAGCCAATGTCATGACGTCATGATGTTATGGGCGGGACCAAAGAGAAAAAATTAAAAAATAATAAAAATAAAATAAAATACAAATAAGCACACACACACACACACACACACACACACACACACACACACACACCTCAACCCACCCACCAACCCACAACACAAACCAGTAAATAAATTAATTAAATAAATAAACAAAATAAAAATACATTAAAATACACCCACCCACCCCAAACACAAATCAACCAGAGCTTTTAAACCAGAGTTTAAAGCTTATTCTGGCTAATCTTTCTCACACTAGGTCAGATGGAAGGAACTACAGAATGAACTCACCACAAGATGGCTTCATTTTGGCACTTTTCAACTTTTCAACAGTTAAAGAAGTTAGATACTAAGTCTTTATTTACTTACTTATTTATTTATTTATTTATTTATTTATTGTTCACATTTAGTACCCCGCCCCATCGGGTAGGCCCGACTCTGGGCGGCTTACAGCATAAATTACCGTCATAGGTAATCTATAATCATAACAATATATAAAACCTTAAAAATTCATAAAAATTCATAAAAATTTAAAACATTAAAACAGTAAAACAGATAAAAACAAATAATAACAGATACAAATACCAGGTGGGGGGGATGGCTGCCCTTAAATCAGCCATCCTGGATGGGAACCTACATTACTGTGTCCCCACACTTGACCCGCCAGCCATGTCTTTAAGCCCTTCCGAAAGGGCAGGAGCTCCGTCTGCAGGCGCAGCTCTGTCGGAAGGAGGTTCCAAAGGGCCGGGGCGAACACAGAGAAGGCCCTCTTCCTAGTGCTCATGAGGCGAGCCTCCCTAGCCGATGGAGTAACAAGAGAGCCCCTCCGATCCGCCCTGGTGGGACGGGCAGACGTTCTTAGGGTGACGCGGTCTCTTAGGTATCCTGGCCCACTACCATATAGGGCTTTAAAGGTAATAACCAGCACCTTGAATTGCACCCGGAGGCATACTGGCAACCAGTGCAGCTCCCGGAGCAGTGGTGAGGCCCGAGCATAACGCCCACACCCCATCACTACCCGAGCTGCCGCATTCTGGACCAGCTGCAGCCTCTGAATGGTCACCAAGGGCAGCCCCATGTAGAGCACATTACAGTAATCAAGTCTGGAGGTGACCAAAGCATGTGTGACCATGAGCAAGGCGTCCTGGTCTAGGAGGGGGCGTAACTGGCGTATTACACAAAGTTGTGCAAAAGCCCTCCTGGCCACGGCTGCCACCTGCTCTTCGAACAGTAGTCGTGAGTCCAGGAGGACCCCCAGATTACGCACCGGGTCCTTCTGGGGCAAAACTGCCCCATCCAGAACCAAAGTTGGCAACTCCCGTGATAACACAGGACCCCTTACCCATAGCCACTCAGTCTTACTGGGATTCAGTTGTAGCCCGTTGTCCCCCATCCAGACCCTCACAGCCTCCAGGCACCTGGAGAGGACTTCCACTGCACCGCTTGGGTGCCCATGGGCCGAGATGTACAACTGGGTATCATCTGCATATTGATGATACCTCACCCCGTGGGAACGGATGATCTCACCCAGTGGCTTCATGTAGATATTGAATAGGAGAGGAGAAAGTACCGAACCCTGAGGCACCCCATATTGAAGGGGCCTAGGACTGGACTTCTCCTTCTCCAGCCACACCGACTGGGTCCTGCCCCTCAGAAATGAGGAAAACCAGGACAACACAGTGCCCCGGATCCCCAATCCTTGGAGCCTTCCCAGAAGGATACCATGATCAACGGTATCGAAGGCCGCTGAGAGATCGAGAAGGGCTAGAACGGACAGATGGCCTCCCATCCCGCTCCCTCCAGAGATCATCCACCAATGCAATTAGTGCAGTTTCCGTACCATATCTGGGCCTGAATCCTGACTGAAAAGGGTCCAGATAATCTGCTTCATCCAGGACATCCTGTAGCTGCCGCGCCACAGCCTTTTCCAAGACCTTACTCAAGAAGGGTAGGTTGGACACTGGACGGTAGTTAGTCACACCAAGGCGTGTTTAAAAGGCACTGGAAAAGACCCCTCCTTTAGAGATGAATTAATAATCGCCTCAACCCAACCACCTGCCACCGCACCTGAAGCTTTGACCAACCAGGCGGGGCAAGGGTCCAGCACACAAGCTGTGGCGCAGACAGATCCAAGAAGCCTAACCAGTTATCTAGGATAATATGCCTTAATGTAAATGTAAAACAGCTGTACCTCCTTAAGGGTTCTCCAATTGGAACAGCATAGGTGTAGCGTATTGATGAGGTAACTCCAATACTTTGCTTAAAAACCTCAAGCCAGGCTGCCAGGCCTTTTTAGGAACTGTGGTAGTATGACAATATAGGTAAAGTTATTAAATACACATTAAAATACACATAGACACACCACATCCAAAGGTGAGTCACTTACCCTTGGGAGCAGGCTATAGGGAGCTTCAGGCTAGCAGCTTCTCTTCCTCCTCCCTGCTTGGGAGGACAGCAAGGAGGCCATGCATATGCGCCAAGCACTGTAGGCATGCATGCACACTAAGTGAAAAGGTAAGCCCCGAAGGTGGATCCCCCCAAAAGCTGCTACCGGTTCTCCTGGACACTGGGAAAAGTTACTACCGGTTCTGGCAAACTGGTGCAAACCTGTTATATCCCATCACTGAATAGTCTTCCATTTGCCTTCTACATCAGTTTGACCCCGTACCACTGTTCCAGTTCTATGTTCCACTTTCTGGTCCTGAGCCCTTTTGCCACACAAAGTCCTCCTCAGCCAGTATTGATGAAGCTGATGCCCTCTATTAAAATGGAGTAAAGTGGGATTTAATCCACTTGGGGACCATTACTCTTCCCTGAGGACTTTACCACAGGGTACTTACCCCAAAAGGAAGGGGGATTAGGTCTACCGAACATACAAAATTATTATAAAGCATTTCAAATAAGGAATGTCATTAAGATATTAATGAAAGAGGAGATGATCTGGGAAAAAATAGAGATGAAAAGAAATTTGTAAAACGGGTAAGGCAATTTTTTTAAACAAAGAAGGGAATAAATAAATAAAAAAGGTATACAAAATAAATTTCTAAAAATAACAATAGAAGAATGGATGAGGGTTAAAAAATTACTGGCTCCAGGGATATCCCCAGTTTTAGAATTGGGCGATTTCAACACCTTCCCGGTAAAAATAGATGGAAGAATTAGGAATGTTTTAATAGGTAAGAATGCCTTATTGCTTAAGGATTGGGCTAAAATATGTAGAGAACGTAATAAAAGAGATGAATTATTCCTCCAACTGGATTTAAATTGGCTTCAGATTTTACAGATAAATAAATGGAATAAAGATGTTACAGATGTAGGAAATTTAGAAAGAGAATTGACAGTTTTCGAAGAAACGCTAGTTAAGATTAGAAATGAAGAGATAGGCATCAAAGGGATTATCAGTAAATTATATAAAATATTGAATAAAACAGGAAAGATACAAGAGATATTAAAAAACACGTGGGAGCAGGAATTGAATATTACAATTACAGAGAAAAAATGGCAAGAAAAATGGAAAAGAAGGATTATGAGAACCATGTCAGTACGAGTTAAAAAACATAATTACAAGTTGCTATGGTGCTGGTATCTGACCCCAGTCAAGCTGCACCAAATAGATAATAAGTTAAGCAATGTTTGCTGGAGGTGTAAACAGTCAATGGGGACATATATACATATGTGGTGGAATTGCAATAAACTGAAAGAATTTTGGAGGAAAATAGAAATAGAAATAAAGAACATGTATGGACAGAGACTTGAACTGGGACTGGAACTAGTATTATTAACAGATTTGGAGAAATTCAAAATGTGCAACGATGATAATGAATTATTGATTTTAATGATGTCAGCAGCTAGACAATGTATTGCAAAAAAATGGAAAAATGAGCCAAACATAAAAATAGAAGATTGGTATAAGGAAATGTGGCAATTAGCACTTAATGACAAGCTGACATGGGAATTGAATTTTAAAAAAGGTATAGTTCAGGAGAACAAATTTTGGAGAATCTGGAAAAGATTTGTTGAATATGTAATGGTAAAGAACAAAGGTATTAAACCTGTACCGGAACACATTAACTTATGGGGAAAATGAATTATTGTACCTTCTAGACAATGTATATAACACAAGGGTGGACTATGTTTAGAATTAAATAAGAATGAAAGAGTAGAAATGATATTGTTGTAATCATAAAAGATATTAGTTTTAGTTGAAGTGTTCAAGCATATTTTATTGTTCTTGTCCTTGATGTTTTATGTGCCTTTTTTTAGTTAATGTTTTTCTTCTTTTTTCTAAGCATGTATACCAAAGTGATATGTAAGTTAAATTGTCATGTTTTTCTTTCCTTTTATGTATGGTTGTATTATTATTTGTATGTTGAAAATATAAATACAATTTGGGAAAAAATGGAGTAAAGTGGGATTTAATCCACTTGGGGACCATTACCCTTCCCTGAGGACTTTACCAAAGGGTTGTCAGCCTAGAACCACCACCTGATGATCAACATTGAGTCATTAGCGGTATGGTCTATATTGCAATAGCAGGATAACCTGGCCAGGCTTGGACTGTGTTAAGGGTTAATTGCAGGGTTTGGGAAGGGCATAAACTGCTTGACCATTCTTAAAAAAAAAAAAAGAAACCTCCCAATATGGTAACCATGTTAGTTTGCTGCAGTAACAAGAAGATGTTTTGAAATGTTTTCAAGTGCTTGGACATCAGCTTTTGGGAACTGCCACTCACTTTGTAAGTTGAAATCTTTGAAGGGGTAGCTGTATTAGTCTGTGAAAGCATATCAGAGAGTAAATAAAATAAGACAAAAGTATTTATTTATTTATTTAAATTTCTATACCGCTCTCTTTGCTGAAGGCGACCCAGGGCGGTTTAACACATCCTAAAAAACATAAAAACAATACAGGCTAAAATTCTAAAAGTTCTCAAAATCCACAGTTAAAACCAATTAAAACTACGACTAAAACTTTGTATGATTTAAAAACTTAAGAACTTAAGGGAGCAGGGGTGGAGGTCAAACCAGCCAGCAGGCTGAGGTTATTGTGCCTCCAGTACTCCAGACCTGCCCTGCCAGCCAGGTTTTTACACCCTTCCGAAAGGGCAGCAGCTCTGCCTGGAGGCACAGCTCAGTTGGCAGGAGGTTCCACAGGGCCGGAGCAGACACAGAGAAGGCTCTCCTTCTAGTGCTAGAGAGATGAGCCTCTCTAGCTATTGGTACAACCAGAGAGCCTTCCAAGGTTGGTAAAATGAGTACCCAACACATGTTCGTAGATCTGGCCAGGTTATCCTGCTATGGTAATAGACTAGGCCCTGTTACCAGCATCTCAATGTCAATTGCCAGGCAGCAGTTAACTAACCTGACATCCCTGAGGACCAGTGGTGGGCTGCTACTGGTTCAGACCTGTTCAGCCGAACCAGTAGCAGATATCCCTGGGCGTCCTCCGCATGGCTCTTCCGGGCAGCCCAAAATGGCTGTTTGGAAGTGCGAATGGGTCAAAACACCATTTGACGCATGCACACTGAAAAATAAAAGTGTGCATGTGTCAAATGGTATTTTGATGCATGCGCACTTCTGAGCAGTCATTTTCGGCTGCCCGGGAAGGGCGCAGCGGCTGGCTCTTTGGAGGAGCGGCAGTGGTGGCGGCCTTTCCTCGGTCCACCACTGGGCCAGGCCATGGTGCTGGGCCAGACTGCGCTGCCGTGCCGGGCCACCGCCCTGCTGCTTTGCTGCCGTGCCGCTGCTGTTGCTGCCTGCCTGCCTGCCTGCCTGCTGCTTCCCGACCCAAGATAAGTGACTGACTAGGGTTTGTGTTTGGGGTTGGTGGGTGGGTGGCTTGAGGTGTGTGTGTGTTTTATGTAGTGTGTTTTTATGTGTATTTATTGTCTATTTTAATTTGTATTTTTGTTTTTATTTCTATTTAATGTCTATTTTAATTTGTATTCTTATGTTTTTATTTCTATTTATTGTCTATTTTAATTTGTATTTTAATGTGTTTTTATTTCTATTTTTATGTGTAATGTACAGTATTTTTATTTTATATATTTTTTTACTTTGGCTCTGCCCACAACATCATGACATCATGATGTTGGCTCTGCCCACGACATGACGTTGGCTCTGCCCATGACATCATGACATTGACTCCGCCCATGACATCGGCTCCACCCACAGTGTGGGAGTAACATTTTTTACAGTCCACCACTCCTGAGGACTAAAGGCCTTGAGTGGCTATGTCCACAGGGAAGGGTGATGGTCCATAAATGGATTCAATCCCACTTGAATCCATTTTGATGGAAGGCAGAAGCCTTGGGCTTCTTTTTTTCGTGTCTAGGCCAGAAATGAAGGCACCTTATGGTGAGTTCATTCTCAAGTTCTTTTTGCCTTAGTGTGAGACGGCAATACAAGGTTGCCTTTAGCAGGGTACACCAAATTGTGGTTCAAATATACAATTTATTTATTTATTTATTTATTAGTTGCACTTACTATCCCGCACCAATCGGGTAGACCCGACTCTGGGCAGCCTACATCATGGTTAAAACATAGGATACACCCATACAATCTCCAAAGAGGCTCTTTCTGGGGCTGATGAACACTTTGCGTGCCAAAGCGTCTCAGGACCAAAAAATGACCACTGGAACTGGATCTGTGATACAGGTGTCACTCTGTGATGCAGAAGGAAAATGGAAGGCCATTGTATCATATTGTTCCCAGGACAATATTCACAGCTGATCGCCATGTTGATCTCCAATATTTCGAACTGGATATGGCACAAGAACTGGATCAATGGTATGAGGTGTCAGGCTGCCATATGGAAGGCCACTGCACTATATTGTTCCCCAGACGATCTTCATGGCTATTCACATGGATGATAGTCAATATTAGGAATCAGACAGACACACTTCCAAGAAGAAGCAGCGCATGTTGGGGGCAAAAAATGCTAATTAACGCATGAATCGTCCTGCCTAGAGTGCGGTATATAGAAGTACAATTGCGGTTGCAGGTCGCCAATCCTTCCGCACCATCTGCGAGAGGAAGAAAGGCCCGCGGGACCGCGTGGGGCTTCCTCGTGAGTCAGCAGCAGCAACAGATCACCTCAGCCCCAGGCTCCCCCCCCCCCCCTACTACAGGCCTTTTCCGACCCGGGGTTTTCGCGTGTGTGGTTTCATTTTTGCGCTTCCAAAGAAAAGAACCAATAATGAACTGGGCCTCGCCGCTCCAGTGAGGAAGGCTGAGGAGGAGGAGGAGGAGGTTGCAACGAATACGAGGAGGGTGTGTCTATGAGGGCCGGGGGTGGAGAGAGGAGGAGACCGGCTGCGGGAGGAGGAAATGGAGGCGGTGGAGAAGGAGGAGGATAGCGGGCGAATGGAGACCTGAACGGCGGCAGCCCTACTACTAGTAGAGGCCAGCCCAGCGGGGTGCGGGTGTCTGTCTGTAGGGGTGCAAAGCAAGCCTCCCAGTCGCCGCCCGCCTCAGGCTGTGGCGCTCCAGAGGGGCGGCAGCGTAAGCCTTAAAACAACCAGAGGGTGGTGGAGGAGGAGAAGAAGAGCAAAGGAGGAGCGCCTCCTCTCCCTCCACTTTCTTCCCGCCGTCTCGGAACCTTCCTCGGCCCGCCGTGTCTCTCGGAGGGCCTGCAAAGAAGCGTTGCACACCCAGCGCTATAAAGGCGGCTGGGAAAAGGTCGCCGGGAAACCGCTTTTGCCTGCCTGACAGCCTCCTTGATGGCGGCAAAGGACTGGCTTTTTTCCCTTTCCATCCCCACGTCCTTCAAAGCTTCAGCTGCTTAAGTAAAAGGAGAGAAAGAAAAAGGGAGAAATAAAAGCCTCACAGGGATGAGAAACCTCGCAAGAGCTGCCTCCCTTTGCATCTCTTTCGCCCTGCAGGCACACTGAGCGACTGAATCAGTGCCTCTTTGCGACCCATAAACACACACACACACAGCACACACCACATCCGATTTATTTCCCAAGAAGGTGCCCGCAGGGGTTTTTGTTTTTGGTCTCTGTCTGTTCCCCCACCACCACCTTTTTTTTTTTTTGGACATTGAGCGTCACCCGTTTCCTTTTCTTTGCTTCCTTCCCTCCTTTTGAAAAAGAAGGTTTTTTTTGCCCTCGAAGATGCAGACCTTTCTGAAAGGGAAACGGGTTGGGTACTGGCTGAGTGAGAAGAAGATCAAGAAGCTGAATTTCCAAGCCTTTGCAGAGCTTTGCAGGTAAGAGGCAGCCTCGGGAGTCGTGGGTCTGTGTGTGTGTGTGTATTTTTGTGTACACGTGTGTGAGCGAGAGAAAGGATCAATTCCCTTCTGTTTGGAGCTGTGTGACTTGTCCACTTCACTATCTTCCTCTCCCAAGAAGATACATAGACGGTAGGCATCTTCTTAGAAGATACATATAATATATGAAAATTCTTAGTTATGACTGGTTGTCACCTTGATGTGTAGTTCATAATACTATTTGGATTAAGAGCCTGGTAATTGCCACTTGGGGAATCGAGCCTTACAAATCATAATAACAGCCTTGATCAAGCAGGAGAAAACCATTCCTGAAAACAAAGAGGATGCTTAAACCTTGTAATTTGCTTGCTTTCTTTTGCTACCACCTCATCCTTCCTCTCCTCCATCTGATACACCAGTAATAACCACCAGGAAATAATGAGAGGCTTTGGGGATTATGTAGGCACGTGCAGATTGTTTTTTTTTAAAATGTTGAGGAAGTCTGTAGCTCCACTTTTTACAGCTGACGAGATTCATGATAAATTGTTCTAGGAAGGCACCCCAAATTGCATCTACTGGATAGATATCTAAATACTGTAGACTGGAATTCTATTAAGCTGATAGTATTGGGTTTTATATGGGTGTATATTGAGTGGATGAGAAGTGGAATGTATGTACAGTATGCTTATCTTCCTCTACTTCACTAACATCTTACAAAAGAATTGTTATGTCTTTATTCTCCCTTTGATAGGCAACAAGAAAAACCATATACAATTTCTTAAGTTAATATGGGTGTAGAATGTACCAATCTGTTACCCGAGGAAAAGTAGATATTTAGGAAGGACTTTCTCCATTCTCTTTTGTTTTCTCTTTTGAGGTACAGTATTTTACATCCTTCATTAAAAATCTTTAAAGGTTTATTAATGGTAAGAACGAGACAGACTTTTCCTTGATATAAGAATTGAACTTGTAGCACAGGGCTGTTAAAAAGATGAATGACTTAATTGTCTTTACTATGTAACAGAAAGTGCCAAGGTTTATTGTAAAGTAGTCCTGCTGCTACACACAGGGGTGGCCTCATATTGGCATTGGAAGATCTTTGAATAGTGAAAACAGTCAAAATTCTATCTTTTAAGTAAGTTTTCTAACAAAGGTGATAATTTTTCTATATATTTTTTTCATGTGTGTAGCAATTCCTCTTTGTAATTGTATTGGGACGATCCTTGGAAACTTAGTAAAAACAAACCAAGGCTTTATGTCAAACATTGAGGCAATATTTTGATTATGTTATTTTTCCAAGACAATTTCCTTTGCTCTTTTTTTACCATTATTTCATCTTTGGTGTCTGTAGTTGTTAGCTAGTATGCAGAAGTATTTTCTCACAGAATGAAATAGCTAAACCTCTGTCTTTCCCCCCTCATGTTTCTTTCAAAGGATGCTGGCGGGTTGGTAGTCATCAAAAACTGTTGGCCAAAAATATGGTCTTAAAGATTAAAAAAATGGAAAGAGGGTTGGATACACTGTATAGGAAGTTTTGAAGAACCTAAGGGTGAATTATGGCTGTGTGAATAGAATGTACTTTTAATTAAAGGGAAGTCTCACATGGTACAGTACTTAGTTTTCAAGGCCGTGTTGAGAAATGTATAAAAGTCTATCATATTTAAAGTTAGACCATTAACCCACCGGTAGACTGACAGTAGTAATTACTCTTCAGGGTTTTGGACATCAGCATTTATTAGTCAGCCCTGGTGAATTTAAGTTTTGACCCATGGTCCCTTCTTGCCTACAAATCATGTGCCTGTGAACTGCCCTGCTAAAACTCATCTCCAGATATAGTAGACTTCCCTAGTTGGTTTTGCAAGTACTGTACCTCACTCAGATCAACTTAGATGATGCAAACAGCAACCTAAAGGTTAGGGAAGTTGGGGCTGTAATTTTCAATAGTGTTGGTTCTATGTGACTTGCTGAATGCTGCGTTAGGTCTTCGAGTAATGGAAATTTCCAATGTCCTCATCCAGATGGGGTGAACACCTATCCATACTATAAATTCCTTTTTTAAAAATAAAAAAAAAGCATAATAGGATCAATTCTTACAACCCAATTCAGTTGTTAGTTCCAAGCAGAGTTGACCCATTGAATTAATTAGATTTACATAAGTAACATCCATTGACTCAGTGGAACACTTTAGAATTAGGGGAAACAATTGAATTTTGCTCTTATCATTTTACTCTGAACTGTGGTCAGATTCATATGCATCTGTCAGGGATGCTTAACTCTTCTTAAAGATCTGTATTTCAGACTATAGGAATTTATTTAAACAGTTTGTTTTACTGGATTTTTCAGTCTCAAAAGGGTCACACTCTCATTTGATCATTCTTATGAGTGTAGAATTAATACCTTTGGAAATTCCACCTAAAAGGAGAATATTATTAGGGAGTGAGGGGAAGACAGGAAGGTTGAGCATCTTTCCTTTTTTGAGTAGTGTTTGTATGAGGAGAAACAGCTACAAGATGGAGGTAGAACTACACTTTTATCATCTGAGAGGGTTACAAAATTGATTCGGAGCCTCTTTCAAATATTTGGGTAGAAATCCTCTTATGGCTCTCTTAATATTTGAGGAAAAGGTTCTGGGATGACTACTGTTTTGATTTAGACATGCTTAACAGGCCCTTCAGTTTAGGTTGGTGGCTGCAGTAGACAGTGCCTTTTTTCAAGAAAGTGTTCACTGTCTGTGTTAAAAAGAAGTATATGAAAGAATAATCTGACTAGTTTAATGTAGCAGGCTCTTCGATATTCAAAATGGATTCGGTCCATTTGTCAGTCAGTGAAAGGTGAGCGAAAGCTAACCTACGTATTCTCTACTGTTTTGGGTCTTCTTATGTGCTGTCATTTCCAGTGTCGGGCAGTCATATGAATCAGTGACCTCTAAAAGGACCTACCATTAATAGCTTTGCCTTGATCTTGCCGACTGTTTATGTGGGTCCATTTCTATCTTCCTCTCTTCCTACTATCTTGCATTTTTAAAAAACATTGTTATCTTTTCCAATGATTCTTGTTTTCTCAAAATATCTTAAAAGTACACTAGCTTCAGTGTAGCAATTTTAGCTTTTAGTGCGGTTTCAGACTTGATTTGATCTAGAAATTACTTTTTTATCTTGTTGGTGGTCTGTGTTATCTGTAAAATTTCTCCAATACCATGGTTCAAATGAATTAATTTTTTCTCTCATCTGTTTTTATTGTCTATCTTTTTCATCCAATTGTGAGTACAGTATTATAATTAGAACAATCTTGATATGGGCCCCCAGTAACAAATCCTTTCTAGTCTCCTTATAGCTGCCCTTTCAAGTCTCAATCTTCTACTTATTTCTTAGTTGCAGTCTTCATTTGGTTAACGATTGACCCAAGGGATAGAAAATCTTTAAATGTTTTGATTTGTTCCATTTCCTCAGTAAATTTGTCCATAGTCATTATTTTTGTCAAGTTAATGTTCACCTGAAATCCTGCTTTTGATTTTTTTCTTTAATCTTCATCAGTAACTATTTCAGAACATTTTTGTCCACTGCTGCTAATGTGTAATCTTATTAAGTTATTGAGTTTTGTTTTATCTATTTTTCTATTTTCTCTGAATCTAGTCCAGATTTCCATTTATATTCTCCATATAAATGAACAAATAGGAAGATAAAATATACTTTTATGTGGTCCTTTTGCAAATGGAAAACCATTTTGTTTCTCCTTCTATCCTAAGTGTAGCCTTGTGTCCAGAATACAAGTTATGCATGAGGACAATCAAATGTTGTGATACAGCATTACTTTGATAATATGACTTGTATAATTCATGCCCTTATGGAAAAATGCAATTCATATAGTATAAATTGATGCTTTCATAAAACTTTGATACTCTTCAGTGACCGACAGGTGTTTGCAATATAATTTCCAGTACTTCTTCCCTTTCTCACTTCATTTAAATATCTGGCATTTAAGTCTTTGTTGTAAAATCTTGATCATTGGTTTGCTTGTGTGAGAAACTAATGTCTTGTTACAAGCATTGTTGCTGACCTGTTTTTTTCAGATTGAAATATGCATTGGAAATTTCTGGTTTGTATGCTACTGTTTTTCATATTTGTTGACATACTCTTTTTAAGATTTTAAAAAGTTCAGTCTCTGTATTTTGGAAGGGGTACCCAGTGTGAGATAAACTAGGACTCTAGAGCACTAGGTTCAATTTCCTATCTGGGTGGATGGAAATTCACTGGGAGATGGAACTGATAAAATAACTCCTTAAATATCTTACTTATCTTGAAAACCCTTTTAGGGTTGCTACAAGTCTGTTTTGACTTGACAGGACAACAAAACCTTTAGATTATCTCTAACGATATCCCATCATAATTTATTTCTTCCAATTGCTTTGGGAACAACTTCCAGGTTCTTCCTCAAAATATTATTTCAAAATATTATTTTTAAAAGAACCTGCCCACCTTACATCTCTTCTATATAATTCTTCAGTGTCATCACTGCACTGTCAATTCTTGTTACTCTTGCCCTCCCTACAGTGATTCCCTGAGGCACGATAGATTTAGAGCCCTGGTTCCTAATAGGAATGAGTTAGACTAAATTAATGGCCTTTTAGGCTTCCTCCACATGAATAGTTCTTTTTTTGAATAATAAGAATTATATGTTGCAGGTGGGGGTGGGGAAGAGTCATCAGGATTTTAATGATGCATAGGTCAAAGCAATGGTATTCCCTGTGGCAATGTATGGTTGTGAGAGCTGGACCATTAGGAAAGCTGAGTGCAGAAAAATAGACGCTTTTGAGATGTGGTGTTGGAGAAGGGTTTTGAGAGTCCCATGGACAGCGAGAACAAATAGGT
This sequence comes from Furcifer pardalis, assembly GCA_030440675.1. Classification (NCBI taxonomy): domain Eukaryota; kingdom Metazoa; phylum Chordata; class Lepidosauria; order Squamata; family Chamaeleonidae; genus Furcifer; species Furcifer pardalis. The sequence goes on from CP126894.1 coordinate 24,300,964, forward strand.
TGATCTTAGAAGAAATCAACCCTGACTGCTCCTTAGAAGGTCAAATAGTAAAGATGAAGCTAAAGTACTTTGGACATCAAATGAGAAGAGAGGATTCACTTGAGAAAGCCTTGATTCTTGGAAGGGTCGAGGGCAAAAGAAGAAGGGGACAGCCCAAGATGAGATGGCTAGATGGTATTGTAGAGATAATGGGCACAGAGCTGAGTGAGTTGAGGGGGATGGTGGAGGACAGGAGTGCCTGGCGGACAGTGGTTCATGGGGTCACAGAGGGTCGGAATCGACTGTGCGACTGAACAACAACAACAAAAATAGGTGGAGCATGGCCAAAAAAGTTTGGGAGACTACTGATTTAGAGTAAGACTATGGAATGGGGGTTTTAAAGCATGAGAGAGTTGGTAGATAATATAACAGAACTTATAGAAAGCATTCCTCCCCCTCCTCCCAGTCTCTCCCAAAAATATCTGAAGGGCAGTGTATTGGAGAAGATATTTGGACTTTGTCAACATCTCTCCTGGCCAAAATTCAATTGCTAGACCCAGCTAGAGTAGATTTATTGAACCAATTGCTGAAAAGTAAGCATAATGTTTGTAAATAATGGTTTCGTGGGTCTACTCTTGTTGGAACATTGGCTTTTGATTCAATGTGTTTCATTCTCTTCCTCAAAGTGGATTAGTTCTCTGACCTTATCCATCTTTTGTGTCACATTGCTGCTCCTCTCAGGACCAACTACTTCCTAGACTCCTAGTTGCAGCATCTGGTACATCTTAGAGCAGGGTTTCTTAACCTTGGGCTCACAGGTGTTTTTGGACTTCAATTCCCAGAAACCCTAATCATCAGGTGGGATTCTGGGAATTGAAGAGCCAGAATACCTTGGAGGCCCTCAGTTGAAAAACCCTGCTCTAAGATGCAACCAATGCTTTAAATCTTAGAGCATTTTCAGATATTGTAAATGCCTTTGAGTCTTGTACTTCATGCATGTGAAGGGGCCTTAAAGTATTCTATTTTCATTAAATATGAATGTATGTTGTTCTTTTAAATAACAATTTTACTGTAATCTTTTAATGTGATATGTTTCTGTTTTAGTTAGAGGGTTAAGTATTGTTTTGAATTTCTGTTTTGAGAAAGTCTTACCTAAAATGGTAGTAGAGCATTATTTCAGATAAACGAAGGATCAGAAAGGGAATAAGGTTCTTATGTTAAAATTGGTTGTGACTCCTTGCCTGTATAGACACAGACTGAAATTCCTAAGTTATGAAACTCTGTTACAGGAATAAGTAAGCCACATTATTAAACAAACCTCTGTAAAGATTCTGTGATAACAACCGTGAAGTACTTAATATTGCATTATTCTGTGGAAGTATTAATCAATGATTTCTCTTGAAACCAAGCTGATTTTCTTCAACCGCCCTAAAATTCAAGAGGAAAGAGATTGCTTAGCATTTTGGCAGAATGCCAGCTCCACTGGTTTACATACCAGTGCAGTTCTTTTAAAACTCAAGGCAGTTACTTTGCATGCAGAAATCCTTATGTTTGAGACCAACCCTGGACAGTTGGACGCTCTCCCCTGCCGGCTGGGCGGGGAGAATGAGGAACACCTGGGGGCTCTGGGCGGGCGGCTATAAAATAACTTTCCTACCACCACCACCGCCGTGAGACCAACCCCGGACGCTCGGACGCTCTCCCCTGCCGGCCAGGCGGGGAGAATGAGGAACACCTAGGGGCTCTGGGCGGGTGGCTATAAAAGAACTTTCCTGCTGCCGCCGCTGTGAGACCAACCCCGGACGCTCGGACGCTCTCCCCTGCCAGCCGGGCGGGGAGAATGAGGAACACCTGGGGGCTCTGGGTGGGCGGCTATAAAAGAACTTTCCTACCGCCACCGCCGCCGCGAGACCAACCCTGGACGCTCGGACGCTCTCCCCTGCCGTCCGGGCGGGGAGAATGAGGACCAATTGGACGGATGGGCCAGCCGACTAAGGACGCCAGCTCCGCTAGTACCACCACAGCTTTACCACGGTCAGCCACTTCTCCGGATAAATGTACAGTATATTGTTACTAATTGAAATATGTATAAGGGATGAGGACTTTCCCTATTGCTTTGTACTGTATATCCTTGACTGTTTTTGTATTTCTTTGATTGTATTGTATTTATATTTTTATTATTTTTATGAAGGATTTATTGACCACATTGATTGTATTATATGTGTTATATTGTATGTATATTATGTTTTTTTGTAACATTGTTAGCCACTCTGGCTTGCTTCGGCAAGGAGAGCGGCATATAAATTGAATTTAATAATAATAATAATAATAATAATAATAATAATAATAATAATAATAATAATAATAATAATAATAATAATAATAATAATAATAATAATAATAATAATAATAATAATCTTACATCTCCAGTTAGAATTAGAAAGGCTGCCCCTCCCCATCACCATCACCACCACCAGATGCCCTGGAAAACCATTGCCACTCAGTGTCCGTAATACTGAGCCAGATTGACAACTAGTCTAGTACTATACAGTTGTACCTCGCTTAAAGAGCATAATGTGTTCCACAGGATTGCTCTTTAAGCGAATTTGCTCTTTAAGTGAAACACAATTGTAAATGACCAATTGTGGGGGGGGGGGATTGTGAACCCCGATTTATTTGTTAAGCGAGTTTTTGGTTGGTTTTATTTGTTAAGCGAAGCGAACATTCAGAGAAAATTCTGCTCTTTAAGCGAGTCGCTCTTTAAGCGAGTCGCTCTTTATGCGAGGTTTGACTGTAGTTTCTTATATTGTGGCTCCAGGTGTCGACCCCGAGATTAGCAAAAAAGGTTGTGACTCAGAGAAGAGCCTTCTTGGTGGCGGCACCAACTCTGTGAAACTCTCTTTTAGTTGGGTTGTGCCAGGGTCCATCTCTACCTATATTTTAAAAAAACAACTAAAATCATTCCTTTTTAAAGAGACTTTTAAGAATATACTGCCAATGGCCAAATGTTAGGTTGCGATTAACTTTTCTGTTGACAATAGGTGTTTTTGTTGCTGGCATTTTTTTAAATTCATGGGTATTATTTTTTCTCTATGATATTTATATTTATTCAATTTGTTTAATCTGTTTATTGTGAATTTTTAAAATTATGTTGTATGCTGCCCAGAGTGGGAAAATATCCCAGATGGGTGGGATATACCATAAATGAAATAAAGAAATGAAATAAATAGATAAATAAAATTCTCTTCAACCTTCTCCCATCAAATCTATTCCAAGATGTAACATTCAAGATCTGATTGCATGTTTGATTGAAAATATTTTACTTTTTAAAATTTGTACTTTGACACTCTTAGTAAAAAACTACTCTAATGGCAGAAAGTGAAGAAGACCTAAAGAAGCTGTTGCTTAGGTAGAAGGAGGAGAGTGCAAAAGCTGGCTTGAAACTTAATACAGTAATACCTCATTATAACATTAGTATCGAATAACACTAAAATCGCATAACATTAAGGAATCTGGAGGGAAGAATTGCATCAGATAACATTAAGATCCTATGGGATGCTTCAGATAACAACCGCTAAAGCCTGTGTGGTTACAATGTATCTCTATGAATCCCATAGAGGATCAGATAACACTAAAAATCATATAACACCAAGACTTGTGGAACCAGGTTTTAGTGTTATATGAGGTTTTACTGTATCAAGAAAAACCAAGATAATGGCAAAAGACCCTACCAGTCCCTGGAAAATAGATGGGGAAGAAGTAGAAGCAATGACAGATTTTACTTTCTTAGGATCCCAAGATCACTGCAGATGGAGATTGCAGCCATGAAATTAAAAGGCAACTAATTCTTGGGAAACAAGCTATGAGAAATTTGGGCAACATAGTTAAACGTAGAGACATCACCTTGCAAACAAAAGTCTGCATAGTCAAAGCAATGGTATTTCCTGTAGTGATGTATGGTTGTGAGAGCTGGACCATTGGAAAGCTGAGCACAGAAGAATAGACACCTTTGAGATGTGGTGTTGAAGGAGAGTTTTGAAAATACCCTGGACAGCAAAGAGAACAAATAGGTCGATCTTAAAAGAAATAAACCCCGACAGCTCCTTGGAAGGTCAAGTATTTAAGATGAAATTAAAGTACTTTGGACATCAAATGTGAAGAGAGGATTCATTGAGAAAGCCTTGATGCTGGGAAAGGTTGAGGGCAAAAGAAGAAGGGAATGTCAGAGAATGAGATGGCTAGATGGTATTGTTGAAGCAATGGGCACTGGAACTCCAGTTTTCATTTGGTGAAGATTATAATTATAATTATTAGTTGCAAGTAAGAATGGACTGCTATTGTCACAATCTCAGTTTCTCAGTTGCCCATTATGACCAGTTTCAGCATGCAAGTTTTCATTATTTTTATATGCATGTTATCCTACATATGTATTTTGGGGACTTTTTGCTTTTTTTTGTGACAACTGTGTAGCAACATTTGGAGAAAAACAGAATTAAAAGCTGTGTTCTGATCTTTATTTTCAAGTGCAAATCTGGTTGATTTGCATAAATACACAAATAGTACAAAATCTAGGACTCTCTGTACTTGTCAGTGAGCTCTGCTGAGATCAATGGGACTTATTTTCATAATAAGGTGACTGTGACTAAGTCGGTTTTCATTTAAAAAATCGAAATGGCAAGCCCCCAAGCAAAACTGGCCTCCTTGAATTATTATCATGTCATTTTGACTGGTGATAATAGTAGTGGATAGGAATGTTGTGGAAAGGACCTGAATTGCTTTTCTTTCAAAACTGGAAAAACTCTCCATCCAGCATTTGCTTTCTTCCATCTAACAAAGTGGCATGTTAGGTAGCAATTTAAAGCTAAGAAGCATTGAACTACAAGGAGATGTTTGATTCTTTTTCTGCCTATGCATTTCCCTTGAGAGTGACTCATTGAAATTAGTTTTTTTCCTATTAGGATATCTTCCTGCCTGCTTCTAATTGGCACAAAATCACTCCTTCTGAGCAAACACACACTCACTCACACACACACACACACACACACACAGAGAGAGAGAGAGAGAGAGAGAGAGGAGAGAGAGGGTGTAATGATAGGATGTACTGTTCCCAGTTCAATTGTCCATTTGACATTGATTTAATAAACAGAGAAGTGAAACATGATCAAGAATAAGAAAGTAAAGTGTGAACATTATTTTTCAGTGGATATATAGAAGTCCTGCAATGCATGCATTTGACTTGACTGCTCTACCTGTGGTTTAAAAGTAAATGTCCAAAATTTCATGACCCATTTCCCCTGTGCTTTATACTTTAAGTAACTTTTTGTACAATCTTGTGTTGCTTTGCTCCATATGGTGCAGACAAAAGCACACCATAAAAGCAATCTGTTGTGGTGGTATGTTTAGAATGTTGAGTTCATGTTGAAGAGAATTATCTTCAGATCTTACACTTCTTTGGAGGAAAAAGATGAGATGTAAATATAAAATGTAGAAGGTGTTGTGGCAAGAGTTCACTATATCTCTGCTTTTCAGCACCTAGTCCTATATTCTCAACTAGGAAATTAACATTATTTGTCCATTGTTACCACATGCCTTGTAAAGACTGAATAGGCCGAGAGTTCAGATAGTAGAATAAAAATTTTTGTACAAAAAAAGATCTGCTTCTCAAAGAGATATAGCATCTGAATTTCAAAAATAAAAATAAAAATGGAGGAAATAGATGTTAGGTGCAGCCTGACATGGAACAGTTTATAGCATGGACAGAAAGAGCCGCCTTGAAGATTGTGGTATTTTTGAACCACAAACGATCGTATCCCAGGCAATGGCAACCTTGTTGTGCCAGCTAATCTTTCTCACACTAGTTCAGGCAAAAGGAACTACAAAATGAATTCACCAAAAGTTGGCATCATTTTGGCAGTTTAAAGTGTGGCCTAGACAGAAAAACAGAAAATGAAGACATTTACTCCAGTTCTTTTGAGTTGTGACAAAGTCAAACCACTGACACGAGATAATTGCAATTTGTAATGTATTATGTTACAGTCAAGTTGGGGAGCGGAAGTACAATGGATTTGAATGAGGGACCAATCTTAAAGCAGCTTTTGAGTGGGCAAGCCCACTTTAGCATCTGCTTGGTTTGGTATGCTTTTGGTGGGAAGTATTTTGCACAATTGTTTCTTTGTAGGACTTACATTTTGTAGGAAGTAAGGAAAGGCTCCAGTAGAATTCTGTGCAAAGAATTCAGATCTTGAGTGTTTGAATTATCAGACATAGTGATTGGCAGTAGTATCTAGTTCTGGTAGGCATATCAGAAAACAAAACAAAACAAAATAAAACCAAATAAAATAAATAAAAAACACTGTAGCACTTTAAAGACTAACTGCTATATTTTTATTGTTAGATTTTGTGGATCAAGTCCACTTCATCAGACAAAGAGTGAAACTTACAGGCATGTTCTTTATATACCAAATTCAGGGGCTCAAAGGGAGAAGGGGTGTGGTCAAGCAAGATGACAGACAAGCAAGCACAAGAATGCAGTTTCACCCAGCCATTAGCAACGATAGATTATTCAGATAAATTCTAAATGACTCCCTTTCAATCTCAAGGTTGCTGAGTAAGCACACTACGGTATCTGATCAACTTGTGACCTGCATGTGGGGGGGGGGGGAACTGAACACCTGTACCTGGTTTCTTTCTGTTTTACTAAAGAGAATTGGCAGGAAAGTTGTAATATAAAATCATATAGCAATCTGTGTATCAAATTTGATAATGTCCCAGAAACCCTTCAGTAATATTTAGCCCCCTGTGATGGGTATCTAACAGATAGATGTACAAGTAAACCCTCATATAACACTAAAACCTGGTTCCACAAGTCTTGGTGTTATATGATTTTTAGTGTTATCTGATGCATGTTAAAATCCTATGGGATCCATAGAGATACATTGTAACCACACAGGCTTTAGCGGTTGTTATCTGAAGCATCCCATAGGATCTTAATGTTATCTGATGCAATTCTTCCCCCCAGATTCCTTAATGTTATGCGATTTTAGTGTTATTCGATACTAATGTTATATGAGGTATTACTGTATTTGATTTCTGCAGTCTCCCTTTCAATCCTAGTTTTGTAATTTATCTGTTCCAGAATTGCAACTTTCAGGTCTTCGATAGAGTGTCCAGTTAGATTGAAGTGGTTTGAGACAGGTTTCTCCGTGTTGCCATTCCTGATGTCTGATTTGTGTCCATTAATTTTTTTGCGTAAAGATTGTCCTGTTTGTCCTACATAAAGCACGGATGGACATTTTTGGCAAGAGATGGCATAAATCACATTGGCAGAAGCACAAGTAAAACTGCCTTTAATGTTGTGTGTGGTGCTATTAGGTCCAATAATACTGTTTCCAGAGCGAATGTGGGGGCATAGTTGACATCTGGATTTGCAGCAGGGTCTAGTTCCCATATCTGCTCCACTTCTGTGTTGTCTGTTTTGTGTCAATAGTTGTTTGAGATTGGGGGGTTCTGGTAGGAGGTAGTTCTGGTAGGAGGCTATTTGAATGGGAAGTCATTGATTCTTTCTTTTTTGCTCCTGCTGTCATGTTGTCCTTAGAGTATAAAAACTTCAGGTAAATCAAATACAGTACTGTATATAAAATCTGTTTTGTAAGGGAGCAGTAGTTAGCTTAAATTCAGTATGAATGTAAATGATACACCAAAGTTAACTTGTGTAACTGAAGGGAGGACAAGGATTTGCACAAACTCATTCTATTATGTATAATTTTAAAAATTGAAAAAAAGCATGGCTTGGAGAAGTTACTTTTGGACTCCAGGGAAGGATTCTGAGAATTGGAGTCCAAAAAGTAACTTTCCAGTTTCTCAGAAACATCATGCCTATACGACTTTGGAGAGAAAGTTCTGTGGAAATAACATGAATTCTGTGCAAAAAATTGCAAAATCATTCAGATGAGCCTCTAATAATTTAGACAGCCTTCTAATTAGAAGAAACTGTGAGACAATTAATTAAATGGAATATTTGCAATACTTTGTAATACTTTAAATTTTTAAAATTATTGGATTTAGTAATTTTTCTTTTAGGCAGCACGTAGGTGAAATAATATGGTAGCTGGTTCTTTTGTGTTGAAATAAAGCAGTGGCAGGAATTCTCTTAAAACTATTTCAGTAGCTTTTGCTTATTGGCTTAAAGATCCTAATCTTTTCTATGTATGTGGGTAGAAATTTTATTCTCTGCAGAAATGGAAACAGTAGTACAACTTGAGTTTCACTAGAGTTCACTGTAGTTTATCAGTTAACAGACTTATTGTACTTGTACAGGACTTGCTACTGACCATCTATTTTCTTGTCTTAAGACTTCTATCATGCTGGACTTGCTAGTTAATTGTTAACAAGACACGTGATGTGGCTGATGATTAATACTAAGGGTAAAAGAAATTATATTATAAAATACTCATTTATAATTCTTCCTACCTCTGTGACAGTGGTGGCACAGGGTGAATGTGACAAAGCATGGAGGATTAGAGCTGGGTGTGTCATTGTAAGTTCAAGAGAGGAAATTTAGGATATAAAGAAATTATAATTTCCTCATTACTATAATTGCGATGCAGCCCAAGAAAAATGCTCCCCTTATCAAGTGCCATTGACAATAATTATTTTTCACTGCACTCTAGTATGTGTTGCTGGTTATATTTTGATAGTATTTATTTACTGTTCATGTCATACGCCAGTTACGCCCACTGCTAGATCGGGACTCCTTGTTCATGGTCACGCACACTCTGGTCACCTCCAGGCTGGACTATTGTAATGTGCTCTACATGGGGCTGCCTTTGATTTATTTATTTAGATGTATTATCCCACCTCAATCAGGCGAACCTGACCCTAGGCAGCTCACAAAAAAGAAAAAGATTACACAAATGAGTGAAAACCAAACAATCCCACCACACCCCGACAAACCGAGAAACCGAACCCCAAGGTTCAAAATCAACTTCAAAAAATAAATTAATTAAACTATAAATTTACAACTGACCATTCGGAGGCTGTAACTGGTCCAGAATGAAGCTGCCCAGGTGGTGATGGGGTGCGGACGTTACGCTCGTGCCTTGCCACTCTTCAGGAGCTGCACTGGCTATCGGTATGTGTCCGGATACAATTCAAGGTGCTGGTAATGACTTTTAAATCCCTACATGGTAGTGGGCCAGGATACTTAAGAGACCGTGTCACCCTGAGAACATCTGTCCATCCCACCAGACCTGACCGGAGAGGCTCTCTTATTGTGCCATTTGCTAGAGAGGCTTGCCTCTCTAGCACCAGAAAGAGGGCCTTCTCTGTGTCTGCTCCAGCCCTATGAAACCTCCTGCCAATTGAGCTATGACTCCAGACGGAGTTGCTCCCCTTCAAAAAAGAACTAAAAACCTGGCTGGCAAAGCAGGTGTGTGGCACTGGGGATGTGGTGACCCCCGTCTGCTGGGTGGTATACTAATATCGCTCCCTCGTTCTTTTTAGCTGTCCAGCTAATTTTTTAATTGTATTTTTAATTGGTTTTTTTTACTGGTTTTAAGTTTTTTATAGTTCTCTGGTGGTATTTATGTGGTTCATGATGTGATTGTTGTACACCGTCCAGAGTTGCTTGCTGAGTGAGCGGCAATACAAATGTGGCAAATAAATATGCCACCTTTTCCATCATGGAACTCAGTGATATACTGTATGTAGGATTCCCTATAAAGTTTTTAATCTAACTCAGTGGTTCCCAACCTTCTTTTGGCCATGCCCCACCTCAGCATCTCTAAATTAGTGATGTCCCTTCCATCCTGTGATATATAATTCTTACTGTTCAAAAAGTGAACTCCTATTCATGTGGAGGAAGCCTTAAAAGGTCATTAACTTGGTCTAAACAAGCTTCCAATTATTGCCCCCCTTAAAAATCAAATTTATTTATTTATATACCACCCTTCTCACCGGGTGCGACCCAGGGCGGTTTACAACATCATAAAAGCATAACACAACACAAACCCATTATTAAAAACATCAAAATTACAATTATAAAATTCTAAAAGTTTTTAAAATTTATAAAAATCAACAGGTCCCAATAATAATTAAAAAGTTAAAAACAACTTAAAGATAGAAGATTAAAAGACCAGGGGGGAGAGGGAGCTCAAACAAGCCAGCGAGCTGGGGTCATGGTACTGCCAGGACCCCGTACCTGTCCTGCCAGCCATGTTTTTAAGTTCTTCCTAAAAGACAGCAAATCCATCTGTAGACGTAGCTCAGTTGGTAGGAGGTTCCATAGAGCCAGAGCGGACACAGAAAAGGCCCTCCTTCTAGTGCCAAAGAGATGTGCCTCTCTGGCCAATGGTACAACCAGAGAGCCTCTCCGGTCTGCTCTGGTGAGATGGACAGATGTTCTTGGGGTGATGTGTTCTCTTAATTGATCCCCCTGTGAGGCTGGGAACTATGGATCCAGCTCCTTACCAACCTCAGAAACAGACCTTTGAAAAGTTATCAGGCTTTCTACAAAAAAGTGACTTTTTAAGCTGGGGTGATAGCAGCTTAGCCTCACTAATGTGGTTGTTATTAAATTAGGACTCACTGGTTGAAAGGCACAATTTCAAATTTGGTGGCAACTGTATTAAAGAAAAGAGGAACTCTACAGTCCTACTTCCATTATCAACAATGCATGGAATGCTCAGACTTGTGGGCACTGCATGTTTAGGTTTGGAGAAAATAATTATGTTCCAAAAATGGGCAGCTCAGAATGCCCTAAATCAGTGATGGCGAACCTTGGCACTCCAGGTGTTCTTGGACTTTAATTCCCAGAAGCCCTGATCAGCAGGACTGCTGACTTGGGCTTTTGGTAATTGAAGTCCAAGAACACCTGGAGTGCCAAGGTTCGCCATCATGGCCCTAAATTGTTGTGATGGTGTGGACAAAGAGAAAAAAGAATTAATTTTTTAAAATTTTCTTTGAAATGATTTTGCCATGATTGCCACAGATGCTTACATGAAAAGAAGAACCCAGGAGGTGGGGAGTAACATATTATAGTTGTTCAGTTACAACAGGAGTTCTCAACCTTTTAAAGGCGGGTGCCGTGTCACGCTACCTCAGACAGCTTCGGAGTCTGGATGGCCATTTTGCCCATCTTTCACCACATGGCACTTCCTGGTGTGGTGGAGGCGGTGGGAGGTTACATTAAATAGTGCCACGGGCCACATCCAGCCTGCGGTCTGCAGGTTGAGAATCCCTGAGTTACAATTTTTGCCCTGATTTGGTATGGAAAATGATAGCAACAGCTGGTTGACACGGGCAACTTTGAAGTGTAAAATGTAGTGTAAAATGAAGTATAACAATAAAGATCTATGAAAGCTCACATTTAAATACAGGAGTTAGTCTTTAAGGTGGCACAACTTTTTTGTTGTTGTTTTGTCTTGTTTACTCTCTGATATGCTTGCATAGACTAACACGGCTACCACTTCAAAAATTTAAACTGTAATGGGTGGTTTTTAAATTTTATTTTAAAAACACCACTCATTGGATGCATCCTGTGATTCTTTTAGGTCCTAAGATGTGGTCATGATTTAATTTGTAAGTAAATAAAAGCTAGAAGTTCTGATTTCAGTGCAGATGACTTGGAAATAGCTTTAAGAAGTACAGCAAAACTTCCAAACTCAAACCAGTAAGATCATTTAGTGAATGCATTCGTGATAATATGAAAGCACATGCTTTTCTGCTTGAACATAGGCCAGAAGGAGCTAAGTTCAATGATTCTGCCACCCCAATCCACCAAGCTGTAGATCAGTTGAGTCTAGTGAAATTTTTTATCTATTATCACTTACCCTTTTTTTTTGCTCACTTTGAAGTAGTTGTTTCCCAAGTAGCCTGTTACCTTTTCTGAGTATGCTTGCACAATGGACATTGTTTTAGGGGAGAATTGGCACAGACTCCTTCCTGTAATATATTTTTCTTTCTCTCTTTAAGTTAAAAATTAATGGTCATCATAGCTATATTTCATTATCACAATTGTAACCATTGTTTTTGTTACGGTGTCTGTAATATTTGCATTTGACTTGAAAGTAAATAACAAGATTCTTTTGTCGTCATCAGTTCAGTTTCATATATTTGGCAACATTCAGAAAATCTTGTCTGATTGTTATGAAAGAAGACAGCTTCACATTTAAAATTGAAAATGTGCAAGACAAACAATTAGACGTACAATACTAGGTTATTGGATTCCCCCAAGAATGTTCTTTAATTTTTTGTTTCCACATCCTCATGCATGAAGCAGATATAGAAACTGCTTTATGTGCAAATTGATACTTTGAGTATGACACACAATTTTCTTGTTCTTGGAGGCTGAACTGCTTGAGTGTTGCTCTTATAGAATTGTTTCTGTTTTCATCTTTATGGTTGGTAAGAAGGAGAGAGCAACAGTTTTTGTTGTTGTTCAGTCGCACAGTCGATTCCGACCTTTTGCGACCTCATGGACCATTGCCCGCCAGGCACCTCTGTCTTCCATCCTCCTCCTCAGCCTGCCTAGCTTTGTGCCCATTGCATCTACAATACCATCTAGCCATCTCATTTTTGGCAGCCCTTCTTTTGCCCTCCACCTTTCCCAGCATCAAGGCTTTCTCAAGCGAATCTTCTCTTCTCATTTGATGTCCAAAGTGCTTTAGCTTCATCTTTACTATTTGACCTTCTAAGGAGCAGTCAGGGTTGATTTCTTCTAGAATCAACCTATTTGTTCTCCTCGCTGTCCAGGAGAATCTCAAAACTCTCCTCCAACACCACATTTCAAAGGCATCTATTCTTCTGCACTCAGCGTTCCTTATGGTCCAGCTCTCACAACCATACATTACCACCATGAATACCATTGCTTTGACTATGTGAATTTTTGTTTGCAATGTGATGTCTCTACTTTTAATTATGTTCCTCAGGTTTCTCAAAGCTTTTACATAGAGTGTATCCAGATGGGATATGTTGCAGAATTGCTTGATCATTCCCAATAACCCTCTGACAATGATTAACTTCACTGTTTTCCAGTTTTTATATGGAAATGGTTGTTGGTGTGTCTTACTATAGATCAGGCGTTCTCAACTTAAGGCCCGTTGGCTGGATCTTGCCCTCAATGCCATTTCATGTGGCCCACCACCCTCACTCCCGCTGCTGGAAGTTGTGCCATGTGTGGCTTCTTTTTAATGTAAACAGCTGTTTACATTAAAAAGGAACAATCCATGGCACAGCTTCCACCGGTGGCATCAGGAGTAAGAGCAGCAGGCCACATAAAATGGTGCCACAGGGGGAGAACCATTGGGCTTCTGGCCTTGTCTCACCCAACTCCCCCCTCCGGGATCCAAGCCCCATGGATAATCTCCAACTCCGCAAGGAAGGACTACCATTGTTAAAGAGCCCCATTCACCCTTTCCCTGAGCAGGCAATTAATCTCATTAGTGTCAGTCAGGGAGGGGGGGCCTGAAGCCTTTGTTGATGGTTGGTGTCTCCCTCCCTCCTTCCAGGGAGAAACAAAATGGCCACCTCTTTTAAGCTGTTGGAACAAAATGACAACCTCAAAATGGTGGAAAAAAATGGCCATCCATCCCAGTCAGCTGTCTGAGGGAACATGACTGGCCCGTGGCTTTAAAAGGTTGAGAACCCCTTCTGCCGATCAGACCCATCCAAAACAGGTTGTTGTAGAGCTGCCAGGCATCTAGGTTGAGCTGTACATTGTTCTAGCATTTCTTTCTTTCCAAAGTTTGGAAAACTTATATTTTTGGACTAAATCTCATAGAATGTTCCGGTCAGAATTTCCAAGATCTGTTCCTTGTTCCCCGTTCTTGCTGTTTGGTATGTCTCAGAACTATCTTGCTGGACTCTGTGGCTGCTCTTTGATGGAAGTCTAGCTAGGATCATCCAGAGATTTGTTGTATAGGGATTGCAAAAAATACAGGGTTTGCAAAAAAAGGGAGGAAGGTGAATAGTAATACTAAATGACACTCTAAAGTAGTGGTGGCAAACCTATGGTACGCATGACAGAGGTGCCATTCGGAGCCCTCTTTGTGGGCAGTGCCCCACTGGACACCCGTGCAGTCACCCCAGCACAGAGTTTGCCCCACCCCTCTGCCCACCAGCCAAATGGGTGCACTTCTTCCCTCCCCCAGCACAAGGTTCGCAATCCCCCCCCCAGAAGTCACAATTGGTCACTTACAATGGTGTTTTTCTTAAAGAGCAAACTCGCTTAAAGAGCAATCCTGTGGAACACATTATGCTCTTTAAGCGAGGTACAATTGTATATGTTTCAAGCATATCAGAGAGTAAACAAAACAAAAAGACAAAAAAATGTTCTGGCTTTTTAAAGACTAACTGCTGTATTTTAATGTTAGCTTTCATGGATCAAGTCCACTTTGTCAGACAGAAGAGTGAGGCTTCATGGCATCAGTTTATACACAATCAGGTACAAGGGTACAGAATGATTAGCACAAAAGATAAGTATAAAAAATCAGTGTTATAGTATTATAATATTAGTCATTCCTGTAAATACTCTGCCCAGCAGCAAATAATCAAAGGTCAGTGTGCTCTAGGTCAGTGAAGCATGTAGACATCACTTGAGATTTATGTATTTATTTGAAGTCTGGCATTTATTTATTTGGAGTTCTCTTTTAACATTGGGTTAGGACTGAAGTCTGATTACTTGATTTTCCTCTCAGAGCCATTAAATTGTTTCTACCAAACAAAATTCTCCATTCTCTGTTATCCTCTCCTCATTCTAGTCTCTGATGCACACAAATAAATAAAAAAAAATTGATGCAGTAATTCTGATAACTATAATTGTTTCTGAATTTATTATTTATTTTTATTATTTATTATGAGAGTTATTTCTGTTGGAGAAATCTGTTGTAAAACTAGAACCAAGAAAAACTGACCATGCTTGTTGGGGGATTTTGGGTATGTAATCCAAAACAACTTTTCCAAATAATATATAGATCAGCCTCATTTTCTTTGGGACATGGAAATGTTCTATAAACGCAACCAATTGAGTATAGTTGCTTCGGGTACAGTATTTGTTAAGACCACCAGTTGCATTTTCAGGTTCTCTTCCTTAAAAAAAAAATCAAGTTCTAAACTATTCTTTGATTTAATACAGATATCTTTTCCTGAGTTTAGAGCCCCCAAAACTACTTTTAAGAATGCAACTGGTGCATTCATAGAATACTGAGGAATAACTTATCATTGTGGGGGAAGGATATGCAGCATGTACAATATATCCAAAGAATGGTACTAATATATTGCAGTGGGAGCTGGAACTGAGTTGAAGATATTTTCAGCTAACTACATACTATTCATTCCTTAAGAATCTGAAATGATGGCTGTGTGTGGGTGTTTATAGATCCAAGATGAGAGAAATATTCTGCAGGAGATGGTTACTTTTTTGTGATGTAACATGATTATGAGATTGTATTACTTTATCAGAGGTTGTGTCTTCCTCCCCCCCTCGCCCCCGGTAACCCATTTTTAGTGTGTGTGTATATGTGTGTGTGTATGTGTGGTGGCTTAGTAGTTAAGACACTGAATTTGATGACTAGAAGGTCAGCAGGTCAGCAGTTCAAGGCCTGAGTGTTGCATGACGGAGTGAACTCCCATCTCTGCTCCAGCCAATCTAGCAGTTTGAAAGCAAGAAATTGCAAGTAGATAAATAGGTACTACAGTCAAACCTCGCATAAAGAGCGTTTCGCTTAAAGAGTAACTCGCTTAAAGAGAAGAATTTTCTCTGAATGTTCGCTTCGCTTAACAAATAAAACCAACCAAAAACTCGCTTAACAAATAAATTGGGGTTTGCAGTACCCCCCACAATTGGTCATTTACAATGGTGTTTCGCTTAAAGAGCAAACTCGGTTAAAGAGCAATCCTGTGGAACGCATTATGCTCTTTAAGCGAGGCACCACTGTACTTCAGTGGGAAAGTAAGCAGCATTCCGTGCACTAGTCATGCCTGCCACATGTCCAGGGAAACCTGCAGATGTAGAGAGCTCTGGCTCTTTGGTTATAAATAGAGATGAGTACTGAACCCTAGAGTTAGATACAACTGGCTTTCAAGCAAGGGTGACCTTTACCTTTACCTATATATGTAGGTGCTGTAATTTAATTGGTGATTAAATCTGGCAACTGTATTAAAATTCAAAAACAAAGTGCAGTAAGGTTAATGTAGCACCTAGTACTGTATCTGTTTTTGGAAGAGGTCTAAATGAGAAGTCCAGAAAACTGGAATTGTCACTCTTCTTTTTGTACTTGTCATACTTAAAAGTTTCTCCCATTTTTCTTAGTTGTTTCCAAGTGTAGTGTCCAGGAAATTTGAAAACAGTACTTGACCCAGAGGCATTTATAAATAGGTGGTTATGATTAATTAGACCGTATAGATTTTAAAATTGTCATCCATTTAATTTGACTATACAGTATTGTGACTAAATTTAGAATTAATGATTTAATATGAACAAAAATAGGTTCTAATTTGAAAATGAGATATGCTCTAGATCAGTGTTTCCCAGTGTTTTGGACTTCAATTCTCAGAAGCCTAGGTCTATTCCCCAAAGCACTGATCAGCCATTATACAGACTTAGGCTTCTGGGAATTGAAGTCCCCCTGTGGGACATGTGTCAGGTTGCCGGCCATTCTACTCAACCAGGGCGTCTCCTCGCAGTCTCTTTCATGGGTTCTTCTACTTCAAAGGCCCAGAGACCTTCACTCCGGCCTCCAGTAGAAGAGCTGGCCTGAGAAATCAGCTAAAAAAACCTTAGCTGCAACTCTGTTCTGGACTCATTCAAGACCATGAATGACCAATGGAGTAATTATGGAACAATAGGGAGATATTTGGTAGCGTGCCCTGTGTGTGTTTGTTTAGTGTTACCTCTTACCCACAAAAGAGACGTTCTTGAAGTAAAATGTGGTTTATTAATCAAGTTTCTTAAGCATTGTCCATAAGAAGAGTCCAGAAAAAAGCATAGATAAAAGTCAGTTGTATAGGATCAGTCCTAAGTAATCATGATGAAAACAAAAAGCAATATCCCCAGGCTTGTTAATCCATAGACATTCAAAGCAGAACTGTCTCTTGCTGTCTCCAAAATGGAGATAGCTGACCAACGTGGTACACATTGATCCAATCAGAGCTCTCCTGGCTCCTCTAGGAGAACTTCCCCACAACATGGAAATTGTTGACACACCTGCAGAGACTCTAATTCTAGTTTAGCCAAAACAAGGGCTTCAGCTACTAGCTAAGAGATAAAGAATGGGAACTCACTGTACTGAAAACAACCAGTCTATTTGACACAGAGAAGAAATGATTTTTAGACCCTAATAAGAAAATCAGGTTTCCTCCATCTTTGGGGAACGTTAAGAAAATAGGGTCTTCCCATGACAACATGGCCACCACCCAACATTGGGAACCCCTGCCCTAGATCTTTCCCTATCATTTTCTCAGCACAAAGCAGAGCTCTCTGGTGGGAGTTGCATTATTTGGAACAGGGGTTCCCAACCTAAGGCCTGTGGGCCAGATCTGGCCCATGGTACCATTTCATGTGCCCCCCTCCTTCAAGGGCATTTGAGAAACAAAAATACTACCCCTTTGAAGCTGCTGGGACAAAATGACCACCCCCATCATGCAGGGAGGGCAAAATGGCCCTCGAAGTTGACTGAGAGAGCATGACCTGGCCATCGACTTGAAAAGGTTGGGAACCCCTGATTTGGAGGAACTGCAAGGCTTGTCTCTTCCCATTTTCTCTTGGAAAATCACAACTGAAGAAACCAGATCTTTAAATGATATTTTTTTCAGTAGTTTTGGAGCTACTGAACCTACTTAAAGTAGAAAGACTGTTTAGATTGGATTTAAAGCAAGCATTCGGGTGCATTATGACTTTTACTAACCCATTACAAATATCTGTGTTGTAGTTTCATGGATTATGTACTTAGGACAAAGAAAAGCAGCAAGTGTCTCATTACTCTTATTAATTCAAGGTTTGTTTGCTGCTGATCCGCTAATCATCTTGTAGGGCAAGTGTTCAGTGATCACTCTTGGCTACTAGGAATCAGAATCAGGCATGTAACGTTTCCATTGACTGGGGAATGTTTAAGAATTTGGGGTTGATCTTTAGCATTATGTCCTTGATCTTTTTCTGCATGAACTCCCCTCTCTAAGAGCCTTAATTTCTGTATCAGATTTGAAACCAAATCCTAACTGAATCCAAAAACGTTAATAGTAACGAGAATAAAGATGGGGTGCCAGTGTAATCCCTGTTTAAATCTCATGGGATACTATCTATACATGAGATGGAAAGATGCATATTGTCTGAGGCAGATGCTCTACTGCTCTGAGTTTGTATTTCTTAGCCCAAGTTCCTTTCTTACAATAATCTGAAATGCTTATCAGAAATGTTAAATGATTCACAAAGGGAGGGGAGGATCATCTAGTTATCACAGCATAATGAACTTTCTACTCCCAGCCTTGTTAACTCAAAATAGAGCATGACTGTTCCACTATAATATTGGCTGATTATTTTGATAAGGTGCAAGAGGAAGAGTCTGGCTCTCATGGCAGTACAGTACTGTATCTTAAAATAAGATGAGTCAGTTATTTTCTGATATTAAAAAAATTGATAGCAAGGTGCAGAGTTTTTGGTATAGCACATTTTCCACTTCTGACAGGCCAGCTCTTTATGATGTTGTAGATAAATCAAGTGTCAGTTCTTCTTATAGTAAACCACTTGAATGGTGCTAAATGAAGTGTTACTGATTTTATTGACTGTTATTTAGTAGTTAGTTTAGGCCAAGGATTCTCAACCTGCGGCCTGCGGTGCCATTTCATATGGGCCCCCCACCAACTCCACCACACCAGGAAGTGCCATGTGGTGGAAGAAGAGCAAAATGGCCATCCAGCCCCCCAAATGGCCATCTAGCCCCCAATCCATATCAACTGCACAGTTCATAGAGGGAGCTGTAGTCCCCATACTTCTCAAAAACAAAAGATTGATAACGGTTTCTTTGAAAATGTTACCTTTTAAGGTGCAAGAGCCATTAAGAGCAAAATGATGGATGTGCCGCCTTTGGACTTGGCCCAGCAGGGCAAGAGAAGACCTCCGGCTGGGAGCGTCAGGACTCCTCCACCTGTTGGCGCTCCCAGGCCCCGTCCCCCACGCCGGGCTTGAGAAGCTGCTGTGGCGGGACTCGTCCCCACTGCTTTTGGGCTTTGGCCTGGCACCACTGGATTCCTCTCTTGGCCGGGCCTGCCTTGAGAGAATGCAATACAGCTGTGAGGGGCTGCTGGCCAGCACAAGAACAGTGTTCCTGCCGCCGCCGCCACCACCACCACCACTGGACTCTTCTCTTGGCCGGCTCCGGCCTCGAGAGAATGCAACACAGTTAGCTACGTGGTGTAGCCGCCTGGCAGTAAAAACTGTTATATTATGTTATATTGTGTTGATACTGTATTGTTGTGATATTTTTGTAACTGAAATTGTAGATACTTTGATACTTTGTTTTTGTTTAAGACCCACGTGAAAGTGTTTCTGAAATGGTTTTTATGATGTCTTAATTTTGTAATTGTGATGGGGGATTTTTTGAAATGTATGTGATACTTTGGTATGTTATTGATATGTGACATGATATTTTGTTATGTTACTGATATGTGATACTGTACTTTGATATGTTATTGATATGTGCTATTTTGATTTGTTTTAATATGTGATATTTTGTGATCTATGTTGTTAGCCGCTGTGAGTCGCTTCGGCAAATAGAGCGCCATACAAATACAAAATACAAATAAAAAAATACAAAGGTGCTTGTTTAAGCTTTTGAAATACAGTTGTACCTCGCTTGAAGAGCATAATGTGTTCCACAGGATTGCTCTTTAAGCTAAACACCATTGTAGGTGACCAATTGTGACTTCTGGCAGGGAGGATTGCGAACCCGGATTTTTTTGTTAAGTGATTTTTTGGTTGGTTTTATTTGTTAAGCGAAGCAACCATTCAGAGAAAATTCTGCTCTTTAAGCGAGTTACTCTCTAAGTGAGGCACTCTTTATGCGAGCTTTTACTGTAGATTTACAAATTACTATAATTCTTCTTTCATGTCCTGATCAAACACTGGACTGCCAAAATGAAGCCACTTTCTTAGCTTTGTCACTGCCTAAACTTAAGTTCTCATTGGTGCATGTTTCTGACAGTAATTGGCAGACCAGTAAATCAGGCAGATTCTATATCTCTCCATGTTGACATCACATGTCGTCGTCGTTCAGCAGTCCCCACTTAAGCATGTTGGTTATACATTTAGGGACTTCAACTCTCAGCCTATTTAGGGTCTTCCAAGTGATGTAGGGGAGGTTGAGTTCCTCAGCTCCTTTAATGTTGTTCCTTGTCCAGTGAGCAGAGCACCTTCCTCCAGCTTCCAATTTGGTTTTGCTCTTGCTACCCTCAAGAATGTTTGCTCTTGCCATAAAGCTCTTCCTGGACCTGAGCCAGCAGACTTGAGACTCTTATCTGTTCAGAGGTATCAAGGGTCATTCTCTTGCTTAGTTCTCTCTGCATACATCTTTCCTGATTTTAGGTGGAGCAACACCAACAAGAGGGTATATTTTCTCAACTGGTGTAGGTTTGAGGCATCCTGTCACCATACACATGGCTTCATTAACAGCGATGTCAACTCTTTTTTGCATGTATGAATGCACTCCATACTCTGCTGCAGAGACACTCAAGGCCAAAGCTTATGTGCTCTAATTAATTTAACAACAACAACAAAACTGCTTGTTGTTTTTGGTAGCAGTTACCAGTGCTTCTAAAGCTGATTTCTCTGTTGTTGTTGTTGTTTTTGCAATCTTTTCTTCAGTACAGAATACCCCAGGTAACGCGAGTACTGTATAGCGTGAAAACCGCATAACGTGACAAGATTTTCGGAAAAATCTTGTATCGAATAACGCGATTTTCATGTTATTCGGAACAAGCGTATGCGTGGGGGGGGAGTTGGATTGGGTAGAACATCTACCCAATCCAACCCCCCCAGCGCCCGCCCCCACGATGTTTGAAAAGGGTAAGGGGATCCTTAACCCCCACTGACACGCGCACGCCTGCAAGCCACCCGATGTTCCGAAAATTAAGGATCTTTACCCCTTCGGAAAATCGGGAAAGGAGAGGTGCCTTTCCGCGGGGTCTCCCCGGCTTGGGAAAGAGGAGGCTTGGCCGAAATTCCCTCCCCCTGCGCGGGGGTGAGGATTTCGACCAAGCCGCCTCTTTCCCGGGCGCGCTATAGCAATGCAGATCGCACGTCAAGGCAATTGCCTTGATGTGGGATCCCCGTTTCGCTCGCCTAAACAAGGGTCGGCGTTTCTGAATTCCCCCCTCCCCCGGGGGAGGGGGAAATTCGGAAACGCCGACCCTTGTTTAGGCGCTTTGCGATGGGAGTTTGGGCACCCAAACTCCCATCGCAAAGCGCCTAAACGGGCATCGCATGTCAAGGCAAGGTATCAAAGCGGGGGGTGCCACCCTCCCTTTGATCCCTTACCTTAACGTGGGATCCTCGTTTCGTGCGCCTGGGCAAGGGTCGGCTTTTCCAAATTTCCCCCTCCCCCGGGGAGGGGGGAATTCGGAAAATCCGACCCTTGCCCAGGCGTGCAAAACGGGGATCCCACATTAAGGTAAGGGATCAAAGTGGGGGGTGGCACACCCCGCTTTGATACCTTGCCTTGATGTGCGATGCCCATTGCTATACCCATTTGGTAGAAGAGGCTCCCGCTGGCGTGCCTTTTCGCGCGCGTGCGAGCGCCTCTTCTCAGGTTTTTTTAGCGTTGTTCGATCAATGTATCGAACAACGTTAAAAACTGGACAACGTCATGTCTTGTGGAACCATGTCATAACGTTGTCCGGGGTGCTAGTGTTCTTGCATGTGACCTACAGCTATTTTTCAGTAGCATACAAATGGTAAGACTTTTTCCTTGTCTTATGCACCAGCTCTAAATGTGAAAGGTCAGAATTCCTGTATGTGTGAGGAAGAGAATTTTTTGAAGTGATTTAATACAGTGTCACAAGACAGTGGGATATGTGTGTTTAAGAGTGACTCAAGTGAAAAAGGATATAGTGACTTATACATCAATTTTGTGAGCCTCTTAGAGTTAGTATATTTATAATATTGACTAAGGCTTGTTGATAGGCAAAGTGAAATCTATGGGTAAAAACAGTTTATTAAAATTGTTATTTCTGTTTTGCTTAGTGTTTCTCAGACTTTTGTATTTTATATCCTACCAATAACTCAGCTACAGCATCTTTACACACCATGACAGCAAAAAAGCCCACTTTTCCTGAGTACTGTATTTGTATTTTTGTTGTTGTTGTTGTTCAGTCGCACAGTCGATTCCGACCCTTTGTGACCCCATGGACCACTGTCCGGCAGGCACTTCTGTCCTCCACCATCCTCCTCAACTTGCTCAGCTCTGTGCCCATTGTGTCTACAATACCATCTAGCCATCTCATTTTGGGCCGCCCCCTTTTTTTGCCCTCCACCCTCCACCCTTCCCAGCATCAAGGCTTTCTCAAGCAAATCCTCTCTTCTCATTTGATGTCCAAAGTACTTTAGCTTCATCTTTACTATTTGACCTTCCAAGGAGCAGTCAGGGTTAATTTCTTCTAAGATTGACCTATTTGTTCTCCTTGCTGTCCTGGGAATTCTCAAACTCTCCTCCAACACCACATTTCAAAGGCATCTATTCTTCTGTGTTCAGCTTTCCTAATGGTCCAGCTCTCACAACCATACATTGCCACAGGGAATACTATTGCTTTGACTATACGAATTTTTGTTTGCAATGTGATGTCTCTACTTTTCACTATGTTCCCCAGGTTTCTCATTGCTTGCCTCCCAAGAATCAGTCGCCTTTTTATTTCATGGCTGCAATCACCATCTGCAGTTTTCTTGGATCCTAGGAAAGTAAAATCTGTCACTGCTTCTACTTCTTCCCTATCTATTCTCCAGGGACTGATAAGGCCTGTTGCCATTATCTTGGTTTTCTTGATATTGAATCTCAAGCTAGCTTTTGCACTCTCTTCTTTCAACCCAAGCAGCAGCTTCTTTAGGTCTTCCTCACTTTCTGTCATTAAGGTAGTGTCATCTGCATATCTCAAGTTGTTGATGTTTCTCCCAGCAATTTTGATCCCAAATTGTGATTCCTCCATCCCTGCATTGCACATTATGTGCTCTGTGTATAAGTTGAATAAGCAGGGTGACATACATTCTTTTACTGTAAAGTCATAAAAATTGCAATTGTATTGCTCAGATTAAACACAAACAAAAATAATAATGCCATTAATGGTTTAAAATTATAATAATGGTGTTCAGAGTGGCTGTTATAAATGTAAAGTACAAAAATAATAAATGAAAAATTTCAAGTGTATTAGTGGGAATAATTTCTTAAAATAAGTTCTTAACAGTTCTGAAATCCATGAAATCTACCTGGCCAACGTCAGCATCCTGACATTGCATATCTGCCACCTTTTGACAAACACTGGTTTCTTTCAACTGCAGATGCCAAATCTCATATGGTTAGAAATTATTTATTGATTAGCCATTATGCTTTAAACTACATTTGTGTTAAAATATCACATTGCCTGCATTTAGCTGTAACTGTACTTCATCAGCAATTAGAAAAGAGAAGAATGCTGAATTATCTGCTGTGAGTTGCTTTTATGTCCTTAAAGGAAAGAAAAGACATTAGTATGAATAATTTAGTAATGAGGAAATTCATACAGTCACTTAAGTATCTGTATGTAGTTTCCTTGTCCAAAAACATGCAAGGATCAAGAGTTGTCAAGTTGTATTTGTTTGCAGTTGACATATTGAACTATGTGGAAGGGGAAACTTTAAATTAGTATTTCTTTGGCTTTTTTTTTTAACATTATAGATCTACCTAAGTTAAACTTCTGTTGGTCTCCAATTAAAATTCTCTTTAATTAAATTATTTTTTCCCTTCCCCATCTCCTTTGTACTAGTTTTCTATTTTGTTTTTAATCCTCTGTGCTTATTAATGATTTGTATTTGTATATTTTTTAAAAAATACATTTACATTCTGCCTTCCCTCTTAACAATATCATTTGAGGTATTAAAATAAATAAAAACAGATAAAACCAACTAAAATAATATAAATTTGCCCTACTATAAAATCATAAAAATTAGCAGAATACAGTACTTTTATAAACATTGAAAAGACCAAGTTAGATACCTTTTTAAATAAGAGATGGTTCACACACACACACACACACACACACACACACACACACTACAGCCTTCAAACATTGTGATAAATTAATGAAGACTTGCCTTTTGTGTTATGTTTACTGACTAAAATGGTCCTTTAAAGGTAAAGGTAAAGGTTTCCCTTGCTCAGAAGCCAGTCGTATCCGACTCTAGGGGTCAGTGCTCATCTCTGTTTCAAAGCCGAAGAGCCAGCGTTGTCTGCTTCTGCAGACATTTCCGTGGTCATGTGGCAGGCATGACTAGACACCGGAGCACACGGAACGCTGTTACCTTCTCACCGAAGTGGTCCCTATTTATCTACTTGCAATTTCTTGTTTTCAAACTGCTAGGTTGGCAGGAGCTGGGACAAAGATGGGAGCTCATTCCGTCCTGCTGTACTCGGGAATCGAACTGCTGACCTTCCTCCTCCCAGTCAGTGTCTTAGCCACTTGAGCCACTGCAGTCCCTAAAATGGTCCTTTAAGACTTATTTAATTGAAATTTACCAGCACCTTTACATTTTCAGAAGTTGAGGATTCAGTTCTTCTGCCTTCCTTGTCATCAGCACTTCTTAATTTACCTTGATGAAACCCGAGATTGTCTGCATGCAATCAGACAGCTGTTTGGATTGCTTTGTTGAAGCGATGGCAGCACAGGCTGGTTTGGTCTGTTTGTTGGTGACCAGGCAAGATATTCAAGATTGTGAACAAGCCCAACCAGTCAATACCTTTTTAATCCAGTAGCAGAGCTGTCCCCCTCCCCAATGTCCCAAAGCAAGCTGGTAGAATTTGGACTTGATTTGAATGGAAGGGTTGCTTTAAAACAGGGTTTCTCAATGTTTTTCAGCCACGGGCCAGACCATGCCTCCTCAGACAGCTGACTGCTGGACTGGTGCCATGAAACGCATTCGCAGCTGTCGTAAATAGGTTTACGACTGCCATGGACTCATTTACAGCTGTAATAAAAGTGCTTACGATGACTGTGGACTCATTTATGGCTGTAGTAAACGTGTTTATGCAGCTGTAAATGAGTCCACGGCCGATTCTGGTGGCGGCGGCTGGAGCAAGGTCTGGGAGCTGGATTATTTAGTGCTGTGGGCTTGATGTGGCTCACAGCCCATAGGTTGTGAACCTCTGCTTTAAAATAATGCATTTTTGAAGCAACTGTTTGGGGCACAATCCAATGTGATCTTTATGACAGTGACTGTATCTGTAGATTACTCCTCCCAATTTCATTTCCAGGCACTGTGAAATTGCTGCAGAAGTAACTCTGGGAGGACAGGCTATGTTAGGTAGGCACAGTGACTTTAACATTGCCAGAATTTTGTTTTTGCTCTTCCCCATGCTTCTTCTAAGTTCATTATGGTGAACCTTGGCACTCCAGGTGTTCTTGAACTTCAATTCCCAGAATCCCTGATCAGCAGGAGTGCTGACTTGGGCTTCTGGTAATTGAAGTCCAAGAACACCTGGAGTGCTAAGGTTCACCATCACTGTTCTAAGTCCTTGCTGAATGAAGATGTTTAGCCATCTTGAAAACATGAATATGATTATAGCTGGCCTAAAAAAAGAGACTACTGTACATTGCTCTGTTTTTTTTTATTTCTTTCTCTCTTAAGGCCAGCACAGCTATCATTTGCCTTTCATTTTGGGGAATCTGGTCTTTTTGCCTGCATTCATAGAGTTGCTGAAGTTTTCAGCGTAGTTCCTTATAGTTAAAGGAAAATTTCCATCCCTTCTTTATCCTGTTGAATGTCTGTGGTTCTAAGTCACTTCTCTTGTGAAATCTTTAGAACAAGTGTCATTTGACCTATTAGAGCATGGGCATGTGGTGTTTGTAAGACAATGAATCATCATCATCATCATTATCCTGTTTTTCTTATACCTTGGTGAGAAGATTAGCCACAGACTGATCAGGCAACCCAGATTATTTGTTTTGATTCCTAGCTTCAAATATTTACTCTTTTCTGCTCAGGCAACGCACTACCTTTCATGTCTCTGTCCACGAAATAGAAATGATTGTGATGCTAATTCCATATGATTTTGTGAGGAATTATTGTTTTAGTGGTTTTTCTTTACTTCCTGAAGTCCATTAGGTTGCATAAAAAAATTAAGGCAACAATCTTAGAAAATATAATAAAACAATAGTGAAAATCTTATTAGTTATGTTTGCTGGACTAATATAGTTGATGTATGAGAGCAGTAAAGGCATTTGCTGTAGCACACTGAATCCTATGACTTGGCCTACAATAGCAGATACCTACACTGGCTTCTTAATTTACAGCAGTTATTCTGAGATTTGTGTTATGCTGGAATAAAACATACTGTATTAGGATTCCAGTTGTTAAAGACATTAAAAGCTATCATTTCAAAAAGCTAAGTTGGAAAAAAGTTTCTTGATTCTATTCTTAAATAGAGTGACTAAGGGCCATTAGCTCTGGAATGAATGCATTCCAGTTTGGAAGCAATACTTACTTGGTTGATCTGTGTTTCACACGTCAGGTTGATGTGGCAGCTTGAAGCATTGTCTTTCACTGTTTCCAATCCCATGCCAATCTCATCCAGGGCCTCGGGAACTTTGCCCTGAACTGGTCTTCCCATCTGGTTGCTGGCCTTCCTTTTTTTGTTGTTCAGCTGCACAGTCGATTCCGACCCTTTGCGACTCTATGGACCATTGTCCTCCAGGCACCTCTGTCTTCCACCATCCTCCTCAACCCGCCCAGCTCTGTGCCCATTGCATCCACAATACCATCTAGCCATCATCATCATCATCATCATAATCAGACTTCTATACTGCCCTACTTGGTAAAACCAACTCAGGGCGGCTTACAGAATCCATCAATATCAAAGTTACAATACAACAAAAATACAGTATGATACAATATAACAGAGCAATTAATACAAGGTCAATGCACATAATAAATCAATACACGCTAAATCCATACACAATAGATCAAACCATCTCATAACTATCAGTACACATTAAACCCAAACCAACAAACCCACAGCATCCCCAGGCTGACATCTTGGGGGATGGGAACTGTGGCAGCAAAAGCAGCATTTTGAGGCCAAACGGCCCAGCTCCAAAGGCCAAGTCCCGACTTTTATCTCCTGGCCATGGGTGGGGCCCGGGGGAGAGACAGCAGGTGTTCTCAGCGCGGATTGCAGGTCAGTGGGCTGTCTTCTGCAACGAGGAGCCGGCTTGGCTTTTTATCCCCCGGGCATGGGTGGGGCCCGGGGGAGAGACGGCAGGTGTTCTCAGCGCAGATTGCAGGTCAGCGGGCTGTCTTCTGCGGTGAGGAGCCGGCTCGGCTTTTTATCCCCCAGGCATGGGTGGGACATCTCATTCTCTGCCATCCCCTTCTTATTTTGTCCTCCACCTTTCCCAGCATCATGGCCTTCTCAAGTGAATCCTCTCTTCTTATTTGATGTCCAAAGTACTTCAGCTTCATCTTTGCTATTTGACCTTCTAGGGAGCAGTCAGGGTTAATTTCTTCTAGAATCAACCTATTTGTTCTCCTTGCTGTCCAGGGGACTCTCAAAATTCTCCTTCCTTAGTTTGTTTAAAGTCTGCTTAAACTGAAATATCTTTGCTTGTTTCTGGAAGTCACATGGTTAATTCATAGAAACCACAATTGCTCCATAGCAAGCTATAGAACTTTGCATATCCAGCTCTGGGAAAGTAAATCAAAAATTCATGGAAGTAATGTGGAATGATTACATGTGGGTAGAGGCAGAAGAAACATCTGCCATCCATTTTTGCTATATGGAAAACAAAGCAGTGGCCCACAGAAACATTCAGTACATGCCATTCTCCATGAAGGGAGACACTAAATAGTGCTGTAACTATAGGTCAATTACATTAATTTTCCATACAAGGAAAATTATGCTTCAAGGTGTTGTAGTTTAAATATGTGTTGTTGGAGACCAAAGACAAAATCATTCATACTGTCGCATTTCTGATTACAGTGTATGAATGTGAAAGCTGGAATGAAGAAAGCTAATAGGAGAAATATTGGCTGAAATTGTTTTGCTTTATTGTACATGCAGAAGACAAATAGTGTGGTATTCAGTCATTTCTAGCTGGCAATTAATGAATTATCAGTGGTATTCTCAGGAGGTCAGGTAGAAACAAGTGAATTTATGTGAATGAATTATTTGCTTTTCACTTGTATAACAAAGTGACAACATTTCAACCATTGATTTATTTGAAATGTGATGTTGGAGGAGACCTTGAAAAATATTATTATTATTATTATTATTATTTATTAAATTTAATCCTGAATTCTCTTTAGAAGCAAAAATGATGAAATTTAAGCTATTGTGCATTAGATACATCATGAGAAGACAAGATTCCCTGAAAAAGATAATAACATTGAGGAAAAGGTAAAGGCAGCAGGAGAAAAGAAAGAATAAATATGAGATGGATTGACTTAATAAGCATATGAGAGAATAAACAAAACAAAAATGCTGTAGCACTTTGAAGACTAACTTATATTTTATAGGCAAACAAAGAAAGATAACTCTGTGATCCATATTTAAAATACAAAACAAATGCAGCAAAAAGGCGATACTGTACCTTTATCGGATCACTCAAAAAATAAATTGTTGTGCAAGATCTCTTCATCAGGCAGGCAATGAAAGTTCATGGCGATGTTACTGCCAGGTGCTCCTCTTAGAAATGCATGTTGAAAAAACAGCAGCAGTTTGTATGGTATCAACACATCTCCCCCACAGGAAGCTGGGTGTCTGCTATTACTCTTATATGGCCTTTTGAGGCACTAGCTTTCTTTTGTGGCCAGAGAAAGGCAGTGCAAAATTCCATGTGCTTTCCATCAGGGAGCCTGGGTTGCAATTTGGTTTACACACTAGGTGTGCTAATTGTAGCGAAATCAAAGTCAATTGTAGCCATTTCTTGCATTTGTTATATTTTAAGCTTTTGTGGATCAAGTCCACTTAATCAGGAATACCATAGTATGGATGATTTTGCCCTTGGTCTCAACAACACATATTTAAACTATAACATCTTGAGCATCATTTTTTTTTGCATGGAATATTAATGTAGTTGGCCTATAGTTACACTGTTTAGTGTCTCCCTTCTTGGAGAATGGCATGTACTGACTGTTTCTGTGGGCCACTGATTTGTTTTCTATATAGCAAAAATGGGTAAGGCAGATGTTTCTTCTGCCTCTACCCAGATATAGACATTCATTAACTGACAATAAGAGAATCCACAGCCTTGATTTTGCAAGATTTAATAATGACTATTAATAATAATCGGATGGTTTGGATGTCACCATGAGTCTGAACAACAATACGTAACAACAATAAATTAATTAACTCCACGGTGTGCTATTATTAACAGCTGTGTTCATCATGGGTCTTGCTTTATGGTTTCAAGTTCACCTTGATTCATATTTCTCATGTTCCATGTTGCAGTTATGTGTCAGTTGCACAACAGTGGACTTTCCGTTTGGCCTCTGTGCACATTGGCAATTGGACATCTTTTTGGCTTTAATCCATTTGCTTAATTGACAACCGCAATATTGTACTTGTTCTTTGTTCTCATCTCTGTTAGGCTCCATTATTGGCAAATTTGGCCTGATCACTTCCATTCAAACTATAAATTGAAAAATATGATTTCTTCCTGCTGCACTGTGCTAACAAGAATTAGCTTGCTATCAGTGTCTATGAAAGATGTATGGCCACTGTTACCTTCTGTGGGGATTTCTTTGCCGCATCATCACAGAGGCTCCCAATTCTCTTCCAGTATATAACTGTTAATTTTCTGGAGAAGATGGATTCTTCTTAGTCTTGTATCTCAGCTCTGATTGTTCTGCTTTGGATAATTTTACTAGGAGTCTAAACTGTTAGCAAGAATCCATTTCCCCTGGTAATATTACTGTCATGTTTCCCACTTAGCAGGAGGAGGCATTAACTCATAGGGTTGTTGTAAATTAGAACTTGCTCAACAGCGAATAACAAGAAAACATCCAAATCAAATTTCACATTCTTCAAATGGGAATTTAATCTATAATAAAAGTCGTTGTTGACTGCAACTCGTATCCGAGAATGCATTTTCATTATGATGAAAGTATGAGAGGAAAAACCAGACTAAAAATAGAACATGGTGTGCTTTTTTAATAGTTGTGCAATCATAATCCCATAGGAAGCACTGTTTTCTTACAGAGCTGGTAATTTCATTGCTGCGCCGAATTATTTGATCCATACAGAGGACCACCTTTGGCTTCACAAAGTTTTCATACCAAGCAATTTGCTTTCCATTTCATGACATTAGCGAGCAATGTGTAGCAGCTAATAGGTTTATTAGGCCACTTCTCTTTAGCTATTTCTGAGTCACTTCCAGTCTTTTTTTATTCAAAAACAGTTTCTGTACACATTGAATACTCAAACTAGAATCTGTGATCACATTGCAACCTCCCTCCCACACTGCCCAAACGATAGCTTGCTTTAGGAGTATGGGATTTTATATGCAATCAACTTAATAGTTCTATTTCATAAAGAAGCAAGGAAAATGAGATTAGTTGGGATGTAAGTCCTAGGTCTTGTAGAGTCCCCACCCACCTGCTGGTTATTTCTTGTTCTGTATTAGGCTGCATATTTTTCACAATTGGGTCTTCTCATCTTTTGGGGGCCCTGCCAAGGGGTCTTTTTACTCATCTGGGATACCACTCCATGGCTGCTGCTGTCCATTGTCCATCTGTCATTTGAGAGACATGACCATTCCAGCGTAATTTCAGTGAAAAAATATATCATGACAAAACAAATATATCATGACAAAACAACATTAAGCAGTGTAGTGAAAAAGTCATTTTAAAATTTATGCCAGCATATTCAAATTTAAAATCAAGACATCAGTTTATTCTAGATAGTAGCCTTGATGTGTAGTAAATTAAGAGAAAAGAGATGTTTCTAGCTCTCATTGTCACACAGAAAAAGATAAATAAAACACAGACTTAAGGAACGGTAGAATTGCACAAAAACATGTTTTATATTTGCTGCTGTAAGAGGGGGCTTCAGAGAAACTAGGTGAATATGAAACCAAAAAGAAATATTGGCTAAATTTGAATACTGTTTCTTCCTAGGCAACTAAATACAGTAATACCTTGGAAAACATTTGCATCAGATAATGCTAAAACTGCATCGTTAAGCAATCTGGAAAAAAAATTTTTTGGAATCGTAGCCATGTTAGTCTGTGGTTCAGGCATATCAGAAAACAAAACAAACAAAATAAAATAAAAACACTGTAGCCCTTTGAAAGACTAACTGCTATATTTTATTGTTAGCTTTCGTGGATCAAGTCCATGAAAGCTAACAATAAAAATATGGCAGTTAGTCTTTAAAGGGCTACAGTGTTTTTTATTTTATTTTATTTTGTTTGTTTTGTTTTGTTTTGTTTTCTGATATGGAAAAAAATTGCATCACATAACGTTAAATCCTATGGGATGCATCGGATAACGTTCACTAAAGCCTGTGCCGGTTACAATCTAACTCTCTGGAGTTTTTACATTATCCGATGCATCCCATAGGATTTTAATGTAATCCGAGGCATGCATTGGATAACATTAAAAATCAGATAACACTAAGACTTGTGGAACCAAGTTTTACTGTTATCCGAGGTTTTACTGTAATAGTCTTTCTCCCTAAGAGAACAGAAATTGAACTCTTGTGGGAATAAAGCCTGATGTTCAACAGTTCATCTTTTATTTATTGCATTTCTAAAGCAAACTTCCTTTGAGAAGGATGTTGCTGGCTAGATTGTTAGAGCAGTGTGTGTTTTCAGAAGGTAAATGTTTGCAGAAGTTAAAATTAAGGATTGGCTCCCTCATAATCCAAATCTTCACTGTGGTATTCCTTCCAGCCCCCTGAAAATGCAATAGAGAAAATGCAGCTTGGACTGATCGGTTGTGTGTGCGTGTGTGAGAACAAATCTGTGGAAATTTGGTGGATTCAGTTACCACAAGTTAGTTCTACCCTAGGGAGGGAGATCCTGGATCCAACCTGTTCAGTATGTCACCATCATTATTTATATGTTAAACATCCTTAAATATTGTATTGATACATGAGGGTGTATTGGGACTGCAGTGGCTCAAGTGGTTAAGACTCTGAACTCTCTGACTGGAAGGTTGGGATTCAATACTCAAGTACTGCATGATGGAGTGAGCTCCCATCTCTCCCAGCTCCTGCCAACCTAGCAGTTTGATATCAAGAAATTGCAAGTAGATAAATAGGGACTACTTTGGTAGGAAGGTAATACTGTTGTAAGAAGGTCTCACAATAGCAGTTATGACAATAATAAGTACAATAATAAATTGCAGCTGGACGTCCCACTATGGTAATGGAGTAGACCAGGAATTCTCAAGCTGTGGCCCATGGCACCATTTAATGTGGCCCTTCACCACCACCACCACCACCACCACCACCACCACCACCACACCAGGAAGTGCCATGTCATGGAGGAAGGGCAAAATGGCTGTCTGCACCCCGAAGCTGCCTGAGGGAGCGTGACCCTGCCCCTTGCTTAAAAAGGTTGAGAACTCCTGGAGTAGACTGTACAGCCAGTTTTCGGTGGCAGTAAATAACCTGACTCCCTAAAGGAGGCAACAGCTTCAGGTAAACGAGCCCCTTTAGGTGAAGTGATGGTCCCCCTCAGTGGAGGAAATGCTACTGGAAACCATCATATTGGGCCCAACAGCAAAATGAGTGGAGGAGGAACCACTTCACTATTCTGATTCCCAATGGTCATGGAGGCGGAAGAGGCCATGCCAGATGGACTGGCTGTGAAGGCTCATTGTCAATATTCTCAAGGCTGCGGCAGTCCATTGCAGTCCTGGTGTCAAATCCTGCATGTCTCATTTCATACGTGCCGCAGGAGATGGCTTCGTGATCATAGTGTGTGGGTCACATCATAACAAGATGGGATCCTTCTTAAACAAATTCATGCCAATGGCATTTTTCCTGTTTGTGAGGAGAAAATGATTTTCAGGAAAAAAATGTATACTCAGACATGAGTAGCAGCCGACGACAATGAAATGGCAGCCAAAAAATATTACTAGAACAAAACATTTGGGTGCTGAAATATAAGATTTATCACACAAAGACTTTTTCCCCTTGCTCACTTTCCCTGCATGACACATATATCATAAGTCTGTGCCTTTTGGTATGTAAGGAAGGGTGATAAATTCTTTCCTAACAGCTGAGCCTTCTAGTCAGTTGGGGCAGTGGCCAAGAGTACTTACAAACTTAATCTCCAGAGTTGTGGATCATGAGTCAGCTCTTTCCTTTATGAGATTGAAAAGAATGTAAAGCCTACATCCTAGTTTCTCAATCCGCTGTCTTTTTAAAATCATGTCAGATATGCTAGAGGTCCTTAAATTAATGCAAAAAGTCTTAGGGGTTCTTAACAAGGCCTTGTAGTTTATGTAAATTCAGTGGGAGTGAACATGCAGTAATGACTCTCCCCTCTTATCTAATCCAAAACAGGAAGACTGCAAGTAACACAAGTTCAAGAGGAAAAGGATTAGAATGCCTCTGTTTTCGAAAGTCTAAATGTTCTATTGTGGTTTAGAAAATCTTGACCTAGTCAGATCATTAACTACAGGGGTTGTTGACCATAGTGGAACTGTTGGACATTTTTAGATTTTACTGGCTGCCCACGGGCAGCATTCCCAAGGAAGTGGGGCTACAGGCACTAGGTTTCATATTACTAGATCTTTTAAAATGCAATTGTAATGTACAGTAAAGGCTGCTACAGTGCTCTTTTTGTTAAAAATAGGTCTAAATAAAAAAACTGAGGGAAAATCTTGTACCCAATAGTAGTGAATTTTTAAAGCATAAAATTAACAATTGGGAGTATGGAAGAACAAATGTGCTGGAGCTCCCACAAAGCATGGCAAATTACATTTCATATACAAGTGATGGCAAACCTTGGCACTCCTCGTGTTCTTGGATTTCAATTACCAGAAGCCCAAGTCCTGATCAGGGCTTCTGGGAATTAGAGTTCAAGGACACCTGGAGTGCCAAGGTTCGCCATCACTGTCATATACCCTATAAAGCAGGGGTTCCTAACCTTTTCAAGCCAGGGGCTGGGTCACACTCTCTCAGTTAGATTTGAGGGCTGGACAGCCATTTTGCCTTACCTGCACAATGGGGTTTTTTGGGCTGTTTTGTCCCAACAGCTTCAAAGAGGCAGCCATTTTGTTTCTTAAATGCCCTTAGAGGGGTGGGGGGCCCCATGAAATGGCACCAGGGACCAGCTTCACCCTGCGAGCTGTAGGTTGAGAACCTTATAGAGGGTAACATTTGAGGGTAGTTGCAAGTGCTATAATTGCGGGGGCCAAATGTGACTCATGATCAACCAGCGTGTCTGGAGATGCCTAGAAGAAAATTATTTAAAGATGGGATCTGACAATAAAATCACTTAAAATCATGATGCTAGATAATGTCTGTGAGTGGAAAATGCCCAGAGAGCTAGAAAGTATGGGACTCCTGGAGTTGTTCCCTAAACAAGTAATTTTTCCA
Source organism: Furcifer pardalis (assembly GCA_030440675.1). Lineage (NCBI taxonomy): Eukaryota > Metazoa > Chordata > Lepidosauria > Squamata > Chamaeleonidae > Furcifer > Furcifer pardalis. The sequence continues at coordinate 24,335,721 of CP126894.1, forward strand.
AAGCCTGGAAAGGAATGTTTTATTGAAATGCATCCCATGTGTTCCAGTCAGATTTTATTTTCTGATAATAAGGGTACATTTTCATGAAGAAATTGAGAAGCACAAGGAGTTATGCTATATATGTGATCAGCCCACTTGCCAATCTGGCACAGCACGGTCTATACTCATTGGCATCTGCTGTCTATTTTTATCATTGGCTGCCAGGTCATTCCTTCAACTATGGATGGAGGGATTTTCTGCCTCCAAGCTGTAGATTGTACTACACAGTTATGGCTTCCTTCTTGAAGCATTCTTTTCTAAAAAGACAAGAAAACTGTGGTTCTGTACACAGATACCCTTCATATTTAATATCTGGAGGGGAAAGCATGAAACAATGTTTCCCAACCTTTGGTTTTTGGACTTCAATTCCCAGAAGCCCCAGTCAGTACATTGGCTGATCAGTGCTTTTGGGAATTGACTTAGGCTTCTGGGAATTGAAGTCCAAAAACCAAAGGTTGGGAAACACTGGCATAAAAGTATAAATATTTCTTTAGACATGTTTTTGTTGAGATCCCTTTCTATTCCCATGATCCCTGGTGGAGAACCTATGGCACACATGCCAGAAGTGGTATGCAAAGGCCTTTCTTCTAGCACGTGGGCCATTGAGGGGAAGCCCTGCTCAGTGCATCTGGCATCGCTTCCCCACGACCCCTCTGCACCAAAGGGGAGGCAAGAGGGAAGGCTGAAATCCTGGCAGGGAGGCTGCGGCTGGATGAGGTAAGGTGGGAAGCGCTTGTGGGGGGGGGGAGGCCCCATGGCGGGGTGAGGAGCACTTGGGGGATGGGAAGGCCCTGCAAGGGGGTGAGTCCCATGGGGGGTGAGCACTCATGGGGGGAGCACTAAAGGGTGGGCCAGGTGTACACGTGGTGTTGCCGATACACCTCAAGTATTGTAGTACATCACATCTGGAGGATACTGTTTTGAAGGTGGGGGAGGCCACCATATGATTATTCTTGCCCTGCCACTTGTAGCACTTTGGGCAGTGCCATGATTGATGACTGATATACATTTTTTGAGAATTCAGGATCATATCTTTTCTCAGGTGATGATGTCATGCAAAACATTACTCAGCCGCTCATGTTGTTGGGAAAAGTAAGCAATACAACCCTAGTTCTAAGTGCTGCAGCTGGTTCCCGTGAATAGAATTAGAAAAGAAACTACATTTTCAAGACTTGTTTTGGATCTGGGGGAAAATTACAATTGTCAAATCATCATTATTGTAATCAAGGAAATTGTGATTATACTGTTTTCAAAAACAGTATTTTATCATAGCTTAATTGTTAGTAGTAGAGTCACTTTGTATTTTTAAAAAGTTTGTACAGTAAAACCTTGCATAAAGAGCGCCTTGCTTAGAGAGTAACTCACTTAAAGAGCAGAATTTTCTCTGAATGGTTGCCTCGCTTAACAACTAAAACCAACCAAAAACTCACTTAACAACTAAATCAGGGTTCGCAACCACCACCACTCCACCAGAAGTCACAACTGGTCATTTACAATGGTATTTCGCTTAAAGAGCAAACTCACTTAAAGAGCAATCCCATTGAATGCATTATGCTCTTTAAGCCCGGTACCACTGTATTTTAAAAAAGTTATTGTATGTAAAAAAAAAACCTGAATGAAGACAATTTGAAGATTCTAATATAGGAACCATCCTCTGAGTGGTGACCTTCAGATGTTTTGACCTCCAGCTGTCATCAGCTGCATCAGTGATGGTAAATGTCCAGGAGCATTGGGGTTGGAGTCAGAACATGTAGAGGAGGCTACAGTATGTTTCTGAGTGGTGCTTGCACTAAAAGGGCATGGTATAAATGTGAATGAATGAGTGAACAAATAAACAAATAGATCTGTGTATGGTAGCTATTGCTTTTAACTTCAGAACTTGATTAGCATCTAACTCTTAATAAAGCATTTATGCAAAGATCCCCATTCCTTCCATTCATCCATTTGGATTTGCCTCATGAGATTCCACAATTTGGAGTCTGAAGAGCTTAGAAATAATGGAGCATAAACCAGTGAAACTAATCCAATGGATTTTAAATTGTGGAGACCAACAAAAAAGAAGGGTGATATATATAAGTTTAGGCCTGAATTAGTTACAAAAAAGACAAATGGAAGAATGGGATAAGAAGTATAGGCATAGGAGGTATACAGAAAGAGAATTAACACTATTTGAAGAGTTGTTATATAAATTATGAAGGGGTTTAATGAAAGATAAAAGAGTAGTAGGTAAAATATACCAAATATTAAACAAAAATGAGGCACCACAGAAAATTTTAAAAGAAACATGGGGAAAGGATTGAGGAGTACAGTGGTGGGATGTCAAAATTTTTACTACCCCACCGTGATGTCATCACAGTGTGGGCAGAGCTAACATCATGATGTCATGATGTCATGGGTGGAGCCAAAGAAAAAAATAAATAATAATAAAAAAATAAAATAAGCGTGTGCACGCACACACACCCTCAACCTACCCACCCACAACACAAACCAGTAAATAAAATAAATAAATAAAAATACATTAAAATACAGCCCCCCACCCAAACACCCACCCACCCCAAACACAAATCAACCAGAGCTTTTAAACCAGAGCTTAAAGCTTATTCTGGCTAATCTTTCTCACACTAGGTCAGATGGAAGGAACTACAGAATGAACTCACCACAAGATGGCTTCATTTTGGCACTTTTCAACTTTTCAACAGTTAAAGAAGTTAGGTACTAAGTCTTTGCCTAACCAGTTCTCTAGGATAATATTCCTTAATGTAAATGTACAACAGCTGTACCTCCTTAAGGGTTCTCCAATTGGAACGGCACTTGGAACAGCACAGGTGTAGCTTATTGACGCAGTAACTCCAAGGCTTTGCTTTAAAACCCCAAGCCAGGCCGCCAGGCCTTTTTAGGAACTGTGGTAGTGCGTCAATATAGGTAAAGGTATTAAATACACATTAAAATACACAGACACACCACATCCAAAGGTGAGTCACTTACCCTGGGGAGCAGGCTATAGGGAGCTTCAGGCTAGCAGGTTCTCTTCCTCCTCCCCACTTGGGAGGACAACAAGGAGGCTGTGCATACTGTAGGCATGCATGCACGCTAAGTGCTTGGCGTGCATGTGCAGTGGGGGAACCAGTGAAAAGGTAAGCCCCGAAGGTGGTCCCCCCAAAAAACTGCTACCGGTTCTCCGGGACACTGGGAAAAGTTACTACCGGTTCTGGAGAACTGGTGAGAACCTGTTACATCCCATCACTGGAGGAGTAGCAATTGGTGAAAATATTTGGAAACAGAAGTGGAACCATCAGCTAATGAAATTTCTTTCCATAAAAGAGAAGGAACACAATTGTAAAATAATTTGGAAATGGTACCTCACCCCAATGCACTTGTGGCAGATTACTAAGGTTGGGACAAACACATGTTGGAGGTGCGGTAAAGATCCGGGTACATATTTGCACATGTTGTGGGCCTGTGAATATGCGAATAATTTCTGGAGTATCATAGAAGAAGAATTAGGTAAAATTATAAAGGCCATGCTTAGGTTAAGTCCTAAAACAGTGATATTGGGGGAGATAGATGAATTCAAAACAGATGAAGATAAGGAGTTGGTAGTCACTTTGTTATCAGTAGCTAGACAATTAATTGCCACCGAATGGAAAAATAAGTTTGTAATTAGCAAGAAAAAGTGATATAACAATGTATGGCATTAAACACTTAATAAGAAACTAGGGTTGCCATAATTTTTCTGCCAAACCGGGACATAATTTTTTCCTGCCAAACCGCGCTCCCCCCCCTTTCTAGGCTCGCTGCCCCCCTGGAGCCCATCTCTATTTTGCCCAGTCTGCCCTCTTTCCTCCCTGCCCACTTTCTCTCACTGCGTGCCCCACCCATCCCACAGTTCTTTGGCAAAGAGGATTGGTGCCTTGTAAAAAGTTTTTTGTTGTGTCCTGTCTTTGAAATCTGCAGCGTTAAGGACCTTGCGGCAATGACTACATTTCCCAGACTCTCTCAGTGAACTGCAGCCCTTGCAGTCCCCGTTTCCCTCTGGAAGGAGAAAAGGAAGGGTCTTGTTTTGGAGGAGGTCCTTTGTGAGAGACAACTCTTCGCTTCCTATCCAGTGTTCCCTTCTTCTCTAGGAATGCTGACTCTGTACATTTAACCCTTTTAAGTCATGTGAAGAAGGAATCCTCCATAGACATGGGCATTTCTTGCTCCCTCCATCTTTTACATTTTTTTTTTTTTGAAACTGGGACTTTTACATGTTTTTCTTTGAGCCAGACGGGACAGCTTGAATCTGGGAAAATCCCGGAAAACCATGACGTATGGCAACTATGAGAAACTAACGAATGAAATAAGGATAAAAAAAGGTTTAACTGTTAAAATATCATTTTGGAAAATATGGGAGCCTTTTGTAACATTTGGTTTAACTATCAGGGATGGAGTCAAAAAATTAAAACAATAAAATGAAATAATAATAATAATGGAGCATAATGTCATTAGTATAGTTCTTGCATTTTCACTTTCAGTGGCTTCAGAAGTTGCAGTGACCAATTGAACATACTGTAGAAAAGTGTTTCTATATAAACAGAATTCAGATAAGGTAGAAGTGGTGACGAATGATGAGTTATGCACTTGGAAGAAGATTAATTATTGCTGTGAATCTAACCAGATTAGGTTCACCATACGGGTGTAATGCTGCATCCAGCCTTATTCCTAGAAGCAATGATAACCATGATAAGGAGTTCCTTTTTATCAACTGCAGATGACTTACTGATTGTGCCTCTTCCTGAAGACCTTAACCAATTGGTGACTTTTCAAGCTGGTTTTACTTCAGTGAACTAGCTCCATATCTGCCCTTTAAACTATCCAGAGCTGGATCTGATTCTGAATGCCATCATATGTTATGCCCATTTTGTGGGATTTGAGATTTATGAATGAAGGGTGTGTTCTGAAACTTGCATATTGTTTTTAGAAGAGTGGTGTGTTCGGGCGTGTGTTGTTGTTTTGAAGTGTAGTGGGGTTAAAATTGCAGAAAGACAACATTGCCATTAGTAAGGTATTATGGGAATTGTAGGCATCACCCATCCCTGGTTGCTGTGTTATCATGATAGTACTGGGTTGGTTTTTTAAAATTTGCTTATTTGACAAAACAATTAGTTAGATTATTCATGTGGATCTTTTAAAATGGTGTTGTTGTTGTTGTTCAGTCGCACAGTCGATTCTGGCACTTTGTTACCCTATGGACCACTGCCTGCCAGGCACCTCTGTCCTCCACCATCTTCCTCAGCTCACCCAACTTTGTGTCCATTGCATCTACAATACTATCTAGCCATCTCATTTTTGGCTGCCCCCTTCTTCTTTTGTACTCTCCCTTTCCCAGCATCAAGACTTTCTCAACTGAATCCTCTCTTCTCATTTGATGTCCAAAATACTTTAACTTCATATTTACTATTTGTCCTTCTAAGGAGCAGTTAGGGTTGATTTCTTCTAAGATTGACCTATTTGTTCTCCTCACTGTCCAGGGGACTCTCCAAACTCTCCTCCAACACCACATCTCAAACGTACATTGCCACCGGGAATAACTTTGCTTTGACTATGTGAATTTTTATTTGCAATGTGATGTCTTTTAACTATGTTCCCCAGGTTTCTCATAGCTTGTCTCCCAAGCATCAGTCACTTTTTTATTTCATGGCTGCAATCACCATCTTTGATCCTAAGAAAGTAAAATCTGTCACTGCTTCTACTTTTTGTCTCAGGGCATGATAAGATGGCCTCAAAGATGCACACCTGGTCACAGCAGAAAAGTTTGCTTTAATGAGAATTATCTCCCACAAGTGACCCTTTTACCTGATAGAGAGTTGCTTCAAATAGTAGTAGCTACAACAAAATGTCCACTTCAGTTAGGATCTGGGTTGGGCTGGAGTCTATTTCCCTGTGCAGTATGTATTCACTGTGAAATAGATTGCACTGACCTGTTCCACAAGCAGTCCAAATGGTGAACTATATCACTGTGTGATCATATCCTCAGTTTTAAAATGAATTTTGGGAAGAAAATGTCCCTTGCCTTTTTGTAACAAAACATGAAGATAAGTAAAAGAAGAGTAATTCTCTGACTGATATTAGGTTGGCCCATTTAGATGTGTGAAGGAAAGATGGGAATTCTCAGTAGGTGCAGGAAATAAATGTAGTCCTTCTGCTCTGCTAGGAAATTGGAATTTCCATGGTAGTCAGAATATATCCCAGAATTCATTCAGTGTAAGTGTTTTTATTAAAAGAATAATAAAAACGTATACAAAAGATGTAGAAAATATGATTTTGTACTTGGTTATTATAGCCTTTGTACAGTTGCCAGTGAAATTTACTATAAATATTGAATAGTGTAAAATGACTGTACTGAAATAACTGTTACATGAAGAATTACTGTCTCTGGTGGTGCATTAAAAATCTTTGTGTCTTTTATTCTTCAAAATATGATTAGTAACACATTGTCATGACACACAATAATGCATACTGTGGAATTGTTGTCAAGTATTTTAGTTTTTAACGAGAGCCAGTGTAGTGTGGTGGATAGTGCAATGACAAGGACTAAGTTGCTCTGGGTTCAAATCCCTGCTAAGCCATCAAAACTCATCATGGAGGTGTAAAGATAAACAGTGTAAAGATAAACCCAGTCCTTCAATATCTCACATCTCTTGAAAAAGCTGCCAGAATTGCCATAAACTGAAGATAATTTGATGTAATGTAACATTATTGTTTCTTCTTCGACATAATCATTGTATTTTGGAGAATAAAAAATGGGCACAAATGTTTTTAGTATACCTTTGTAATTAGGTAGCTGTCACTGGGTGGAACACATTTTTTTTTGTACTTGTATTTAGACTTATATGCCTCTCTATTCGCCAGAGCAACTCAACACAATGTCCTCTTTAATGGAGGTTGTAGACAACCAGTTTAGAGAAGTTTTCCATTTTATGAACTGAGAATAGAGAATATTTCAGACATCATTTTTACTATTACCAAAGCAATAAGTAATATCAGATTTTCTCAACAAATAACCTTTTTATTTTCATTTTCTTTCTTTAGGAAAAGAGGGATAGAAGTTGTACAGGTGAGTACACCTAATTTTACTCTCATTATTTTAAATACTTTTCTAGAATTCTTTCTTGTCCTGTCTTTCTCTCTTGTACCCCTTGGGTATTCTACATGAAGCCGACATTTTACCTAATTTCAGATAGAGGCAAAATAGTATTGGATTTGTAATTTTCTTTTGTAATAGTTGAACTAGATGGCTATTATTAATTATAGCTGGGTATCATCATGTCACACATATTGTTACAGTGTAGTAGTGGTGGAAAGAGGTCTTAACAAAAACACAGCTTCTACAGAATACAGCAGCACTGTTGGTGCTTAAATTATCAAACCAAAGGTGGGTCACCTTAAAACCGCCCCAACCCTTTGGAACCTCCTGCCCACTGAGTTACGCCTTCAGACAGAGCTCCTGTCCTTCCGGAAGGGTTTAAAAACCTGGCTGGCAGGACAAGTATGGGGACCCAGGAATGTGTGCTCTCATGCTAGGTGGCTCATTTAATGGACTGCCACCCTTTTGAGTCTGAATTTTTATATAATCCTGTGTGCAGCTTGTACACTGTTTTAACTTTTTTTGTTTTTTTAAGAGTTGATATTAAGTTTTAATTTTAAATGGCATTGATGTAGATTGTTCTATGCATGCATCGACCAACGCTAAAAAAAAAAAAGCCCTGATGTCAGGGACAAACCACGCGGTTTGTCCCTGAAGTCAAACTTCAGCGGTTTGTCCCTGAAGTCATTGCTCCGCTGGATTGAACGCAGCCCATCCGGGCTGTGTTCGAAGCCACTAGGCTTCGTCCACAGCCCAGATGGGGTTCGGAAGAAGGGTCCAGAGAAGAAGCACCTGCTGACGCATGAGCGGGCACCTCTTCTCCCCACACTACTGGACTCTTAGCACTTGCTAAGAGTCCAGTAGGCTTCTTCTGAACCCCAGTGCAGCCCAACTGGGGTTCGGAAGAAGCCTACTGGACTCGTGAGCATGCATTTCCGCCGACCCTACTGCGTTCACAACAATTCTTGCAAGCGCAGTAGGGTCAGGGGATGCCTTTCCTCCTGACCCTACTGTGCTCACAAGAATTCTTGTGAGCGCAGTAGGGTCAGGAGGAAATGCGTGCTCACGAGCGCCTTTCCTCCCAACCCTACTGTGATTGCAAGAATTGTTGCAAGCGCAGTAGGGCCGGGGGAAATCGTGCTCAAGCGCATTGCCCCGACCATACTGCGCTCGCAAGAATTGTTGTGAGCACAGTAGGGTCAGGAGGAAACGTGCTTGTGAGTGCACATTTCTCCCGACCCTACTGCGCTCGCAGAGATCGTGGGGTTGGGGGTGAATTGGGCTACCAAATCCACCCCCAATGGGTGGGGGTGGATTGGGTAGATGTTCTACCCAATCCACCCCCACCCCCAGACGATTGAATCAGATAACGCTAAAGGATCGTTATCCAGAATCATTATCTGATGCAAGTTTTTTCCAAAAAACTTGCATCGTTATCCGATTTTAGCGTTATCCGATGCAATTGTTATCCGGGGTATTACTGTATCTCATTTGAGAGATAATATAATAATAATTTCATGTCAGAGATTACTCTGGGTTGAAAAGATTTTTGCTGGAGAGACTCCACTCAGAGCAGGCCCAAATGAGGCTCCTTTCATGTCCCCAAGTGCAGCCCTCGAGTATCCAAACCCAACCTTGCAGTCTCCAGCTCAGCATCTTAACCACTAAGCCACCAGCGAATGATATTTATGGATTAATGAGAAATAACTGTGAAATGAACAAATGTGGAAAAACACATTTTGAAGAAATTATTGGGATCTCTCTTTGTAAGCAGAGATATACATTCCATCTGTACAAACGTTCTGTGTGTTAAGTACAGAAGAGATTTGTAATTGGAACAGAATTGTGCATACCTGTAGTTTTGTCCATTTGCCAAAATTATGTTGCATAATGTAGTAAATCTGATTAAAGTAGGTGAACTGAATCAGTGGGGATACAGTGAGTTAATTCCTCCATAGAGTCCATTGATTCTACTGAATGATATATTTATCTGGGTATTGGCATCATGTTTAGGTTTATGCTTTGGCTTTGCTCTATTTAATTTTGTGTTGTGTTTTTGGATGAGTGGGTGGGTATATTCATTCGTTTTATTTGTCTTATTATTTACCAATTTTGTAAACTGCCCAGAGTAACTTGTATGTTAGATAGCCAGTATAGAAATGAAATAATATATATAAAAACACACATCTTACCACCACCATTACTACTATTAAGGAAGTTCTTTTTTATAAAGGTAAAAAAAGAAGGGAGCGGCCAAAAATGAGATGGATAGATGCTATTGTGGACACAATGGGCACAGTGCTGAGCGAGTTGAGGGGAATGGTGGAGGATAGGAGTGCCTGGCGGACAGTGGTCCATGGGGTTGCAAAGGGTCGGAATCGACTGTGCGACTGAACAACAACAAAAAATCTCTTTTAAGATTTTGAATAATTTTTATTATACAATGTAATGCAACATAAGAAATGCTTTATTATGTAGTGGCAATATCCAGTGTTGGTTATTCAAAAGCTTCTCTAAATCATATACCAAGAGACCTTTAATAGTGCATTTGGAAGCAAAATGTTGTATGTACACAAATGCAGTTGGAAAGAGAACACATGCCGGCTTCTTTCTTCTCTCTGCCACTCCACTAACACAGATTTGTGATGTCCACATCATCATAGATGAGAATGTGTCCACTCAAGAAATTATTGAATTTGAACTTCTGCTAGGCCTAAAGTGCATAGCAAACTACGAATTTATGTAAGGCAGTCCTGTCCATGGTCTTATGTATTGTTATAACAAACATTATCCTTCACCATGCTATCTTCTTATGCTATATTTACTCCCAAGATCTCTTAGAATTAGATTGTGATGCTTCATTACAACTTTTCAGTCCTCTTATCAAAATTCACATGGATTGCAGTAATACTACACATTAGTTATACTAACATAATTGCTGTTGATATGTTTTTGAGACCAGAGCAATACTTTATTCATTTTTGTGTTGCTTATGACGACGACAATGAACTTGATGTAAACTTCCATCTATTGAGCTCTGTTTAATATTTGTGATTTTGCTATTTCTTGCTTGCAAATACGCTGTGAGGTAAATTAGGCAGAGAAAGCATGATTGGGCCAAGATAAGCCAGTGAGTGAGCTTCTTGGCTAAGAAGACATTTAAAGTCTTCTTAGCCTGAGTCTTTCTCCTGTATTCTAACCACTACACCAAATTGGCTTGCACATTTGAGCAGTAATGTTTGCATCTTACCAGGACATGTTTCTCCTCTTGGACAGCAATATACACCACTTAGAAAAGAGCTGCCTTGGACAATTCTATTTTTAATTTGGGTTGCTATGTCCATGTAAATATTCATACAAGGGATAGAACTCAAACATTCACTAAATGTGCTGAAAACCCAAACATACTATATCTAAATCCAGACTTCCAAATCTAGTACGATAATAGATTCTGAAGTAGCGATGGGGACTTTGAACTTCTTGCATTGGCAAGCATGTTTTCTACTATTGAGTACAGGTTTTTCAAAAAGGCAGCAACCAAATAATTAGATTAAAACACTGGCTGGGATAAACATGTACAAAAAAATCACAATAGCAAAGCAAAAATGTGGAAGACAATTCTGATACAGTATTTATATAAGAGTAAATAATGACTCTCTTCTTTGTAAGGAAAATACAGTGCTACCACGCTTTACAAATTTAATGTGTTCCACGGGATGTTTTGTATTACAAAAATTTCATAAAACGAAACACATTTTCCCATAGGAATGCATTGAAAACCAATCAATCCATTCTGAAAAAAAATCCTAAAGGAAGGCATTATTTTCAGTGGATTTTCATTTGTAAAGTGAAAATTACGTTAACGAAAGCATTTGTAAAGTGAGGTACCACTGTACTGGCCAAATTCCTCTTGGATAGCTACTCAAATGGCATAACGTTTTGAAAGTTATGCTATTTGAGTAGCTGTTTAAACTTTAAAAATATAATTGTAGACATTATAAGTGGGAAACTGAGTCATACACCTTGCTGATAGGGTCTATGGTGTTTTTTTAACAAGAAATATCTGTGCTAAAACTTGTTCTGTTTGTGTTAACTTAATTTAACTAGGCATGTTGATTTGGGCTAATAATTTGGTAGACTGTTTGGCTTCTCCTGGAAGTTGATTACTTTAAAAACAAGCTTTCCTACAGTTCAGGGTGGAAAACCTGCTACCTGTGTTTCCCTATTCCATGTATAGAACCCAGCTGGAGAAGCAGTACAATTTTATTTCAGGAGTGCCAACTGGACAGTATTCTCCACTACTCTTGAAGGATGCAGTCTAACGTAGCAAGCTGCATGTTAAACACAACTCTGCTTTCTGAAGCTTTACTTTTGCTTCCTGGCCCTTGCTCCTACCTCTGTATTAAGTCAAAACTAGAATGGCAGGTTTCCATAACTAATTGATTTCTCCTTTTTGAAAATTGTGCCACCTTGCTCTAATTGGGTCCTCTCTGCCATTTTTCCTCTCTAATGCACTTGCTACTTTGCCTTCTTATGAACCCATCCCCCCTTCCTTCTTTAGTCAGTTTTGGCCAATTAAGCTTTATCTCAAAAGCAAAAGATTACAGTTTAGCAACAGGTCTGTAATAGGAAAATAATTGGCTACCGACAGAGCTCTGCTGTACTATATATTTGTCTGCTAGTTCTGCAGAGAATTTCTTCTCACCACATAGTAAGGCCTCTCATAAATCTTTACTAAGCCTATAACACAAAATCACTGGTAGCACTTGAAGATGTCACTTCTGTGCTGCTGAACCACTCTGCATGTTGTAGAAAAAATGCTGAAGGTTGAATCTGCACTTAATTGGAGCTCTTCAAGCTTGTTACTATTGAAAATGGCCAGATCCTTAAACTACTTGGCGGCGGCGGCTGCTGCAGCTCAACTCGTATCTGAGAATGCATTTTTTTCCTGAAGCAGGAAAAATGTCATTGGTGTGAATTGGTTTAAGGTGGATCCCAGCTTGCCATGAAGTGACCCATACACTGTGATCACAAAACCATCTCCTGCGGCACGTATGAAATGAGACATGCAGGATTTGACACCAGGACTGCAATGGACTGCTGCAGCCTTGGTGATATTATCAAGGTGCGCCTTCACAATCATTCTATCTGGCATGGCCTCTTCCGCCTCCATGACTGTTGGGAATCAGAGTTCTTTCTCTGTTCAAGTCTTAACATTATCCGAGGTATTACTGTATTAATGTCCCACCAATCAGTTTGCCAGAGACACTAGATCACTCCATGGTAGAAAGAAATCCACTTTTCCCCAAGAAGGACATTTATGTATGTACAGGTATACTTATGCAGCAACCCTGTGTCTCACTGCTGATACACGTACCACTGGTTGAGAACTGCTCGTCTAGGCAATGGTATAAGGTTACTTATTTACTGCATTTCTGTACCATCCATTAGATGAAGCTCTTTGGGTGGTTAAGACTATAAAAAGACAGCTACATAAAAAGAATGTAGAATATAGCATGGATTAAAACAGTGCAATATAAACTGGCAGAGAGGACGGTATCATGAAAATCAAACAGTACCCAGCAATAAAAGCCAGTATTAATGTGCTGTCAAGTTGATTCCCACTTATAGTGACCCTTTCCATTATTTCCTAAGCATAGAGTAATCAGAAATGACTTGCTGTTCCCATCTTCTTGGGGCATGCTTGAACCACATGGCTTTCTTAAGAGCAGACAGGCTGGCTGTTCTGCAGCAAGGAATTGAACTTCTGATTCCTGAGTCAGTCAAGTGGTCCAGCTATCTCAGTTATCCAGCTGCCTAATAATAAATTACAATTCAGGGTTTGGTACGCATTCTCACAGAGACGTTTCAAGATCCTGTACTAAGCAACCAAAAAGACCTAGGATACACAATGGAACATTATTGGAACTAAATTTGCATACAAGTTCATACAGTGGCTATGATAATAATATATTTATTATGATGGTGTTTATTAAGTGGAGGTAATAAAAAGTAGAAAATTGTGTCCTTAAATTATCACTATATTGTGCAATTTACACTGGTTATTCCATAGTATGTTTATAGTGTTCATTATAGGGAGCTATGGTTTTGTCATATTCTTTACTGACTGGATAGGGAAAATCTCATTTCTTTTTGAAATAATTGATTAATTAGGAAAGTACAAAGAAATGAGCTTGTATTTAGTCTAAGTAAAACACTGCTGAAAATATTTTGCACTAATTGTTGCTAGGCAACACTTGCTTTTTAAAAGAGATGTTGGGTTTACATTCTCGTGAAATGTTACTATGCTAAGGAAAGAGCAGACTACTGTATATACAAGAAAAGAAACTTATAAAGCACATATGCAAAAGCATGTACATAGAGATTTTCACTCCCAAAAAGATTTGAATGAAGTTGGAGAGCTCATTTCTTCTTATTACTTTTTAAAAAGCTTTTTATGCCAGAAACTTAACGAAAAGATGAAGTATATTTTTCAAAACAAATAGCACATTATGCTAAGACCTAATGGCCAAAATCTTGTCACTTAATGTAGAAAATCACACTTGAATAGGCCAACTGTAACAGTAGGGTTTTGGTGAGGTAATTACTCAATAAATTCCAGTGATGCAAATGCATCTCTCATGGCACAGTGGTTAAACTGCTGTCCTGCAACCAAAACGTTGTGAGCTTGATCCTGACTAGGAATCAAGGTTGACTTGGCCTTCAATCCTTCTGAGGTCAATAAAATGAGTACCCAGCATGTTGGAAGCAAAATGCTAATTAATTTGTGAACCATCCTGAAAGTGCACTAAGCGCAATGGGGAAGCATATAATTGTGTTTGCTTTGCTTACTCTAACTGCAAATTATGTTAGCATAGTAAATTGCAGTTAGAATAACCCCATTTGATTCAATGGAACCTATGGAGGAGTTGATTCACCAAATCACCATTGAATTAGTGGGCTACTCTGGTCCTGTTTAATATGCAAAGCAACAAGATTTTGGTCAGTGTTACTGTTTATATCTGGAAAACTTGGTACAGTAATACCCCGGATAACGCTAGTACCGGATAGTGCTAAAACCGCATAACGTTACAAGATTTTTGGAAAAATCTTGTATCGAATAACGTTATTTTTAGCGTTATCCGATACAGTCGTTCTTAGTAACAGGGTGGGTGGAAAGCTGAACGGGGTTCTCCGTTCAGCTTCCCAGCCACCCTGCAGCTACGGAGGCAGGGGTGGGGAGGCTGGAAAGCTGACGGGGGGCTCCCCCGTCGGCTTCCCCAGCCACCCCACAGCTGCGGAGGCAAGGGCGGGTGGCTAGGGAAGCCGTCAGGGAGTCCCTGTCAGCTTCCCCAGCCACCCTGCAGCTGTAGATCGGGTCCTCTGATCTCTCTGGAGCAGGCAGGGGACACGATCCAAGCTGTTTCTGGGCTTCCCCGACGTCCTCAGCCAGTGCAGCAAGCCAGAATGTTGGGATTTGAACCCTGACGTTTTGGCTTGCTGCACTGGCTGGGGACATCGGGGAAGCCCAGAAGCAGCTTGGGTTGGGTCTCCCCACCTCCCTGGACCCGGCCGGGGGGGGGCAGAGACCCCAAAATTGGTAAAAAAAACGGTCCAGGGAGGTGGGGAGACCCGATCCAAGCTGTTTCTGGACTTCCCCGACGTCCTCAGCCAGTGCAGCAAGCCAAAACATCAGGGTTCAAATCCCGACATTCTGGCTTGCTGCAGCCTCCAGGGAAACATGGCTTTTTTTAACGTTGTGCGATCAATGTCTCGCACAACGTTAAAAACCGGATAACGACGAGACTTGCGGAACCAAGTCTCAACTTTATCCGGGGTACTAGTGTACTGTTCTTTGCATCTTAGAATCAAAGTTGGAATAGGTTTCAAAAGCAATTTAATTCAGTCTTGTATGGTCACCACCAAATTTGATAGATCTATAGACATGTTTACTCCTAAAGAGCAAATTAAATGGAGCTAGGAGACTTTTTGTTTTAAATATAGTCTGCTTATCCCATAGATGATATTCTTAGCTTGTCTACCCTTACACTGAAAAGTCACTTGAGTTGTAATAAGAAAGAGTGCAATTTTTCCTGTTGCCCAGCACGTTCTTCCCAAATAACAGCTTACAGTTTACAGTGCTTCAAAACAATCAGCTGGAGAATGGGTAGAAAAGACACCATTGGGGTGGAGTTAATAGTGTGTTGGATCTAACTGTAAGAAAAACAAAAGAAGAAGAATGTTGGCTAGTTTTACAAATAAAAGAGCTTTTAAGTCTTGTCCAGCAAAGAGCCCAGACTTATGGTCTAATCATTCTGAAACAATGTTCTCTAATGAAATCGTTTTACTGACTGCACTAATGTTTTTCCACATTCACAGAAAATTTGTTCTGTATACAAGTAAGCTCACCCTTGCTGGAAAGCCAGTCATATCTGACTCTAGGGTTCAGTGCTCATCTCTGTTCACAGTAAAGGAGTCAGTGCTGTCTGTGTCTGCAGATGTTTCTGTGGACACGTGGCAGGCATGCCTAGACACCAGCGTGCACGGTGCGCTGTTTACCTTCCCACTGAAGTGGTCCATCTTTATCTACTTGCAATTTCTTGCTTTTGAACTGCTAGGTTGGCAGGAGGTGGGACAGAGACAGTAGCTTACTCTGTAGTGCAGCATTCGAGTCTATCCTATTCCTAAGATAATACATAATGTCTGGTGGCAACTTTCTTCTTGATGTTTAGACAATATTTTTTAGATCAGATTTTGATCCAGTGTGACATCAAAGTACAGTACTTTGGGTTGGAGCAGTGTTCCAAAATCGTGCCAGGTGGGAGCTTATCTATCTATCTATCTATCTATCTATCTATCTATCTATCTATCTATCTATCTATCTATCTATCTATCTATCTATCTATCTATCTATCTATCTATCTCCTTCTTTCTTTCTTAGCTAGCTAGACCTAGAACAGCTGTGGCGGCAGCGGTGAAGCATCCCAGCTGTTCTGATCCCCTCCCGGCCACGGAGGGTTGGCGCCAGGCCAGCAGTGGCAGCGGCAGAGGTCTTTGGCCAGCCACATCCCGGCTGTTCTTACCCCCTCCCGAGGAAGGAGGGGCTGGCACTGGAGCAGCTGTGGCAGCAGCGGCAGAGGTCTTCGGCTAGCCACTTCCTGGCCGTTCTTATCACCTCCCAGCCAAGGAGGGGCTGGCCCTGGAGCAGCTGTGGTGGTGGCAGCAGAGGTCTCTGAGCTACTCTGTTTTTAAATTGAAGGCATAGACTTGTGTTTTGAATGGGTTTGGTTTCAACTGGTTGTTTTTATAACATAAGGAAACTCTTTCTGATGCAAAAGTTACCTGGTGCTTGATGACTTCATGGATTTCCCTTTGGACTGTCAAATCAAGATCATCAAGATAAATAAAACCTCTGGACTATGGGAATGTCAATTGATAATTTTTATAGATGTTAAAAAGTAATGGTTTCAGGACACTTCCCTGTGGGAGACTTCTTTTAATTTCTCCAGTGACTGTGTTTCCCTTGAAATTCAGCAAAGATACTTTGGGTTTGAAGTACCATATAACAGTGATCATTTCTCTTTGCTGATTATCTTTAGTAAGGAGCTAGAGCTTTTTGAGCAGCAGTGGATGGTAGAAAGTATTGTATGCTTCTGTAACTTTGACAAATGCTGCTCTAGTTATTGTATGTGTTTCCAAACCATCTTCTACCTGCTGAGTTAGACTTAAGATTTGAGATGTGCAGTTCTTGCCAGATCTAAACCATGCCTGTTCTGGAATTAGAAGAGGTTCGATGTTTAGACCTAGAAACCCCTTTGTATACAGTAATACCCCAGATAACGTTATTACTTGGTTCCACAAGTCATGACATTATCCGATTTTTAGCGTTGTCCGATGCATGCATCGAACAACGCTAAAAACAAACAAACCCTGACTTCAGGGACAAACCGCTTTAAAGGCAGGCAGGGAAAGAAAGAGACCTCCCTGCCTTTAAAGCCACCCCCCACACGCAGCGGTCTCTGCGACTGCAGTAGGGTCGGGGAAAAGCACCCGCCTTTCCCCCGACCCTACTGCAGTCACAGAGACTCCTTTTCTCTTTCCCTTCCTGAATTTAAACTACAGGGAAGGGGGAAAGAGAGAGACGTGATTGGTTCTGAACCAATCACATCTCTCTCTTTCCCCCTCCCTGTAGTTTAAATACAGGGAGGGAAAGAGAAAAGGAGTCTCTGTGACTGCAGTAGGGTTGGGGGAAAGGCGGGTGCTTTTCCCCTGACCCTACTACAGTTGCAGAGATCACTGCGCGTGGGGGGTGGATTGGGTTGTTCTACCCAAACCACCCCATACCCGCAGACCATTGCATCGGATAACAGTAAGAATCATTATCCAGAATCGTTGTCCGATGCAAGTTTTTTCCAAACAACTTGCATCATTATCCTATTCTACCGTTATCCGATGCAATCGTTATCTGGGGTATTACTGTACTGACAAGTAGAGAGATTGACCTGTAGCTTTGGGAACCTGATGGTTCTTTGCCTGGTTTCGGTACAGTGATTGCTATTTTCTTCCATCATATTTTTGAGATTTCTTTGCTTTTCCATCAGTTATTAAAGAGTTGAAGGATCCTTTCCTTTATGTTTGCCCAGAATGTTTGCCCAGAATGTTGTTTGATCCAGATACAGTATTTGCATATACAGTGTCTTTTTGTTTGGGTTGTTATGCAGCCCATTTAGTGGTCTCCAAACTTTCTGGCTAAGTTGCATCTGCAGTTAGGATAGCTTTTTTTGCTAAAATGGCCTATAATACCATGAGAGATCAGGTGGTGCTCGTGTTGAAAGTTCCATGCTTCTAAAACATTTTCCAGTTAAAAAAAACCTGAATGTGCATAGCCAGTGGTCTGACATGGTATCAGATGGTTTCCTGTATTCTGGTATTTCCCTTATGACTGTATGGGCAGGTGTACAAGCCTTGTTTGAATATTTCGCTTCATATTATTTCTGGAAGGCTTGTCAATTTGTGTTCCACTATCACCACTACTCAAGTAATAGGAAAATCTTAAGTTGGAGGCTTACTGAAAATGTGGAATATCCCCATGTGATTTAACCCCATACACATTATGAGTTCTAAATTGCACAAGGAAACAGAGTACACTCTGTAGCTCAATCCTTTCTTATCCTATATGAAAGGCAAGGGTCGAGGAACAAATGACAGTAATGAACACATGATCTTCTCTATGTGATTTTTACTATGTGAGGGAAAGTGCTGTTATCTGAAAGATTTATTAGAGGAGAAATTTTGAACCTGCAATTTTTTTTAGAGCTTTTAGGGATTCATTAGGCAAATTTGCATTTAAGGTAGGCTAATAATGGTTCAAAGTCTTGTTAGTACAGTTTACTTATCAACATAACCCCTTTGGCCATAAACTAGAACAACTGATACATTCTTTGGCTGTGTGGAAAGCAATCTTGTTATTATGCTGTGAAGACAACCCAGGTTTCCAGAGCCTGGTTATAATGGAGATGAGAAGTTGAAATTAGAAGCCTTCCAGTGGAAGATAAACTTGAGCAAGATTTCTGTTGTTGATTCTTTTTGGTAGAATTATGCTTATTTTTCTTAAGGTAGAAGGTGTTGCAAATGTACCTGCTGTCATTGGTTAGATCAGTGGTTCCCAATGTGGGGCCCATGCCCCACAGGGGGACTTCAATTTCCTGAAGCCTAAGTCAGTACATTGGATGATCAGTGCTTTGGGGAATTGACTTAGGCTTCTGGGAATTGAAGTCCAAAAACCAAAGGTTGGGAAACACTGTGTTAGATGTCATAAATTAGAACCAGAATAAATTTTGTAATGGTTGTCACTAAGATTTGTTTTTAATTCATCTTGATCAAGTAATGTATGGCTTGTTCCATTTAAAGGAAAGTACAGTAATACCTCGAATAACACTAAAATCACATAATGTTAAGTAATCTGGAGAGGAGAATTGGATTGAATAATGTTAAGGTCCTATGGGATGGATCGGATAACAACCGCTAAAGCCTGTGCGGTTACAATGTATCTTTATGGAGCTTTAATGTTATCCGATCCATCCCATAGGATTTTAACATGCATCGGATAACACTAAAAATCGGATAACACCAAGACTTGTGGAACCAAGTCTTAGCGTTATCTGAGGTATTACTGTATTGTAAATGTTGTACAGTAATACCTCATATAACATTAGTATCGAATAACACGAAAATCGCATAACATCAAGGAATCTGGGGGGAAGAATTGCATCAGATAACATTAAGATCCTATGGGATGCTTCAGATAACAACCGCGAAAGCCTGTGTGGTTACAATGTATCTCTATGGATCCCATAGAGGATCAGATAACACTAAAAATCATATAACACGAAGACTTGTGGAACCAGGTTTTAGTGTTATATGAGGTTTTACTGTATATCCTTATGTCTCTAAGATAATAGCCTCCATGAACACTTCAAATCCCTGTACAGTTGTACCTCGCTTAAATAGCATAATGCATTCCACAGGATTGCTCTTTAAGCGAGTTTGCTCTTTAAGCAAAACACCATCGTAAATGACCAATTGTGTGTGGGGGGGTTTTTTGCGAACCCCGATTTATTTGCTAAGCGAGTTTTTGGTTGGTTTTATTTGTTAAGCGAAGCGGACATTCAGAGAAAATTCTGTTCTTTAAGCGAGTTACTCTTAAGCGAGGTGCTCTTTATGCGAGGTTTGACTGTATCTTTGTTATAAATTGAATCCCTGAAAGGGCAAGGACCATAAAATTTATGATCAATTGAACGGCAATGTTTCATTTTCATTGCAATAAATATTCAACATAGTTTGATGTCCATGGTAATTTCTTCTGACTCCCAAGTGAACAGCGTCTCTCAAGGCTGTATATGGTTTTGAATATCTCTCTGTTTTCAGATGATGACATAGCAACCAGCCATTGCAACTGTAGTTAAGCATAAGAACAAATTTGGATGATAAAGCATGATACAGTGTAATAAGTGTTTCTAGTTAGGTAAGATATGCCAAAATCCACAAAAAGAAGATATAGTAGCTTAATGTAGTTTTAAGACTTGTAGTTTTTGAACTTTCCGAATAGTGTCAGTTTATTAATAAATGTTTGTGTTATCTCTTCATTATTTCCTCTGCTCTACATTATTTCCTTTGATATCACCAGAAAAAGAAGTCGTAAACTTCCATAAATGCTGCATCTGCTAATTCATATTAATATAAATATATAAATAATTACCACAATGTAGGAAAAATACTCTTTATTTTCCTTTGCTAAAGAAGACTGACCAGATCATCTGTGTCTGGGATTCGCAACCTACGGCCCATGGGTCTAATCCAGCCTGTGATGCCAATTAATATGGTCCCTAGTGAAGATCCTGGAGCCATTGCTGCAAACACCAGAAGCATCAGAAGCACCAAAAATGCAGCAAAAAAGCTGGAAATGCTCCATCTTTGCTCCTTCTGCCATAGTAAGCCGCAGAAGCGGTGAAAACACATGGGATCGTGCCGTGACTGTACCCGCCGCTGCCGCAACCAGAAGTGGTGAGAGTGGTGGGAAGAACCACATTTCCAGCCCGCTCACCTGTGTGAAGGGGCATGACAGGCCTGTGGCGGATAAAAGGTTGTGAACCCCTGATTTAATGTGCTTTTTAGTCTACTCTGCAAGTGCTAACTAGAGATGGGCAAATTGTAAGGCTTTTGTTCTCCTTTAGATCTTCTTTCACCCAGATTTGCAATGGGTGGCTTTTCATAATCATAACAATGGAGGGTTCTCCTTCTGAAGCTGAACATCTAGCAACCTTCGTATTTATAATCTCTAGTTACAGCGTGTACTCATTGGAATGATAGTCTCCTAGAGATTCTGCATCAAGGTTTCATCTGAATACATTTTGGAATACTAGGGAGAAATTGAACAAGGTAATTCAACAAACCAGTTTTTAAAAAATACAACAACCCATGGATGGAGTTGTTAATCTATTAAAAATAAATCACTCTTATACAATTTTTTGTACTGTTAAGGATGCAGTTGAATACATTATTGTCTGGGGGGAAGCATTCACAAGGTCCAATATCTCTGCATATAGTAAACATAATTGTGTGTCTCCTAGTCAGTTCTGCTGTATGACAACCTTTTTTACAAGGTTTTCTAGGTAGAGAATACACAGAAGTGGTTTACTGTTCTGGGGACACTCTAGGACTGTGTAACTTGCCCATGACTATCCAATTTGGCTGGGTAGCCCAGCAATGAATCAAACTCCCAAAATCTGCTCTGCAGTCAGACACCTAAATCACTGAGTCATCCAGTTTTTCAGTATACAGCAGGGATTCTCAAACTGCGGCCTGTGGGCCGGATGTGACCCATGGCACCATATCATGTGGCCCTCCACCACATCAGGAAGTGCCATGTGGTGAAGGAAAGTCGAAATGGCCATCCGGCCCCCAAAGCTGTCTGAGGGAGCCGCTCCGGGCGGCTACTACCCCCCCCCCCCCGAACCTTTTAAACCGGTGGCTTTAAAAGGTTGAGAACTCCTGGTATACAGTATAGGCTTAGTGTTTCTCTGTCACATCACTTTGATTGTGTAGCTCTCTCTTCTAAGGAAATCCATGCATTCTTCATCCTGTATGAACTGTCCACAAGCAATCAAGAATATTGTTTCATATGGCTTTTGGTATGTAAAGTGGTTTTTAAGCTGGCTTTTAGAATTGTTTACTTGTTTTTTTAAGAGTGCCCCTTTTTAATGTCAGTTTTCAAAATTATGTTAAAGAAACATTTTAATCTTTGTGGTGGTTTTGTATCATTTTGAGGAGCCTCACAGGATAACAACAAAAAATAAATATCTTTAATAAATAAGCAACATGCTCTAGCTTTCACATCATGAGGGTTTAATGCGAAAATGGGCAATATTAACCCTGCTGTAGACCAGGAGTTATCAATCTTATTTGTCTGGGGGCCAAGTTATGCTCTCTCAGATAGCTTCGGGGGCCAGATGGCCATTTTGCCGTTCCTCCACCACATGGCACTTCCTGGTGTGGTGGTGCCATGGGCCGCATCTGGCCCATTGACTACAGGTTGAGAATCCCCGTTTTAGACCCTTAGAGTCACATTCTGTTGAAGAAACCATCCACAGGTAGGTTATTTATTGGAATGCTGTCATATAAAGAGTTTTAAATAATTCCTCCAAATGTCAATTTTCTTTGTCACGTACAGGTTTTTTTGTTTGCTTTTATTTTATTCTAACAGACAAAAAAAGATGTTTTTTTCCTTTGGGCCTATAAGGGGAGGGTCTCAGCTAGTATAATGTGTGGGACAAAGCACCCATAAATATTCTATGCTGTTTTTCAATAAACCATGATATGAAGAGATATAAGTTAAGCTGCCTGAATCTAAGTAGGTTGGCCCTGACTGTGGAGGACTGGACTTTTTAATGGGTTCAGGAAATGCAAGATGTATGCACTCAAACCATCAGCCATAACCACAGTCATAACCCTACAGCTAACTTTCAGTCCATTCTTATAGGAGTAGAATAACCTACAAATTACAATTTATTTTCATACCATTTGATGGGAGTTGAACAGATTTTTAATTCTTTTTAAAAAGCAATAGAACTTTTTTTTTACTAAAGTAGGCCTTTGGCACTTATTATTTACAGTTGTACTTCGCTTAAAGAGCATAATGCGTTCCACAGGATTGCTCTTTAAGCGAGTTTGCTCTTTAAGCGAAACACCATTGTAAATGACCAATTGTGGGAGGGATTGTGAACCACGATTTATTTGTTAAGCGAGTTTTTGGTTGGTTTTATTTGTTAAGCGAAGCGAACATTCAGAGAAAACTCTGCTCTTTAAGTGAGTTACTCTTTAAGCGAAGCACTCTTTATGCAAGGTTTGACTGTATTTCTATCTTTGTAGGCTGCCTTTCTCCTGGTGAAGGTACTTGAGGCAGTTCAAACACTTAGCAGCCTTCTAACAGGATTTAAGCTAAAAGTGTTAGGTTTTTTAAAAAGAAGTATTATTATCCTTTTAGGAGCTTTTAGTGTTCTAGTTTTAGCTGTACAGTCATACCTTGCAGACTGAATTTAATGCGTTCTGAGAGGTTGCTCGCTATGTGAAAATTTCGTTATGCGAGTCTGACTCGCATAACGAATTTTTCGCTATGCGAGTTGTACTTTTCCCTATGGAAAAACTCGCATAACAAGCGTTTCTATGGGGACCCAGTAAAAACTACCTCTTTAAACTTGCTTCAGACAGTTTAGGGAACTTGGAACACGGATACAGTAATACCCCAGATAACACGAGTACCGTATAGCGCGAAAACCGCATAACATTACAAGATTTTCGGAAAAATCTTGTATCGAATAATGCGATTTTAACGTTATCCGGCACAAGCGTATGTGTGTGTGGGGGGGGAGAGTTGGATTGGGTAGAACATCTACCCAATCCAAACCCCCCTCAGCGCCCGCCCCCACGATGTTTGGAAAGGGTACGGGGATCTTTCCCCTTTCGAAACTTCGGGCAAGCGGCGCGCATCGGTGGGGGTTAGCGCAGGATATGGGGGGAATTCGGAAAAGCCGACCCTTGCCCAGGTGCGCAAAACTGGGATCGCACGTTAAGGTAAGGGATCAAAGTGGGGGTGGCACCCCCCGCTTTGATCCCTTGCCTTGACGTGCGATCCCCGTTGCTATAACCGTTTGGTAGAAGAGGCTCCCGCTGGCGTGCCTTTTCGCGCACGTGCGAGCGCCTCTTCTCAGGTTTTTTTAGCATTGTTCGATGTATACCCCGGACAACGCTAAAAACCAGACAACGTCATGACTTGTGGAACCATGTCATAACGTTATCCGCGGTATTAGTGTATCTGAAATATTACCCATCTTTTGACAGTGATTTAACAAACTGCTTCATAGGCCCTAATTTAATATGAAGAGGTGGCAATAAAACCTTTTCTGTTGGAACCAAGGTTGTATTAATGACATTTTTTTCCACCGGGGATTAAGGCGTCTTGAAGTGGCCAGTTAGTTTTTGTCCAATGGAATTTTTTTTAGTATTTTTCTTGGTTTCACTAAGTAAAAATCTATAAGAAACAGTAAAAAAATCCTATGAAGTTTTTTGGTTGCAGACCTGTGTAATTTATGTCCTAATCATTGGATATTTAACTTAGAATTATTATGAGTTATGTACAAAAGTAATGACTTCTCATCCTTCCTCAAGCAAGCTATTTGGTTTTTTTTTTTTTTTTTTTTGTGGTCTGTGATAATAGATTCTATCTCTCCCTTGCTGCTTCTCATCATTTTGAAAGGTCATAAATACTAAGGTAGAAAAGCGTATCTCCAGACATTTTACATGCTTATGATTTAGGTTGGAGCCAGGGCATTTAGTTTCTCACTTTAGTTTGTATCAGGATTCAAACTTCATCATATTTGAGATAAGGATTTAGTAAACAACCTTGTCTAACTTTTAGAGGGACTTTCGCGAATGTGATTAGCATGATTATGTTAATTAGATTTAAAGACTTGAAGTTCCTAAACCTTACAGGACTATGTTTTATAATCCAATTTCTGACAAATTTAGTCATGACCAGAAATGGTTGTTAGATTAATGAAGATAATAGTTTGTTAATGGAATTGCCTAAGGCAGATAATTGAAGGCTAAAAATTTAGTGTGATAAGGAGCATGAAAATCTTGGTAACTTGTAATGTGGAAATTCATATACTGAATTATGCAAATAAAAGATTTGACGTAAGTGCTATTTCAACTCATCAGATGATACTTTTTCTTTGTATTTATTTATTTGTGTTTTTCTAAAGTCCTAAAATTATAAGTTTAGTACAGCAGTATCTTCCAATTTAGTCAGGATACCCAACTTGCTGTACTCAAGATTGTCTGACAAAATGAATTCAGTGTGAAGAATTTATGGCTGTCTAGCCCAAACTACAGCCCGTACGGGCACGTTTTACTTTCACTTCCAGGAACGACAAGGGCTTCATGGGCTGAGTAAATTGGTCTCAGAGGCCGCATCCAGCCCCCGGGCCTAACTTACTGGATCCCTGAACCATGTGATTGGCCCGTGGCCCGAAAAGTTTGGGCACCCTTGGTCTAGTCCCTACTCTGTAGATTTTGATGAGGCCCATCCTCATTTTTTATCTTGCCTTTTTAGAATTTTCACTAAACTGTGAGTTGTCTTTGTCGTACTACCACCTCTTTTCACATCATATTATGCCATGTTTCCCACTTTTGTTAAACTTTTCCTTCACCCTTCATCTTGTCAAACTTCGAAGGGTATTTTTCAGGTAGAAGTACTGCTGTCAGCAGCCAATTAGAACATTAAGCTTTTTGAGTGGGTAGAAGGGTCTGGTTTGGTTTAAACTAGTGGTTCCCAATGTGGGGCACATGCCTCACAGGGGGACTTCAATTCCCAGAAGTACATTGGCTGATCAGTGCTTTGGGGAACTGACTTAGGCTTTTGGGAATTGAAGTCCATAAACCACTGGTTTAACCCCATTGAAAAGGAATGCACTTTTAAAAAAATTTTATCGGTGTAATTGTGCTGTTTTCCTGCCTGTTTGATTGAATCTCTGTTGTCTTGCTTCTGCTTTTTTGGAATTGCATTGCAGCATAGAGGAAGAAATGTGTGTCCTCTGTGTTGCATTGCTAGCAGAATAAACATCAAACCCACAGGAATTTTGCAGCTTACAGCTAGCCTCAAGGCAGCTCTTGATGACATAGTGCAGGGGTGGTGAACCTTGGCACTCCAGGTGTTCCTGGACTTCAATTCCCAGAAGCCCAAGTGAGTACACCTGCTGATCAGGGTTTCTGGGAATTGAAGTCTAAGAACAGCTGGCATGCCAAGATTCACCACCATGGACTTAGTGTCTACAAGGAGGTAGGAGGGGGAACTGTGAAAGAAGGAAGTAGTAATGGCCTCTGTTTTTTTAATTTTTACCTTGTTATGCCTGAACAGAAAAGCATTGTGAACTCTTACCATGCAGGCAGCATAGTAGAAAAGGAAATTTTCTCCATTCTTTGTGAAATACAGTAGTAAGATACTGGGTGTCAGTCATATTTTTATTACTTTTAAGGGTCTTTTGGATGAGTGCCAGGGTGAACATGAATGAGGAAAATGAAATGAAGGTATTCAAAAGAGCTAGTGGCTTGTATGTTTAACTCAGTGGTGGGGTGTCAAAATTTTACTACCCCACCATGACATTATTTGAACTAATAATAAATAAATAAATAATAATAAATAATCATCACAGTGTGGGTGGAGCTAACATCATGGGCGGAACCAATGTCATGACATCATGATGTTGTGGGCAGGGCCAAAGAAAACAAATTAAAAAATAATAAAAAATAAAATAAAAATAAGCACACACACCTCAACCCACCTACCCACCCACCCACAACGCAAACCTGTAAATAAATTAAATAAATAAATAAATACAGTAATACCTCATATAACATTAGTATCGAATAACACGAAAATCGCATAACATCAAGGAATCTGGGGGGAAGAATTGCATCAGATAACATTAAGATCCTATGGGATGCTTCAGATAACAACCGCGAAAGCCTGTGTGGTTACAATGTATCTCTATGGATCCCATAGAGGATCAGATAACACGAAAAATCATATAACACGAAGACTTGTGGAACCAGGTTTTAGTGTTATATGAGGTTTTACTGTACATTAAAATACAGCCCCCCACTCAAACACCCACCCACCCACAACACAAATCAACCAGAGCTTTTAAACCAAAGCTTAAAGCTTATTTTGGCTAATCTTTCTCACACTAGGTCAGATGGAAGGAACTACAGAATGAACTCGCCACAAGATGGTTTCATTTTGGCACTTTTCAACTTTTGGTACTAAGTCTTTGCCTAACCAGTTCTCTAGGATATCTAGGGGAGCAGACTATAGGGAGCTTCGAGTTAGCAGCTTCTCTTCCTCCTCCCCGCTTGGGAGGACAGCAAGGAGGCCGTGCATACGCGCCAAGCACTATAGGCGTGCATGCATACCAAGTGCTTGGCGCACATGTGCAGTGGAGGAACCAGTGAAAAGGTAAGCCCCGAAGGTGGTTCCCCCCAAAAGCTGCAACCGGTTCTCCAGGACCCTGGGAAAAGTTACTACCAGTTCTGGAGAACTGGTGATAACCTGTTAAATCCCATCACTGGTTTAACTGAAGGATTGGTGCACAGAAGACACATAACCCAATAAAATCTCTCTCAAAAAAAAAACAACAACCCCATAACAACAGAAAAAGAGATTTATTATGCACATTGTTTATTATGTCGAAAAGAACATTGTGTCCAAAGCTTTACTGAGATAGTTGTCTTGACCAAAGTAATAATACTACCATTTTCATCAGCAGTGCATAAAGATACTGTTAAAATGTTGTGGCTGCCCATTTCTATTTGTGCTGTCTCTGATTCTAATATAAACCCCCTGATTTGTTCCCCTGATTCTGCTTACTAATCATCCCTTTTGGCTGGGCAGCAGCCACTGAAAAGAAACTACTTATAGCATTTACAGTCTATGTCATTCAGACTGGTTGCATCATTGTCTTCTTAACCCAAGGAGATGATTATCGGTAAACAGTGAGTCTGGAATGTCAGTTTCCAAGGTGGACAAAACTCAAGTCAAGCTCAGCTTCATCCAGTGACAGGAGCAATAGAGATAGATGATGTGTATTTACAGTCAAACCTCGCATAAAGAGCACGTCACTTAAAGAGTAACTTGCTTAAAGAGCAGAATTTTCTCTGAATGTTTGCTTTGCTTAACAAATAAAACCAACCAAAAACTCGCTTAACAAACAAATCAGGGTTCTCAATCTCCCCCACTAGAAGTCACAATTGGTCACTTACAATGGTGTTTCACTTAAAGAGCAAACTCACTTAAAGAACAGCCCTGTGGGACACATTATGCTCTTTAAGCGAGGTACAACTCTATTTATTTATTTATTTATTTATTTAATCAAACTTTTATGCTGCCCTCCTCACAGAGACCCAGGCCGGCTAACAAACTTTAAAAACACTTAAAACACAATAAAACATGGTATAAAAATCAGAATTAAAAGATTATAAAAATTAAAAGAGATTAAACAAGAGACACAGAGAGAGGGAGGGGTCAGATGAGCCAACAGACTGAGGCAACCGTCTGGCCCATACTCCACACATGCCCCGCCAGCCAGGTCTTAACCCCTTTCCTAAAGGGCAGCAGCTCCATCTGGAGATGCAGGTCACTTGGCAGGAGGTTCCATAGGGCCGGAGCAGACACGGAGAAGGCCCTCCTTCTAGTGTTAGCAAGTTGCACCTCTCTAGCCGATTGTACAACCAGAGAGCCTCTCCGGTCTGCTCTTAGGGCGATGCGGTCTCTTAAGTATCCTGGCCCACTACCATATAGGGCTTTAAAGGTGTAGTTATAGGTATGCTATAGTTAATTATTAAAGGCTGCTGCTGTCAATATTCCTTTGTTCATGCTAAAGAGGCTGAAAGCATGCCTTTAAATTTTATATATGTTACTTACATTTGTGTGTTCCCATATAAAACATTTCACAAGGTTTTTTCTAGAAGTTGTGATATAATATTTCCTACATTGTGCAAGATCAGCAGTTCGATTCACAAGTACTGCAGGACAGAATGAGCTCCCGTCTTTGTCCCAACTCCTGCCAACCTAGCAGTTTGAAAGCAAGAAATTGCAAGTAGATAAATAGGGACCAGTTCAGTGGGAACGTAAACAGCTTTCTGTGTCTCGTCATGCCTGCCACATGATCACAGAAACATCTGCAGAAGCAGACTGCTGGCTCTTCAACTTTGAAATAGAAGAGCACTAAACCCTAGAGTCTGATACAATTGGCTTTCGAGCAAGGGAAACCTTACATTGTGTATTTGCTTGTTGATTAATTTCAAAAGACTTGATACTTGAATCCCAGGCTTATTCTTTGGGCATATAGTACCAAAGTAGTGCTGATTTTACATATGTGCCCATTTTCCCTATGTTGGTGGTTATTTTCCTGTTGTTGTTCAGTTGCGTAGTTGAGTCCAACTATTTGCGACCCCATGGACTGCTGCACGCCAGGCACCCCTATCCTCTACCATCCTCCACAACCCGCTCAACTCTACACTCATTGCATCAACAATGCCATCTAGCCACCTCATCCTCTCCTTTTGCATTTGATTTTCCCCCGCATCAGTGCCTTCTCTAGTGAATCCTCTCTTTTCATGTGGTGGCCAAAGTACTTTAACTTCTTCTTCAGTATTTGTCCTTCCAATGAGTAGTCAGGATTGATTTCTTTTAGGATTGATTTATTTGATCTCTTTGCTGACCAGACGACTCTCAAAATTCTCCTCCAGCACCACATTTCAAAGGCATCTATTCTTCTGCATTCAGTCTTCCTTATTGCCCAGCTCTCACAACCACACATTACTACTGGGAATGCCATTGCTTTGACTATGTGTACTTTTGTTGGCAGGGTGATGTCTCTACTTTTTATTATGTTTCCTAGGATTCTCATAGCTTGCCCCCAAGAATTCATTGTCTTTTTATTTCATGGCTGCAGTCACCATCTGCAGTGATCTTGGATCCTAGGTAAAGTCAGTCACTGCTTCCATTTCTTCCTTTTCTGTTTTCCAGTGTGTGATAGGGCCGGTTGCCATTATCTTTTTTTTTTATGTTGAGTCTCAGGCCAGCTTTTGTGCTCTCTTCTTTCACCCTAATCAAGAAGTTCTTTAGGTCTTCTTCACTTTCTGCCATTAGGGTAATGTCATCTGCATATCTCAGGTTGTTGATGTCCCTCACCCCACCCAACAATTTTAATTCCAATGTGTGATTATTTTCCTAGTGACATTGATATACTCTTAGAGCAATGTCGTTTAGCAAACAAGAAGATCCTGCTTCAGGAACGTTAAGAGACTAATTTTTACAATGTAAGATGTTTTAAAAGATGAGGTGGAGACTGAGTAATTAATATTTGTTATTTAGATAGTCAGGTGGCTTCTTGTTTATTTTAGAGAAAAGGGGAGAATTCCTGGTGAAAGGGCAAGAGATAAAGCCAGAACAAGATATATTATATTTGTGGTGGTGAAGGGGCAAATGTGTATATTTAATTATATTGAAAGTAATCATTTGAAATTGTATAGAAATCCCACAGGTGGAGGAAACATGTAAAAATCAACACTTTATGTTTGTTTTTGTTTTAAAAAATCTTTTAAAAAACTAAAAGAAGAAAGGAAATATGATGTTCTTGTCATTTACCTGGAGGTTTTTTTTTAAAGAATGGCTGTAATAAAAATCTAGCAAGTATTTCAGTAAAAGAAGAATGCAAAATGTTCCCAACATTTTTCCATCTTCACAGGGGCACATTTATTTCGGATATATAGTATACATAATTTCTTCCCTCCAAATTTACAGAAGATAGGATATTTTGGCAGGTAAATGCTTTTCAGAAGTTGATAATTACTAAGTTAGCCGTATCTGATTATTATTTTATAATGCAATCAAAATGACTTTTTCTTTAAAAGTAATTTTGGTTGTTGAACTAGTTATGTAAGCCTGTATGCTTGTAGTTTCCCAATCAGCTTCCTTTTCCATTTTTACTTAAATATATCTGTGGGCAGCGGAAAGCAAAATACCTCCAGTAATTCATTGTACAGTATAGGCATAGGTATAATAATTTCAGTATAATTTAAGCCCACCCACATACATAGGACCACAGTGGAGTAATGGAGTTGGAATGTAAATATAGCTGTTGAAAATATAGTTTTTACTATTTCAAATGGTTTCAAACCAACATCAATACACAACTGTTTAGAATATCTGACTATAAACAATGTATTTAGTAAAATAGCCATTGTTCTTTTGTGTGAGATTCTTGGAGGACCATAACATTTCTCTGAGTAGAGGAGTAAAAACTGTTCCTAGAGTTTTACAGCTCACTTTGCTCAGTAAGGTTCCTACTAATCTTCCATCTGTGCTTGATTTTCTTTCTGGCAAAGACAAAAAAAAAAGGTCAGAGTAGTTACAAGTTAGTTATTGTAGTGTGTGTCAAGTCCCTTCAAGAGTTGCCTTAAACCTCTATTATTTTAAGGTGATAACACCACATTATTGATGTAAAGAAGAATTGAGAACAAGTCTTGCAGCTATTTGAGACAATGGAAGCAGGGATCAGTTAAGTTTTTAACTATCAAATTGGTATAAAAATTAAATGAGGGGGGTTAAATTTAATTCCATTAAAAGTTAACCCAGGTCAGACAGATGCTCTTCACAGTAACAGTTAACTAGTAGCCATATATTTTCATACAGATATCAGCTAAATATTAATTGTATCTATTGGTGTTTGAGATAAAATACTGACTCAAATCAATAAAAGCCTTATAAAGGATACTGCTGGTTGTGGAAATATATTTTTCTACCAGATGTTGTGGAATAAATCCTTGATCTGCAGTTAATCATCTCATTCCAAAACTTACCCGTTCTTCCTCTAAAACATTTTCTTATTCTTACCAGTCCAGTAATTCCAGTAATTTCAGATGCAAATGACTTACATGCAATTTAGAAATAATATTCTGTATATGATTGAATTACGTTTGGCAGAATAAATTGTCAATTCCTTCCTTGTTTTCTCTAAATTTGGGTAACGGTGACTAATTCCTGGTTTTTGGATACATACTGCATAATTAATCCATGCGAAAAAGCACTACAAGGGTTAGAGCCCATAACTCTAGATTGTTTTTTATGGGGTGTTTCAATTGTACAGTTTGCTCTGTACAATTTTCTGTTACACAAAAGTGCCATTTGCCCCCTTCAGACAAGCTTCATTATATTTTGAAGCGTTGTCAAGGCTTGCTAACTTTATCTTCTTGCAATTTTTTAAAAGAGAAAATAGTTCTGTATTCACTTCAATGCTAGTTGCTGTGCGACTGTGTGAGTGCCACTGCCCCCACCCAGAGAATGGGCAGCAAGCGAAACCTCTCCATTAACTGTCTGAACTCTGGTGACGCAGTGGTTAAACTGCTGTGTTGCATCCAAAAGTGGTGAGTTTGATCCTGACCAGTGATCAAGTTTGAGTCAGCCTTCCATCCTTAGGAGGTCGGTAAAATGATTATTCAGCATATTGCGAGCAAAATGCTAATTACCTGTAAACCACAAAGAGGGTGCACTAAGCGTGATGGGGAGGTATATAAGTGAAATTGCTATTGCTCGTTGCTGTTAAACTGAAGTTTATTGACACAGTAACAGGAAGAAGGAAGAACAGCACCTTCCCAATTTGTCTGACCATCAGGGAGATTGAGTTCTTAACAGTAGCTAACCCTCCAATAGTTCAGTCCACCCTAGACCCCGAGTTAGCTCCAATGGCCCTGTCTGGCATATCTTAAAGTCCCATCCCAGCCTGCCAATTGTACAAGGAGGGCTTCTATTATCAAGCTCCAGCCATGGATTGGAAGAGGGGGGAGCTGACTGCTCCTGGAGGTCATGCTGCTATTTCTTTTGTCTTTGTGTATCCAGAGTTGCCACTTGGTAGAAGTAAGGTTGATGGGGTCGCCAGAGGGTGCAAGGATGGCTTGCAAGGTATCAGCTGAAAGACCTATCTTATGCAGCCTCCCGTGTAGTAGCCAAATCTGTATGAAGGAACCCATCCAGGTGTCCTTGGTAGAGGCCAGTGATGGCACACATTGGTTCTCTAGCTGTTCTTGAACTTCAATTCCCAGAAGCTGTGATCAGCAGGAGTGCTGACTTGGGCTTCTGGTAATTGAAGTCCAAGAATACCTGGAGTGCCAGGTTTGCCATCACAGGTATAGGCATTCCTCACCATTTCCTCATCATTCAGGGCTGTCTCTGATTCATCCAGCAAATAAGCCAAGGTCCTTTCTTCCTTGGACCTGGTGGTCCCTGGGTCATCATTCCTGACTCTCCCACCTCTGTAACAAGCAATTTTTCTTTTCCCTCAACAGCAACCCTCAGGTGTCTACATATTCATGTCCCCACTTCCTCATTCAGGTGGCTCTCATCCCCAGTCTTCACCTTCCTTTATGAGGATGGCTGCACCACTTCTGGTGGTTCACTAGCTCTGATGGTTGCTCTATGGGGAAAGGACAGATGGAGCACCAGGAGTGACCTCCTCACAGATTGTAACCCCTATAATCCCTCAATACTAACTATATTAGTTGTGACTTGTATCAAAGGGGAAGATTCCTGGGTGGTTTTGTTTTGTTTTGGTTTTTGTCTCTAGTTCCTTAATGTCTTCTCTCCTACAACCCAGTGATGGGATGTTACCGGTTCGGACCAGTTCGCCCAAACCGGTAGCACCTCATCAGGAGGGGTTACCAGGGGGTGGTGGTAAAACCCCAGATGACCTGTTCAGTCGCCTCTCCAGCCACCTCCAAAAATGTATTTCAGGGCAGCCAAAATGGCTGTGTTTCGGCATGAATATAACAAAAACGCCATAGACAATACAGTACATGTATTCTGCTCACTGGAATATAAGAAGTTCCAGGATGAAAGTGAAGTTAGGATCTTGGAATGAATGAGGGCTTGCGTCAGTGAGGAAGAATCCAAAATAAAGTAGAAGAAATGAAATGGCTGAAGGCAAGATCTTGGTCAGAATTACAGCAAGGTAGAAAAAGGTATTTGCATACTAGGTCTTTTGGAGGTACTGGGATAATGATGCACACTTCCATTACAAATTCAAATAGATGTACAATTTATTTGATGTACATAAAAGAGCCAGTAGTTAAATAAGTGATGAACATATTGTAAAAAAGAAAATTTTAAAAGGTCATCAGTAAAAAGCAGACAGCTGAAGAAGGAAAGCAATCACACTTATATACTGCCCCATAGCACTCAGTGCACTCTCTATGCGGTTCACAAGTTAATTAGCATTTTGCCCCCAACATGCTCCAAATTTTATGACAAGAAATGTTGTTAAAGATCCAAATTGAACATATGGACTGAAAAATAGAAATACAGTACAGTACCTAGAAATTTGGCTGAACGGAATAGAAAGAGAATAGAGGTAGCCCTAGATTATCTTCATTAAGATAAAGAAAGTAACATGCAACAAGTTTTATTGTAAAGCATGTATATGTGCTTGATTGTGCTATATGATGAGTCATAAACTTGAATGGAGGTCACTGTAAAGAAAGAAGCATTTTGAAATGTGAATTTATTGTGCGGCACTAAAATTCTGTTGGATCAAAAGAGTGGTTCTTGTGCAAAGTAATAAAGAGAATGCATAAAGACCAGGAAATCAAGACGCTTATGAAAGGAGGAAAGCTGGAATGAGTTGCTTATATGACAAGAAAAATATAATTGATCATCAAAGCAAAAGAAATGGTGAAAGCAGCAAAGAAAGGAGATTGTTGGATGAAAAACCTTAAAGATTGGTTAATATAGCACAAAATATAGCAGCAGGTAGAGTTTTGGCTCACAATTAAATTTTATTTTTACCAGTATCCAAGTTGATATTGCTGCTGTTATTGTTTTTTTGAGTGATTTTCATATGTAAAGGAGTTGGGGGAAACATGGAGAAAGGGCAGCAATACCTACTGTCAATAGCAGGTGACATGAGGAGACACCATCCATTGTTACTTTTTTTCTGTCTATGTTGACAGCTTATTAAAACAATGTTAGTAAAGCCAGAGTCACCTTTCTTGGCAGAGTATTCTTGCCACCCTCAAAACAACTAAACAATGATTATATGTAATTGGCATTGAGCAGATTAAGAATGATGCCCACTGAGACTGCCCTTAAATGTGAATAGTGTATTTATTTATTTATTTATTTATTTATTTATTAGTTCAAAATTATATTGCTGCCCACTCACCGTAGCAACTCAGGGCGGCTTACATTATGTTATAATACAATATGTTGATAGGGGCACAGGGGGAGGGGCAGCGAAGTCCTCAACCAGCCCTGGCTGCTTCTTCCCCTGGCCATTGGTGTTGGCACAGGGGCGGCGGCGGCGAAGTCCTCAACCAGCCCTAGTTTCTTCTTCCCCAGGCCGTTGGTGTGGGCAGTATGGTATCAGTTCTACCATAGATCATTTGACATATTCTTTTAAGGCTTTAAGTATAAGCTTGATAATGCTGTACAAGATGGCAAGCATAGTGTAGGATTCTTTTCTGGTTCTTTTTAGATACTGCCACTGCTCCCGCCCCCGCCCCCCCCGGCCGCCCCCCGGTGTGGCAGAACTGTGCATTATATACAAGTGTGGCTACCATCAGAATCAACAACACTACCTTAGTTTCTTTTGCTTTTCCAGCCAGATGACTGGAGTAGGGCAGGCAAAGAAGTGGAATAATAGTGAGGCAGGTTTGGGTTTTTGAAAGCCAAACACAACACAGTACAATACCGTGATCTATTGATCTATGTCTAACTTTTGCTCCAGATGTCATTTATTTAACTCAAGGGATGAAAGGTTACTTGGATTAGTTCTCTTGGATTATATTTCCCAGAATCTTCCAGCTAAGATGCCACTGATCCTACTGGGTAGAAGATACTGAGAGACGTACTCTCAAAGTAAGTTTGTCAAATTCTGGTTTTGATTTACCCAGGTTTGGCACCAGTGAAGTGTGTTGAGAGGAGACTATTCTGTATGAAACCTGAAATATCTTTCTTTATGTCAGAGCATTACACAATTTAAAATTATGGACATACAGTATATAAAATAGCGGTAAAATTCAATACTAAGTAAATATTGGGATAATTGGACTATTTTTTTGACCAGAAGTGAGGTACTTTAGTAGCATTATGTCAGCCATTTTGTGGTCATAAAAAAGACCATTGGGTCATTTTGCTCATCTGCAAGTTTATAATGCAATGCTTCTGGGTAGAAAGGATTAGCTGGCTGCATGCTGTTGACCAAGAGTTTCCTGACTTTACTCACAATGCTTTCCATTCTTCAGGGAGGATCTTTCTATGTCCCACCTGAAAAATGATCAGGCTTTATTCTCTTTCCCTGAACTCTACATCACAGCTTGAGAGGTGCTTTGATTTAGTATCTCTCCCCCCCCCCCCCGTTAGATCTCTAGTATATACTGTGTTGCCTCAATGCAAAATGAATCATTTTTTTAATGTTGAAGTCTGCTGCTGCTGCTGCTAGAAATGGATGATGACTCAATTAGCTCTGGGCATGTGTGCCTTATTATGTAGTATTGCTGTCATCTGTTCTTCTGACAAAAAGAACTCAAACGGCTTTCAGCCTGAGCAGGCTTTATTCTGCTTTTCTACTTCATTCTACAGACATCTTCAATTAATCACAGAAATGTATATTCCTTGTGTAATGATAAGAGTTTAGTGTAATGATAAGAGTGTAATGATAAGAGTTTAGATATGTAAACAGAGAGTGGTGTCATTAGATCCTCTGACTAATGTCAAGAGAAACGAAATGGGAACTGAGGATATTTGCAGTATTGCTTTATGTTGACCTGAAATCACAACTCTAAAATGTTGCTGAGGGTGGTAAGATTCAGGGTGGAGGGGGAGTTAGTTAAGTATGGAGGGAGAATTTGCAGTGCTGTCATTCTGAAATCAATAGTAGGTGATATCTTTATTGGTCTATTTAAATATTAAAAGCAAATGAGCTTTCCAGCAGGACCTTTCATCAGGTTGGTCATTGGAGAGCGTGGGAAAGGAAGATGAATTGATCCTGATCAGATGTTGTCATGTTAGGATTTGAGTTACAATGATGTCCCAAAATATAGACTCCAGCCTTGAGGTATCAGGCTTCACCTTAGGCAGTGTAGAATCAATTGTTGTTTTCTGTGTATGTAGACAGAGTGTTGCCAGTCATTTGATACATTCCCCAGTGCCTGCTTTTGAACAAAAAACAAAATACCCTTTGGCTAGGAGTAAAGGGATACAGAGACATAGCAAACCCTCATACAGAGGAGATGGAGACTGAGGTTGATTGACACACTATTCAAAATAGGTTAGTTGGAGCCAAATTATCTTAACATAGCAGAGAAGTCTTTTTTGAGTGATTGTAGATTGTCTGGTGT
The DNA here is from genome assembly GCA_030440675.1 of Furcifer pardalis. Lineage (NCBI taxonomy): Eukaryota > Metazoa > Chordata > Lepidosauria > Squamata > Chamaeleonidae > Furcifer > Furcifer pardalis. The sequence goes on from CP126894.1 coordinate 24,372,892, forward strand.
TTCTTAGCTGTAGGCATATGTCTTTATGAAAATTATTTTTTACAATTAATGTACTTTTTGTTAATTATCCAATGGGACATATGTTTTTTCATGACCCCATAATGATGAAAGTCTTTCAAAACTGATTGGAACAGTTGTCTGTTGCCTCACTCTGCCTAAAATCAAAGCATAGTTATAACTGTTGTTGTCGTAGTCGTAGATGATGACAAAGAACACCATAACCAATTTGTAACAACTTTATATGTATTGTATTCTGTGCAATAATTTTGGGATACCATTCCAATTGTGTGGCTGTTATCCACTAGCCACTGAATGTTTAACGTGAAGAGGAATGTAGCTCTGTGTTGGAGACCCTGTTTTTGTGCCAAAAACTACAAGTTGGGATCCTGGTCTCTTTGTTGAAGGCTTTGGCATTGTGGCTTTGATTTTAGGCAGAGTGAGACAGTTGCCTCAGTTGCTGTTGAGGGAAAAGAAACTGTTTTGGGAACCCAGAAAGATGGCACTGATAATGACTATGACAGTTGTCTGTTGCCTCACTCTGCCTAAAATCAAAGCATAGTTATAACTATTGTTGTCGTAGTCGTAGATGATGACAAAGAACACCATAACCAATTTGCAACAACTTTATACGTATTGTATTCTGTGCAATAATTTTGGAATACCATCTTCAAAGTACTGTACTGGTGGAAACACAAACCTGAAAGTGTGGTTGAGAATGAGGATAAAACAGTTGAGATCTTGTGTGACTTTAAAATCCAAACTGATAAGAAGCTTGAATACAACATTCAAGACATCATTGTGGTTGGGAGAAAATTGGTTAAGTTGATTCATGTTGTGATCCCAGCTGAGGGCCAGGTGGAAGAAAAAGAGATTGAAAAGTTCAGGATCAAGCTTTGAGAACTGAATTACAGCATCTCCGGGAGAAAAGAGCATCAGTGATACCAATAGTGATAGGAGTGCTAGGACCAATCCCAAAAAGGTTGAAAAAACATCTGAGTATGATTGTCATGGATAAGATCACACTAGAATAGTTTCAGAAAGTAAAGTAGTACAGTACTAGTAGTTACCAGCTATATTATCAGGTGATATCTCACTGACTCTTAGTTCCACAAGTAGGATCTGAGTAGTGAGGTTTCAAACCTACAGTCTGAACATTTGATAAACCATGTATACCTTTGATAGTAGTAGTAATAGCAGTAGTAGATCATTTTTTTTTTGTTTTCTTACTATCATAGGTGGGAAGAAGGAATTGTAGGGTATTCTCCATCTGGTAGCAAAAGAAACATGGCCAGGAATCGCCACTATATGCAGCATCACTTGGCAGTGAACTATACTTGAATCCTTCCATTTCATGCAGCAAAATTTGTTAGACTGGCACTATATGTTGGTTTATGGACTTGGAAACAAATTAGCATTTTAAAGGACTGCTGTCAGACAATAGATGGGACCAAATTGATTAATAGCCTGACAAAATAAACAAACATTTAAATATGTTTGTTTGTATTGTTGTTTCTGCCTATTTTAAGGAAAGTAGCGCTCTCTCCCATAGAAAACAGACTGGTGTTGAATTTGAGTTATTTATGTGTGCAGAATATGCTTGTGAAGAAAAAAAAGAGGAGGGTTTACTTTTGTTTTCTTCCCTTTTATAGAGAAGATATTAGAAAATTATTTTAGATTAATACACTTGGACCCATGACTAGTTGATATTGATAGCCTTTCTGTATAAAGTTTAGCACTGTAAAAAGAGCTAGAGAAAGTAGACAAATTGTACAGATTGGATATTATAATGAATTGTTTTCTTCATTTTGCATTTCTGTGGTCCTTTGAAAAGCAGGAACTTTTATTTTTTTTGTCTTTTATTCTCAGTGGGTGCTGTATTCTCCTGAACCCTTTCAGTTAAGAGATATTTGCCCAGTCAGACTCTGTAAAAAGGCTGGTAAACCTTCACACTGAAATTTCCTTCCCTGGCCCTTTTTAGCTGTTTCAGTTGTAACTAAAATTGATAATTAAATGGGCTAACTGTGTAAGATTGGAAGGTTAAAAGGAAATGCTGTTTGTTGGATTTTTTACTCTTCCCTTACATTCAGTAGTGGTATTGTTCAGAGCTTGCCCTCTGTAAAACGGAATCTGGGTGGCTCTTCTATCACAAAGGAAGGGTTATATGCCACCTATTATCACTTGCTGCACTTTGACTCCACCGTCAGCTGCAGCAAATATTAAATAGGGGTGCTTGTGTGGCTTCTGGGTTGGGGAGGCAGAAAAGAGAAACTTTCTGAATGGGCTGTGAAGATAAGGAGACACATAGAGTTGATTGGTTTAGTTTTGAGGTGATACACACACCGTAATTCCCATTTTTTTGTTCAGTCACACAGTCTATTCCGACCCTTTGTGACCCATGGACTATTGCCCACCAGGCACCTCTGTGCTTCACATATTCCTCAGCCCGTCCAGCTCTGTGCCCATTGCATCTATAATGGCAGCTAGCCATCTCATTTTTGGCCACCCCCTTTTTTGCCCTCCACCTTTCCCACCATCAAGGCTTGCTCAAGTGAATCCTCTCTTCTCATTTGATGTCCAAAATACTGTAGCTTCATCTTTACTATTTGACCTTCTAAGGAGCAATCAGCGTTGATTTATTTTAGGATCTGCTTATTTGTTCTCCTCGCTGTTCAAGGGACTCTCAAAACTCTCCTCCAACACCACATTTCAAAAGCATCTTTTCTGCACTCAGCTTTCCTAATGGTCTAGCTCTCACAACCATACATTACCACCGGGAACACCATTGCTTTGACTATGCGAACTTTTGTTTGCAAGATGATGTCTCTACTTTTAACTATATTTCCATATTTGCTTGAAATAAGAAGGCTAGCTGTAGTGTATATTTACTTTTTTCTAGGATTCTACTTGCTATCTTTTTCTAACCAGACATACATATTTTTAATAAAAGTGTGTGTCGATATGACTTTCAGAATGTTGGAATTTCTAGTTGTCAGGTAGCTGTACATGCATTAAACTCTGTGTTCTATATCAGTCACTTCCTCTTTAAAAAAATCTCTCTTATAAGATAGCTGAACTTATTATAATGCTTGGAGCCCACAGATGCTTAGATGGACCATCAATTCATATGTTGTGAAGGAAGTCAAAAAGATTTAAAGCATACCCCTTTAGAATTCCTTCAAGACATCATATCACTTGTGCGTGTACACCTTGCTACTTAACTGACATATTTTATAGAGGCATGGTTTACTTGGTGTCTCAGTACTGACAGATTTCACATTATAGTGATACAGTGGTACCTCATACAACAATTTTAATCCATTCTATGCGGCTTGTTGTACGAAACAATTGCTATACAATGCATGTATCGTATAGCGATTTTTCCTATGGGAGGCATCGTACAACTTTTTTTTGCTAAGTGGGTTTTCCCATTGAAAAATTGTTGTACGGTTTTTTCATTGGGAAAATTGTTATGTGGGACACCATTCTCCCCCCCCCCAACCTAATTGTTATGCAAATTTGTTGGTATACGGGCAATTGTTGTAGGAGGTTCCACTGTATGCAACCATTTTATCATCTATAACCAGCCTTCTGGAAATGGGCATTTCCTTACTTTTGGTGGTGTGGTGTGGTTCTTGAACTGTTAGGAGCCAGTGTTCCCCCAGGGCTGCCACTATGATGATAAATAGCATTACTTTGACTAACATCTTTCAAAGCCTAGAAGAATAAAGGCTTTCAGTCTAATAACTTTGATGCAGAACCAGAATACTGTAGCCACAGAGAGTACACCTATGTCCTATGTTTATGCTTTGTTATCATTTGTAAAAGATTTCCACCTATCAGGAACATTATGGTACAATGACTTTGCTCAGCTTGAGAGCTAGCTAATTGTTTTGCAGTAACATTTATAAATCTCAATTTTAAAAGAACTTTCATTTTTAGAGCTAAATTGTCCATACACCCCTTAATATTCTTAGTACTATACATTATAAATACTAAATATCATACCTTGATGTTAGGATTAGCAGCAAAGCACTGAATTGTAGAATTTGTGGAAATATGTTAGAGTTCCAAAAATCTGACACTCGAGTGAAAGCTATGGAAAACAAAAAATAATTTTACCTTAGTAGGTGTTTATCATGAAGTATTTGGTCTGATCTGGTGTTTTGGCAGTGAAGGGTTTGATTAGGACATGATAGAAGATCATGAAGTGTGCTCATGAACTCCATATTATGTTAAACTTTAATTCTAAACAGAGCACAACAAGTTAGATGTTAACCACTTCAGGATTAAGTATCAGATGTTTTTTGTTTAACTTAATTCAAGATTCCATTCTGTACTCTAGGACAGCTACGAGATCAGAAAATAAACGTTGAACATTTATATAGCAGTTCTTGTAGACTGGTTTAGTTTCAAGGAGGCACACACACAGTGGGTTTATACCATATGCCTATGTAAAAAGTGAAATAGGCTAGAGTAGATAGTTCAGTGATTTAGGTATCTGGCTGCTGAGCACGTTGTAGAGACCCAAGTCAGTTACCAAACTTTGTTAAAACCACCACTGACAGAAAAAGTATGGATTGGGCTGTAATTGCAGGAGCCAGATAGTACAAGGGAAGGAGTGATTGTATAAGTAGAGCTGAGAAATCGTTGTCAGCCCCAGCTTTAGACACACTTCAGATTTGTGTTGCCTTTCAGAGCAACCAGCCCAACAGCATTTTCATGGCCACAAAACTCCATCAGCAAGCCTTAATTTAAAAACTTTTCACCCCTCACTGTTCTTTTCTTTTTTGATTGCTTTTTGTCTCCGGTTGTGGAGCTATGCAGTGAAAAGACTCTTTTGAGATGAAATGTTTCAAATGTACAAAAATACTTTGAAGAGAGATTTTGCAAAGAACAAGATGCAGAGAGGGGGTGCAGTTCCAGCCAAGAAGAAACACTGCCTCATTGTTTGGCTCAGTAGAGGGTCATCACAAATGTCCTGCAGACTGCTTCGAACTTCTAACAGGGCAGATACTTCTGTTGAAAAAAAGTTTCAACAGTTTCTTTCCCTCCACCCACCCACCCTGGTTTTTTTTAATGCCACTATTCAAAGAAAGGTAGAATTGCTTCAAAATCTGAACAATTTAGAAATGTTTACTTTTTTTCAGCGCTGAGAGCACAGAGACCCTTCTGAGAGAAAGTTAAACTGTGTAATAATTGGTCAACACTGTTAATTTTTATAGTTAAGGGCTATGTTTTTGGAGAGCTTGTTAGAAATCCGCTTCCATCTTGTGGTGCAGCTCCTTTGCCTAACTCAGGTAGCTTTGTGTAGGAGCTTTCCTTATTCTAGCAGCTAGAATAAGAATTTAAAAAAGCAATAAAACAAATATTTGCTCCACTGGCATAAGCAGGTTCCCATAGCTGATCAGTTTCCCTCACGTAACTTGCATTGCACAGTTATATTTTGAAAGACTTGCATGTCTCTAGATTGGTGGTTTCCAACATGGGGCCCACACCCCACAGAGGGACTTCAGAAGACTAAGTCTGTACATTGGCTGATCAGTGCTTTGGGGAACAGACTTGGGCTTCTGGGAGTTGAAGTCCAAAAACTAAAGGCTGGAAAACACTGCTCTAGATAGAGAAATATAAGCAATATTGTTTGATGCACTTGTCCTGCATTTCTCTTTATCCTTAGGGTATAGATTTGTCAGTTGAAAGGTCCTTATGCTAAAACTGAATAATGTGATATTTTAAAGCTGTGATAACCAAATTACACTGTGTTGACTCTGTGTTATGTATTTTCCATCAGAATGGAGTACTGCATATAGGAAGCATAACAGACATAGCAACCTTGTCCAGTGTACTTGGATTACAAATTCCATGGCCCTGCTAGAAGACCTACTTTGTTGGTCTGTAATGGTGGGAGTTGTAGCGCAGAAAATCTGGAGGATGAATATCTGGAGAAGAATACTCTGTTTTAAAAAAAGATTATTGACAATGATGTAGGAAAGCACATGTGAAGACTGCATTTTTTGATAGTGTACACTCACACATTTTCTTTAAAATCTAATTCTGAGGTTGCTGGAGGGGCATATTCCACTTCCAGAAGTCATCTGCATTTACTGAATTAGCATAAGAATGCTGATATAGCTGAGATAAAATAAAAGATAACAAAGGCAACAGCGTATCTGTGTTTTTAAATTTAAATTTTAAAAATTATGTTGTATTTTGCCTCATATTCGGTGACCTTGTGGTTTTCCACTTTACAACTGGCTTTGCTCATCAGAAGTCCCTGAAAAGACTTCCATACTTATTGTGTACTGTATTATATTATGTTTAATTTTATAGTGCTGTTGGTGAAAATATTTTAATCTGTTGTACACCATCTAGAGTGGGAGAATACCCTAGATGGTCAGGATATAAATGTAATTAATAAATAAAATAAATAAGTGGTTTACTAATCATCAATATAAAGCAGCTTCATTATCTTGATTTCATTAACTGTTTGTAACTTTTATTTATTTGCATTTATACCCCACCTAGTGCAGTCACTAATAAGGGCAATTTACAGTACATTCAACATTCAATAAAAAAGAAACCTTGCAACCAATAACCAGTATCATAAAACAAAGTACTGTATGTATAAAAATGCAATAATAATCATCCCAAAAATAACCCAAGTTCCAATATCAAGAAGCATCAAATAATCATAAGACCATAATATCCATAAAATAATATTCATAGTAAAAGATGATCAGCAGAAGTAAGAGGATATAATAACAATAAACATTGGTGGTTTATGACTTATAATCGAACATCACTTGGAAAATGGCCTTCTAGTTGGAACAAGCACCACTATAAAAAGTTCATAGAGGAGACTCACATTTTCAGGTTTGCCTCATGGATAGGTATTTCCTGGAGAACATCTTTTATGTCTGGGATTGAATTTTCTTAGAGATTGCAACCGGAAAGTACAGATATATTTTCTTCAACAAACCTGTTCTTTCTTTTGTATATCTCCCTGCAGCTTGATCTTACCAAACCAATAGAAGATCAGGGTCCACTAGATGTGATCATACATAAACTGACAGATGTCATAATTGAAGCTGATCAAAATGACAGCCAATCCCTGGAGTTGGTTCATAGATTTCAGGTGAGTAATGTTGCTAATCAGGAACTGTGGTGGCTCAAGTGGTTAAGATGCTGAACTCACTGACTGGAAGGTTGGAGTTCGATTCCCGGGTACTGCATGATAGAGTGAGCGCCCATCTTTGTCCCAGCTCCTGCCAACCTAGCCGTTCAGAAGCAAGAAATTGCAAGTAGATAAATAGAGACCACTTCAGTGGGAAGGTAAATAGCATTTTATTTATTTATTTATTCACATTTATATACTGCCCTCCTCACCGAGGCGACCCAGGGGAACCCATGCACTCCGGTGTTGAGGCATGCCTGCCACATGTCCATGGAAATGTCTGCAGACACAGACAGCACTAGCTCTTTGGCTATAAACAAAGATGAGCACTGAACACTAGAGTCAGATACAACTGGTTTTCGAGCAAGGGCGATCTTTACCTCATGTTGCTACTTACTATGATTTATGGCAGAGTAGACACAAAAGGATGGAGACTTGTTTTTATCAGCATTGATTTCTTTTCTTAAACCACTTCTACTTTGCTTTAGTAAATCAACGCCATGGTCTTCTGCAAACAATTCTTGCAGTGTATATAAAAACAACAGCAGGAAGTGACAGAACACATAACCAAATGTTTCCCAACATGGGGGCATACCCCCCACAGGGGGACATCTATTCCCAGAAGCCCAAGTCAGTACATTGGCTGATCAGTGCTCTGGGGAATTGGCTTAGGGTTCTGAGTACTGAAGTTCAAAAACTAAAGGTTGGGAAACACTGGTTTAAACCCAATGAAAAGGAGTACTTTAAAAAAAACTTTATCGGTGTAATTGTGCTATATTCCTGCCTGTTTGATTGAGTCTCTGTTGTCTTGCTGCTGCTTTTTTGGAGTAGCAGTGCAGCACAGAAGGAGAAATGAGTGTTCTTTGCATTGCATTGCTAGCAGAATAAACATCAAACCAGCAGGAATTTTGCAGCTTACAGCTAGCCTTAAGGCAACTCTTGATGACATGGTGACTACAAGTACAGTAAAACCCCGACTTACAAATGCCTCGAATTACATAAAATCCAACTTACATAATTATTTTGTGCTAAAACCATGTCATAATTTACGTAAATGTCCCAATTTACATAACACAATTTCCTGTGGGTTTCCTTCAAGCTACATAAAAAGTTCATTTCTCTAAGGGTTTGCTTTGATTTACATAAACATTTCATTTTTTTCTATGGGTTTACTTTGAGTTACATAAAAAAAGAATTTTTCCTATGGGTTTGCTTTGAGTTACATAAAAAAATCAATTTAAACAAAAGCCTACAGAACAGACTTTTTATGTAAGTAGGAGTTTTACTGTAGGTGGGAAGGAGAACTGTGAAAGAAGTGGGAGTGGCCTCTGTTTTTTACTTTTACCTTGTTATGCCTGAAGAGAAAAGCATTGTGAACACTTACCATGGAGGCAGCATGGTCGAAAAGGAAATTTCCGCCATTCCTTGTGAAATAGTGAGATACTGAGTGTCAGTCATATTTTCATTATTTTAAGACTCTTTTGGATGAGTGCCAGGGAGAACATAAATGAGGAAAATGAAATGAAGGAATTCAAAAGAGCTTGTGGCTTCTGTGTTTAACTGAAGGATGGTGCACAGAAGACACAAACCCCAAAAAAGTATCTCCTACCAACCTAGCAGTTTGAAAGCAAGAGATTGCAAATAGATAAATAGGTATTGCTTCACTGGGAAGGTAACAGCTTTTCATATGCTCCAGTGTCCTTGTGCCTGCCACATGACCATGGAAGCATCTACTACACACAGGGACAGTGCTGGCTTTTTAGTTATAAATGGAGCTGAGCACTATACCCCAGAGTTGGCTTTCGAGCAAGGATGACCTTTACCTTTAATAATTATTACAGATGATTAATTGTAGTTTAGAAAATACTAGTTTCATCATTTCCCCAAAAAGTAAGACAGATGAAATTAAAAGTGAATTATAATTTGTTAGTTTGCTTATTACATTTATTTATTTATTTATTTATTTATTTATTTATTTATTTATTTATTTTTCATACTTCTATACCGCCCTCCATGCCAGGGCGACCCATTTGATTCATTACAGTTATATTTAAGTCAGTTTTGAGAACAATACACTTTAAACTTGGTTACTATCTAAGAAGAAAGAAGTTGCTTAAATAACCCAAAACCTGTGAAGACTGCTTACATAACAAAATTAATACCTTTATTAAATCTCTTGAAAAGTTACAAACAAGTGAGCTTTGGAGTTCTCCAGAATTCTTAATAAAGCATAGACCAGGGGTTCTCAACTTTTTTCAGCCACAGGATAGACTATGTCCCCTCCCCCCAACAGCTTAGTGGGCCAGACTGATGGTTGCCCCTGCCGTAAATGCTGTCATAAAATGCATCCATGGCTGTCGTAAATGCATTTATGATGGCCGTAAATGAGTCTGTGGGCCAGATCCGGCCCACAGGTCGTAGGTTGCAAACCCCTGAAATAGACAGTGCAAAATTTGGGGATAGAAAAGAGATAAAGCCTCCATGTAACAAAGACTGATTAAATAAGAGATTATGGAGGACAGAGGTGCCTGGCGGACAGTGGTCCATAGGGTCGCAAAGGGTCGGAATCGACTGTGCGACTGAACAACAAAAATTTGTTGATTTTCAGAGGAGGAAGAAGAAGGTTTAATTGCAGATAATTAAAGATATCTTATGCCAACCAACAAAGGAAATGTTTTGCAAACAATGTCTCCATTGAATTAAACAGCCTATTTAGTGGTTCACTATCAAATTTCGGTGGCAAAACCATGGCAGGTTTTTTAAAAAATAAAATGTAACAAAAAAGAGGACATGGGGACTGCATTTATCTGCTTTTGCTGTATAGCTATAAAAGTACCTAATCTGTCTTTTGAATAATTATTTTGTGGATTCTCTGTTAAGAGTATGACCCTAACATGGATTATAAATATGTTAAATAAATAAATTCAGTACGGTCTGGACAGTTCTAGTAATAATATTCTTAGAATGTTGCAATATTTGCAGGAAAGGGAAAGTTGAAGGTTAATGAGGTCAGGCAGATGAAGTCATGAATTTGTTTCATTTGAAAATACAACACACATGAATCGTTCCTTTCACTATTGCTTGAGTTTCTTTTGGGAAACGTGATTTGATCTGGATGTTAAGAACTGATACTTTTGCAAGTTCTGAACATGGGATTTTATATTGCTGAACATTTTCCTTACTTTCCTTTTTTTTACTAGATGGTACCTAGGGGGACGTACTTCAAGGTGAAGCCTAATTAAAGGGAAAAAACTGTTCAAGTGAATATTTATGATTAGGCAATCTTCACATTTGAGTCAGATTTTTTGAATTTTTGAATTTATGCTCTTGTAGCTTTAAAATGCTCGTTCTTGGTGGTATAAGCTCAGAGTATTAAATAGCTGCACTGAAAACAAGCTTTTAGTTGTTGAGTATTAAGGGGAGGGATCAATTTAAACAATATAAATACAGAAGGATCTTTGCACAGTTGCTGTAGCCAATTGCCAAATTTCTGGTAAAAGCAAGGGAATTACTATTTGCAGAGATAATTCTACTTTATAAATCTCAAATGAATTTTTAATTAAATACATTTCCACCAACATACGGTTTTTATGCCCCCTTCTACAGTATAAGATTTAATTCAAGCGTAAAAGAATAGGCATTCCTGTTCCTTATGACTAGTACAGAGTCCCTTGTATATTCAGTAGTATAGTCCAGTGCCTTTCCTTCATCTTTGTGTCTTTTCTTAATTTAAGTTTATCTCTCCTCCTCCTCCCCTTTCCAAATTGCCTAGTAGCTGGATTACCTTCAGAATTCACCACTGGCTGGTGAACCAGATTCTGTATATCCCTGCATTCACGCAGCGTGTGGTTGTCTGCCAATAGCCCCCACTTGTGCATTTTTGCCTTGCATTTAGGGACTCCCAACTTTCAGCCTATTTTACATCCTCCAAGTGACATAGGAGAGATTGAGTTCTTCAGCTGTTTCCTCCTTTAATGTTGTTCCTTGTCCAGTGAGTTCCTCCCTCCATCTTTTGCTCTTGTGTACCCTCAAGAATGTTTGTTCTTGCCCTAAAGCTCTTCTTGGATCTGAGCCAGCAGACTTGCGGCACATATATATTCAGAGGATGTTGAAGGTCATTCTCTTGTTTAGTTATTTCGGCATCTGCTGCAACTTCTCTCCTTATCTTAGGTGGATCATTACTGGCTGAGATTGCTCTGGCTTATTTATTTCATTCATCCACTTATCAAATGAAAATTATATATGCAAAACAACATTCCACTCCACTACATTTTATTTATGCTTGCCAGTTGAAAACCTGTGGGTGGCCTGTATTTGTTGTGCCTAAATAGAGAAAACAGGGCAGAGGAGATACTTACGTGAATGAACACTCTTCCCACTTTTTATTTAAGTCAGTCTCAATTTCAACAGAGAAGCACCCAGTTAGGAGATAATAGTCTTTTCAAAAGGAAATCACCAGTTTAATTACCAAACTACGTTAATGGAAAAGGGATTGGAAACTGCCGGCGCTCCATAGCAGGGCGGATGTTGAAAGGTTTACAGCATCCACCCTTTTACAGAGCACCATTAGGGACCCCGCAAGCCAAGCGGAGGGGGCAAGGATGGAAGCGGAAGCAGTGGCTGCCTGTGGCCACCTGCGTCTTTCTGGGGGCCAGTCTGGCTGGGTGCGGGCAAGAAGGGCAGCCTGGACCCTTCCTTCACCCATGCCATGCAGCTCCTCCAGGCCAGTAAGCAGGGAAGCTGTGTGGGGTGGAATGGTGGGTGGCTTGGGTCGGTCCTGCCACTACCGGCAGTGGTGGGGGCTCGGGGTGGTCCCGCCAACAGTGGTGGTTGTGGGGCTCGGGATAGTCCCACTGTCACCACTCTCCCTCCAGTGGTGGTGGATGTGGCAGGACCACCATCCGGCCTTTCAACAGTCTGAGGAAGTGTGAACCGGCCTCTGGCTGAAAAAAAATTGAGGATCCCTGCCCTAAATGATCTATTCCCATCAGACCCCTGGCACGAGCCAAAGTTGTTGCAGCTTCCAGGTTGTCTTCAAGGGCAGCCCCATGTAGAGTGCCTTGCAGTAGTTGATTAACTATTCCTTATATATCTTGTTCATCTTGAAAGCCGTATTAATGTCACTATCATTATGTTTTAACTTGATCACAAATAACACACACCCAAAGTAAAGACCATGTTTCTGCAGTAAAAATGTGCAATAATTTGAGAGAATTCTGGGCTACTATTCCCAAGTAGTTGCTGAAACATGTTCCCTGATCACTTTCGCTTGGTGGTGAGAGTCAAGTGGTAGTAAAATGGGCAGTCCACAGTAAATTTAATAAAATAGTTTTTAAAAGTCAGTCTAACAGGAAAAACAACCACACATAAATGTGTAGGCAGAACTGGAAAACACACACTGCCCCTTCACCCAAAACCCAAATTCATGGAAGCAAATAAAGGCAAGACTATAAAATGCACCCCAAATCAAGCCAATTAGAATATGGGGAGATTTTGGCCCCACAACCACCAGTTTATGATTTCTGTTCCTTGAGTCTACTGCCATCATGCAGTGTCAGGCAGAAAAAAACCCCATAGAAGATGGGATCTCTAAAAAAATCTAGGAAGAAAGGATCCACAAGGACAGATGTAGAGCACATTCAAAATTGAGTGTGCTGTGGAACTTAGTAGCACAAAGATCTCAACATTTTCTTCTTTGGGTTTTGCAACATTCTTGGTCCTTTTACAACTCAAAATTCCTTCTTCTGTAGCCATTCTGATTAGCTGTTCAGAGCAGCCATGGTGACTTTTTTTATTAAACACTTCCCAATTAATTTAGTTGAGAAGAAGTGAAGAAAAGGGCAAACTAAATAGGGAAACACAAAAGAATCAGAAGCTTTCATGATTCTGTGTTATTAAAATTAAGCATTCTAATTTTAGACGCCTTCTTTTGAATTTAAGTAAAAGAACATGAAAATTACAGTAAAAGTCTCTTTTATGTTTTTCTTCCATTTGACTTTACCTGAAAGTTCCATCCCTAGAAATAATTGATAGAAAAGAAATAATCTTCCATTAGAAAGATGAGTAACAGGGTGAAAGGAAAGATGATAAAAGGAAATGCTAGATGATTCCATAACAGAAATAAAAAGGAGTATTGAGAAGGGTAAGGATGATCCTGGGAGATCATGCCCATCAGAATTCAGAGAGCATAGAACAAATAGTGGAATTATCAGTTATAGATGTAGTACTAAGTTGTAATTAGCATTTTTGCTAATATATATATATATATATATATATACACAAGATTAATCTTGTGTATATATATTTTCAGACTCTGATGCATTCACATAGTTTTTTTTCTACATGAGACAAGTTTTATTGTAGATGCTACTTCTTGGTTTCATTGGCCAGACTTCAGTAGATTCTCCAGCTAGAACTCAGGCAGCTGTGGCTCAGTGGGTAAAAGCACTGTGCTTGGAGACCAAAAGCATGGGGTTCAATTCCCCAAGAGCTGCATGATAGGGGACATGAAAGGAGCCTCATTCGGGCATCCCCTGCAAAATTTCTTTCAACCCAGAGTAATCTCTGTCACAAAAACACACACAGCAACAAACAAAAAACCCAAATTCTCAGAGGAATTCCAGAACACACACCTGTTCTTTGCCAATCCTCTTTTTGCAACAACAGTCAATAAAGTGTGGAGAATGACATGGGTAGAGTTTTCTAAGATCCATGGAAAGTGCAGAGCATTTGGCGACTATTATAACTCGGTTCAATAGGTTCTTTAAAGAGTATTTCCCAAAAAGCTACCAATTCCTTGCTGTTGCCACAGTCATGTGACCAATCATGTGATCAAAATCTAGGATTCTGAAGATTATTTGTGGACTGCAACTCCTCGAATTCTATCTTGGAAACTCTTGGAAGATTGTGAGAGGTGCAGTCTAGAAACACAAAAATCACACCCTCAGTAGGCACAACTGGGACACAGGAAATTGCCTTATACTGATTAACCTTATACTGACAAACAGGAAAATAGCCGTGTGATCATTTTGTTTTTTTAGTGATCCAATAAAGGTATTGCCTCCCTCCTGCATTCTTTGCATTTTTTATGATTTCAACATGGATCACATGGCTAATTTCCTTTGTTTGCCTGTGGAACTACCTGATACCACAAATAGCCACCTGGCATGGACTTTTCAACACTGGAACAGCAACATAAACTCAAGAAACCCTGAGTCACTAGGTAATAATTTTTAATTCACTTTGATTTGGCTACATTTGGTATGCCTAGTATATAAGCAAATTCAAACCCTGCTACCTGTAATGTAATGTATTGTCTGTAAGCTGCCCTGAGTCGCCATGGCGAGTGGGCGGCAATATAAATTTGAACTAATAAATAATAAATAATAAATAATGGAGGCACATTGAATCTTGTATTCTCTTTGTCTGGTCACATAACCTTTTAACTTTTTACTGGTTAATGTGGTGGTGTTACCTATGACTGGCCCGACAGCAAAATGAGCAGAGGAGGAAAGAACTGAAGATGTGGTTGGCAAAATGGGTCTGGGGGCCAGGATTGTCAACAAGCTCCCATTTCTAGCTCGACTGAGGCTCTCCCTCCTGTAATTAATTTTTTAATATTAAGGTTATGCAGATTTTATATTTGTTTTAGATAGTAAATGGCACAGCAGTGGGTAATATTGCTATGTTTTAAGGGGTTTTTAAAATTGTTTTATATTGGTTTTGACTTGTGTACACCACCAAGAGTCCATTGGATAGGGTGGTATATAAATCTATTGAATTAAATTAATTCCAACGGTCATGGAGTCAGAAGAGGCCATGCTAGATGGACTGGCTGTGAAGGCGCATTTTGTCCATATCCTCAAGGCTGCGGTGGTCCACTGCAGTCCCGGTGTTAAAAATCCTGCATGTTGCACTTCATGTGTGCCATGGGTGATGGCTCCGTGATCATAGTGTGTGGGTCACTTCATGGCAAGATAGGATCCACCTTAAACAAATTCACACCAGTGACATTTTTACTACTTCAAGGAAAAAATGCATTCTCGGTTACAAGTTGCATTTGACGATACTAATGACTGGTACAAGCTTTCATAGAGGTCTTTTTTCAGCCTGTATCTGTGAGGCATCAGGCATTGCGCCCAGTGACTCTCTGAATGCTTACTCTTTAGCAGCTGCCTGATGTTGCTCTCTACAGCAAGTTTTTAGTAATGCTTCCCAATATTATAGCACATTTCCTATTATAGTCAGGTTATTACACAACCTAGAGATAAATAGACAAAGATGCTTTCATTTCCCCCAGTTTCTCTTGCTTTCTTTTCTCTTTGTCCCTGTTAACATGATCTTAAAATATTTTGCTGTGGGCACTATTAACTTTGTAACTTGGGGCTTACTGTGTGTTGCACGTTCTGTATGTTCTAAGATTAGATTTTCTTTTTTTAAAAACCAAATAGGCCAGATTGCAAAGCAGAGTCTGTACAAAAACATATTGGCTGAAGGCCCAGGACTAAGTTGCCACTAGGGTAGATTCACCTTATTAGTAGCAATTTGGTGAGTCAGCTGCTTTGTAAATTCCACTGATTCAGTGGGCCTACTCTTGCTACAACTTGCTTCTTGGTTTCAGCTTTTGGCTGTTATGTAGAAAACAATAATTGAACTGCTTGTAACCTGCAAGGCAGTGTGGAGTTCTGTGCATAACGTGGCATAGTGCACCTTATTTCTTTTTAGGCAGAAAAGGTGATATAATGCAGTTGCATTGTCTTCAATGCACATATGAACTCTCGCTCTGAAGCAAAAAATAAATTAAAGTCAAATTGCTATATGTTGCTAGCGAGATACGTCTTGCAGTTACATTTTGCTCATGCATCAACTTTCTCATGTTTGAATTTTTGTTGTTCAGTCGCACAGTCGATTCCGACCCTTTGTGACCCCATGGGCCACTGTCCGCCAGGCACCTCTGTCCTCCACAATCCTCCTCAACCCGCGCAGCGAGATACGTCTTGCAGTTACATTTTGCTCATGCATTGACTTTCTCATGTACAGGAATAGGATGGTGTTTGAATTTTTGTTGTTCAGTCGCACAGTCAATTCTGACACTTTGTGACCCCATGGGCCACTGTCCGCCAGGCACCTCTGTCCTCCACCATCCTCTTCAACCCGCGCAGTTCTGTGCTCACTACGTCTACAATACCATCCAGCCATATCATTTTTGGCTGCCCCCTTCTTCTTTTGTCCTCCACCCTTCCCAGCATAATCCTCTCTTCTCATTTGTTGTTCAGTCGCACAGTTGATTCTGACCCTTTGTGACCCCATGGGCCACTGTCCGCCAGGCACCTCTGTCCTCCACCATCCTCTTCAACCCGCGCAGTTCTGTGCTCACTACATCTACAATACCATCCAGCCATATCATTTTTGGCTGCCCCCTTCTTCTTTTGTCCTCCACCCTTCCCAGCATAATCCTCTCTTCTCATTTGTTGTTCAGTCGCACAGTTGATTCTGACCCTTTGTGACCCCATGGGCCACTGTCCGCCAGGCACCTCTGTCCTCCACCATCCTCCTCAACCCGCACAGCTCTGTGCTCACTACATCTACAATACCATCCAGCCATATCATTTTTGGCTTTGCCGGTTTCTACGTCAGTATTTTCCACTCATACATATTATCACAATACAAAGTAACACATTCTAAAGTTAAATTGGTTAGTACTGAATATATGAATTAAGAAGTTATATATGTAGTCAAAAGTTAAAAGTATCTCCTTAGCTATTTCATAACTAGTCATCAACCTTGATATCTAAAGGAAAACCTTGGTATGAAAAGGAAAGTTCACTAAAGAATGTTCACTATATAAGGCAACAAAATATAAAGAATTTGATTAAATGTTGATGGGGTAAAACAGTTACTTATCACATGCATTCAGTTAGGAGCCTTTGTTTGAAACATCAAGGAGTCTGTGATGTTCTCATCCATGCCTGAGCCTGGCGGCACTGGCAGTGGTCGCTCGTTTGTTCTCCTCCGCTCCTCCTTGCTCCATCCAGTGGGCCGATGATGCACCCGCCCTCACTTCCAGCCTTTTGAGGTTGCCAGAGGGCTCACAATGGCGATGGCGGTAGCCCTGCTGGTCTTCCCTGCCGCCCTCCTGACCTGCAGCTTCTCTTTCCCTCTAGCCAGCTGGTAATGGCCAAAGGGGCCTGGGTCAGTGGCATGGGTCTCTTCCACCATACGACCCGCAGCTTTTCCTCTTCTTCCCTCCAGCCACCTGGCAATGGCCAAAAGGGTGCTGAGTCAGCGGCGTGGGTCTCTTCCTCCACCCGACCCGTGGCTTCTCCTCCTCTTCGAACATACAGTAGGGGGGAAAAAAATCACTAACATTACCATAAAAACTCAAAAACATACCCACACAAATATCTAAATTAATTAATTTTACCGTATTTTCATGTATTTTAATTATTGAAACTCACTAGCAGTTGCTGGATTTTCCACCCCGACTTATACTTGGGCCACTCTATTTTCCTAGTTTTAGAGGTCCAAATTAGGTACCTCGACTTATATTCGGGACAACTTATAGTCGAGTATATATGGTAATATACTGTTTCTGCCCATTTTATTTGCTTTTAGACCTTAACCCTGGCATTCTCTCTTAGATGACTCTTCCAACCCCACTTTCCTTCCTTCTGAAGCTTTTGCTGTAGTGCAATTACTTGTTTGTTTAATTGCTGTGGCAATTTATCCCCTTTCTCTGCTGAAGTGAAACAGAGGAGCGCGTAGCTGCATTTGCTTGGTGGTTTCTTTTCTTTCTCTCCCTGAGTTAGCACATCTAATGCCATTTTTTCAGCCTAAATTTACAGCCAGTTTTAAAAGACCTATATTCTCTTGGGTTAAGTGCCAATTGTTAATTCACATTCAGAAGCATGGCTGGATACATTTTTGGTATGAATCAGCATGGGTCATCTTATGCCCTTCTGACATGTGAGTCACATGTGCTGTACCCGTCAAGCCCCCCCCCCCCCGAGTTACTGTCATTAGTTTTTTGTGATGTGATGCCATGGATTACAATGCATTTTTACATTAAAACATAACATGCCTTGTATTAAAGGCAATCCTGCAAGTCTCTAGAGCACACAGTTCTGCAAAAGAAGACAAACATCTTCCTGAGCACATCTTGTTGTACTGAGAAAATTAAATATTTTTGTTCTGCTGAAATATATTCCCCCCCCCCAAAAAAAAAAATCTTGTTGACCTCTGCAGATGCATTTTAGCTGTATGCTGGGGTACACTGAAAGAGTCTCCTCGAAGTTTGTGGCATTTTTGAACCACAATCAGGCATATCCTGTTAATGCCAGCCTTGTGTTGCTGGCTAATCTTTCTCCCATTAGGTCAGCCGAAAGGAACTGCAGAATGAACTCCCCAAAAGGTGCCTTCACTTTGGCAGTTTCACCTCTAGCCTAGACACAGAAGAAGAAAAAGAATATGGATGCAAAATCAGAGGAAGGGAGTTTTGCAGCAAGATGTGAAACAGCTGAAATGCTCCTGCTTTGGGGGGGGGGGATGTTGGCAGTCCCCCACTGTTGTATGATGCAAATGTGTAGCATTAGCTCCTAACAATAGTTGAAAGATCAGTTCCATCTGCATGAATTTGGTCCTAATCCTGCTTTCTGTGAGGAACATGACACAAACAATGCTTACTAAAGATTGTACAGTATTTCTATTTGCAGTGCTGAAATAAGACTATCCAGTGGTTTCACTTCAAATCCTGTTGCCCATTTCTCGTGGATAAGCTCGCCTCGATCCTCTTACAGCCCACCTAGTGGTTTAAGACCAACAAATGCTTTCTTACTCATTGATAAATGGAACCAGTAGAACACCTTATGTTGATTTTCATCAGGGGCTGTTAGTAACTGTGCCTGGGCGTGGCACATATTGCATCATGGATAAATGGTTGTGTATATCTTTAAAGAGTATTCTAGAGAACGGCCAGCTGCTCAGGGTCAGCAGCTAATTAGAGAGCCCCTTGTACATAAGAACAGGCACGCCCAAAGTCAAGTTGCCTCGCCTTAATGGAGTGGTCACTTTGCTGGAAGTGCTCATCGTGAAGGTAACTTTATGGGCTAGTGACTTTGGAACTTTTGCCACTTCATGGTAGTAACTGTTTTGTGTCAGTGGATACAAGCAACTTGGATTGTTGGTGTTTTGTCCTGGAGTTTGCTTCTACCAAGAACTTGCCTAACAGCTGTTCATATCAAGGTCAACAAGGACTCTGTGATAAAGGTTACTGGGTAAGCAAAGAAAGTGGGAGCTGAAACTCTCCAAGGACTGTGAACTTCTTGTATATATGCCATTCCTGTATGCTGAAGCTAAGCTTGTTCTTTTGTCATCACTATAAATATTTTTCCTGCACCTCACCTCGTGAGTAAATTTTTCTGTTGTCTCACAAAGAACTGTTTGCCTGTGTTCTCTGGGCTCCCAAACCACAAATCATCAACACTGCAGGCAAGGGTGTGGCAAGGGCAAATCCGCTTTGGAAATACTCTGTCAGGGGCAGAGTGAAAGATTGTTGCTACTACAAGATGTTGGTGCAGCACTACTTTTTACTTAGAAGTGTTTTGGAGGATCAGCATAGGGGTATAAATATCCAGTATAAATGTCCCTTCTGATTAATCTGCCTCTCAATTTTTGAAAAATGTTTTTGGATACCACTTTTGAAACATCCTAATAAAACTGTTTACTGTGTTTTATATATCGTATTAATCTTTGATTTTTTTTAAAAAATTTTGTTTTTGTTTTTGTGATTCATCCACTCATTTAGGGAGTCAGGTTATTGACCACCACCCAACACTTGGTGTTCAGTCCCTGGCTGTGCGGTCTACTTCGTTACTATAGTGGGATGTTCAGCCATATATGTATTCAGATTCCCAATGGTCATGGAGGCAGAAGAAGCCGTGCTAGATGGAGTAGCTGCGAAGGTGTACTCTGATAATATCCTCAAGGCTGCGACAGTCCATTGCAGTCCCTGTGTTAAATTCTACATGTCTCATTTCATATGTGCTGCAGGAGATGGCTCTGTGATCATAGTGTGTGGGTCAGTTCATGGCAAGCTGGAATCCGCCTTAAAGAAATTCATGCCAATGGCATCTTTCCTGTTTGTTGTTCTTCTTTCATGAAAATGATTTCCAGAAAAAATGTATGTTTGGATACAAGTAGCAGCCACCACTGCCGAATCTTTAAAGATAGTTTCATTGTTTTTCTATTTTAAAAATAATTGTTTTCATTTTCTGTAACTACATTGGTGGCTTTAGCAGAAAGAAAGAATTTTTATTTTATTTTATTTATATCCTGCCAACAATTAGTGTTAAACACTATTCTGGGTTACATAGAGTAAAAACAGAACAGGCCTTGTTGGCGCGGCCCTTGTAAAAGGTGGGAGATGTGTGTGTGTGTGTTTAGAAAGACTTGCTTTCCCAGCAGCCCCATGCGCTCCCAGGCTGTAGGAATCCGATCGGGGAGGCCTCATGGGGCACGATGGGAGTTGAGTTTTGGTGCATGGGGTTTTTTTTTATGCCATGGCCCAAAAGCACAGTTCTTTCTCTATAGTTACTCGTCTCACCATCATCGCCATCTTTTTCTTTTTGTTGCTCTTTATAATTCATTGAGTTTGTTTATTATTTTTGTCGGATTTTCTATTGTAAAAGGTTTTTGTAAAACCGCCCAGAATGGGAAAATATCCCAGATGGGCGGGATATAAATGTAATCAATAATAATAATAATTATAGGAAACGTGTGGGTGAATGATTAGAGCAGATTTTAAACAAGGAAATCCAGTTATATTGAACTTTACCAGTTCTTCCAGGATTAGTTTTTTCTAGAAATTTTATTTATTTATTTATTTATTCACATTTGTATGCCACCCTACACACAGAGCGCCTCAGGGCGACTAACATAGTATCATAGAACAAAATATCAAATACAGTAATACCTCATATAACATTAGTATCGAATAACACGAAAATCGCATAACATTAAGGAATCTGGGGGGAAGAATTGCATCGGATAACATTAAGATCCTATGGGATGCTTCAGATAACAACCGCTAAAGCCTGTGTGGTTACAATGTATCTCTGTGGATCCCATAGGATTTTAACATGCATCAGATAACACTAAAAATCGTATAACACCAAGACTTGTGGAACCAGGTTTTAGTGTTATCTGAGGTTTTACTGTACAATAATCCCAACAATAAAATGTTTAGAAAGACAGGAAGTATGTCTAGTCAGTCTATTTAAAGTTTTAATAATACAGTAATACCTCATATAACATTAGTATCGAATAACACGAAAATCGCATAACATTAAGGAATCTGGGGGGAAGAATTGCATCGGATAACATTAAGATCCTATGGGATGCTTCAGATAACAACCGCTAAAGCCTGTGTGGTTACAATGTATCTCTATGGCTCCCATAGGATTTTAACATGCATCGGATAACACTAAAAATCATATAACATCAAGACTTGTGGAACCAGGTTTTAGTGTTATATGAGGTTTGACTGTACATGAACAATCTAAATTGTGAGGTTATACACACAAGAGAAGTGTTGGTACTCTTTTACATTTTCAGTTTGCTCCTTGCAAACATAGATTGGGAAAGTTAACTTTTGGATCTATACATCCCCAAGTCCCTCTAATGGTGTAAGCCATGGTTGTACTGGTTGAGAGACTTTAGGAATTATAAAATTGTAACTTTCTAACCTTTGCTTTGCAGCAGCAACAAGAGTCCAGCTTGTGGACTTTCAGAGAAGTAAGATTGGCCCCGATCCAATCTTGATATAAAATGGTGTAAAAAAAACAACCCTTTTTTTCTGATGGATGACCAGGAACAAATTATGTATGTACTTTAATTAATTTATTTTTTAATTTCTATCGTTCCTTTCCACCTAAAATGGGCTCAAGGCAGATCTCTTGCTTCCCTCATTGTGGGAATCAGAGTATGTTGTGCCACCTCTTGATTAACTTAGGGTGCCAGAGAAAGGGAGGAGGAACAATTTTTGCTATTCCTCCTCCAGCATTTTGTGTCATTATCCACTCTATCTGGCCCTTTGTTTTGTGGGAGCTACAAGAGAAAAGAGGATTTTTTTAAAACAGTTTCTCTGCTCCTCCTTCCAAATGGAGCATCCCGTGAGCAAAAATATCCCCTGTATGTCTTTCCATTATGAATTGACAAACCAAATTGGAATTACAGTACAAAGAGTGGGTATTCACTTTGCTGTAAAATGTGCAGATTTTCTGTGTTAGTGCTACAATGAACTACGATTGGCAGTAAGATTGCTTTAGCTCAACAAACTTTGTTCCCCATATGAAAATAGCTGTATCAGTCTTCCAAGGGACACAGCCTTTGGGTAGCTGCATAAGGTAACAGGAATTGCCAATTTTGCTCCTAGGCTAAACTGAAGGAAAGAGATTGCAAAGTTGGAAGAATCCGAGGTCAAGCTAAAAATAAGTAATGCCTTAATATAGCCATTTCAGATTGAAGGGGCATTTTCCTTGCTTCCGCTAAAAACATCACATATTTCTCTTGGTGACATGGTAATAGAGCACTTCATTTATAGCAAAATTGTATAACCTCAGAACAAGAACCATATTCAAGGATTTCCCATCAGCTGCCTTATACAATTCAAAAGCAAACTTGTTGCTAAAAGCACGTTACTTTCTGAAATAGTTGTGCTTTACAGTTAAAATGGAAATTAAATAATGTTCTTTAGAATTGCCTTTGAGTCCTATCATATCTATTGCAGAGAAACTCATCAATTTCTAAACTCTTTGGCTACTTTTATGTTATTTATTTCAAAATCTTGATTCACTAGTTAGAACCCAAATCCTAAAGTAGATCTGTTTACACTTGAGTTTTAAAAACCTACTATTTTGAAGGAAGAGTGGTGTGTGTCCCCCTTTTGTCACTTTTTTGTCTACTACTTTTTCAGAGAGTGATTGGTTTTCCCCCCATTATGTTCCTGTTTTGTGACCCCCATATATAGATTCATTAATATTCTGTTTTCTTGACTTCCATCCTGCTGGAGTACTTTTCCATGTAAGAACTCTTCATTTTCTAGACCAGACATGAAACTGCCAAAATTAAGCTACCTTTTGGTGAATTCATTCTGCAGTTCCTTTCGTCTGACCCAGTGTGAGAAAGATTAGCTGGCAGCACAAGGTTGCCCTTATCTGGGTACGCCCAATTGTGGTTCAAAAATACCACAACCTTCGATGAATCTAGCAACGTCGTCGAAAATTAGAAAGCCTCTTGATTGCTAGTTATTATATCCCTGTTTTGTGAAGTAGGTTGCAGTGTTGATGCCTATCATAGATCACTCTGTTAATAGTATCTTTTAAAAAGTGCTTTTGGTTTTATGTTTTGCATTTAGGGTTTCGATTTGGTTGTCATGTCAATGATAGGTCCACTTGTCATTCTGCAAATGAAATTATCAAATGGGTTTGCTAGTGAATTTTAAAAAAAGAGTAGTGCCTCTCTAGTCAAGTGCTCTTCCATATATCCATACTGTACCTGACAATTGTTGTATCTGAGACTGCATTTTTTCCTGAAGCAGGAAAAATGCCATTGGAGTAAATTTGTTTAAGGTGGATTCCAACTTGCCATGAAATGATCCACACACTATGATCATGGAGTTTTTAATGTGTTACAATGTTTTTCTTTATTTCTTTGTTT
Organism: Furcifer pardalis; assembly: GCA_030440675.1. Classification (NCBI taxonomy): domain Eukaryota; kingdom Metazoa; phylum Chordata; class Lepidosauria; order Squamata; family Chamaeleonidae; genus Furcifer; species Furcifer pardalis. Next base: position 24,396,776 of record CP126894.1, read on the forward strand.
GATATATAGTAGATGCATTTTTTCCCTTTGAGAAACCAGGCAAATGAGTCGATGAAAAGGCATTTGTAAGACTAGAGATTTTGAAGTTTTAGAGCTGGTTTAATTTTGGGGTGAAGAGACTACTAGTGGAGTTATTTAGTCAGTGAACAAGATGTGCAGTTAGAAGGAGTGCTTCCCAAGTGCTGTGACCAGGGGAGTCCAGTCCATTTATTCAGTTCACAATACTCTAGGAGGCAGCTGAAAACACCTGTTCTGACTTTTCTTTGTTTGTTACAAATAAGCATGGGGCTTACTGTATTTCTTGTCTGCAGTGTTTATACTCTACTGGGATAGCGCATGGACATACACGCATGGACACAGGATCTCTGTGCTTACTTGTCTTTGTAAGTCACCAGGAGCTGTGGTGGCTCAATGGTTAAGAAGCTCATCTTGTAAGCTGGAAGACTGGCAAGTTGGTGGTTTGACACCTGGGTACTGCATGACGGTTTGAGTGACTGTCTTTGTCCCAGCTCCTGCTAACCTAGCAGTTCAAAAGCAAGATATTACAAGTAGATAAATAGGGACCACTTTGGTGGGAAAAGATCTTGGGGACATGAAAGGAGCCTCATTCAGGTGTCCCCTGACCAGAGTTTCTCCAGCAAAAAACCTTTCAACTCAGAATCATTTCTGATACAAAATTATTATTATTCCTAACCACCAGTGAGGCAGAATGGATTTTTCAAATGGGGAAGCCATGATGAGTTTCTCTTTGCATCAGCCCATTTGAAGGAGAATGAAAGAAGCAAACTCTTCTGTGATAAAGGGTGGTCATTGGTGCCTCTGTTAGAGAACAGGTAGTGCTCCTATCACTGTTGATGCGGGTAATGTGGAAACTTTGACCTACAGTTTTACTTTTCATAGGTTTAACACACACACCCTCCCAATTTCTCAGCCCAGGTGCATCTCTGTCTTCTTCCCAGTCTTTACAAGGCAGACAGGAGGGCACGAGCTCTCTGAGGTGAAGAAGGGACTTGTCCACCACCTGCTTTTATTTATGAAAAAGAAAAGGCATGTGCACACGTGTATGTGGTATTCTCATGATAAATATGACCTTTTCAACAAATCTAAAACAAAACAAAGCCATGCCTCCAGACAGGGAGGAAATATCCTGCAAAACCACAGATTTTGTCTTTGTTTGAACCAGTGCAAGCTTTGTGTCCTGATATGGCAGGAAAAGTACTGATATACTGTAATTGACCGAACAAGTACATTCTAGAGTGAAAAATACTCAAATCAGGGTTCTTTTTAATTCACTGTGTAATTTGAATCAGTAAGTGGTTGGAGAGTCTGGCCTGTTTATCCTGCTATGGTAGAGAAGACCATACTGTCAGTGACACAATGCCGGTTGTTAAGTGGCAGTTAACTAACCAGAGAGCCATGAGGAATAATGGCCTTGGATGACGAAGTCCACAGTGAAGGATGATGGTTCCCAGGTGGATTAAATCCCACTTGAATCCATTTTGATGAAGGGTAGCAGCTTCATCAGTACTGGCCTGGGGTTGGTAAGGACGTTGTGTGCCAAAAGGGCTGAGGGCCAGAAAATGACTCATGGAACTGGATCAGTGGTATGGGGGTCATGTTGCAATGCAGAAGGCAAATGGAAGGCCATTGCATTATATTCTGAGGACAGTCTTCATGGCTAATCGCCATGAGGTAAGCCAAGATTCAGAATCGGATACAGCACTTGAAGAAGAAGAGGAAGAAGCAGAAAAGGAAGAAGTGGTTAAACCCCAAGCTTGGGTCCACTTCTAGTTTGATTTTCAGGACTTGGGCTCAGAAGACATTAAAATTAACTTTTAAAATGATATTGGCACCATGGGGACGCTCTCAGTTTAAAAATATGTCCCTGGGATTTGTGCAGTCTCTGGCTAAAGTGATGTACTAGGATTCAGGTGTCATGGGTTCAAATACCTGCTTGCCCATGAAGGTGCAAGTGCAAATGCAGGGTGACCTTGGCACAATTGGTCTCTCTCAGCCTGATCCATCTGACAGGGTCAATATGAAAGCAAAGTAGGGAGGAGAAGAGACATGTTTCCTCCTTTGTGTCCAATGAGAGAAAGGCATATAAAGGTAGCAAATAAATAATATTTAGGAAAACAAGTAGGTTCTGCTGTTTTTAGGGGATTGCTTACAGTGTAAATCTGTAATGTATAACACACTGCAAACCTGTTAAGGCTGAGATGTTTCTTTGTTTATTCATTCATTTATTTAATATGTTTTTACTCTACCTTTCTGCTATAAAGGACCCAAGGTGGCTTACATAATTGAAAAAGACAATGAAAAAACTAAAAAAGAAATATGATATTAAAAGAGAAATTAACAAATATATTAAAAATAGTGCATAAAAACAATACTAAAAATATATTTAAAAGCAACAAGGCATACACATATTAGAGAATAAACAAAACAAGACAAAAACACTGTGGCACCTTAAAGACTAACTTCTGTGTTTTAATGTTAGCTTTAAAATACAGGATTTAGTCTTTAAGATGCCACATTTTTGTCCTTTTTTGTTTTGTTTTCTTTATTCTCTAATATGCTTGCACAGACTAACACAGCTACCACTTCAAAAATTTCTACAATGAAAGGCATAGGCAATCCCATTTTATGAACCACCTCTTAGACAACCATTCACTCAGGGAAAAAGAAAGGTATTTGCAAACTTGCAGAAAGACAGCAAAGATGGGGTCATCCTGGCCTCTCATGAGAAGGATTGTTGGAGTCGGAGCAGTGACAGAGAAGGCCGTCTTCCATTTCTCCACCAAACACAACTGTTAGGGTGGCAGGATGAAGAGAAAGATTAAAACCAACACCTTGAATTGTGCCTGGGAATGGATTGGCAGTCAGTGGAGATACTGTAACAGGGTAGAGTTATGTGATCTCTGTAACCAGCCCCAGTAAATAATCTGGCTGCTGGAATTTATGAACCTTTCCCAAAGGAAGCTCCACATAGAGCATTTTACAGTAATCCAGCTGGGATGTAATTAAGGTATGTGTCCCCATGGGAGATCAGACCTTTCAAGAATGGGTGTAGCTCACACTCTTAATTTTAACTGCAAGTGCACTTACCCTGGCCATCTGGACTCTGGGACAAATCTAGGAGCACATCCAAGTTGCACACTTGATATACTCCTGATATTCAGATGTTTCTGGAATGTACACAGTTGGGACATGATACAATACTCCTGTCTTGCTGGTAAATTCACAACTGTTGTTAAGAATTATATCATCTCTAAAACAAGAAATTTGGCACTCACCCTGAGCTGATCAACCTGTAACTTGTTCTAGCGCTGAAGAATATTCAGTCCACTTTGAGCATTCCTCTGATGGACAGAGATGACTTTGGCATTTCTTTGCTTGTTGCTAGTTTTGTGTTCAGTATGTTTGGCCAAGAATTTAGGGAAGACATTTAAATCTATGATTTACCTTCAGTGGGGAGAAATCTTGGATACTGGGCCACCAATTTTAGCAGTTGGGTTGGCAACCAAAGCATATCTTACCTAAAGTACTGGTTGTCAATATAGAAAAATTAATTTACTGAACTTCCAGGGAAAATAGCAAAACGGATTTGGCAAGGTGCCAGGTAACTTGAAATTAGTAGTAACAGAGAAGCTGAACTTGAGGACTCTTCTGTTCATAAAGTGCTTCTACAAGCAGAGTTCATGTACGTATCTACTTTCCAATAAATCACTTTCCTTGACTTTTCTCCCTCCTCTTTGTTTTTCAGGAGTATATTGATGCTCATCCTGAAACTATCATTCTGGACCCCCTGCCTGCTATCAGGACGCTGCTGGACCGGTCAAAGTCTTATGAGCTTATTAGACAAATAGAGACCTACATGCAAGGTAAACCAACAAGTATCACTAATACTGTGTCAGTGGGAGGAGGCTTGATATAAAGTAAAAAAAAAAAGTCTGGTTTTGGACATAGCTACCTAGTGTAATCCTTCTGAAGCATGTTGTCCTTATGAAAAAAATATTTTCAGAACCTAAATATATGAGGCTTTTTGAGAAAGGAAAGAATAGTTCTTCCTGTAAGACAACTTTTCAAGTACTGTCGACAAATCTAGATTTCAGGTTTCCTTATCAAAACCTAAATTAATGATATGTTTTTATTAGCTTATGTATGTTATCAAATTTGGAAATGGGTGTTTTTGCTGTGGGTTTTTCGTAAAGTAAAAATGGCTAGTATCATCAAAAGTTGTGGTTGCACCTATTATTGGCCTGGAAGTCATTTAGAGTAAGTCTACAGATGTTATCAGCATACCTGCTATTAGTTTATATGGTTTCAAAATGAATTCAGCCTACAGACTGTGCCAATAAGGAAGCATTTGGGCCATATCAGAAGAAATTTGTGCGGTGATTGTTCAGAAACATTTTCTTTTCTTCCTGTGTGAATTTGTTTATTTATTCAGTGTTTTTTGCTGATGTTCAGTCGCACAGTCAATTCCGACCCTTCGTGACCCCATGGACTACTGCCATTCAGGCACCTCTCTCCTCCACCATCCTCCTCAACCCACCCAGCTCTGTGCCCACTGCATCTACAATATCATCCATCCATCTCATTTTGGCCACCCCTTCTTTTGCCCTTCACCTTTCCTAGCATCAAGACTTTCTCAAGTGAATCCTCTCTTCTCATTTGATGTCCAAAGTACTTCAGCTTCATCTTTACTATTTGACCTTCTAAGGAGCAGTCAGGGTTGTGGAACAATATTAATTTTAAGGACTTTCCCCATTTTACAGTTTTTATTGTGATCATGACCTATCTACTGCATATTTATTGTTTATTATCTCTCTGTACAATTGATGGTAAAGTTTAACCATGTGACTAGAAAGTGTGGGTAGGATTAATCTTTCTTCACTATGATTTTTCTTAAAATATGTTGCCAGTTTTAACTTTCTTCCACTGGTTTCCCCTTTCATCTTGAGAGAGGCTGTAAAAGAAGTACTTAGGGGCTCAGGGATACTAGAAGTATGTGGCTAGGTTGAGGGCAGTTTGAAATGGAATATTTCAAATTCTTTGGTTTGAAATTCTAAGGCAAAAAATAGGAAGGCCCAGTAGGTTTGGAGTTTTTAATGAAAGTTCTATATGAATATGAGTTCTTTTCCTGTTCATTGTATATCAGTTGAATGATCTCTTGGTTTTTGGTTTGGTCCAACTAATACTAAAGATAAATACATGAGCCTTTTTAAATCCATGTCACATACACTCAGTTTCATCTCATTTCTTTAAAAAGTATCACAAACATTTACATTTAAATTACACAGTTTAAATATGAAACATGCATACATTTAATGCATGTTCTGCTTGCATTTTTCCATTGAAGAACTGCATTGACAAATTCAAAGAAAGCATACAGCTCAATGAAAGCTTGAATTAGACAAATTTATATAAAAATGCAGACCAAGTGAAATTTTCCAGCATCTGTATCTATTATATCAACCTTCTCTTTTGCTGGCATGTTTGCCCTCTGAGCTTCTCTTGGCACCTTTGTAAATTAGCTCATTGAACATCATAATTAAAAGACATATCTTTTGGGTAGGCACCTGGTTATTCATTAAGATATTTTTAGAAAGATATGCATTCCAATAGTTCTGCAGAAAGAAAAGTCCATTTTTTCCGTGCTTGTAATATGTTCCAAGATTATAAGTAAAGCTCAACTAAATTGATCAGTACGTAAATTTATCCTGAAGATCAAAAACAGTGTTTAGAAAGTTTCTTATGAAACTTTAACAAAATCAATAAAGAATGATACCTTAAAGACTGGTCTGTATTTATGCTTTAGTCGTTAAGGCAGTGGTGCCCAAACTAAGGCCCGGGGGCTGGGTGCGGCCCTTGACACCAATTCATCCAGCCCACAAAGCCCTCGTCGCTCCTGGAAGCAGAAGTAAAATACACCCGTACAGGCACGTTTTACTTCTGCTTCCAGGAGCAACGAGGGCTTTGTGGGCCAGATGAATTGGCGTCGGGGGCCACACCCGGCCCCGGGCCTTAGTGACTGGCTCCCTGAACCACATGATCAGCCAACAGCCCAAAAAGTTTGGGTACCCCTGTGTTAAGGTGTCTCAAAAAGACTAGCATACAAAACCATATGTCAATATAAATGGTTTCCATCTTTGAAGTGCTCTTGCATCCTTCATGGTTTTTGTTGAGATACTTAAATAAGTAGTTCTGTTAATATTAAGCGGAGTTCAGAGCATATTTTTAATTTTAAAAATGTGTTTTTATACCATTCTTCAGTTAAAATTTCCAGTGCAGGGTACGTAAAATCAAAAATAAATGTACATTAACCCTCTTGTAGTATCACTGGGTGTTAATTTCTTGAATTGAAGGCGTGACAAGTGAAGAAATACTAGTACTAATAAAAAAGAACAAGAAATTGCAGGACACATGGTCCATAATCCTGTTCCTGTCAGTATAAAATTTACATAACTTGTTGCAGCTAATTGATGAGGTTTGTGTCATGTCTCAGTTTTGTGTCCCAATTCCTAATTATGTAACAGAGATGCATCCTGGCTCATCCATCAACCTAAGGATCTGGCCTCCGGCACAATTTAATGTAGCCCCACCCTTCCAAGGGCATTTGAGAAACAAAATGGCTGTTCCTTTGAAGCCATTGGGACAAAATTGCCACCCCATCGTACAGGCAGGGCAAACTGGCCATCCGGCCCTTGAAGCTGACTGAGAGAGTCTGACCCAACCCTTTAGCTGCCAGATCTAAAATAAGCATAGCGATACTTTCAGCCAACAAGACGAAGGGTTTTTAAAGAATTGACATTGTATGCTTTTTGAGTTCTGACTCTTAAGAGAATTCCAATTTATTGCAGAGTTTGCAAAAAGGAGGGTTGGAAAGATCACAGGATTGACTAGGCATACAGAATTGAGTGTATTTCTATATTGTCGAAATTCCTAGAGCCAGGAAGCACATACATGAGATAAATGTTACAAGCTATTTAGCCTGCTTTTTTTCTCTACTATTTTTCTCTACCTCTACTATTATTTCTAATTCATAATAATAATAACTATATTTTGAATCTCTTAAATCAGAAGGTGAACATGTATGAATGAGAGAAATAGCTGTTATTGTTTCTAGGGAGACCTAGCATTATCAGTATAATTTTCTATCCCAATAGCAAAATAGTCTCTGCCGAGGGAAATGTGTCCTAATAAAAGCATTTCACATGCTCAATATTCAGTGCAAGGTGGTAGATAGAGTAACAGAATAGAACTCAGAAGACCTGAGATGAAATACTTACTTAGTTGTGGAAACCCACGGGTGCGGGGAGGGTTGGAACCGGCATTTACCCTGAAAGCACTATTATGTTCATTGTAAGTCACTCCAACTTGACTGTACATAACACAAAGACACCTCAGAGATAAGCGAAGTACAGTATGTTGTTTTGCTACTTTTGTGCTTCTTGGAAGCAAATTTCCCACTCACGAATGCTAGTTTTCTTATCCATCACTCTGGTACAGAAGGAAGAATTGACACCAGGGTTAACTATATTTTCTTTTTTATTAAATTGTACCAATGTTAGTTAGGTCTTTTATTAGCAGACTTTCTGCTAGTTCTAAATTGGTAAAAATATTGTTTTCCCCATTTGTTTTCCACATGTTTGATGTGGAAGTATGGCTAAACGGGTGTTGTTACCCCCCTGTAACCTGACGTACCACCAGGCCCCTGTCTAGGTAAATGACTCTCTTAAGAGGATATGATGTCTTAGTATGACAGTACCACCACATTTTCATGCCATATTTTCCTGGTTTCCTTAGCATATATTGCTGGACTTGATATTAATGTGTGAATTCAATTTATGAATGGTTAGATGTGTTCCTGATGTTTGCCACTTCCAGACCTGCTCAAGAAACATGCCACGTGTTCACCAGTTTGTTAGTGTCTCTACTCACTAATCATATTTTTTTATTTTCAAACCTTGAGTAGCTTGTAAATGTCAAAATCTGTTCAAAGGTGCTTTGAAGCCACAGTGCTCTGAGACTGAATACTGTACTTGGCTTAGTGGTTAAGACGCTGAGCTTGAACACTGGAAGGTTGTGGTTTGATACCCAAGTGCTGCACGACGGATCTTGGACATGAAAGGAGCCTCATCCGGGTGTCCCCTGAGCCGAGTTTTTCCAGCAAAAATCCTTTCAACCCAGAGTAATTTATTTATTTTATCCAAGATTTCAAATTGTCTTTAATTCACTGTTACCAGAATCGGTAGGCCTATGTATGCCTTCAACTCAGTAAAGTCAAGTGCTTTCACATTTTGACATTGCTAGGATTCTTCTCATTCCATACCTTGAATAAAATACTATTTTTTTGGTTGTTTGACAGATTTTGTGATAAATAATTGTTCTTTAAGTATCAGTTCAAAGGTTTCTATGTTATTTCTTTCTTTGTACAGTCAAACCTCGCATAAAGAGCAACTCGCTTAAAGAGTAACTCGCTTAAAGAGCAGAATTTTCTCTGAATGTTCGCTTCGCTTAACAAATAAAACCAACCAAAAACTCGCTTAACAAATAAATCAGGGTTTGCAATCCCCCCCCACACACACACACAGTTGGTCATTTACAATGGTGTTTCGCTTAAAGAGCAAACTTGCTTAAAGAGCAATCCTGTGGAATGCATTATGCTCTTTAAGCGAGGTACAACTATCCTTTTTTGCCTTGGGATGGGATCATACATGGACTTGCTGCCCTTCTATCGTCTTTGGCTTTCTCATTTTCTTAGAATTCAGTCTCGTAGAAACTGAGAGGTTACTTTATGGAGGTGACAGATAATGTTGACCAAAAATGTCCACATTTCCTTAAAAAATGAAAATATTTTTTTTAAAAAAAACTTCTTAAAAGTAAATGCTTGTGTGTTAGTCATTCTAGAAAAGTGAGACATGGTTGACCGAATACTACAGCCAAAATATGCCTGATTATGTAGGAGATTATATTTAAGCTATGGAATGTGACTACCTTAGAGGCATGCTACCGCAAGAATTGTTTCTGACTTGCCAAAACATGATCTGAAGAATTATACTGCCTATTTGAAGAGCCAAACCCTTTAACTCCAGGGTATTATCCAGTTCGTTTACATAATAGTCTCGGATACATTTAACATTCCTGTCTACCCTCTCTCTAGCATGCACGCATACACATCTCTGCCAAACATTAATTAAATATATCCAGCAGAAGATAATTAGCTTGCAAGGAATATAAGTAGAAGTTAACATTAAGCATTTTTGCACGGCTAATTTTTGTGGTGTGATGTCTGCTCATGTTGAGTTGTCGTGGAAGAATTCATGCATATAATACCTAGATTAATCTAAATTGGTAAATACTATCTGAAACCAGCTACACAGTTTATGGAAGCCTAATAGGATTGCAGCTTTTAAAGAATCCTATCCATGCTTACATACAGTACATTCTAAAATGATGTAGTTGAAAATAAGTTATAATGGATATCCTGTTTTGAGGAATCTTGACTGCTGTTGTCCACAAGTTAGTTGTTTCTGGTTGATTTAAGGTCCCATCAGAGTCCAGAGAATCATGAAGTATATTTAGTATATTTTAGTTGGATTGTTCAGACTTGTGCTTTTCTTGGAGTATAGCTCCAGAAGGCAACTATGTTCTCTTGGGAGTTCTGGGAGTTGTACTCTAGAATATACAAGCCTGCGCAATTCTAGTCACTGCCTTAGGCTGTCAATAGCTGGCACTCCAGAGTTGGGAATTTGCCGTGAAAACCAAATGAAAAATGAATGGGGTTATCTTTTTCTGCCATATCCAAATCCAAATATTGGTGATCATCATGGTGATCAGCCATGAAGACTGTCCTGAGAATATAATACAATGGCCTTCCTTCTGCCTTCCACATCACAGCATGCCCCCCCCCCCCCCGGTACTACTGATCCAGTTCTGCAAGTCACTTTCTTGTCCTGAGCCCTTTTGGCACGGAAAGTCCTCATCAGCCCCAGGCCAATACCGATGAAGCTGCTGTCCTCCATTACGATGGATTCAAGTGAGAGTTAATCCACTTGGGGACTATCACCCTTCCATGTGGTCTTCAGCACCCAAGGCTGTTCATCCTCAGGGTTTTCAAGTTAGCTAACCGCTGCTTGACTCTCAGCATTGAGTCACTGGCAGTATGATCTACTCTATTACCATAGAAAGATAACCTGGCCAGACTAGCAGGGTTATCTAGAGTTTTGTATTTTACCCATAGGTTTTTGCCCTCTTGATAAAATATTACTAAGTATTGTTTTGGAGGCTATATCGAGGAAGTTGCTGCTTTGTGAGTTATTGTTATATGTTTTCCAGTCATCTCTGACTTACAATGACCCTATGAATGAGAGAACTCCAAAATGTCTTGTCCTCAGTTACCCTGGTTAGCTCTTGCAAACTCAGGACTGTGGTTTCCCTCATGGAGTCAATCCATCTTATGCTTGTCTTCCTCTTTTCCTGCGTTCCCAGCAATATTGACTTGTCCAGAGAATCCTGCCCTCTTATGATGTGCCCAAAGTAGGATAGCCTCAGTTTCATCATTTTTGCTTCCAGAGACAGCTCAAGCTCGATTTGCTCTAGGATTCACTTGTTTGTCTTTTTGACACATCAGGATGTCTGCAGAGCTCTCCCTGCAGCACCACATTTCAACGGATCAATTTTTTCTCTCTCAGCTTTTTTATGTGAATTCAATGAACGTCTTATGTTTCAGTAGGGTGGTCTGACAGCATTTGCCATGTTACGACAATCGTGTACTTTCGATGAGTTGCCACACCAAAACTAAAGCACTGACAAAACTAATGCTTATGTCGTATGAAAGATCGTCTCAATTACCTTTGGCACTTTCTGCTTTCACTTTCATCAAGAGTCATCTCAAGTAATTGCTGCTTTCTGCCAGGAAGATAGTGTCCTCTGTATATCTTAAATCACTGGTTAACACAATTTTTGTGGCATGAGGTACTCTAACGATTCTAAGGTAATTTTGAGGTGCTGATTCCAGATCTGGCATCCGTTTTTTTCCTAGCACATCAGGTTTTTGAGATCTCAAATATTGCAATATACCTACGAACAGCAAATTTATCATCATATTCATCGAGCTAGACATACAGACCTAATAAAATAACATCCAATATGCAATACTTTATTGAACAAACATATATAATTATGAACTGAAGCACAAAGTTGAGAGTGAAAGCATATTAACATGTAAGAATTGAAATGTTAAGATATGAAAATATGTACAAAAAGGTAAATTGATAATATCGACCTTACATTGCCATGAATGACCTTTTCTTGGACAGCTCTGCGACGTTCAACATGTGTAATGTCTCTCATCAAAGACCAACAATAATCTGCCATCATGTTGGTGTTCCATCGGCCTTGGTAACATTCTTCCATTACTTTAATGTCTTGATGAAAACGTTCACCGTGCTCTTTGCTCATGTCACCCAAGTTCTCTGGAACATCGGCCAAGTGACTATGTAAATAGTGAATCTTGATGCTCATTCTACAGACAAGTGCTTGGAAACTCAAGAGCAGCTCCTCCACAATCTCTCGATAGTTGTCCACTTTCTTGTTGCCAAGGAAATTCCAAACAACATCAGTGAATGCGTTCCAAGCTCTAGCCTCTGCCGCCGTCATTGTTGGAAGAAAGTGTGGATCCCTGATGAGAGTTCTAATTTGAGGGTCATCAAATATTCCTGCCTTTTTCTTCTCTATGCTGAGACCTGGAATTGTTGTACATACAGTAATACCTCAGATAACATTTACCTCGGATAACGCTAAAATCATATGACGTTAAGTAATCTTGGTGGGAGGGGGAGAATTGGATCGAATAACGTTAAGATCCTATGGGATGCATCAGATAACAACTGCTAAAGCCTGTGCGGTTACAATGTATCTCTATGGAGCTTTAACGTTATCTGATGCATCCCATAGGATTTTAACATGCATCGGATAACACTAAAAATCGGATAACACCAAGACTTGTGGAACCAAGTTTTAGCGTTATCCGAGGTTTTACTGTATATAGCTGAAGCAGTTTCCAGTGTGATTCAGGGCTTTGACGAATTGCTTCATTAACCCAAGTTTTATGTGCAGTGGAGGTAATACAATTTTATTCCTATCAACCAGAGGTTCATTCGTAATGTTCTTGGCACCAAGCGTCAAACTGATTCTTGGTAGCCAGGTCTTTTCCACCCAGTGTTTTACTGTAGCCCTACTGTCCCAATAGCAAAAGAAGCAAGGGTATTTGGTGAAACCTCCTTGCTGGCCCAGCAAAACATTTACCATTTTCAAAGCAACACAGATCACCCATCCATGATGTGTGTAATCCAATTATCCAGAATTGTCTTCATATTGCCATACTCTTCTTTCATTTGTACAGAGTGTCCTATTGGGATTGAACCAAATATATTTCTGTTGTCCAATAACACACATTTTAAACTCCTTTTACTACTGTCGATAAAAAGTCTCAATTCACTGGAATCATATGTGGGCAGTTCTATATGGAGAAGAAGGTTCTTTTTATTGAAACCTTTGACATTGACAAGGCAAAAGTAGCAGTCATCCACATGGTTCCTTGGTTCTCTCCAAACCATCAGCACACCAAACTTCAGCTTAGAATTCATTCATTTAGACCATGACCACCATGTTTCGACACAGGTTTTGCACACTGTATGAGGAGCCCAACCTTTGTCTTGGTCTCGCAGTGGTACTTTAAAGTAGGCAAGATACACCCTCTTGACAAAGGTAGTAATGTTGCGCCTTTGATCCCGCAAGGTGAAGCTGCCACCGATGTAACAGAAGATATCTGCGTCATTACGGCATTTCCTTCTTTCCGATGTTGTGTCCATTGTTATATCACAAACTGCACTAAAATATATACATAAATAAGGTTACCTACATAACATCACATTATAATCACTAATTTTATCACTATAATTCTATAACTGACTCGCACCAACATGCAGTCAGGAATGACAATTGGGTTGGCCAATAGCATAAAAATGTGATGTGATAGAGCAAATCTAAGATCATATTTGTAACCAGCAGCCTGGAATTAGTATAAAACAACTCCAAAAGCTCATGCCAGGAAAAAAAATTTTTTTTGTATAGCTGTGTTTCTTCCACCAATTTTCACTCCTCCTTGATCCAAATCTAGTCTAGCTTTCTGTATACTATGTTCTGCATACAAATTGAACAGATATGGGGATTAAAGGCATCCTTGTCTGATGTGTTTGCCAGTAAGAGACCATTCTCTCTCTCTCTCTCTCACTCACTCACTCACTCACTCACTCACTCACTCACTCACTCACTCACTCACTCACTCACTCACTCACTCAATATTCTGACCTAAAAGTAGCTTCTTTCCACAATAATAGGTTATGCATCTGGAAAATCAAGTCTTGAGACACCCCCATTTCTTTCAGAACCATCCATAGTTTTTCATGATCCACATTGTCAAAGGCTTTACTGTGTAGCTTATAAGACACAGAATTGATCTGAAATTTTAGGGTTTGTGAGTGTGCTCCAGTATCCAGTAGATATTTGCAATATGATCTCAGGTACCTCTACCTTTTCAGAATCCAGTTTGATCATCAGGCATTTTTCATTCCATATAAGGTCTAAGTCTTTGTTGCAGCACCTTGAGTATCACTTTTCTTGCATGGGAAATTAAAGCAATGGTCCTATAATTACTGTTTTGTTTTATACTTTCTTGGGATTTTGAGGGTCTACAGTAGAGAAATTCAGGTTTACCTGACAAACAGGAAGATAGCTGTGTACTCTAGTATATGCATTGTTGTCTAGAGAAAGAACTTGAAACCACAGGATGTTAATATTGCAGGCATTTGTTGGCCCTTCAGCGTGTATTCAGAATTCTGTCTTTTTTAATATCATTGCTCAGTTTTATAACACAAATCTCTAGCACTTTATATGCTTGAAGGGGGCTCCATGTGATGTGGGGAGGATTCTGCCAGCTTTGTATCCTACTGTTTTGCTTGTGTAACAACTTTCTTACATAAGAACTGAATGTCAGTATAAGTAAAGCCTTGCATGCTTAGTAACTGTCCCCTGAAGACAGTGATGCTTAACACATGGGCACCAAGGCCAATATGGTAACTGCCTTCTCATAATTAATTTGTGAAGAGGGTTTAAGAGCAGTAAGAAAACTATGCCTATGGAATCTTCTCTCAGAAGAGCAGCTGCTTTATGTAAAGACTGATCCTGCCAACTCACCCTTAGTGAGAATACAGTAATACCCCGGATAACGTTATGACTTGGTTCCACAAGTCATGAGGTTATCCGATTTTTAGCGTTGTCCAATGCTCTTTTCCTCCCTGCCTTTAAAGCCACCCCCCACCCGCAGTGGTCTCTGCGACTGCAGTAGAGTCGGGGAAAGGCGCGTCGCATCTTACTCTTTTCCTCCCTGTATTTAAACTACAGGGAGGGGGAAAGACAGTTTAAATACAGGGAGGGAAAGAGACACAAGCACTCTCTCTCTCTCCCTGTAGTTTAAATACAGGGAGGAAAAGAGTAAGATGTGATCGCGATCGCGTCTTACTCTTTTCCTCCCTGTATTTAAACTACAGGGAGGGGGAAAGACAGAGACGTGATTGGGTCTCTAGAGAACCAGTCACGTCTCTTTCTTTCTCCCTCCCTGTAGTTTAAATACAGGGAGGCAAAGAGACACAAGCACTCTCTCTCTCCCTGTAGTTTAAATACAGGGAGGAAAAGAGTAAGATGCAATCTCGATCACGTCTTACTCTTTTCCTCTCTGTATTTAAACTACAGAGAGGGGGAAGAGAGAGATGTGATTGGTTCTCTAGAGACCCAATCACGTCTCTCTCTTTCCCTCTCCCTGTAGTTTAAATGCAGGGAGGGAAAGAGACACAAGCAGTCTCTGCAACTGCAGGAGGGTCAGGGGAAAGGCGCGTGCTTTTCCCTGACCCTACTGCAGTCGCAGAGACCGCTGCAGGTGGGGGTTGAATTGGATAGTTCTACCCAAACCACCCCACACCCGCAGACCATTGCCTCGGATAATGCAAAGAATCATTATCCAGAATCGTTAGCCGATGCAAGTTTTTCTCAAAAAACTTGCATCGTTATCCGATTCTAGCGTTATCTGATGCAATCGTTACCCGGGGTATTACTGTATTGTAATCACCTTTTTAAAAAATGTACACAAAAAAAGATGATTACAACCCTCAGCCTCAGTAGGCTGAGGGTTGGAGTCCTTAAATGCAAGACCAACATGCTCAAGTGGGGACTTCTGGTGGACAACATCACACAGTGTAAATGTAGAGAGACACAGAGTCCGGCCCATTTGCTGGTCTGCAGATTACCGCCAGAGACATGCACCAATGAGGACTTGCGTTTGGGTAACGACAAAGCAAAGAAAGTGGCTTCGTTTTGGCAGCCCAAGGTCTGATCAGGACACACAAAAAATTCCTATCTCTTTCTTTTTAGACTGTTACTTTTCCCCCCCACAAGGGAAACATGTAGTTTTGCATCCATAACCCTTCTTAAAACATATTCCAGGACTGGAGGAATTTCCTTCAAGGCAGATAGCATGATTTATTAATGTTTCTTAATTGTGGTTTCCCTTTTTTCCAGGCTGTTTTGCATTAAATCTTTTGCTGGCTCAAATGCCCAAGAAAGGTCAGATCTGTTTCCAAAGCACAACTGGTTTGTTTTTAGATTTGCTACATATTCTAGTTTATTTACCAACTCCAGAAGTTTCCAAAAGCATAACTCTGATAGATAGTTGAGTAGATAATATCCAGGAAGTTGTTTTCTGTAAATTTGTACCTCCTTGTTGTTAACCCTTCCTCCTTTTCTTTTCATCCTAGATTTTCCACATAGCTCTTTATAGCTCAGAACCAAAAATCACTTATCTCACCACGATTATTCAGGAGAAGGTTACAGGTATTATAGAAATAATACCAGAGGTTAGAAGTAATTCAGTCCATTAACAAATAAATGTATAGCGAGTTCCTTTCCTTCCCTCAATAACCAAGTGGAATTACAATAGTAATTTAGCAAGCGACCTCCCTACATATGTACAGCTTGTTGTTGTTCAGTCACACAGTTGATTCAGACCCTTTGCGACCCCATGAACCATTGCCCGCCAGGCACATCTGTCCTCCACCATCTTCCTCGGCCCACCCAGCTCTGTGCACATTGCATCTACAATATCATCTAGCCATCTCATTTTGGGCTGTCCCCTTCTTCTTTTGCCTTCCACCTTTCCCAACATCAAGGCTTTCTCAAGTTAACCCTCTCTTCTAATTTGGTGTCCAAAGTACTTTAGCTTCATCTTTACTATTTGACCTTCTACAGAGCAATCAGGGTTGATTCCCTTTAGGATTGACTTAATTGTTCTCGCTGGGTTTGTTTGTCAGTCTGAGGTGATACTGAAATGATGAGGTAAACATAAGAGAAGTTAAAGAAATCCATACACTCAGGCCACCTCCAACTTCTTCCATTGTTATCTAGATCACAAGTTCTCAACCTTTCTAAGCCAAGGGCTAGGTCATGCTCCCTCAGACAGCTTCAGGGGCCAGACAGCCATTTTGCCCTTCCTTCACCATATGGCACTTCTAGATGTGGTGTATGTGGGGGCACATGAAATGGTGCCATGGGCCACATCCGGTCCATGGGCCACAGGTTGAGAATCCCTGATCTAGATTCTCTGAGTGCTCCTTATATCAGACAGAGACAGAAATTTCATTCTGACCGAAAATCCTTTAAACCAAGTTACAGACCCAAAATATAAGCCAATTAAATACTTATAAAACAATCTGTCATTCTGATCAGTGAGAAAGACTTAGTTGGGTCTTATGCTTTAATAGAATCATAGGTGTTCCATAACTTTATGAAAGAGTAGCTAGGGGACATTGTGAAATATAACAGATCAGCTTGCATGGCCTTCTGTAATTTGATTAGACTCGTTACTCCTGGTCTGATGTAGCTGGAAATGGGTCTGATGCTATAGAGTAATTTCTATTCTGTATCACCTATATAAGACATTGATGTTGCATTACCCAGGTATGTTATCTGTATCTGAAATATGATACTGTCCTATCCCATTGCATGTGAGCTGGACCTGTGGTTTGTTACTAAAAATATTTCTGATCTTGAGACCAAATCTGGGCTTCAGCTCTTTTGAAATTAATTAATTAATTAAATAATTTCAAAAGAGCTGAAGCCCAGATTTGGTCTCAAGATCAGAAATATTTTAATTAATTAATTAATTGGTTATAGATACAAACACCACCTGGGAGGTGTTTCCACTCTGGGTAGTTTACAAAACTGTGCAAAATATTACAAGCAAATAAAAAGATTAAAATGAACTTTGCAGTTATAATGAGCCCAAATCTGTGACACTATATTAAAAAAGAAAAATGAGTGAATACAAAATTAATCTCATATTTCATACCTGGACAGACCTAAATAAGTAAACAAGAAAAGTAAAGGATAACCAAACCCAAATGAAAAAATTAATGTACAGTAAAACCCTGGGTTACGGCAGAGGTCTGTTCCAACAGCCTCCATTGTAACCCGAAAAATGTAAACCAAAACATCCATAGGGATGCACTGAAAAATAAAAAACGGTCCTGAATTGATTGTTGTAAACCGGAAAAAAAAAGATTACAAATTTGTAAACCAGGATGGCATTTTCATAGGATTTGCTGTTGTAAACCACAGCAAACCTAAACTGATGCAGTTGTAACCTGGGGTTTTGCTGTACTTAAATAGGTGGGATATAAATGGATAAACTAAATAAATTAGTTTAATGTTCTTTTTATGTAATGTAATTTAATTTGTTTTTGGGAGCAGTTCTTTAAAAGCCTCCTTGAACAGATGAGTCTTAACAGGTTGCCGAATCAGGATAACTGAAAGAACCATCTACTGTTCTTTCTAAGTTTCATTAAAATAATAGTCTATGGTTATTGGGGAGGGGAGAGAAAGATTTGGAATATTTGCATATTCATAGGGATAACCACAGCATGGTTGTATGCTACAATAAACAGTAATTTGAAATGTAAGAAGTAAACAAAAGGAAGTCCTTGTCCAGTAGACATTGGCTGAAAGGACTCCTCCCTGCGTGCTCCAGTTGGATGGTGGTGGTGGTGGTGGTCATCATCATCATCATCATCATCATCATGGTTCTATTAATGTTAATACGAAAAGTCCACCTCTTAATTATGTGTTCATTGAGGGTAAATATATAACCCAAGCAGACATGGAATAAGAGTGCATCTTTTCATGCGGAAACTGCTTTGATATATTTTTTAAAAATAGTATGCATGTTGACTAGCTGATGAATGCATTTGCAGTGAATTCATTATTCATGGAGACTGAAGAAACAGGTGCTAGGGAGAGGATGTCCTTTCAACAACAACAGAATAATTGCCTGGGAAGAAATGCAGTTTTTACATATAGTTGGAAGTTGAAGAGGGGGGAGAGTGAATTATTCTTTTATGTTCCCAATTGAGCTTCAGCAGGCATATGGATTAGTGTTGTCACTCGATTAAAAAAACTGACCATACTAAATGAACTCAGATTTTTAATCAGTTAAATCTGCATACATTTGCATATGAATAAAAATTCTGAAGGCGAAAAGCAGGGTGTTTTGTTTTAAGAGAGCTTGCCTTGATAT
This sequence comes from Furcifer pardalis, assembly GCA_030440675.1. Classification (NCBI taxonomy): domain Eukaryota; kingdom Metazoa; phylum Chordata; class Lepidosauria; order Squamata; family Chamaeleonidae; genus Furcifer; species Furcifer pardalis. The sequence goes on from CP126894.1 coordinate 24,415,467, forward strand.
AGAAGCTTGTATTGTAACACAGCATTTACATTGCCTTCTCTAAGTTCAGTTCATAGTTTTCTTTTTAGAAGGGTCAAGTAGCAAGTGACAGAAAGGACCTCTTTCTGAAACCCCAGAGGTCTGCTGCCTGCCATAGCAGCCACAGCTAGGCATACTGGACAAAGAATATATGGTTTAAAGCAACTTTTTGTAATTCTATTTCACAGCAAACTGAGAAAAATACCTGTTTTGTTAAACTTTACATATGCAGGGTTTTCTATGTTTACTTCATTACAGCTCATGTGGACAGATTTTTGGGGTTTTCATTAACTTGCGTGGATAGACTTGGGGCTCTTGGACTGATGCATTGAGAGCCTGGGTGTGGGTGTAAAGCTTTTTTTAAAAAAAAATTCTGCTCACTGTTTTATAAGTTGAAGTTGATATTTCAAATGCTATTGCTTGATGAATAATGTCCCTGTATAGTATTTATGCCTTTAAAATGCCCTTTATGAAGAGTTTTGAACAGATAAAAGACTTATTTTTACTTTTTTCCAACCTCCAGAATGGATTAATTGGTTTTAAGTGCATTCCTAAGGGAAACTGCATTTCGCTTTATGAATTTTTCATAATACGAAACATCCTGGAGGATGCATTAAATTTGTAAACCGAGGTATCACCATATTTAAATCTCAGTGGGTCAATCCTGATTTTCCCTTGCTTGGATGTTGATTTTGCAAGTGACCTTTTGCGTCTGACATATGGCAAAGGATAGTGCAAGGCTAAGAATAACTTTTTAAAAAATTAAATTAAAATATTAACTAAACAAAATTACATAAGGTAAAGGTTGCCCTTGCTTGAAAGGCAGTTGTATCCTACTCTAGACTTTGGTGCTCATCTCTGTTTACAGCAAGAGTCAGTCTGCAGATGTTTCCATGGACATGTGGCAGGCATGACTAAAAACTGGAGTGCACAGAATGCTGTTACCTTCCCACCGAAGTGGTACCTATTTATTTATCTACTTGCAATTTCTTGCTTTCGAACTGCTAAATTGGCAGGAGCTAGGACAGAGATAGGAGCTCATTCTGTCATACAGTAATCGGGTCTCAAACTGCTCATCTGTCAACCTTCCAGTCATGTATTAACCACTTGATAATAAAACTCAAATCTAATTACAAAGCACATATAATAAATCTAAAAACAAACCTTACTAATACATAGCAGGCTGCAAAGTACACCTTCCACCCCTTTGACCATATTTCTGTATCCACTATTATAAACAATAATTTGTCTACTTATTGATTTATGCCCTATTTTCAAAAAGTTGTGAATTCTTGACCTGGTCCATTATCCTTGGAATACAGAGTCAATAAAGTCTCTCCATATATTTATAAATTCATTATTCTTTATCATCCCTTTTTATTTTTGTTTGAATTCACTTGTCAGCTTATTGTTTAATGTGAAGTTCCATAATTCCTTATACCATTCTTTCAATCTAGTATTCATGTACATTTTCCAATTCTTTGCTATTAATGATCTCATAGTTACTATAATTACAATCAAACCTTTCTTATATTTATTATCCATGTTTAAATCACTCAAATCCATTACCAATTCAATCTTAGGAGTCATTTGCAATTTTAAAGATATCTTACTAATTTCTTCAAAGGCTTTTACCCAAATATTATTACCCAAATATTACCTTGCATTCCCACCAAAGGTAAAAATAAGTCCCAAGACTTTCTTTGCATTTCCAACACTCTTTTTTATAATTATGGTCATATTGGCTTAATCAAATTGACGTCATTTACCACCCCCATAACACCTTAAAACAGTGTTCTTTAATTCTCACTGACAGGCTAGGAATACCTCAAACATCCATAAGTTTGGGTTTATTTATTTAATCAGACTTATATGCCGCCCTCCTCAAAGAGATCCAGGGTGGCTAACAAAGCTTCAAAAGAGACATAAAACACAATATAAAATCCTTCTATTAATATTAAAAGAGATTAAAACTAATCAAAGTTAAAACATTTTAAAAAATCATACATTGAGAGAGGGAGGGGTCAGATGAGCCAACAAGCCAACGCATCTGTCTGACCCAAAGCCCATACCTGTCCCGCCAGCCAGGTCTTAACCCCCTTCCTAAAGGGGAGCAACTCCAACTAGAGACGGAACTCAATTGGCAGGAGGTTCCATAGGGCCGGGGAGGACACAGAGAAGGCCCTCCTCCTAGTGCTAGAGATGTGCGCCTCTCTAGCCAATGGTACAACCAGAGAGCCTCTCCAGTCCGCTCTGGTGGGACGGACAGATGTTCTTAGGGCGATGCATTCTCTTACAGTTGCCACCAGACATACCAACCTTGACCAAATATAACATATTCTGAAAGTTGTATTCCAAGACATCTAACAAGGTAGAGGTTCTCTGCCTATGCTCTATCTCTATCGCATGCCACCAGAGGAAGGAAAGGGGATAGAGCAGTGGTGACCAACCTTGGCACTTCAAGCATTCTTGAACTTCAATTACCAGAAGCCTAAGTCAGTACACCAGCTGATCAGGGCTTCTGGGAATTGAAGTTCAATAACACTTGGAGCACCAAGGTTGGCCACCCATGGGCTAAAGAAAGGGTTAAAATTGTGTGATTTATGTTTCTTATGTAGCTAAGGGTTTTAGTGCAATATCTAGAACATCCTACTCTGTCATTGAGATGAAAGTGGAGAACCACACCTCCAGTGGACAATATTATTTGAAGTCATCCCATACATTGTTTTGAGCCCAAATAACATTTTCAAAACTTGTAAAACCACACTTCCTCTTTTATTAGAAGGAGTGGGTGGGACCTGCAAGGGGACAGGTGGTGGCAGAAGTGGGATCAGTGCAGATTCTGGACCCTCTACAGTTGCTTATCACTGGGCAAGTGTGGCTTTCTCTTCTCTTTGTGGACCAAGGCAGTTAGGATTTGGAAGTGAATGTTCAAAGCAGGTTCCTGCAAATCAGGTTGCTTGCTTGCTTGCTTGCTTGCTTGCTTGCTTGCTTGCTTGCTTGCTTGCTTGCTTGCTTGCTTGCTTGCTTGCTTGCTTGCTTGCTTGCTTGCTAGAAAGAGAGAGAGAGAGAGAGAGAGAAGGTGAAGCGTGAAGGGTTTTAATTTCATTTTGAAGGGGAATGGCCCTGGAATGCACTTATTGTCTCAGTAAGAAATACCGTAGATACTCAAGTATAAGCCGAGTTTTTTACCCCAAAAATGAGCCCCTAATAGGGGACATGGCTTATACTTGGGTCAATGACCACAAGGGTCCCAAGACGGTGCTTGATTGAGATGAGCTGGCAATTTAATTAATTTTACCATATTTTCATGTTTTTTCATTATTGAAACTTACTAGCAGCTGTTGCATTTCCCACTCTCGGTTTATACTTGGCTCAATCTATTTTCCTGGTATTTTCCTGGGGACTCCCGCCACCTGCGCCGGAGAATGGGCGTGGAGGAGGAGGCTCAAAAGCCGCGCCGGCGGCCCGGCGGCCCGGACAAGGCTCCCGGCCCCCCTGCCACAGTGGACACCTGCGGCAGGGAGGAGAAAGCTGCTGCCGCGCTCAGCCCCGGGACTGCCACCACCTGTGCCGGAGGCTGGGCGTGGAGGAGGGGGCTCAAAAGCCGCAGCGGCGGCATGCTGGCCCGGACAAGGCTCCCGTCCCCCGCCGCCACAGTGGACACCTGCGGCGGGGAGGAGAAGGGGCGGTGGAGTCGCCGTAGTAGCCAGAGAGTCACTGGGGGTCGCCAGGGCCGCGGCTCCACAAATCCCGGGTTGTGAGACCCTGCTCTTGCGTGTGGGCCCTAAGGGTCAGTTGGGAATCCTGCTCATGTACCTGCCTCCCTGCAGTGTAGCAGATTCCCTGCCTGAGCTCCTTGAGGCGGTCTCGATGCTGGCGTTGGAGACCCCCAGGCTGATGGTCCTGGGGGACTTCAATTTGCCATCGTTGGGGACTGACTCGGAGGTGGCTCGGGAGTTCATGGCTTCCATGGCAGCCATGGGCCTGACTCAGGTAATTCAGGGTCCTACCAGGAGCAGTGGCTACACCCTGGATTTAATCTTTTTGTCGGAGCTGTGGCAGAGTGATCTGAAATTACAGAAATTAGACATCACCCCTGTGCCATGGTCAGATCACTATCTGGTGATTCTAGACTTCCTGGGGGCGATACTTCACCGTATTATTATTATTATTATTATTATTATTATTATTATTATTATTATTATTATTATTATTATTATTATTATTATTATTATTATTATTATTATTATTATTATTATTAATTAAATTTAATACCCCGCCCCAATCGGGAGAACCCGACTCTGGGCGGCTTACATCCAAGATAAAAACAAAAATAAAACCCAACACTAAAACGTCAGAGTTAAAACCATCAGAAGTTAAAAACAACACAGGGCTATATTCCAATGTTCCCAGAATCCAACCCAGGGGGGCAGTCCTTATATGAGCCATTTGGTATGGGAATCCATGTTCCTGGGTCCCCAAACCTGTCCTGCCAGCCAGGTTTTCAAACCCTTTCGGAAGGGCAGGAACTCTGTCTGAAGGCGCAGTTCGGTGGGCAGGAGGTTCCAGAGGGCCAGGGCGGACACGGAGAAGGCTCTCCTCCTAGTACAGGCGAGGTGCGCCTTTCTCGCCGAGGGAATAACAAGGGAGCCTCTCCGATCCGCCCTGGTGGGCCGGACGGATGTTCTTGGGGTGACGCGGTCTCTTAGGTATCCTGGCCCACTACCATATAGGGCTTTAAAGGTAATAACCAGCACCTTGAATTGCACCCGGAGACATACTGGCAACCAGTGCAGCTCCCGGAGCAGCGGCGAAGCATGAGCATAACGCCCACACCCCACCACTACCCGTGCTGCCGCATTCTGGACCGTAGGGAGGCAGGGCCGATAAAATGGGCCCACCCCCGGCGACTAATGGATCCAGAAGGATTCCAGAGGGAACTGGGGTGTTGTCCTCTTTACCTGCATTGCAGTTCATCTGAAGCTCTTGTCAACTCTTGGAATGAGAGAGCGACGGCATCTTTGGACGTGATCGCTCCACTACAGCCTCTCCGCGCTTGTGGGGATTGATCTGCCCCTTGGTTTACAGAAGAACTAAGGGAGCTCAAACGGGCAAAGAGACGCCGAGAGTGCCGCTGGGTGAAGAATCGGAGTGAGTCTGATCGAACACTACCTAGAGCAGCTATTACAGACTACCTAGTGGCGATGGAGGTGATGAAACGCCAATATTTCACCGCCCTTATTGCCTCCGCAGATAACCGCCCAGCAGCCTTGTTCCGGGTGACCAGGTTCCTCCTTGGTGGTGGTGGTGGTGGTGGGGGGTCAGGCCCTGTTTGGCAGGGATCGGCTGAGGCTTTTGCTGATTACCTGGCGGGGAAAGTCGCTCAGATTCGCTCAAAGTTTAATCCCGGCATGGAATGTATGGAGCTGGGGTTGACCAGAGCACAGTCTGGCCACGTTATCTGGGATCAGTTTGATCCAGTTGGCCCTGAGGAAGTGGACAGGCTTCTTGGATCTGTTCGCACCACGTCCTGTGTACTGGATCCATGCCCTGCCTGGCTGATTAAAGCATCTAAGGCTGTGGCAAGTGGTTGGGTCGAAGCGATTATAAATTCATCTTTAAAGGAGGGGTCTTTTCCAGCACCTTTTAAACATGCTTTGGTGCGCCCCCTCCTGAAAAAAACCATCCCTTGATCCTATGGTACTTACTAACTACCGACCAGTATCCAACCTACCCTTTTTGGGCAAGGTGCTGGAAAAGGCAGTGGCGCAGCAACTACAGGAAGTCCTGGATGAAGCGGATTATCTGGACCCTTTTCAGTCAGGATTCAGGCCCGGATATGGGACAGAAACTGCACTAGTCGCATTGGTGGATGATCTCTGGAGAGAGCGGGATGGAGGTCATCCATCTGTCCTGGTTCTTCTCGATCTCTCAGCGGCCTTCGATACCGTTGATCATGGTATCCTTCTGGGAAGGCTCCAAGGTTTGGGGATCCAGGGCACTGTGTTGGCTTGGTTTTCCTAATTCCTGAGGGGCAGGACCCAGTCGATGTGGCTGAAGAATGAGAAGTCCAGCCCTAGGCCCCTCCAACATGGGGTGCCTCAGGGCTCGGTACTTTCCCCTCTCCTATTTAACATCTACATGAAGCCACTGGGTGAGATCATCCGTTCCCACGGGTGAGGTATCATCAATATGCAGATGATACCCAGTTGTACATCTCGGCCCGTGGGGACCCAAGCGGTGCGGTGGAAGTCCTTTCCAGGTGCCTGGAGGCTGTTAAGGTCTGGATGGGGGACAATGGGCTACAGCTGAATCCCTTCAAGACTGAGTGGCTATGGGTAAGGGGCCCTGTGTTATCACGGGAGCTACCAGCTTCGGTTCTGGATGGGGCAGTTCTGCCCCAAACAGACCCAGTGCGTAATCTGGGGGTCCTCCTGGACTCACGACTACTGTTCGAAGAGCAGGTGGCAGCCGTGGCCAGGAGGGCTTTTGCACAACTTCGTGTAATACACCAGTTACGCCCACTCCTGGACCGGGACGCCTTGGTCATGGTCACACATGCTTTGGTCATCTCCAGACTTGACTACTGTAATGCACTCTACATGGGGCTGCCCTTGGTGACCATCCGGAGACTGCAGCTGGTCCAAAATGTGGCGGCTCGGGTAGTGATGGGATACGGGCACTATGCTCATGCCACACCACTACTGCGGGAGCTGCACTGATTGCCAATATGTATCCGGGTGCAATTCAAGGTGCTGGTTATTACCTTTAAAGCCCTATATGGTAGTGGGCCAGGATACCTAAGAGACTGCGTCACCCTAAGAACGTCTGTCCGCCCCACCAGGGCAGATCGGAGGGGCTCTCTTGTTATTCCATCGGCTAGGGAGGCTCGTCTCACTAGCACTAGGAAGAGGGCCATCTCTGTGTTCGCCCCAGCCCTTTGGAACCTCCTCCCAACTGAGCTGTGCCTACAGACAGAGCTTCTGCCTTTTCGGAGGGGCTTAAAGACCTGGCTGGCGGAGCAAGTGTGGGGACCCAGGAACGTGGGATCCCATGTAGGTTGGCTGATCTAAGGGACAGCCACCCCTCCCTGCTTCTGTCTTTATCTGTTGCGCTGTTTTAATTTTTATGAATTTTTAAGGTTTTAAATATCACTATTATAATAGACTTAATCTGTGATTGTAATTTATGTGGTAAGCCGCCCAGAGTCGGGTCTACCCGATTGGGGCAGGATAGTAAATATGAGCAAATAAATAAATAAATAAATAAATTTTCAGGTCAAAATTAGGTACTTCGGAATATATTCAGATCGGTTTATACTCGAGTATATACGGTAGCCCTTTAGGATGCTGTATCATTTAATGTATGTTTTGTTCTGCAAAATCACCAGACAAGTGGAAAGATGTTAATAGCAGTCCTTAGTCCAAACTATAATTCACAAAGAAGGAAAAATTGAAAGCTGTTTGATAAAATCCTATTGTCTCTTTATCCATTACATGCTAATAACAATAATTTGACCTCCCTGTCCAATAAATTCAAGATAGTATTAGTATCCCAGTAAGAAAAAAAATAGACAAAAAGAATGTAGGCCAAATGTGTATTATTGTAAATTGTAAGAAGTCTTCAATCTTTATCTGGTTGAACTTTTAAAAAATAAAAATCTATAAACAGTTGAAAAGAAAAATAAACTGAAATTGGAAAGAGGATATTAAGTAGACAGAAAGGAAATAGTTTGTCTAATAAATCAAAATTTATTTTATACAAGGCCTGCTGGCATGCTGTGGAAAGTGTCTAGATTGTTAGATTTATTTGTACCTTTTTTCTGAGAAACAGCTGGAATGTCAGCTCTCTTTCTCTTTGATTTACCTTATGTCATCGTTCAGATAAGTGTAATTAGGCCATTATAAATTGAAAGGAATTATAATGTCATAAAAAATACTCCAGGTTAGCTGTTGTGTGGTTTGGAATTAGATTGAGGTGAGCATCATGTGGGTCCTAAGGACATGTTTACTCAGAGTTCCAGTCACCCAAGTTTAGTAGCAGCAGCAGCAGCAACAGTACACTGTAGTAGTTTTCTTATCCAGGATGTCTCTAGGAGTGATAGTTTCTAACTCAAATAGCTAATTATGACATGCTATTAGTTGCAGCGGTCACTGTAAAGAACTGTTATAAAATTGTGTGTGTGTGTGCCGCCTTCGGAGCCAAATCTCTCAGCCTCTGACAGGTATTATACAAACTCTTGTTTCAGTGTCAGTCCAACGCGTTGGTCAAAAAGACCATCCTTCCATGAAAGAGGTTGGTTGTCTTGTTTCCCTTCAGCAGAATTTAAACTACTGCTGTTCTAGCCTGACCTTTTCCCATTATGCTGCTGTATAGAGACACTAATCTCTAGCAGCAAGACAAGTGAAAATCAGATACAAGTACCCTCCCCAGAATGGGCATCAATAGTTGCCACCAGCTATTCTGGAAATTCTTGGGAGGCAAGCTATAAGAAAACTAGGGAACATAATAAAAAGTAGAGACATCACCCTGCCAACAAAAGTACACATATAGTCAAAGCAGTGGTATTTCCAGTAGTAATGTATGGTTGTGAGAACTGGACCATAAGGATGGCTGAGCGCAGAAGAATAGATGCCTTTGAAATGTGGTGCTGGAGGAGAATTTTGAGAGTACCCTGGACTGCAAAGAGATCAAATAAGTCGATCCTGAAAGAAATCAACCCTGACTACTCACTGGAAGGACAAATATTGAAGATGAAGCTAAAGTACCTTGGTTACCAAATGAGAAGAGAGGACTCACTCAAGAAGGCCTTGATGCTGGGAAAGATCAAAGACAAAAGATCAAAGACAAAAGGAGAAGGGGGTGGCAGAGGATGAGATGACTAGATGGCATTGTTGACGTAATGGACATAGAGCTGAGTGGACTGCAGAGGATGGTGGAGGATAGTGTGCCTGGCGTGCAGTGGTCCATGAGTCACAAATGGTCGGGCTCGACTATGTAACTGAACAACAACAACAATTCTGGAAAGGAATTGGATTAATGAGTTCCCTGTCTGTTTTTTTGTAAATGTTCCCCATTGGACATGTGGATGTCTTGACATGTCACTATTAACACTTCATCTGTTAAAGTTGTGGTTTTTTGATGTATGTGAGTTTGCAAGGCACAACTCATCTGTCAATGTAAAGCTGCTAACTTAGCAATGCTTGATGCAATTCTGATGCAGAAACATATGCTGATGTAGGTTCGCTGTGTTGTTTTAACAATGAACCTTTATCCTAATTGTTGTTTTTCAGTTAAACCACACATAAACAGTCAAAATACAAATAACAACTGTGGCTGGAATATGTGTATCCTCTTTAAAGTGGACCCCAAGCCCCAACCCATATACTTCAATCTTGGCACACATTCTGAAATAATGTTTGCCCCCATCTTGTTTTAGTTATTTACTGTATTTACTCTTATATCTTGCCTGGTCTTCATTGTCTTCCACCCTATTTACATTTCCATAACAAGATGGTAACATAGATTAGGATGAGAGATAGTCATTGACACATGATCGCTTGTAAATTTCGTGGCCAAATTGAAGCCTGAACAGGATCGCCTTACTCTTAATCCGGCAACATTTTTAACTGCCATGCCATGCCGACTTCTGAGCTGTTCCTTGGCTGTAATTCAACTCATTTGTTATTCTCTTCCTCTGTTCTTTGTACCCACTTAGTACTAGTGTTAAGACTCAACATGATGTAATGTTTGAATAATAAATAAATAAATAAAAATGCTAGCCATGTTAGTCGGTCTTAACATATTGGCAAAATTGAAGGGGGAAAGAAGAAAAGACCAAGCAAAAAGATCGGGGCAAAGGTTTTGCTGACACAATTTAATTTCTGAATGGTGGTTGTTAGATTGTTGTCCGTCCGTCCGTCAGTCCCCCCGGTCCTCTTGTCTCTGTTGACTAAAATAATTGTCTTGCCTAACCTAACTTAGAGCTGTTGTGAGGAGAACATGATCTGCAGGGAAGTATATGTGCTGCTCTGAGATCCTTGCAGTGGCAACAGAACAGTAGTGATGCCTGCTAAGGATTTCTGAGAGCTATAAATTCGGTTGTTCATGCTGGAAGCTGGGGAGCCAGTACTTCTCCAAGAACGTTGCAGCTTGGTTCATAGTGCAAAAATAGTACCACCACTGCACCATTTATAAGAGTCCTTGTTATTCCAGAGCATTTATAATGCCTTTCAGGAGCAAATGTTTCACAGTACAGTCAAACCTCGCATAAAGAGCGCCTCGCTTAAAGAGTAACTCGCTTAAAGAGCAGAATTTTCTCTGAATGTTTGCTTCACTTAACAAATAAAACCAACCAAAAACTTGCTTAACAAATAAATTGGGGTTCACAATCCCCCCCCACACACAATTGGTCACTTACAATGGTGTTTCACTTAAAGAGCAAACTCGCTTAAAGAGCAATCCTGTAGAACGCATTATGCTCATTAAGCGAGGTACAACTGTACTCTCCTATTCTTGAAGCAGATCTCTGATGCCTGGATGTACACTCCTGAGAAGATCCACCAGCCTCTATTATGGTTTTTTTATTATTAGAATCTACTAATGCTGCCTGCATTCTGTCAAGATGTTTGCATAGAGTTACTGATAGAGTAACAATTCTTCTGTTGCCAGACTGGAAGAAAAACAATCCACTGGCTGCAGTGGCTTAGTGGTTAAGAAGCTTGCCTTGTTAGCTGGAATGCTGGTAAGTCAGCAGTTCGAGATCCTGCTACTGCATGACAGATTGAGTGCCAGTCTCTGTCCCACCTCTTGGGGACATGAAAGGAGCCTCATTTGGGCATTCCCTGAGCAGAGTTTCTTCCGCAAAAATCCCTTCAACCCTGAATAATTTCTAACACAAAATTATTTTTTAGTAAAAATTACTACTGCGAATGTGCTGGCTTCCACACTTTTGCTTACCAGTACATCTAACTGGAAGTGCCTGCTTAATGCTAGATATCTTTTTTTAATGGATGCCATAGTTAACTCTATTGATATTTTTCCTTTCTTCCTTATTAGAGGATTAAAAGTATGAGATTATATATCAGTATGATTCTGGCAATTTAAGATCTCACTTAAAGCTTTCCATGGGTAGTTTGTTAATTTGATATATGAACTGATGGGATGTCCAGTTGTTTGAGTGAGTTCTCAAAATACCCCTAGATTTTGTGTTAATTATTACTTGAAGATGTAGAAATGAATAAATTGCATAAGACTGCAATGATTGTATTATTTATTTATTTTTGCCAGGGTTATGCCAGTGGCCTATAAGTTTTTACAAGTTGATTGCTTTTTATACCATCCAATTGACTTAAATAGTTATTCTGGACATTTAACAATGATAAAAACACAAACATACAGCAAAAGGCAACAGTAAAAACATAAAATAACAATATAATATTGAACAGCCCATAAACAACTAAATTGATGCTGCTGAAAACTATAAATAATTCTAATGAAGAACAGAATCATTCTGGGGCAAAATGTTATAAAAAGCCTCCTTGAACAGTTCTACTTTTAATAATGTCCAGAAAGATTATAGTGTTGGGTTCCAATGAACATGAATAGGTAAGTTATAGAGTTGGGTCACCACAGAAAAGGATTCCACTCTTCTGAAAGATTACTGGGCTACTCTTGGGCTTGGCACTCTCAGTCCACTCGCCAAAGAGAAACATGTTATCTGGCCATAGTTTGTCAAGGAGAGACACTCCAACAGATATAAAGCTCCTAAACTGTTTAAAGTTTTATATGTTAATAACAAGATCTTGAATCAGGCATGGAAACCTACAGGTAGCCAATGGTGGTGGGCTAGAGTCAGGAAAACGTGATCAAATCTCCACACCCCTGACACTTGTCTTGCAGCTTTGTTCTGCACCTACTGTAGCTTCTGTATGGTCTTTATAGGTAGCCTAACATAGTGATAAATTCTGAAATTGCCGGTGTGTGAACCAATGTTGAGAGAGTTTCCTATTCAGGAATGGGCAAAGCTGGAATGATCTGCCTAAGGTAGGGAAAAGCTGACCTGAACAAAGCAGATACAGTATTTGCTTCTTCATAGAGAGATGAGTCCAATATCATACCCAAATTACAAGCCTGATCATTCAGAGATAAAATGACCCCATCTAGATGAGGCCAGATATCATCCAACCAGGCAGAAGTCCCACCAAGCAACGTGGTCTCTTTCTTGTATGGATTTAATCTCAGCCTGTTAGCTCTTGTCCAGGCCATTATTGTAGCCAGTTAGCTATCCAGGACAGCATCCTCTGCCAAAGATGAAAAGAAGAAATAAAGTTGTATGTCATCTGCATATTGGTGACATCTCACTCCAAATTGTGGTATGACCTCACCCAGCAGCTTCATATAGATCAGTAATGGTGAACCTTCTAGAGACTGAGTGCCCAAACTTAACTTTGCCTCACCCTCACACCACATGTGAGCTGCCCGCCTTGCCCCAGATGGGAGGGAGCATTTCCATTGGGCTGCTGGGCAGAGGGGTGGGGTAAACTCTGCTGGGGGGAGGGAAGAAGCATTCCCATTGGGCAGAGGGGCAGGGCAAACTGTGCTGGGGGAGGGAGTAAGCACTCCCATTGGGCAGAGGGGTGGAGCGAACTCTGTGCTGGGGTGAGAGTATGCATGCCCACAGAGAGGGTTCTCCCATAGGTTTGCCATCACTGATATAGATGTTAAACAACACTTATCAGTCTCCCAATGCTGAATCAGTGCCCTACAGTTTCATTGTTCTGCAGAAATGTCTGTGCATATACATGACAGAACTCTGTAGCAAAAACCAAATAAAGAATACAGTCAAACCTCGCATAAAGAGCGCCTCGCTTAAAGAGTAACTCATTTAAAGAGCAGAATTTTCTCTGAAAGTTCGCTTCGCTTAACAAATAAAACCAACCAAAAACTCACTTAACAAATAAATTGAGGTTTGCAATCCCCCCCGCCAGAAGTCACAATTGGTCATTTACAACGGTGTTTCGCTTAAAGAGCAATCCTGTGGATCACATTATGCTCTTTATGCGAGGTACAACTGTATTTGGTTGCTTAGTTTTGATCATCTGGTTTAAATTTTTTACTGGTTTAAATTCTTTGTCTTCTTATCACCCATAGAAATCATTACTTTATCCGGGAACCATTGCAGCACCCTGATGCTGGTATGCAACTAAGATTTCTTGATGCAGCCTTGTTGGATACATGGTTGTTTACTCAAAACCTGGATTAGTTTGACATAACTGGGTCTTACTCAGTTTGTTCTGTAGTGGATGATATGGAACAGTGAAATCTGTTGTCAGCATGCTTCTCTTTCTGTAATTGCCCATTTCATCTTCCAAAGCCAGTGCCTTTCCTTTTGTGGTAGGAAGAGAGAGCCTTTCATCAATAAGCTGCTGACAAAGGTGACACTAACTGGCAACTAGAGAAAGGTTTGTTGTATCTGCTTCTAAAGTGAGTACAAATGGGAGACTCACAAAATATACTGAAAGTTTTCAGGGTAATTTCTGTTAAATCTGAGTAACAGTCAGGTGGCAGCTGCAACTTGTATTCCAAAATGCATTCCCCCCCTCCCCCGAAGCAGGAAAAATGCCATTGCCGTGAATTTGTTTAAGATGGATCCCAGCTTGCCATGAAGTCACCCACACACTATGATCATGGAGCCAACTCCTACAGCACATGTGAAATGAGACATGCAGGATTTAACTGCAATAGATTGTCGAAGCCTTGAGTATATTATCAAGGTATGCCTTCACAGCCAGTCCATCTGGCATGGCCTCTTCTGCCTCTATGACCATTGGGAATCAGAGTTCCTTCTCCATTCATTTTGCTGTTGGGCCCAATAAGATGGTTTCCAGTTGAGTGTCTTCCACCGAGGGGACCATCCCCCCACCTAAAGGGGGTCATCTGCCCATAGCTGTTGGCCTCTTTAGGAAGTCAGGTTATTTACCACAGCCTAACACTCGGCATTGAGTTGCTGGCTGTACGGTCCACTCCATTACTGTAGTGGGATGTCCAGCCAAACATACAACAGTCAGGTAAGTATCATAAAGTGAGTACAGTATAATCATAAAGAGGGTGGTTAACATTTGTCTATCTGGATATATTGCTCAGAAATTTTAGCATTTGTATCATGCACTGTTTGGCAGTGTTAGGTTTCAGGGCATTTCTTGTAGACTTTGCCATTTTTCTCACTCCTGTTTTAGTAGTCAGAGCAGCTGGCATGCAGCCATGCAAATAATAATGTAGTTCATTTTATCTAATTTCCAGCATCTTGATACTGCCATCGTGGGTTCCCCAGCTTCCCATAGCTCCTAGAGTGACAGGTTGCTGAAGCTGGGAAGCAAAGTGCCATATAATTTGCAGATTTTAGTAGATGGTGCTATATATAAGCTTACTAGTTTTTTCTTCCTTTTTTTCTACATACATGTTTACATATTTCAAAATACAACACATTCCTATTTATACACTGCAAGAGAAAAAACACTTTCTAAAATAAAAGCACATTTGCATAACAAAAAAGACCTTAGAGATTTGGCTAATTTGTGTTTACAATAACTGTCCTAAACTATTTTCCAGGCTTTGATTTTAAAATCACTTCCATTACAGAGCTACTTTCTCTCAAACCACATAATTTTTTTTATAAATTAAGAAACATTACGAGAAGTGCAAAACGACAACAAAAACATAAACAGCCATACATAAAAGGGTTAGTACATGCATCATAGCATGTTTGACATACGGAGCACCTTGCAGTAACTCAGTTTGGAAGATACCTGTAATTGTACTTTCCACATAATTGAGAGCCCTCACCATATGCTGTTGTGTATGTTTGCAACTTTAGAATTTGTCTTGATTTGTATGTAGTGTGTTTCATGAGTAGTTCTTTCCTTTTGATCCTTGTTTAGAGTCTAGTCCAGGCGTGGGGAACCTTTTCCTGTTGGAAAGCCGCATGTACTGTACTTAATAATTAAAAAAAACCCTTAATTTTAAAATTACTAAAATAAAATAAAAGTACAGTAAAACCTCATATAACACTAAAACCTGGTTCCACAAGTCTTGGTGTTATATGATTTTTAGTGTTATCTGATCCTCTATGGGATCCATAGAGATACATTGTAACCACACAGGCTTTAGCGGTTGTTATCTGAAGCATCCCATAGGATCTTAATGTTATCTGATTCAATTCTTCCCCCCAGATTCCTTAATGTTATGCGATTTTAGTGTTATTCGATACTAATGTTATATGAGGTATTACTGTATACAACAAAAATGAATTAATAAAAATAAAAGGATTTGCTCTGTAAAATGTGGATTCAGGCAAGTGCTCATACTTCAGGACCTAGAAGCTCGCATGTGGGCTTAAGGCTCTAGGGTCCCCACCTCTGGTCTAGTCTGTAACATTACTTGCATACCTTTCCAAAGTTCACCACCTCTGTCAACAGCTTTGTGGTGCGGGTGTTATGCTGTGATGTGGAAGGCAGGTGAAAGGCTACTGCATTGTATTCTCAGGACAGCCTTCATGGCTGAACGCCATGTGGGTCGCCAATACAGTAAAACCTCATATAACACTAAAACCTGGTTCCACAAGTCTTGGTGTTATATGATTTTTAGTGTTATCTGATGCATGTTAAAATCCTATGGGATCCATAGAGATACATTGTAACCACACAGGCTTTAGCAGTTGTTATCTGAAGCATCCCATAGGATCTTAATGTTATCTGATGCAATTCTTCCCCCAGATTCCTTAATGTTATGCGATTTTAGTGTTATTCGATACTAGTGTTATATGAGGTATTACTGTATTTGAATTTGGATATGGCAGAACAAGGGAAAAAAGAGTATTAGGGAAAATGCAGTTTGCATTAGCTGTATGGTTTCCAAAGTACACCCTGATAACCATTGTCCTTGGGCTTCCTCCCAACTTCTTAAACAAAAGGTTTACCAAAATCTTGGCATTTTATTCCCTCCCTTCTTTGACTTATTCTTGTCTGAAGGAAGGGTGATAACAGAATTTTGCTACTGGGTCAGTTTTTAGTTCATATTCTAAAGTCAGTGCAGAACTTGGGAAAGTGAGAATCTCCTGTGAAGATTTGTTAGGACCCTTCAGTTCAGACGTTTTTAGGCAGTAGAGGATTTATATATTTTTCTTTCCCATTTTATTTGCATGGTTTGTGCTGCTATCACTTAGAATTGTGGTTTATAGGATTGATTATGGCTGATTTTGTTATGACCTTTTGAATTTTTACTTTGTAATACCACTCAGAGTAGTATTCATGCTAGGTTGGGCAATATAAGTAAGTAATTAAGTAAGTTTTAAAATTGTATCCCATAATTCACCAGTCAGCAGAGCAAATACTGGGAATTGCTCTCCAAATAGACAGGCAGCTTTATATCATTTTCTCCAAGCAAATGTATCTATGATCCTGATTGTACTATTGCTTGAGATCAATGGACATTGCAGAGATCAGTGGACAATGCAGCTCTCCTGGTGGCTTAGTGGTTAAGACGCTGAGCTTGGAGACGGGAAGGTTGGATTTTGATACCCAAGGGCTACACTTGGGGACATGAAAGGAGTCTCATTTGGGCGTCCCTGAATGGAGTTTCTCAAGCAAAAATCTTTTCAACCCAGAGTAATCTCTGACACGAAATTATTATAGTGGACAATGGCTTTATCTCCCTCTGCACCTTGCTGTCCAAATCTCATTTGGTCAAGCAGTTGGAAATAGTGTGTGAATGTTGAATATGTGTGATGGTATATTCCTCCTGAGTTTTTTTGCATTTGCATAGAGTTAAATGAAGGGAAGCAAGACAGAACCAGACAGCCCTCTGCATTTGCATGGCTGACAACAGAAAGGAGATTTATAAATCCCATGCAGATGGAACCTCAGTCAGAGATGTTCCCATATTATCTCAGTTGAATCAAGTTACAAGTACTTAAATTAATGCAAATTAAGCAACTTTCTTCTGGCAGCAACTTCTAAATATTACAGTCCTGTCACTTTCAGGTGCCTGCTTTATCATGGCAGTGTGAAGAAAGCTTTGAAGCCTGGGAAACCTTTCAATTTTGTTTATAGATGTGGTTTTTTAAGATCCTGTGGACTTCAAAGCATCAGTTTGTCTGACAACTTCTGTTTTCTGAAGTTTTCTTACCTGCCAACCGCCCTTAAAATGCATAATAATAATTTTATAAGTATACGGATCAAGCTCAAGAGCTATTCCTATCCTTACTATTACCTCTCTTCATCTGTGTTTTCCAAACTAGACTAATAAAACCAGCACTAGTTCAGATCTGGTTCAGATATAAGAATAAGCTGTGGTTTATTATCATAAATTTGCTCACTCTTCCCCTCTCCTCTAGCAGATCTATGAAGAACAAACTGGAAGCTTCAGTTCCATTTCATATTAATTTAACATTACAGTATCTCCTATTCCCAAACTATGGTAAAACTTAACTATGATTTTAAAATTCCTTCCCTCTTCTGATGTGTTGGATTAAAAAATTCATTTTTCCATGCTTCCTAATAGGGACTGTGGTGGCTTAGTGATTAAGACACTGAACTTGACGAGTGGAAGGTCAGTGGGTCAGCAGTTTTGGCCCCGAGTGCTACACAACAGTGGGAGCTCCTGTCTCTGTCTCAGCTCCTGCCAACTTAGCAGTTTGAAAGCAAGAAATTGCAAGTAAATAAATAGGTAGTATTTCGGTAGGAAGGTAAATAGTATTCAGTGTCTAGTCATGCCTGTCACATGTCCATGGAAATGTCTGCAGACTCAGACAGCGCTGGCTCATTGACTGTAAACAGAGATGAGCACCGCACCCTATAGTTGAATAGGACAGGATTTCAAGCAAAGGCAACCTTTTACCTTTATGCTGTCTAGGGAGTGGGAGAGTTACAGTCCAACAAAAACATGTGTGTGTGTGTGGGGGGGGGGGGGGCTTGGTTGGAGAAGTCTGCTGGAGAGAAACAATTAACTGTAATCTGAAGTTGCCTTGTTTTCTTAAACCAAACTGTAAACTAGAATGGAAACAATAAATTCCTATGGTCCCTCTTGTGCCCAGTCTGTAAAGGTAAGTCTTCAATCCAATACTCATTCCCTTAAATTTATCATTATACTAGAATGAGACAGTTTTGACATTAACACCAGCAGTCTATAAGCTATGCAGTTTGTAAGTGTAACATCGTTGTAAGGATCACAGATTCTTAGGTCCACTTTCATGGAAAGGGAAACCCTTTCCAAGAGCACAGTCTTGTTTATTACTTATTTACACTCTTATTTGCACAAACAGACCAATACATAAAACTTGAGTTTTTGCACCTTGCTGGTTGAAACCAAGTTTACAGGCAAGATTGAGAATTGTCTGAGCTTCTGTAGACTTAATAAGTCAAATACATCTGAGTTGTTTTAAAAGTAATTGCCTGTAATTAACAATTCTTTTCACTTTTTAAGAAAAATAGAACTTTTATCAATTTCAGTTGTTAACATTAAGGATGATTTGGGGCTTGATCAGATAGGTATTTGTCTCTGTTTTTGTTTTTGTTTTTTGCACTGAGGGGTGGGTTGGCCTGCTCTTTTTTTACAGCAGTCACGTGACATAACCACAGTAGCAAGTCAGTAACCTCTCCCCAAGAACCCCTGCATCACCATTTTGAGTTCCTCTTAGGAGGTACTCAATTTTTTTGGTAGGAGGAAATGTACTCTAATTTACTCTGATCCCAGTGTGTCTGTCAAAAGGGCCTTCTGGTATTAATTTCAAGTACTGTATCAAGAAGTGGCTTAGAAAATGAACAACTTCAAAATATCGAAAATTGAACACTTGCCCTGCTCCTCTGCAGAGAGGGGCAGAGGAAGTGAATTTTTTTTTAAAAAAAGTCTGCTAGACCTGTGCTGATACACTGAATCACATAGATTAAATTTTTAAACTGTTTTCCTTTGCCTTTTTATGAAGTGCTGATCAAAACCACAACAGGCAGTTTCTTAATTGGCATAACACACAAGGCAAATAATTTTTAGAAATTATTTTCACTTCCCCTGCACTGGTGCAGAAGAACAGAGGAGGTGTTTAATTTGCCAATATCCTGGATCAGCTTGTTTATTAAGCCACTTCACAATTCTAAAAATATGATCACTTGAGGTCAATATGCCATTTGGATGTAATGATCAGACCAAATGGCATATTGCTCATCTTCTCGACCTCCAGCAACCCTATTTAGATCACACCAGCCTGCACTCAAAAGGGCCAGTGCTGTTTCATTCTTTATTAGTGTTTTGTATTGTTCAAGTAACTTGGCTTATCTTGAATTCTTTTTTCTGTAGAAATGTATTTGCAATGTGTCTGCTCTCCAGTTCTATAGCTTAAATTATTCATTCATATTCCAGGGACACAGAGAAACTTTGCCTTTTGAAAGGTCTTAAGGGCTAAGAAGATTGGATGATAACCTTTTGGTTTATTAGTAGTACACTTACATATATTTCTGCCAGTAGACTCAAAGAAGGATAAAATATAATGGCTGATTAAAATAATGGCTTGGTTTCTATTAGCTTTTGTTACTAAGACTATAAGACTGAGTTTTTCAATTTTGTGACCCCAGATGTTCTTAGATTACAATTTTCAGAAACACCAGCCAGCACAACCAATGGTCAGATTTCAGGGGGGGGGGATCCAAAAACATAAAGAGCCCCAAACTTGAGAACTGCTGATAGAAGAAATGAGAAACCGTTTAGGTATCAAATGATAACTCAATAAAACACTATCTGCCTTAGTGAAGCTTTAATATCACACATCGGCTGTCCCATCGCAAGGGCCCTCCCTTTTTGGCTCCTGGGCACACTGCCCATTACTGGAACTTAACCCTTGCCTCACCACTTCTGGGAGAGCCAAGGAGATTAGAAAGGAACTCTTACTATGCTCAGGCAGTAAGGCAGTTGAGCATAGAGCAAAACAAGGGAGGCTTCTTCTGGTAGCGTAGCATAGGGGTGTGTGTGCTAATCAAAGAACAACAATCTTCAAAGAGAAACAGCTGCTTTATTCTTCAGGTTCATGTAGCAAAGTCCATGGAAAAATCGTAGATTAAAAGGTCATAACAAGAATCAGTCCAATAAACAGTCCAGGTTCATTAGGTAATCGTAGTGAAAAGAAAAGAGCATAGTCCCACCATAGCCAAGGTCTTAATCCATTGAGATCCAGAAACGAACTCCCTAACTTCTCTGCAAAATGGAGAATTTTCAGTCAGGTGGGTTATTCAGAGCCAATCAGGTAAGAGAGAGACACATTCTCAAAACAATGGATTGTTGACACACATGTGCAGTCAGTGAAGACAAAACATGGTTCTCAGCTAGCTAGACAGATAATGAATACTAGAAAACAGGCAGTCTTGTGACACGAGTCTATGAGACAGAGAAGGACAAAGGATTTCTATGAGGCCTATTTATGAGGCCTAGCTAAAAACTGCAATTTCAAGCCTTGGGAAACATGAGGAAATATGTCGTTTCCTGACAATTTGGATGGATAAATGATATTAAAAAGAGCAGTTGCAGATTTAAGAGATAAATGCTATAAAGAGGAAGTGGACGTTCATTTTCACATGATAGTATGCCATCTTCTTGTTGCATCACTTAGAATTTCCCTTTCCTGCTTCAATTTTTGAATACCAAGTGCCTCTCAAAGGTTACATAACTATGAATAGATTTTGTTGCACACGTCAGTTGAAATAAATTTTTGACTAGGTCTCCCCCCCACACACACACACACACATCTCTAGATGTGTTTTCTCATCTCTTTCTGCTCACTGTGTGTGCTATTATTTGCATTTCACATTTCAGTGTTTTTCTCAAGAATGCCCACCCATCCTTTTCATAGTTAACTAAAAATAGCTCTATAAGGCTTCAGAGAAATAGCCTTGTTGCTCTGCTGCTAAAATAAAGCACCCAGTAGCTTTGTAAAATAAGGGAGGGTAGTTTTCTGATAGCAGAGGTGCACATTGGGTCAATTTACCCCATCACTATTACCATCAGTTGTTGTTGAAAGCCACCAGCTACCACCAGGATTCTCCCAACTGTTGTGGTTACCACCAACCAACATTTGGTAAGAAATGTAGAAGTTCTCTAAGTTGCAGGGCTGTACCAGAGAAACTACCAGCATCACAGGGCCTTGGCAGAGTAGATCACCTTGTCACTTGCAGAAGAGAGGAAGGAAATGTGTTGTTTCGTTTTGTTTTGTGGTGGTGGTGGTGAATTTAACCAGTGTGCTTCTAGTGGCAACACCAATGCTATCAATTCTGGAAGTGGCCAGTGAGAAAGTGGAAAGCATCTGGGAATACAGTTTGTCCACCAGGGACTGCAGTGGCACAGTGGTTAAGAAGCTCGCCTTGTTAGCTGGAAAGTTGGCAGATTGGCAGTTCGAGACCTGCATGATGGAATGAGTACCCATTCTTGTCCCAGATCCTGCCAACCTAGCAGTTCGAAAGCAAGAAATTGCAAGTAGAAAATAGGGACCACTTCAGTGGAAAGAGATCTTGGGGACATGAAAGGAGCCTCATTCAGGCGTCCCCTGGACGGAGTTCCACCAGCAAAAATCCTTTCAACCCAGAAAACTCTGTGTGCTTCTGACACAATTTTAAAAAAGTTTGTCCACCCTGCCTTGAAAACTAACAAACATACTATAGACTTTTTAAACTGAGTGTATGAGAGGTTTGCCACAATTAGTAGCACATCCATATATTAATGTGAAAGAAAAGTAAGAAATGTTGGAAACAGTAAAGTAAACGTTGGTGGTTAAAGCTAGCATTGGCAAAATCAGAAAAATTTATTAGACTTAAGACTTTTTCATGAAACTGAAAAAACTAACAATTATAAAAACTGCTCTCTCTTCTTGTCTTTCAGATGGGAGGATCTGCTCGCCACCATTTATGGAATTGACAGATATGTGTGGAGAAGACACCTTGCAGCAAATAGAAAAGAATGGAATTGCATTCCCATTCAGTACGTCAGAATATTTTATTTGTAAATTTCCGCTCCATGAGAAATTTATTTAAAAATAAAAACCATCAAATGCTGAGGAAAATAAAAGTTACAGTTTAGAAGCATTCTTAGTGTAGCATAGGAATCTGTTCCAGCTGCTCCGAATTCCATGATAGAAGAAAGAATTGCATGTTATATAATACATGGATTTGCTCATGCAATGGACTTCTTTCAGATGCATCATCAGTGAATAATCCAGAGAAAACAGGAGAGTTCATCTGAGAAATGAAAAAGTTAAAAAAAGAAGCCAAAAATATAGTAAACAAGTCATATTACTTGGAACATAATTGGTCTAGTTTATATTGTGACTATCTCCACCAAACAAGAATAAAGAACACCAGAAGGAGGCAAGCAGCCATCCATAAGCAGTGAAGACCCCTTATATATTTTTCTTGAAATGCACTGTGGTTGTGAGTGTTGTATATGCCTGCAGTATCAATGAGAATTAATTGTCTCTAATTCTGCAAACTGTCTTATGTATAAATAGTTGTAGGCATTTTGTTTTTGTAAAATCTTGCTTTTGTGTAAAGTCCTTTCCAACTCAGATATTCTATGATTCTATGTATTTCATTTATATCAAAGCAAAAAAAAATATTTGAGAGTTTTTTAAACTGTTCCCCAAAGTTCCTTATTTTTCTGATTTGGGGAAAAAGTTAATTTGTCATTGAGCAATAAAAAGACAGGGGGGATCACTAGGGATTTTTCTACATTTTTCCTAAGTTCCAACCTTCCTGACTTCACACCTCAGTTCAAACAAAGAGTTTAAGTTGTGAACCTGAGACTCTGGGGCATACCTTATTTTAAAAGGATGGATAAGTAGAGTGGTATTCACCTGTGAAAATACAATAAAGGTGATGCCAAACATACTTTCTGGGTGTACTGTGGTCAAAATGCCTTATCCTAGGTCCATGATGGTGAACCTTGGCACTCCAGCTGTTCTTGGACTTGAATTCCCAGAAGCCCAAGTCCCTGCAACTCGTATCCGAGAATGCATTTTTCCCCCTGAAGCAGGAAAAATACCACTGGCATGAATCTGTTTAAGGTGGATCCCATCTTGCCATGAAGTGACCCACACACTATGATCTTGGAGCCATCACCCACAGCACACATGTCCTAGGTAATAATCTTGCAATCCTATTTTTGACCTATTCTGCATTTGGCATAATTTTTTAAAGTTAATTCAGAATACAGTTTGCTGCAAAAGTTGAAACTGGAAATTATTGGAACATAAGAATTAAGGCATATCAGGCCTTCAAGTCACAGAGAACACTAAGGACCACTTCAGCCTCTAATGACAATATTGCAACAATAAGCATCTCTACACTGCAAACCCAGTCTTTATAGGAGAATGACACTATCTAAAACAAATGGAACACTGCTCATCCTGGCTTCTTAGTGAAGATGGCTGTGGTAATTGGTTGACTGACAAATCTACATTAGAAACTGGTCATTTATTTATTTATTTATAATTTACATTTTTATAGCTGCCACATCGTGGCGACTCAGGGTGGCTTATATATTAAATATAGAACTAGAAAATGACAAGACAAGGGCGGCAAGAGGGTGAAAATACAAAAGTTTGAATAAAGGGGTAAGGCGTCCTTTACTGCCCGCACGGCCGGGGCAGCATCTTCGGCCAAGGCTCCAGCCAGCAGCCCTTTTCTATTCCCCCAGACAGGTGTTGCAAATTTGAGGGAGGGTGGAGACTTCTGTGGCTGCCTGCACGTCCGTGGCGGCGAAAGCAGCTGCCCACATGGCTGGGGCAGCATCTTCAGCCGAGGCTCCTGCCAGCAGCCCTTTTCTATTTCCCCGGACAGGTGTTGCGAGTCCGGCAGAGGACGGAGACGTCCGTGGCTGCCTGCACGGGCGGGGCAGTGCAAGTGGCCGGCCGCACGGCTGGGGCAGCAGTGGAATAATTTGCTTTTGTGGTCTCTGATGTGTTCAACTACTCACAATTTCCATTTTTTTCCTTTACTTAGTTTGTAAAACTAGAGTTGCCCATGGAACCAATTCTCATGAGGTAAGCATTTGCACAGGACTCCATTTAATACCTGATTTTAAAAAAAGATGTTAGTTGATCCAATAAGTAGGGGGCTAAACTATTTCTAACAACAAAGTGAAATAAGATAGCCTTTCCCCTTTTAATTCTCATATTTAATGAAGAAATCACTTTTGATGATTTCATAACTCCTCCTGGCTCAAGATGTGGCCAATAATGAGATGTCAATCAGTGAGGGTCACAGGCCAACCTTGTCTAGAGTACCACAAGTTGCTCCCAATTTCTTTCCATTTTAGATAATTTTGCATTTGGCGGCTGTAAGTCAGGACACCTAAACACATGATTCAACAATCACAGTTGGTGGGTAATGATATTAGATTGGTGTTTTCTCGCAGGAGTAAAGATAAAGGAATTTAAAGATAGGGTGGTGGAACCAGTGCATATATATCTAATTGGGCCAGAGTTAAGAAGTGGTGGAATTCACTGTTCTGCAATGTAGATGAGACAGTTGTGTTTCCCCATGTAGTATGTTTTCTTTTAACTGCACGCTGAGGCAAGTGTATGTATTTTCTCTCTCTTTTTTCCAGATGGCTATTATATTCAACCAGGAAGGTCTGAAAGCCATCAAGCCCCCATGTGTGATTCAGAGTTTCATCAATCATAATGCCGTCTTATACAAAGTCTTTGTAGTTGGAGAGTCATATGCTGTGGTGAAAAGACCGTCTGTCAAAAACTTTTCAGCAGGCATTTCAGGTAATCTCAGAGAGTGGCAGTGTAAAAGAAAGGAATCTTGTTGACACTTCTCTTAAGGCAGAAAGAGAAAATTGGTTTTAAGGCAGCGTTTCTCAGAACTCTTTGAACCTGACACAAGAATCTGTCAAGACATTTGGAACCTGGCTTTATGAAGGGAATAGATAGGGGAAATCCTTTGAAATTTCTACCATTATTTTGAATACTGTAAATGTCTGCTAGCCATTTCATCAGCAGGCAAGTGGACATAATCTTTAAGAAAGCTACATAGATATGTTTACTAGGATAGGACATCTCAAAATTTCCTGTAGAACAGATTTGAGTACTATTTGGCCATTACATGTTTTGGCCCAGTTAGGAATGGCCAGTTGTCAAAGATTTTATGAGCTGTAGTTAAAACATCTGGGAAGCCCAAAGCTTTTGTAATTTCTTTTGATCATTTTTAAAACAACCTGCCTAGGCTACGAGGAGCACTTACTGTAACTTGAACCTGCTATATGCTCCCAGGTGGTCTTGTAGCTCTGTAGCGGCATTGACTGCAACTCCTATGTGAGTATACATATGCCACTGGCATGAATTTATTTAAGGTGGATCCCAGCTTGCCATGAAGTAACTCATACACTATGATCTCCAAGCCATCTCCTGCGACACATATGAAATGAGACATGCAAGATTTAACACCCAGACTGCAATGGACTGCTGCAACCTTGAGGATATTATCAAGGTGCACCTTCACACCCAGTCCATCTGGCATGGCCTCTTCCACCTCCATGACCATTAGGAATATTGAAAGCTCTGTAGCAGGTTTGGAATCAGAATGCTAGACCCTGTTAGTGAAAGGTGTTTATGAATGAAATTCTTAGACTGGATAATATGAGCCAGCTTGTTTTCCTATTTAGTTGATTTTATTTGTGCAGAAGAAGAACAACATTCAACGAAAAACTTTCAGTAGATTCATTTATTTAGTATAAATGAGAAATCCTTTGATGTTAACTCATCTTCTTTGCCTTTTACTTGGCTCAACTCTTCTATCAGGTCTCTGTGGATATAGCTACCTTGTTACTGTTTGAGACTTTTTAATCTAAGGATAAAAACAGGATGAGGTTTGAAAATGGTACTTTCCCGTCACAAAATCCCAAAACAAATGCAAGTCAAAAGACTTCTACAGAATAAAATGGAATGGTTACACTTTTTAAAATATTTACTAAGACATTTCTAGCTGAAGCTATAGTCTTTAATCATTTTGTTCAAAAATGGAACAAATTAGTAGTTTTGCAGTTTAGAGAGGACACAATTAATGATCACTAGTACATTTTACACTTTGCAAAAGAATGCCTTTTTTAAAATGATTTTTCATCTGGTTCATAAAGTACAAATATAATGAATAAGAAAATATAAAGTATAAATGAGCAACATTTTGTCTGTATGTATGATTATCTTATTGATGTGTTTTGTTTGTTTGATTGATGAATTTAATTTTTTTTCTCCAAAAAAGTTTTTGGCTATACTGTACTGTATAGTAGGAACCCCCTGGCAATAAGGGCCTTGAAATGACTGCTTTGGAAGCTTCCAAATTTAGATGGGTTTCAGCAATAGTTTATCTGGGATTTCCTGCTTCAGCGGGGACAAATGAACCTAGGGGGTCCTACAATTTTATGATCCTATTGTTTTCTCCATTACTTTCTTAGAAAGGTATATTCTTCACTGTCTAAAGTAATAGTTCTTCTTCATGGTCCCTGTGAATGCACTCCAATGGGTTAAATTCTGCATATGCACAGACAAGTCAGAATGTTACACCATAACACTTACAAAGATGCATATAAGTGATAGATCCTGGCCATTATATTGTAGCCCCATGTTGTGAAATCAGACTGACAAAATAAATTATGCTTCATTAAATCAAGGAATTCACTACCATAAGACGTTGATTGAAATCCTATTGTGCTGCTGTGTAAAGAGTAGCTTTGGGAAGCACATTGCTTCAAATTTAGAAATCTCTGTAGACATTATTTGTTTCATGCCAAATTATGCACCATTCAATGTTTACAAGGTCTTAACTCGAAGCAATTTACTTCCAAAAGTTGCACCTTTGTATAGGAGCAGGACAAAGGTTTCAGCCATTATGTTGGGCAGAATGAACACTAGCATGGAAAGCTTTAAAAGGCAACTAGAAAATTAATGCAGAAAAATTGCTCATAATGATTGCATAGTATCTACATTAAACTTCTGTATTTCTGTTGTTGAGAAATACAAGCAGAAGGGTGTTATTTTATTCATATCCCACTTGTAGACTTCCCATATGTATCTAGTTGACCACTGTGAGAACAACTAGCTGTGTGATCTGTTTCAGCATGGCTCTTCTTGTGTTCTTAGAGCACATTGTGATTTCCCAGTCAGTATTTGAAAGTCTCTTTAAGTTATGCCTTTCTGACTGTGTGGTAGAGATTCTTCTGCAAAAAACATAAGAATAATTATGTAAACCTGTAGAACCTACTAACTCAGAATAGATCTTGTGTGTGTGTGTGTGAGAGAGAGAGAGAGAGAGAGAGAATGTTTTTTGAAAACATGTTAATTCAACACGTCTACATCCTAACTTATTTCTGTGTACATATTTAAATCTGTCAGATCATAGTCAGTTTTGTGTTTTGAAATGTGCTGTATGCTAACTCCTGTAACTATGGATGCATTGAGACTGTTAAGTCTAGAGTTGTCGTCATCAGCTACTACTTGTATCCAGGTATACATATTTCCTGGAAATCATTTTCACAGAAGAATGACAAACAGGAAATATGCCAGTGGCATGAATTTGTTTAAGGTGGATTGCAGCATGCAATGAAGTGATCCACACACTGTGATCTTGGAACCATCTCCTACAGCATGTATGAAATGAGACATGCAGGATTTAACACCAGGACTGCAATAGATTGCCACAGCCTTGAGGATATTAATAAGGTGTGCCTTCACAGCCAGTCCAACTGCCATGGCCTCTTCCGCCTCCATGACCATTGGGGATCAGAATCAGAATAGTGAAGTGGTTCCTCCTCTACTCATTTTGTCGTTAGGCCCATTCCGATGGTTTCCAATTGCACTTCCTCCACTGAGAGAACCATCACTCTACCTAAAGGGACTTATCCACCCATAGCCATTGGGCCCTTTAGGAAGTCAAGTTATTTACCACCGCCCAACACTTGGCATTGAGTCGCTGCCTGTATGGTCTACTTCATTACCCTAGCTGGATATCTAGCCAGACGATATAAGTCTAGAGTAGGTTTACTATATCTGGTTTTATGCTTCATTCAACTTCCTGAATAGAGAAAACCTAAATAAGAACATGGTCATCTTGGGTACATGTGAAGAACTGAAGAAATTGTATGAGAAAATTTGCTTTAGGGTTGATCTGGACCAGGGTGGGAAACCAGTGGTTAGGTCCTTAAGTGCAAACTTCTGATATAATCCAGATTTTCCAGAGCAAATACTTTAAATTTTATTAATACAATTTTGCTCATCTTTTATATTTTTATTTTAGTAACTTTAAAATTAACAAAGAGTTTCACTTTTTAAAATTATTAAAGACATAGTACTGTAGTTAGATTGTTCACAAAAATAATGTATATTTTAAAGTACTGTATATCTAATTAAAGTTTTAAAAATGCGTTTTATGGCAACAGTCCGGCCTTCTCAGCTGTCTGAGGGGGCATGGTCTTGCCCACGGCTGAGAAACGTTGAGAATCCCTGGCCAATTTAGACTGCTCAAGCCCCCATGCGTGCCTCAACAAGGCTCTCACCTAACAGGGGCCTTTTTTGATTACAGCTAAATTAATGTGGCCTTCCAAGAAGAAAAGGTTCCTCACCCCTGATCTAGGCCATGATATAGATATTTGGGAAGTCATTAACTAATATTCTCACCTCCTCTTTCTTCTTTGTGAAAGAGCACCACAGAGAGAACTTCTATTTTCAGAAAAAGTCATAGTTCTACACCACACTCGAAGGACAGTAGTATGTTCTGATCAAAGGAGGTTATAACAAAACATGATTTATTACAAAAGTAACTATGGAATCTTTCTTTTTTAGTCTTAGAAGTCACCTGCTGTCCTGAAAATGTATTAATTTAGTGTTTGTTTTTCTCAAGCCCTGGACCTTTAATTCTCCCACTGAGAGTAATTCAGTTTGTCCCTCTATCCAGCCTGTCTCTTTGTGAGTTCTTTTTCAGCTATGACCTCAAGTATCACAAGCCCTTGTTTGGAATTACCTGTCACATTACTAAGAATGAGAAATCTACTTCTGTGGTATTTATTATACAGTATTCCTGCATTCCTCCCTCTTAAAAAATCTTTGAAACTATTTTAAGTCTTAGGACTTTTTAGCAATTCTGTTCCAGAATCCATGCTCTAATGTACCACCCAAAAGAAAGAAAGAAATGTCAGATACTGCTATAACAATCTCACCTTCCCGCAGCTGTGCCGTACCATTTTATATAAATTACGTATTTTTAGCAACTACCCCCTGCCAGCAACAAGTATTTTAAAGGTCTTTTTGCTGTAGCACTTCTACTTTCCTATCCATTTTGTGGTGGTGGGATATTGCATTACTGGTTCTGAATTGAAAGTTAGATAACACTGCGTCACAAAAATATAAATATTGTCTTCTACTTGGTCTAATCCATGTGTCTTATACTAAATCAAGTGCGCTGAAACCAAATCTGAAGTCCGATTCTGCCTAGGACATCAGGATCTTAAGTTAGCAAATCTCACCCTGTTGGTTATGTTCTTGTATTGATCATGCGAGAGATATTTGCCACAACTGTAGCAAAAATTGTCCGGTTTATTAACACAGCTGTGCCTACTCATCTTCAGCTCAAAACAGACACACTATGGCCTAGCTGTACTATCCAATAAGATGGTTTCGCAGTAGAGATAAGCCCTTGGTCCATCTCGCCTCATACAGAATACCTATTTCTGACATCAGCTCACTGACTTACGCAGCTGCTGCTGGAACATGCATGCCACCAGAAGACGTAATTCAGCTGAGGCGGCAGCAGGCATAATGGCAGCAGGCATAATGGTAGCTGTTACAATGTTCCCATGTTAAAATACATTACCCAGTTACTGAACAGCTATAGCACTCTTTAAAATCTGTATGTGATAGGCAAATTTAGAGTTCAAATTAGAATCAGTACACTCGATATCATGTAAATCACATGTGTTATTCCCAGTACCAAAATCTTTGTGCAATGTAATGGTGTGTAATGAAAGAATTGTGAAGACATATCGAATTCCTGGGTTGTACTGCCCCCTAGTGTTAATCAGTTTTTAAAAATTTTATGCTTCAAATCTATGGTCTGAATTTAAAACAAGCAATACCATGTTGCATGTTGTATGGTTCCACTCCAGAATTTTGTTTATAATATTTACATTTTTATTAATTTTTCAACCTACAGATAGAGAATCCATTTTTTTCAACAGCCACAACGTATCAAAGCCAGAATCTTCTTCCAACCTAACAGCAGTAAGTATTACAGGCCTTTTTTGGAAAACAATAGTTATTGGAAAACAATAGCTTTCTAAGTGGTTTAAAACAATAAACAAATACAAGAAGTGCATTTTGTATGGATCTATCAATGTGTGCTCCTTCTTTCTGATTTATTAGTGTTCCCAAGTACAGTAGAACCCTGCATAGTGAAACAGCTCCGTTCCACAGAGCTCTTCGCTATCCAGTTTTGTTTTGTTTTTTGCTATACTGATCCAATGGGAGATCTCCTGCTTAACGGGGGGAGTTCATCATATGGGGGTTCTGTTAACTGAGGTATACCCCACTTAGCGGAAACCCCATATGCGGGGTATCGCCTTTGCATAACAAACATTTTGTTGTATTATTTTTTCATTAAACGGAACATTCATTATGCAGGCTTCCACTGTACCAGTATTACATTAAATAAAAAGTATCACTTTGATTAGAGAAATACCAGGATAAATACATTCCATTAAACTTGAAACCAATCTAAGACACCTTATAATTAAATACTGTTGGTTACATCTGCCAGCAGGAGAGTTTCTCATGACTTTCAGCAGTGGATTGTTGCAAGATAACGAATCTGGTTAACTGTTTCTTATTGCTCATCAAGGCACATGATTAGATGCAGATGTTCACTGCTGAAAGTTACACCAACACTGTAATACACCATGACACATAACAAATAGGATTTGGGACAGAATGTTCTATGATTGATATCTTTTATTTTTGTTACCCATAGTAATGTTCAAAGAAAGAACTTTTCTGTTTAGGGGCTCAATTTAAATTCTGCTTGTCAGCACTAGGCACGGTTTTTAAATAGACATGCACCACCAAAACATACTGCTAATTTAAAGGTAAAGGTTTCCCTTGCTCGAAAGCCAGTCGTATCCGATTCTAGGGTTCAGTGCTCATCTCTGTTTCAAAGCCGAAGAGCTAGCGCTGTCTGCTTCTGCAAACGTTTCTGTGGTCATGTGGCAGGCATGACTAGACACCGGAGCGCACAGAACGCTGTTCCCTTCCCACCGAAGTGGTCCCTATTTATCTACTTGCAATTTCTTGCTTTTTAACTGCTAGGTTGGCAGGAGCTGGGACAGAGATGGGAGCTCATTCCATCCTGTAGTACTCAGAAATTGAACTGCTGACCTTCTGCCTCCCAGTCAGCATCTTAGCCACTTGAGCCACTGCAGTCCCTCTAATAACTGCTAATTTAGAGACTTAAAAATAAATTAGGATTCTGAGTGCTAGTTCTCCCTTTTTATATAAATGTGTTGAGTAAGAAGATCTACTAGCTTTGATGAAAGAGGATGGATTCAATATTGCATTTGCGGTTCATAGGATATAACTTGCAGGATATTTATATACATATTTTAATGTTTGATGCTGATCTATTTTAATCTCTCGTCGTTGTAGAATGTTTTTAGTTTTTTAAAAAAGTAGGCAGTCAACCAATACAGGGTTCTTTTACCTTGGGAAAGGTCGCCCTTGCTTGAAAACCAATCTTACCCAACTCTAGTGTGCAGTGCTCATCTTCTTTGACATTTCTGTGGTCATGTGGCAGGCATAACTAGACTCCAGAGTGCATGGAATGCTGTTACCTTCCCACCAAAGCTGTATCTATTTACCTACTTCCAGTTTCTTGTTTTCAAACTGCTAGGTTGGCAGGAGCTGGTACAGATGACAGGCCCTCACTCCATTGCATAGCACTCAGGTCTCGAGCTGCTGACCTGCCAACCTACCAGTCATCAAGTTCACTGTCTCAACCACTAAGCTGCCGCAATCCATTTTACCTTTGGTACATGAGAGCAAGTTAACATAATTAAATATTCCTTTATTCAGAAAACTCCAGACCCTTCAGGTCAAGGGAAATTATTCTAGTCTAGTCTTCTTACCATACTCTTTTTCTGTATTCAAAGTGGGCAACCATCTCAGCATTACACATGAGCTAGTGAAGAAGCTTCGTTTGAAAGCCAACTCCATCATGCTTCTTTGGGTGTGTGGTTATGGGATCATCCTGTAAAGTGACATTCCTCTTCTAAATTCTGTGGTGTCAAGCATGAAATAAATATATCATCCAGTTTCCAAAGAGACTGACAACATGACACTCATTAAAGACTTCTGCCTAGGTTGATTGACCTGAACGTGTGAGAGTGTGTGTGTGTGTGTGTGTGTGTGTGTGTGTGTGTGTGTGTGTGTGTGTGTGTGTGTGTGTGTGTGTGTGTGTGTGTGTGTGTGTGTGTGTGTGTGTGTGTGTGTGTGTGTGTGTGTGTGAAACAGCAGTAACACAGGAGATTGTTTGTCTTAGATAATACATAATGATGGCAGCATAACTTCTTCCCCATTTTTTAAAAAACTTGCTCTCCCTTACAGCTTGATAAAATAGAAGGCGTGTTCGAGAGACCAAATGACGACGTCATCCGGGTGATCTCACAGACCCTGCGGCAGGCATTGGGGGTTTCTCTCTTTGGAATAGACATCATTATTAACAACCAAACTGGTCAGCATGCTGTCATTGATGTCAATGCATTCCCAGGTAGGAGGAAGCTGTTCTACAGAAGATGTCTGTTGTATGCCTAAAATACATTTGTGTAAGTCATTTTCAGAAGTACTATCTGTGAGGATAAGAAGCATATTATTATTATTATTA
This sequence comes from Furcifer pardalis, assembly GCA_030440675.1. Lineage (NCBI taxonomy): Eukaryota > Metazoa > Chordata > Lepidosauria > Squamata > Chamaeleonidae > Furcifer > Furcifer pardalis. The sequence goes on from CP126894.1 coordinate 24,448,442, forward strand.
TTTATTCGATTTGTATACCGCCCTACTCTGTAAAAACCGACTCAGGGCATATGATGAGAGGGGGCAAAGCCAAGCTTGCTAACCCTGTTACCAAGATCCTACTGCTTGCTGGCTCTACCCACAACCTCCACGGATTCATGAGGAGATGGTCTATGTGGAAAATCTACATGCATGGGCTTTTCTCTGCAGTTCAATGAAGGGACCTTCATGCATACAACATTCCCCATTTAGACTTTCTGGCATCACAAAGTTTATGAACAGAGAGCCACCATGATTCTTGTATAAACATAATAGAGGGAGGGGGGTCCCTTCCCCAGTGCAGTCATGCGCACACAACTAAAACATGTTCTGAAGGGATGGGAAATTCTCTGGAACATGGAAGACTGGGGAAGGGGTAGAGATGGGTAGTAAGTTGTTGTTTTTTCCTTTTGTTTTTAAATGCTTTTTAACCTACCTCCATTTACTGTTTATTTTAGTTCAATAATCTTTAATACGTTTTAAAACCCATGATTTATCATGTTCATTGTTGACTTTGTTACATGTTGTAGGCCACCTTGGGTCTAACCAGGAGATTGTCAGGAATTAATTTACATTTAATTAAGTCTTACTTCTGTTTCCTTCCCACAATGGTTACTTTTGGCCAGAGTATCCTAGGAAATGTGGTCTAAAAAATAATTTTGTCCTTCTCTAATTACTTCTGCCTGTATGGGTGAAAAGTGGGAAGACGCTAAAAGCAATAAGGATGATGGTACAAGTATTTGAAATGGTCTTTATATTGAGTGAGATGATGCGCCATGGCTGATAAAACATTTATTATTTTATTATTTAGACTTATTTCTCTACAAGTCTTTTCCTGTGCTGTTTGGGGTAATTTGAACTGAAGTTGGCAAGAGCTAAAATCTGAGATGCTGTACATGGAAGGCTAGTGTTTTACCACAAGCTATGCACGTACATGCGCGCGCGCACACATGCACACAGAGAGAGTTCAGCAGTTACAGACCCTGGCAAGGGATCTTTCTTCATGTCAGAGCATTGCACAATGCAGTGCAACTGCTTCTGGATACATACTGGTGTTGTGCAGACATTTTCTATAGTTAACATATAGCAGTGATGGCGCACCTTGGCACTCCAGCTGTTCTTGAACTTCAATTCCCAGAAGCCCTGATCATCAGGAGTGCTGACTTAGGCTTCTGGTAATTGAAGTCCAAGCACACCTGGAGTCCTAAGGTTTGTTATCACGGACATATAGTGTGTGAACGTATCAGCTGAGTGTATGTACTCTTCTTTATATCAACATTCGTGTATAGGAATGTGACCTAATCAAGCGTTTCAGACACACTTTTCATGCATGTGGAGTATCTGGATAATGTGTTTGAGTCTAGAGGAAACGGTATCGTGATGCTGATATTTCTTACACCAATTCATGTAGAGCTGTTCTTGGAGTTTAAGGGGTTGGGAAGTGAGAGAGCTTGAATGCCAGTAAAACAAAACCTGGATTCTTAACTGAGAAACTAGGTTTTTAAATTAACACATTTAAGCAAGCTGAGCAAGAATTTAATTAAGTTTCAGGATATGTCTCCTGTGTTTAGATTAACGTTCCTTGCTGTGGTGTCTAAAATGTATAGGTTTCCTTGCTCTTTTAGCCTGTGTTTATTTTATTCTGTCATAAGGATTTATCATACCTTAGGAAATGAAAAAATCCTTATGACAGAATAAAATAAACACAAGGATTTATCATTGGGGGGGGGGGCATTTTCACAGAAAGAGCTTCCTCAAAGATTGTAGGATTTTTGAACCACAATCAGGCGTACCCTGGGCAACAGCAACATCGTTGTTCCAGCTAATCTTTCTCACACTAGGTTGGGCAAAAGAAACTATGGAATGAATTCACCAAAAGGTGGGTTCATTTTGGCAGTTTCACATCTGACCTAGATATGGAAAAAGACATTTCTTAGGAAAAGAATTTTTCTTTAAAGGCTTGCACCTGGAAAGGTAGTGGATTCACTTGTTTTACAGCCTGTGATATCACCTTTGGAGTGGAAAGTATCTTTATTTCCTTTCTCAATAACACACTCATATTTTGCTCTAATTAAGCTGCTTTAGTACCAAATCCATACCCATTATGATATAAGATTACAAATACAGGGACTGCCACAATTATATATAAGAATCCATCCTCCAGTGGGTGTTTTTATTCATCATCATGAGATATTCTGTGATGATTCCATTTTTTTGGACTAAATTGTTGGCTGCATCCATCTGTATCCCCATGAGCCTCTCCTTCACCCTGATGTCATGCCCCTTCTTGCAGCAAGTAAAGAAATCAAGAGAGAGGTTAAAGGTTGTTATTGCAGTCTTGTTTTTGTTGTTGTGTGAAAAAACAAAGAATTGACATTTGTTATTTTGGCAACACAACATTTATTATGCCAAAAACAAAGCAATTGTGAGTACCAAACGGTCATGTTTTTGTGAGGTATACATGTCCAGATCAAACCCTGTGCTGCCAAAATGAAGCCACTTTCTTGGTTTTGTCATTGGCCAAACTTGAGTCCTAATCAGTGCATGTTTCTGGCAGTAAACAGCAGGCCAATAAATGAGCCAGATTCTGTATCTCTCCACATTCACACTGCCTGTTGTTGTCTGCCAGCAGCCCAAACTTGAGCATGTTGGTCTTATATTTAGGCACCCCAACCCTTAGCCTATTCAGGAGGTTGAGTTCTTCAGCCATATCCTCCTTTAACTTTGTTCCTTAATATGACTCTTAATATCATCATACCTCAAGTAGCAGCAAAAAAAGTTTCTCAAATTGTTGTCTCTCTGTATTGTAGGTAGAAGAAGAAATGTGGGGAGATGTTTTGGAAGTGTAATGGAAAGATGGCTATGCTTCATTCTGTCTCCTTCTCTCCTCCTTTCCTCCTTATTTTCTCAGGTTATGAAGGTGTTCCAGAATTCTTCACATACCTCCTGAGCCACATAGCTACCGTCTTGCAGGGGCAACTACAAGAAGGGTCTCAGCTAAACCGTAGTAAGCACCTGGCTGAGCAGACCAGCAGCTTTGTTGGGGAGCGGACATGCTGTGCTGCTACACCCTGCCGGAGCTTGGTGAGCAAAGACTCCTGGATTGTTGACGGAGAAACCAACACGGTCAAGCTACAGCACCCGAGACTAGGCTGCAATTCTTCTGTGTCTCCTAGCTTTCAACAACACTGTGTTGCCACATTGACAACCAAGGCTTCCTCTCAATAACCAGGTCAGGGCCAAGGACTAAGAGCAAAGAAACTCTTATGCCCTCGGCTGCCTGATAATTGTGCTACTAAACAAAACAAAGCAAATCTGTATAGGTTCAAGGTGATTTTGAAAACAAAAAGAAAACCAGTAATCTGGGTCCACTTCATCAGATTCCTCTTGTAGATCTGTCATGAGTTCTTGTGTGTGAGAGAGAGATGCACATGCATGTGTGTGCATGTGTTTGAAACACTAGACTTTAATGTAAGAAGATTGGGTTTGTGTTCTTCCAACTTTTTGATCTTTCTTTCTTCATGGCCATTAATAACCAGGATATTAAAGGTGAATCTCACTGAACTGTTAAAGATTACGTTGGAAACATGCATAGTTGGTTTTAGCAGTCCTTTTCTCTTGGCTTCTTCCCACTCCAATCTAAAGAGTAGATCAGAAGTATGCCACAATATAACTACACATTAATCTGTTATGTATTTAAAAGATTCTGGGTGAAGGCAAAACGTATATTGGGTTGTGCATATTTATTTATTTTTGAACTGCAGTTCCTAGAATTCCCCAGGCAAAATTCTGAAAGTTTCACTCCACAAAACACACACCTACAAACACCAGTATTTTGCTTGTCTGAAACAGGACAAGTTCCCAGGCTGCATGGCTTTCTCTAATGAACAGCAAGATGATGCTATCATGAAGCACTACAGCAACTTCCCCATCCCCACTTTTTTTGCATTTTCCATCCCCTCCTCTGATTTTCCATTTTGCTTTAATGATAGGAAGCAAAGGTGGGGAGAAAAGCTTTGCACCCTTCTAAGTAGACCTTGACCCAGGTGAGCAAAATGTAAGTGCCCATAAATATGTGTTTGTGGGCTCAAGTTCTTAAAATTCTGTGTGGAAATTCTTGGAGATTGTGTCCAAAGAAACAAAGGAGCACAGCCTAATGTAGATGCCCAAGATTGGTATTCTAGGGCTTGCTGCAAACTGTCTGTCCATTTCCAAAAGAAGACCATTACTTCAGTTCTTATGTCTCGTTGTAAAAAGAACCTCTCAGAGTCTCCAGGTCAGCAGCAGCTACTGGCTGTGCTGGTTGGAAAATTCTGGGAACTGTAGTCTGAAAAAGGAAACTTTTCCAAGCTATTTGTCTTGTCTTTGTGGTACCGTATATACTCAACTATAAGTCATCCCTAATATAAGTTCAGGTACCTAATTTGGACCTCTAAAACTAGGAAAATAGATTGACCCGAGTTTAAGTCTGGGGTGGAAAATGCACCAGCTTAGCTGCTAGTGAGTTTCAGTAATTAAAATACAATGAAAATACAGTAAAATGAATTAATTTAGACATTTATGTGGGTATGTTTTTGAGTGTTTACATTGATCCGAGTATAAGCTGAGTCCTATTTTTGGACCTAATTTGGGGGGCTAAAAACCCGACTTATACTCGAGTATATACAGTATATGATTTCATCAGCAGTTAATGACAACACCATATCCTTTCTGCTGTTTTCCTGTGATTCTTTTGTCTCAGTTTTTATAAAGGAGGAAATGTGTGGCCAGTCTTTTTACACTACTCTATTACATTTTGAGTTGTTTTTTCTGGGATGATTTCACTAAATGTATGCTTTTTTGTAGCCTGTCTGTACCCTAAGATCCAATAGCTAAACAAAAGTGTTTCAGAGCATCACCTTTGTGCAGGTTTCAACCAAGGATTTTATTATTAGTGTGATTCTTTGATCCAGATCCCTAAACATTTAACAGACATGCTGCTAAAATCTCATACTCCACAGCATAGGAGGGATTGAGTCATTATCTGGGTTTGAAACCTGTGGACTCTTTCAAACAATTACTGGACCTAAATCTACATTGTGAGGACGGGGTGTGAATGAATGTAGCATGAGCCAGAATCCACTAACATGGTTTCTGCTGCTGAACAGCTTCCTTGTGCATCCAAAACCTGCTCCAGACAGAATAAAAATCCTTTGGAGCATGTTTTTTGGATGATGTGGAGGACAGCAGATTTGCATCACAAATCAGAAAAGGGAAGCAAATATGAAGTTAGCACCTGGGCGCTATTGCTACACTGTATTTAGGCAATAATGTGTGGGGTAAAGAACATATTTCATTACTTTTAAACTTCCCTGTTCTTCTTAGGAACTTGTTGATCATGCATGCATATGGACAATATCATGCACTGTTTTGTTTTGTAGAGTTAGAGAAGTATGAACGCTCACATTCTCTGTGTTCCACTAAGGATAACCCATTTCTAGAAGTGTATAAACTACCCTTAGCTTGATATCCATCACTGATGCCAAATAATTTTTTTATTATCATTATTTTTGGAGAAAAAGAGTCTGATGAATTTTTAAGGTGGGGAAGAGAGAAGACTCATGACTAGAGACAGACTGAAATCCTTTGGCTGAGTATTGTCAGTTGTAACTAGAGTAGGCTTACTGAAGCAGTAGAACTTGTATAGGAATTGAGTCACCATTGATTTATTAGGCCTACCCTAATTGTGATTTAATATGCTAAGTAACAGGATTTCATTCTTTGAGTATTATTTCCACCCTTGGAAGAAAAAGTTTCAGGGTAAGGCTAGAAGTACCAATATGCAAAGGGTGTGTGCTAGTTTTACTATTGTTCTCTGTTTTTGAACTGTAAATTCTGAAATGAATAAATAAGTAAATGCAGCATTTAAAAAAATAACTTAAAATATTACAGTTAGTTTTGGTTAAAAAATAAAATAAAAACCAAAACAAGTTATCTTTCCTACCATGAAAGATCATCAGACTTTTTTTTCTGGGTTTCTGTGTCAAATGTTGATCTTAGCAATTCTAAGTTAGTATCTTCCTCCATTCCAGCAGTTGCTGAAATGTTGCAGCCAAGCAAAGGGATTTGCCTGTTCATTATTTTACAGGCATTCCATAGAGATGAAAAATAGATTGAACACAGATTTGCTAATCTCTTTGTGATACAGCAAGCTTTTTGTGTATTTGTGATGTTAAACACAAAAAAGCAACAACAGTTTTGATCAGTATTGAGGGGGAGTGTTATTTTCATCGTGAAGTATGTATGTGCACCTGTACACAATAGAAATCCAGGCTTCAGATTTCCCAAATAATTGACACCTTTGAAAATATCCTATACAGTTTTGTTAGTATGAGTCATGATGCCATCTTATCAAATGTTACTATAATACCAACTCTGTGGGCCAAGAAACTCTATAGAGTGTCACATCTCTTACATTACATAAGGGAGCAGGAAAACAAATTATGGATTTAGTTCTTGTCAGAAAGTAAATAATCTAGGAACAAGTGTAGTTTTGGTCTTTTTTTTTATTTAACCCATTTTTTTAACCCATTATTCCTACTTTGACTGCATTCTTATTTATAAATCAATATTAAACTTGGGTCGAGAATGAGCAGACCTGGAAGGAAAGGAGTATCAGATGATTTCTGTAGAATGAGACATTTCAAAACTAATTGTTTATGCGAAGTTGAGTATTGGATCCAATTACCATGACCTTATGATGTTTTCTAGTTTTAATAATGCCTATGACGGGTTCCCAACCTTTTACTCCAGGGGCCTGACAGCTGAGTGGGCTGGGCACCCCCCCTCCCCGAAGTGGAAGTAAATGCACCCACTTCCATGTTTACAACAGTAGTGGGTGCATTCATGGCTGACATAACCATGTTTACTCATGTGCGGGTGCATTTAATGGCTGTTGTAAATATGTCCACTTCCGGGTGTGGTGGCAGCAGCAGGCCATGTGAAATGGTTGGGAATGTCTGGGCTATGAATTTTTTTCAGGGTAGCCTTTTAAATTTTGATTGCCCTATTTTGCACTGCTTTCCCCCCTCCAAAATAAACTACTGAAATATAATTTTATATTTTATAATAGTTTACAAATTCCTTTTCAGAATATTTTGTAAATTATTTGATGTCTTAACACAAAGTATGTCTTGTTAAAAAGCACAGTCCACATCTTGACTGTAACTAGAGCCTAATTCTGTAAGTTAAGTCTGTAATTTAGTATTTTGCGAGCTTTTTCCTGCTATGAGAATAATTAATATTTATTTAAGAATGATTAACATTGTCACTTTTTTTCCATATCCTGCAAATATTCTGTACAAAATGGCATTACAACTGAGTTCACCAGAAAGTTCCCTGTAAATCTTTTGGTAGTTTCTTTCCTTTCAGAACTTTTTGAGTCGTGCCATTCATATAATATTATCAGTAAAGACAGATCTACAGTCCTGCTAATTATTTTAGATTCCAGGGAGAACAAGGGCATGCTGTTGAAAATCACACCCCAGTGAACAAGAGTTGAGCAGAACTGTTGTTTTGGGACTATTGTTTGTAGTTTTAACTGTTGTACACCGCCCAGTGTGGGAAACATCCCAGATGGGTGATATAAACATGGAATAAATAATTAAAATATAAATAAAACAAAACACAGTTAACATCAATATCAGGTTAGCTTTAAATCTTGAGCTGTTATTGTACCATAGCTTTTGAGTCTCAGTGTTTGGATTCTATAGATATTTTCATATTTTAGTCTTCAAGGGTAGTTTTCCATGTGAGTTTGCATGGTTGAATATGTTCAGAATTACATATGTGTATTGTTCCCTGTCACAAAGATGGCGAAGCCTTTTGCATATTTTCTATCCCATATACATACACACATAAAAGAAATAAGATTCTTGCAGGTTTTTGATGTGGCTCCATTTGAACCTTGTTACTTGTATTGTCATTGGAGAGGTCCTACTAAAGTTCTTACAGTGCTTGTGAATTTGAAGGGAGAAAAGGGGATATTGAATGAAAGTATAAAAGTATGTATGCACATAATGTACTGTAAAAGGGTTGGGGTTATTGTTTTGTTTGAGGAAGGAACAGCTGTCTTAATGTGTGAGTTATGGATGATGACCAAGGTTTTGACAAATATTTTACATGGGTAATAACTCACTGAAGTAGTGTACACCATTTTGGTTTGTTTGTGGCAAGGAAACCTCTGTGATTGGGGGTTAGAGCATGATCTTTTTTCCACTCCTGTGACTACCTTTGCAAAGGTCTTCTTTGCAGTAACATGTTTAAAAACCAGGCTGTTTCCTATAGCAATAGCTTCTTTGACCATATTTTTGTATGTTGCTTCGTAAAATCCAGGGAATAAATGTGCATTGGTAAGGATACTTATAGCAATAGCAATTACACTTCTCTATCGCCCCATAGCACTTAATACACTCTCTGGGTCAGAGGTGTGTTTTACTTCTGCTTCTAGGAACAGAAAGGGCAGCGCAGACCAGATGAATTGGTGTCAGGGGCCAAATCCCGCCACCCCTGCCCTGGGTGGTTCACAGGTTAATTAGCATTTTGCCTCCAACACGCCAGGTACTCGTTTTACTGACCTGTTCAGGATTGAACTCACAACATTTTGGCTTCAGTGCAGCGGTTTAACCAATGCAACTCCAGGGCTCTTCCAATACTTGCAAAGCTACCCTTACATTTTTTGCTTTACTCACTTCATAAAAGCCATCATATGATTGATAAAAGCTAAAACATTCATAAATTTAATACCTGAAGATTTTCCAGAACCGTAGGTTAAGAATGTGACAAATAGTCATGGCAAATTTTATTTGAAACCTGGGGCTATTTTCTGTGGAAGCGGATATGGGCACGGTGTTGATAAGTCATATTGCTGAGTTACCCAAACTATTAAGAGTCTTTCTTGACATATCTGCTTTTAGGCAATCTTTCAAATGATCCAAATGTAATTTTAAATCTATAATGTGCCTTCTATGAGAAGAGCCAGCCTGTGTAGCTAAGGGCAAGCTGTACAGTCCCAGGGCACCCCCAGAAGAAGGAAATGGTTAGCCTCTTATGTATATTATCTGGGAGGAAAACCCTAGAAAAGGTTGCCATAAGTCAGAATTGAGTTGATGGCATACAGTTATTTATTATGTATTAATAAAGTTGCTTAACAAATCAGGGCTGATCCTAAATGGTTTACAGTGGTGCCAAAAGAATTATCATTTCATTTAAAGTTAATGTTAAAAGATTGCAATTCAGATACCTTCTCCACATACACACAGACAATTTTTTTCTGTTACATATTTTAAATGTCTGTGTCATTTATCAGTTATGCTTGGAAATTACTGTTTTTAATAAAATACCAGACACCTAGTTTGTAAAGACAGCTAGAACCACTACATGATTGGCTGCAATAATCAATACTATCTGCAAGATGGAATGCAAATGCTCGAATATTATCTGCATAGACGAAGAATAGGAATCAGTAATCCTCCAGGGCAGGCCATTTCCTCCGTCTCCCAATGGTCCAAAATGTGCAAGAATTATCCATGCAGAAGCCTCCAGGGGGCATGATTCACCAGTGAAGCAAGCTGTAGGATGCTGTTTTGTATGTTAGTTTTAGAAAGGGGGGGGGGGGGAACAACACACTTTAAAAAGGAATAATTTTTTGTAGAAAGAAACATGCAGGAATGATGTAAAATAGCACCTGTAATCTTAGGAGTTGACTGTCCCAGCACAGAAAAACATCATTGTTCTTTATACACAGAAAAGCAAATTTCTCATCTTTTAGATGCATTACACTGGTTGGTTGCTTAAGTTGCAGCTACATCAAACCAGTGACACTTGCCATGAAAAAGTCGGCAGCTTTCAAGCTCTTTGAGATGACAGCTATCTATGCACATGTTAAATCAGAAATCCAGAAAAGATAGGAGGGTTTTCCTTCTACACACTATGGTCCTTAACAGTTCCAAAATTGTGGATTAGCAGGGACATACTTGCATGTAATAGGCATACAAGGGGGGCAGAGTTTTCAGAGCACACTTGGACTATAAGTCTACATCCCATCCAAAGGTTCCAGATGGACCCCACCTTTAGCTTCAGCCTCCAGTCTTGAAAACACTTCTTTCTGGACAACAATCTATAAAACCTAGCACTTTCAGTGAGTACATTATAGCAACTGCACAATCCTAGTCCAAAGTGTGTTAAACAAACAAAGACCACTCTCTCTCATTCTACTCTAATGTAATAACCTGATCATGTAAATTGTTTATGATACTGAGTGTATTTTAAAACAGGAGAGGTACTGTATGTGGGGCACATTGACAATGTAGCTAATTTGCTGTTCTCACAGATGTAAAACCACAGGGATTCTTGGTACACATTAAATGAAAAGTATGGCCTCCTTATGACCTTCTTTAGTTCTTACAAGGTTGGAAATTGGTCTGACAGAATTGTTGATGGCAGCCATTTAATGGATCTTTTTCTTTATTTGTGCCAGAGGCACCACCAGCATATACTGTATATGCTGGCGTATAAGACTACTTTCCCCCCCTGAAAAACATGCCTCCAAGTGGGGGGGTCGTCTTATATGCCAGGTGCACTTCAGTTGGGATAGACATTGCTGCCCATAGTGGTCTCCCGATGCTCACCCTGTGCCCATAGTGGCCTCCCGATGTCCGACCGGTGCCCATAGTGACCTCCCGATCCCCGCCCACCTCATTCTACGTATCATCCAGTATTGCGCGGTATCCAGCGTGGCTGCGCCAAGCATCAGCAGAGAGAGGGGTGCCAGCCTTTTTGTTGTGACCGGCATGTTCTGCTTGGCAGGAAGCAGCGGCACTCTGCCCCGCCCCTTGTCTACGCAGAGTTCTCACATGCACACTTACGCACTAGTGCGGGCCACAGGGAGATGTTGAAATCAAATCTGATGTTCTTTTATGTTTTATTTGGTGTGTGGAAGGTGTGCAGAAGAGGGGGTAGTCTTATACGGCGAGTATATAACAAATTCTATATTTTGAGAGGAAATGTTGGGGGGTCGTCTTATATGCCCAGTCGTCTTATACGCCGGCAAATACGGTAATAACATACAATGTTAGATTTATCACTGGCAACAGAGATTTTTCACTGGCTAATCCTTTCAACCCAGAAGCACCAGAAGTAGAAATCAGCAAGATATTTAATTGATTAAAGCAGTGGTTCCCAAAGTGGGGCACACGCCCCACAAGGGGACTTCAGCTCCCAGAGTCAGTACCTTTGGCTGATCAGTGCTTTGGAGAATTGACTCCAAAAACCAAAGGTTGGGAAAACACTGGATTAAAACATATATCCTTACTCAGTTAAAGAAATTTCAGTTGACTTGGTGAATTTTAATCGGCTAGTTTTAAATTTAAACTTGAGTTGATATGCAGATAGAGGGAGAGATCATTCTCCAGGAAAATACTCTCTTTTCTGTAATCCACATATATGTGCCATATCTTTAATCTTAGAAGAGGCATCTCCAGTTCCTAAGAGAACTTTTAAGATGATGACTGGAAATCTGTAGCTTTACTTAGAGTAAATTGCAAGTAGAGTAGTTCCAATTGAATCAATTGAATTGACTGTGGAGTTGACTCATCAGATCCCCACTGATTCACTGGCACTACTCAAGTGCAATTTACAGTAAGCAACAGGATTTCAGCTGATGTGTACAATCCACTTAAAAAACTTGTATCTCATATGATTTGATGCAGGTGTTTTCTAAAATAAAGGATGAAAGAAGCTTAATTGTGTTAATTGTCAACTTAAATTTTGCCATTGTAATTTAAGAACTTCATGCAGAACATTCATATCCCACAAAGGCAGCATTTACACATAATTCATTAATTAGCAGAAACTAAGCATTGCTGTTTATTTCACAGCATTGAGGTTTTCATGGCTAAATATCTGTTCCCTTTTTAAGCCCTCTGTCATACAGTGAAGTGATTCAAGTCTGTCTAACACAATCCACTTTTCATAATGTACAAAGAACTTTTTCTTCTTTGATAAGAATGAGAATATTTTATTTTGGACTTATTTCTAATAATATTTAAAAAACTCTTCTGCAGCTGAGAACCAGTTTTCACAAACACATTACAGAATTAACTTCTTCCAGACTCCAGCAGGACTACAGTCTTCCATGGGAAGGTGGGAAAATCACATCCAAAAGCAGGTGGCTAATAAGCTACATCCATATGGTGGGTCTAGCAGAGGGCAATGGGTGGCTTTCCAATTTAGTCTCAATTAGAGTAAGATACATTGGAGTAAATGGGTCATTAATTAATACTGACATGTCTCCCATTGGTACCAATGGATCTAGTATAGTTAGAGCTAGAATGAAATTTAGATCCAGGGCAGTCCTTAGTTTTGCTGTCCAGCTGTTTTTAAGACTTCAGCTTCCATCCATCCAAGCCAGTACATTAAAGGTAAAGGTTTCCCTTGCTCGAAAGCCAGTACTGTACAGTATAGCTAATGATGAAATTCTGGGAGTTGCAATTGAAGAACATCTGATTTCACCCAGTCCCATATCTTGCTCTTTTTGAGTACAGTACATTACAAAAAAGTTGTAAATGTCCAGCTTTAGTTTATTTACTGCCATAAAAAAAGACTGCAAGAACTATCTCATGGTTTTTACTAGGAGCTGGGAAAAGGGGCGGAAAATCATGTCTTCCTTGTTACAAGCAACCCATACCATGTTTACCTTTTTCCTTCCATCATTTGCACAGTAACTGCCTAATAAAAGCTCTCAGTGTATAGTATTTAAACATTGAAAATATTTAAGTATTAAACCATGTGGTTTCTATATTTCAGAGTGTGTGCAGCCCATAAAAACAATAGTCACAATTCTCTCTCTTGTAAAGAAGAGAGCGCTGGATATGTTTTAAATATGAAATGTTGATTCTAATTATTTATTTCTTCAGAGCCTCTCTTCTTCCTCAGTGTGTCTTACATGGCACCCCGTGCCTCCTTCCAAATGAGATCCCAGTGAAAATCCCATTCAGCTGGACTCTTGCCTTTACTAGTAATTCAGGATCGTGCATCTTCCCTTTGATGAATCAGGAATTGTAGTTGTGTCGTGTGTGAATCTTTTTTTGAAAGACGTGCTTCTCATTTATTGTCTCTTGGGCAAAGTTCCAACCTGCTTTTGCCAAATTGCCATATGGTTGTTTAATGTTTCATCTTAATTCTTTGCCATTAGATTTAGCATTAACAAGTGTGAGTGTTGTGATTTGCTTTGGTCTTGTTCACAGAAATTAGTTTTATGGAAAACTAAATGATTTTGTATTTAATGTGTACATATATACATACCAATATATAAAGAGATATATATAATAAGAGAAGATCTGACCTTATATAAAAACCAAAAATAGTAGCTCCATGGCTTTTTACTTGTACTGCATGACAAGACATCTTTCTCAGTAATAATATGGTGCTTCTTGTCTCTTGCTTAAATCATTCATTTTCAGTGGTAGTTTATCCTTTTTTTCTGGCAAATGTTTGTGACAAATTTGGGTTTGTATGGGGTTTTTTTGTTTTTTTTTTAACAGTAGACTTTTAAATGCACTCAAGAGTCACCTGTTGTCTCTGTGTCTGATTCAAAGGTAAATCTGTCCTTTCCTGGGTTTAAAATAAAATGCCTTATTCTAACACTTTGCCTTAGATTCTTTTTAATGATGCTGGGTTGGATTTGTTACTCTGTTAGACCAATCTTTTACAACAGCAACACGTTTTAGAAAGTGATTTTACATCCAGGTTTCATAATCCCATGTATTTTTATTAATTGATTCTTCTGGTAGAATGGAACAGCTTAACACAGCTTTTTTACTGGACAATAATAATAATAATTTTGTGTTAGAAATTCTGGTTTGAAAGGATTTTTGCTGGAGAAACTCCGCTCAGGGGATACCCGAATGAGGCTCCTTTCATGTCCCCAAGATCTTCCCACCAAAGCAGTACCTTTTTATCTACTTGCAATTTCTTGCTTTCGAACTGCTAGGTTGGCAGGAGCTGGGACAGAGATGGGCGCTCAATCCGTCATGCAGTACCTGGGTCTCAAACTGCTGACTTGCCGGCCTTCCAGCTAACAAGGTGAGCTTTTAACCACTGAGCCACCGCAGTCCCTACTAGAGTTCTACTGGAGAAGGTCAAAAAGAACTGATCAGGCCTGCTGTGATGTGTCTCGTGGAATCGGAACCATTACTAGCAGTGGGTTGTTGGGGGTTTTTTTCCTCTCTTTTCTAACCTCTGTAACTTTTTTTGTTTTCAATGCATTCCTATGGGAAACTGCTTTGCTTCACAGAAAAATCACCATAAGGAAAACTCCTCAGAATGGATTAATTCTGTAACCCAGGGTTTTACTGTATTTGCAATTTAAGAGGGGAGAAGGGTCATGCCCAGTTTCCTTCCTGCAAACACTTGTTTAGTCTAATGTGCAGGAAAGGTCCTGCGTGCATATCAGTGTGCAGACTTTCCCCTTCTCACATAGAAAAGCTGCATCTATGTTCAGATCCTTTCATCACAGTACCCAAACACGCACCCCGACCACAACTATACTTTCAGAAAGGACTAAAGTCCCTCCACAGTGATTTCAGTCGTGTCACATGATGGTGTCCTATTTTATCTGTACAAACCCATCTCAAGTTAGATCTTTTCTTTTCCTATCTCTCCCTTCCCTATCAATATTGTCTTTTCTGCTCAGTTCTGTATTTCTGTTATATGTAGATGGTAGGAAGGCCCCAATTTATTCATTTTTGTTTTACTGAGACTCTGGATTTGACTTGTTTGAGCACCCATTTTTCTGCCTTTCTGCCTATCTATGATATCTGTAAGGCTCTCAGTGCCATGTTGCAGATAAGTTAATTTTTTTCCTCCTTTCTCCTCTGACATTTTTTTTTTAAAAACCACATAATGCTTCGATGACCATTTGCAAATTGTGAGCGGAAGGGCCGGAGCATTGACAAGGTTCATGCCAAATATTGGAGGTCCACGACAGACTCGCCAAAGACTCCTCTTGAGCGTTGTTGGTTCCGTGTTGCTCTATGCAGCCCCAATTTGGCCAGAAACCACGGCAGGGACATTGTACATGTGACAAATAACTTCGATATACTGTAGGGGTGCCCTGGAGGTGGCTTTGGCATTTTGAACAGTCTCGTCCGATGCCGTGTGTGTCATTGCCAATATGCTGATCCATCTGATGGCAGAGGAATGGGCAGAGATTTACTGGCAGAGGCGAGAAAATCAGGTGAAGGAATGACACACAATTGCTATAGAAGCCAGGATAGAGATGATAGCACAATGGCAGCAGATCTGGGATACATCGACCAAGGGATGGTGGACTCATCGCCTTATCCCGGACATCAGTGCATGGTCAACAAGAGAGCATGGAGAGGTGGATTATTACCTTCCACAGCTCTTGACGGGGCATGGCTGCTTCAGAGCCTACCAACATCACTTTAGGCTGGATGATGATGCTTTGTGCCCTGTCTGCCAGTCCATGCAGGAAGACGCAGAGCACGTGTTTTTTTATTGCCCACGCTTTGATGCAGAACTGGAAATTTTACAGAGGCATCTTTAACGACAGCTGTCTCCGGAAGACATCATCAGCAAGATGTTGAGGAGGGAGACTACCTGGGTCAGGATGTCTAATTATGCTGCCAGGGTCATTTTGGAACTGAGATGTGTGGAGAGACTGCGAAGAGGGCAGCCAGAGGCATAGAGGAGGAGGGCGAGTAGCCAAATTGGAGGAGGGATTTTAACAGCCAGTCCGCCCCCCGCCCCGCCCCCCGCCCCCCGGCGAAGTAATGCCTGACATCAGTCCTGCAGGGTGGTGGGGCGTAATGGGAGATGGTTTTAGTGGGTAAAAATCCCACACCCTGAAGCGCGCGCACACACACACACACACACCATTTAACATTTCAAAATGCAAGAGGATTTCTTTTGGGAAACATGCAGACAATAGGTTCATAGAGCTTTTTATCTAATACAGTTTTTTCAAGTTGCCTAAGTCAAGGAAAGGATATGGAAATTGGAAGATGGCTTTCTAGTCACCATTTGGTGGAGAAATGTATGGTGTTATCAGTTTATCTGAGAGGTTAAAGGAACAATGTCAGATGTAACAGCAAAGGCCAGCCTAAAAATTGACAATACCAATAGTAACAGTCAAGATGGTTTATGTGCTCATAAATAACACCATTCACATAGAGACACCAAGCAAGGAAAAATATCAGAAGCTGCCTCCCTTTTTCCCAGTCAGTTAACCACCCCTCACACAAACACAAAGTAATTATCATGAATGTTTTTCACATGTATGAATTAATAATAAGCATACTACGATAGACCATCTTGATGGCTGCCATTGGAGTTTCAACAGCCAGGCTTACTTTTGCTTTGTAAAGCTTGGCATTATTTTTCCTGTTTGCAAAGCGGACACAATGTCATGCAGCAGCATTCGACCATTTCCTAGCACTTTAAATTGTGGATACAAAAGCACAATATCCCACAATCATAAACCAGAGGGGGGTGGGGTTTTTTTTAAATGAACTGAGTTGTCTTAAATAATTTGTGAATTTGAAATTTAAAATTATTTGGATCTAGGAAAAGAATGCATGTATATTTCTCACTTGTACCCCACCCTTTGAAGAGTTGCATGCATAGAGTTAGTTATGTTTAAGGGGTATGTGTATGAGGTTAGGATAAAGTTCAAAGCAGGGGTGATTTCCCCCCCTCCCCCCTTGAGGTCTGTGTAACTTCAGAGAAGGGCTGAGCCAGAATATTCTTAGCATTAGTTTGTGGGTAACAATTGTCCAGCCACATTACTCTCTTTGGAAAGCAAAGTAATCACAGCATGTGCCTTACTCAAGGTCAGTGTCATAATATTCATGGTGGAACAGGATTTGAACCCATTGTATATCACCAATGTCCAGCAGTGTGTTTTCCAAATGCTGATTAAACTGCAGTTGATAGACATGAAGGAAGGAGTCCAAAATTATTTATTTATTTTTGTCCTGATTTTTCTATAGAATATATTACAGTCAGGTTTCTCATCTTTTAATCAAAAGATTAACAAATTATTGCAAGTTATTTCATCCAGTCAATCTAATAGTAAAAGTAAAACATTCTAAAAAGCTGTCATGGCTTTAAAACAAAACAAAGGAAAATAAAGGGAGGGGAAAACTAACAACCCCTTTTTCTTGATAGTAAGGTTGTGAATGCTTGTGATGCCATAATCCCAAATTTACAAGAGAAAACTGGTAGCCAATAAAGCAAGCATGAAAGCAAACAACAAGTAAGGGGTGTTGGAGTGCAGTTCTACGATTACACACATACACGTACACATAGAGAAGTGGCTGTTTTTCCTAGCAATACCGCCTTTCTATGCAAAATGCACCCAATATCCTTATTACTCCCTCTTAAAATGTAAAAAAAAGAGAGTAAATTTCGGTGTTTAAAATGGTGAGTTAAAACTTCTGGCTTTTGGCCCACATCACGCATTGGTAAAACATCAACCTCTTCTCAGAGCATGGAGTTTGTGGGCCACTTTCTCTAGTTCTGCCTCTATGGTTGCCAGGCTTTCCAAATCTTGCTCCTAAAAGGAGAAAGGAACGTACAATATTTAGTGCTACCAATCACCCAGTCAAGGACTGTTGTCCTCCAGGAGTGTAATTCAAGTGTTTAAAGGTGAAAAAGAGGATGCTTTTTCAGTCGTGAATCCACAGTTCTCAAACTTGCTCTCTAAAAAGACTCCCCAAGCCTTTGTTCTTCCTAGTTTTTAACTGGTCCAGACTACGTTTCAGCAGGCATGTCCCAAATAGTTCCCATGGTTTTATGCTACACTCAAGGATTTTTACATATTTTTGCCCAGCATTCCCTAAGCTGGTCTGCCACCCTTTGGTGTGGCGAAGGATGTCCTGCCCTGCTTCATGATTACTATAAGTAAGATTCAATTAGAAATGTCCAGGCAATTTGTTACATGTCCTGCCTCACGCAGCAAAACACCTCAGGTCAGCTCTGCTGAAAACAATACATGGTCATAAAGCATTCTTTGATGAGGTACAAGCAGCGAGTGTTCTTCATTAATCATGTTAATTAGTAATAATAATAATTTCATGTCAGAAATTATTCTGGGTTGAAAGGATTTTTCCAGAAGAAACTCCTCTCAGAGAACACCCAAATGAGGCTCCTTTCATGTCCTCAAGAGCTGAGACAGAGATGGGCTCTCAATCCGTCATGCAGTACCTGGGTCTTGTTCTGCCAACTTGCTAGCCTTCCAGCTAACAAGGCAAGCTTCTTAACCACTGAGCCACCACAGCCTCTGTGTTAATTAATATCAGTGGTTCTCCTTGTACATCCTATTCTGCAGCCACTGATGTGCTCCTGTGACAGCTGAATGAGCGCATGCCTCTGAGACATGCTCTTTCTTTCCCTCCCTCTCTTCATCTTTTCTTTCTGTTGCACTGAAGAGCTGTTTTGTTCTGCTACTGGCAGGGACTATTGTCAAGGTTTCTTAGCCACATCTCTTGTCTCCTGTAATTGTCTTGGTCATTCCATCCCATCCCTGACCAGTATACTGTCAGCTACTATGGAGTATGTCCGAACTCAAAGAGAATACAGTAATAACACTGGAGAAGATAGCAAACTTCCTGTCATACTTGCAGAGCTATTTCTTTAACCTGAAAAAGCAGAACCAACTCTGACATTTTCTGCCATGAGGCACAGCAGGGTAAATGTAAAGGTCTCCCTTGCTCGAAAGCCAGTCATATCTGTCTCCCGGGTGCAGTGCTCATCTCCGTTTACAGCCAAAGAACCAGTGCTATCTGCGTCTGCAGATGTTTCCATGGTCATGTTGCAGGCATGGATAGATGCTGAAGCTCATGGACTGCTTTTACCTTTCCCTACTTGCAGTTTCTTGTTTTCGAACAGCTAGATTGACAAGAACTGGGACAGAGGCAGGAGCTCACTCTGTCATTCAACACTCAGGTCTCAAACTGCTAACCTGCAAAGTCAAGTTCAGCATCTTAACCACTAAGCCACCACAGTCCCCTAAGCCACTGAAGTATCAGAAGCCCAGAAGCCCATATTAAAAGGAGAAGGAGAAAATAATGCTCTCTCTAAGCTTTCAAAGGAAGGAAACTGAACAGCACAATTTTCAGTTTGGTGTTTTGATGGCTACTTTTAATCTTAGAAATCGAAGTTAGCTATGGATCATTTTGTCCAGGCCCTGTCAAGAAGGCACAGTGGAGAAATCCAACTCTCAATTTCTGGCACCACAGCCAGATATCTAAACCACTGAGCTATCAAACAGTTTTCTACTAGTTTCAGCACATGATATCTTACAACTACTGTACTCCTAAACTAAACTATAAACCAGTTGATAACATTTGGCACCTGTTTTTCTTTTCTTGACTCAGATGCTCCTCAAGTGTTGAATAACAAATGCATAAAACTGGAGGTAGCATCTGCTATGGTGGCTGTGGGATTCTGAAAGCAGTAGTCCAAAAAAGTAACTTTGGCCTCTGGAAAGATGCCTTTTGTCATAACATGGGGTCACCTTCAACTATATATTTAGCATATTTTATATTGTGATTGGATGTTAGAAGGTAACCATAAGCTTAATTCCCTGGTGGCTAACCTCGACACTCTAGCTGTTCTTGGACTTCAACTACCAGAAGCACAAATCAGCACTCCTGCTGATCAGGGCTTCTGGGAATTGAAGTCCAAGAACAGCTGGAGTTACCCATCACTGGAATTTCTATGTCCAAGCACTAAGGCACACATCTCTGAAGAAATCTAATTGTAATGGGAAAATATAGGCTAATCATAGGCAATAAGCATGCAACTGATAATGTCTAAGGTGAATTTTTTTTTAACTTGAGGCAATTCACCTCCAAAATTTAACAGCATTTGCTTAGCTACACAAGAGGATTTTGACCAACATATCATTCAAAAAGGGTTCTTTCCCACATAATTCCTACCTCTGTCCTCCTGTTAGCACTTCCTTCTTCACCCTTTTTCCCCTCAGGCATTGCAATAGGTGGGGAGTCTCCTTCATTGCTTTCCTCTTTGGAATGATGCTTTGGTGGCACTCCTGTGTTGTCTTCAGAGTTGTGGAAGTCATACTTATGGGACCTCATAGCCAGTTTCATGGACCTATCTGGGTCTTCACTGCTTTCTGTTTCTTCTGCATGTTTTGTGGTGGTCAGTTGCTTGGCCAAGTCATCCATTTTGTTCCATCTCTTGGCATCTTCTAAAACTCTGGATGAATTGTCTTCCATTTCCTCACTTTCGGCATCCCTGGCATGGGAAGTGTCATCACCATCCAGCCTGGTTTCATCAAGAGAGTGATATCTTCCTTCTTTTGTGCGATGATATATCTCTTTCTCTTCTGAAACATTTTCATCCCGTTCAAATCCTTCAGTATCCTGGTTATCTGGAAAGAAATTTGCAAATAAATATGATGATTCTGTGTTTATTTGTTTACTTTGGGTGAACTGAATCCAATTGTTGCATCTCCTGACTCAGAAATGTATTTTTTACTAAGGACTTTAATGAGCACCTTAAAAGTACCACTCCAGACATGAGGTTAAAGGAGTATACCTAGGACATTTCAAACACACACTTATAAATATATTGTGAATGTGATAAACGTATTGCAATATATCTCATAGGTAAAGGTTGCCCTTGCTCGAAAGCGAGTTGTATTCGACTCTAAGGTTCAGTGTTCATCTCCGTTTATAGCCAAAGAGCCAGCAGTGTCTGTGTCCGCAGACATTTCTGTGGACATATGGCAGATACGACTAGACACCAGAGAGCACAGAATACTCTTTACCTTCCACCAAAGTGGTACCTATTTGTCTAATTGCTTTGGAACTGCTAGGTTGGCAGGAGGTAGAACAGATGATGGGAGCTCATTCCATCATGCATCACTCAGGTCTCAAACTGCTGACCTGCCAACCATCCAGTTGTTTTCACTGTCTTAACCACTAACCACTGCAGTACCCTGTATATCTCATATAGGCACACTAATTAGGGAGCCAAAGCTAGCTGTAGGTCTCTTGGGCCTGCATACTTGGTGGTACCTAGTCAATCTTGCAAGGGTGTGTGGGGACAGAAACCATGCCCATAATTATAAATAGAATTTTGATCTGAATTATGAATTACTGCCAATATATTGAACCTATCCCAGCCACAAATACCACCTGTGTAAAAATGCCTGAGTTCATTGGATGGTTGCTATACGCTAATAAATAAATAAATTCATTGGATGGTTTTTGCCATTGCCCGAATTGTAATCAGAAGGAAATTGACTTTTTACTAGCTGCGCTCACTAACAGAAGACAGAGGAATGATCATTATTGGTTGTGATAATTCCTCATCATATGGTTAAAACTGATGAGAAACTTTCACCAGGACAAAATGCTTTAACCTGATTCTTTATGAGTTTCAGTCAATTTCTCTAAATATCTTCTAAAATCTGCACTGCCTACCAGTTCACATGCAATTTTGAACATGCAATTTTTAATCCTTTAGATCCATAAATGGCTCCAATCCTGATTATCTAAGGGAATTATCTCCTTGCAGATAATCACTCCTCTTAACAGAGGGGTTCATGCCTTTCTCGTAGATCTGTTTGTTCCTCTGGTTAAGTGAGCAAAAAAGTAATGTAAACATAGCATCAATCCCCATTCAAACCTTTATTCTCAAGAAGCACATTAAAGGGCAAGAACATTCACGCATCACATGCCTGAAAGCAAAGCAGCCATGCTTTCCATCCATTGAACATTTTGGTAATTTCATCTAATAGGTCTTGACAACATTTGCTACCCAAAAAGTATTCTTAGAAATGGACTGGAGTAAACGAACAGTAAACACTACTGAAATAGAACTGATCACCTGATGATTTTGCTCTGACTCAAGTAGTCGTCAGTGTGTGGACGCCTATTAAAATAATGGGTGAAATGAGGTGGGGTTTAGGCATACACCAATGGACATACCATCCTCACTTTGGCCCTCCACATCCTCTGAACTGGTAGGATGTTCCTCTTTGGAGTTTTTCTCTTTCTCTTCTTCCTCAGCATCGTCTTCTCTGCCACCTCCATCCTTTTCCTCTTCTTCCTCTTCCTCTTCCTCCTCTTCCTCCTCAGCCCGTTTTCTGACATTGTCTTCTCCCTCCTCTTTGCTTTCCCCGTGACTGTGTTGGGAAGCATGGTCCTCCTCCTCCTCAAAATCATCTGCTCCTCTCTGCTCAGGCACATCATCATCTTGGTCATCATTGAGGAGATGGTTATCCATGGCATCGTTCCATGGCAATACATCATTCTCACCAACCCCATTGGTGTCAAATGCCATTCTATTTTCCTTGTCATCTTCAGTCTCAACATCCCGAACTCTGGGTCCTCTCTCTTCCAAACTGCTTCTCCCCTCCTCTTTGGAAACATCTGTTTTTCTATTTTCCTGACTCTTCTCCACCTCTAGCTCAGCCAAGGAACCAACAGGATCCTCATCTGGAGTCTCTTCCGATAGATCTAGAAGTCAAATAGTAATATGAGAATGGGGATGGGGGGGGGGACCATAAAACAGGATATAATCCTATGTATCTGTGTAATAGAGTGCTAGAAAGTTACATGAAAAACCATTTTGAATCCATAACTAAATTCTTGAATATCTGCATTTGGAATACAAACCTGGCACTCCTATAGCCTGATATATATCCAGAGTTGGAGTGGTGGTATCCCAGATTTTGGAATGGTTTTGGTGGGGAAAACATAACTAGCTTCATAATCTAGATTAGGTAATTACTGCTTTAATGGGTGTACACAGAAAGAGCTTGCTCTAAGATTGTGGCATTCTTGAACCACAATCTGGTGTACCCCAGGCAACATCAGTCTTGTTGTGCTGTCTAATCTTTCCCACACAAGGTCAGGCAAAAGGAAGTACAGAATGAAGTCACTGAAAGGCAGCTTTGTTTTGGCAGTTTAAAATCTGAACTCGACACGAAAGAAGAAAACTGCCATAATTTATTATTAAGATATATTAACTTGTAGGAAGAAGGGAAAGTATTTTTTTGTGATTTTCTGCCTTGGGTGCCAAACAATTTGGTTGGCTTTAAGGGAGGAAGGGTACTGACATAAGAATGGGCATCATGTTTTACTTCTCCTCACGCAACAAAAAGCGGACACAAAATCCCATGCTTTTGTAGAAAGCTGTCAGTTCAACATGTCTCTGTGACTGAAGTTTTCAGTTAGCAGAGGTACAACCACACAGCACTCCTGTGTTTGCACCTCTGCAGCAGCTGACTTCCAATGTGTGGAGCAGCTGGGTGTTCAAGGCCATCTGAAATAACATCCAGGTTTACATTGCTGCACCCAGATTTGGTGTGGGTTATGCTGACACCAACCTCTTTCTGTGTTCTTGTTGTTTTGCCTTTCAAGGACTTCAGAAAGCTCATCTTCAAATCCATGGCCTTTCTTTTGTAGCTCTGTCCTTTCGTTTGCTCCTACATTACCCAGCAAAGTTTTGGAGGAAGGTGAGAAGAGAAATAAACATTTGAGAATTCTCCCCTTGTAAAATGGTGAAGACTATTTCAATATGTTCTTTCTCAGAACAGTAAACTCAGATATATCTCCATTTAGCTGCATCTTTAAAAGGTTTAAAGCATAAAGAGAAGTTCACATTGTACTAAATGGAGGAAAAATGTTAATTAACTTATAGACTGCCCAGAGACTGCACTAAGCACTAATACAAGTGTGATTGCTTTGCTTTTAAATATCCAATTTTATCTTGCCTCAGTATGTTATGTAAAGGTAAAGGTAGAGGTCACCCTTACTCGAAAGTCAGTTGTATCCAACTCTAGGTTCTGTGCTCATCTCTGTTTATGGCCAAAGAGCCAGTGCTGTCTATGTCTGCAGACGTTTCCATGGACATGTGGAAAGCATTACTAGACACTAGAGTGCAAGGAATGCTGTTTACCCTCCCACTGAAGTGGCACCTATTTATCTACTTGCAATTTCTTGCTTTTGAACTGCTAGGTTGTCAGGAGCTGGGACAGAAATGAGAGCTCACTCTGTTGCTCAGCACTTGAGTCTCGAACTGCTAACCTGCTGATCTTCCAGTCATCAAACTCAGCATCTTAACCACTAAGCCACCACAGTCCCTACCAAGAGTAGTACTGCTGCAGGATACAAATAAATAAATAAATAAATAAAATACAAATCTAATTAATAAATTACATTGTGATTAACTATGTTGTATACAACACAACCACCTAAAATGTAAATGCTTATCCTATTGGGAACATAACACTTCTAAAAGGCTGCACATAGGCCAAACTGTACTTACTCTACACAAAACCAGTCAATCAACGACCCCCTGTGCAACCTAAAAATTTTACAATTACATTTCTTGATAAATACATGAGGCAAAATTGTGCTCTTATTTTGCAGAATTCATTCTCCTTTTTAGGGTTTGTCAAATCATATGTAAATTTTAAAAAAATTAAAAGGAGAATGAATTCTGCAAAATAAGAGCACAATTTTGCCTCATTTGGGAATAGCTGGAATTACATGATTGCTTCAATGAAAGCTATCTTAAGACTTATAGCCAAATTATTTGGTAGACAAAGCCCATGATTAAAAGAAAAAAATCCTTTGATGTCAACAATAGCTGATTCTTACAAAAGGCGTGTTTTACACTTCCTGTAGTTTGTGAATCAGCTTGTGTTGCCTTGTGATTCATCTTCAGATAGTCTGAATATCTTCTTGCTTTATTCTCTTAGTTGACATCCAGTGTCCAATAAGTGTGCAATAGCAATTACACTTATATACTGCTCATAGCACTTAGTGCACTGTCTGGCTGGTTCACAAGTTACTTTATGGTATGATATTATAATACTGTGATATATGTTGCCCTATGGTATGTTAGCCACTCTGAGTCACTCTGGTGATTAGAGCGGCATACAAGTCTTAATAATAATAATAATCATAATAAGAAGCTCCCAACATACTGGGTACCCATTTTACCAACCTCGGATGGATAGAAAGCTGAATCAACCTTGATCCCTGTCAGGAGCAAATTTGCAACATTTTGGCTGTAGTACAGCAGTTTAATCACTACACCACCAAGGCACCTGAATACACTTGTACCTTGCTTAAAGAGCATAATGCGTTCCACAGGATTGCTCTTTAAGCGAGTTTGCTCTTTAAGCGAAACACCATTGTAAGTGACCAATTGTGTGTGTGTGTGGGGGGGGATTGCGAATCCCGATTTATTTGTTAAGCGAGTTTTTGGTTGGTTTTATTTGTTAAACTAAGCGAACATTCAGAGAAAATTCTGCTCTTTAAGTGAGTTACTCTTTAAGCGAGGCACTCTTTATGCAAGGTTTGACTGTATATGCTTCTTTTGCAAGCATGACTACTCATTCACAGAGGTCTCCCTGAATTACACCTCTGGCATTAAAAAAAACCCTCCCAGTTTCTATCAATAGTGTAGAGTTTGGCTCACAAGACCAAAGGGGACACGTGTCCTTTCTCTGCATGCCTGCAACATATACGCCTACCCCCGGTTTCAATGTCCTGAAATGTAAATCAAAGATCTGCTACATGCTCACACCCATACTCCATGTTCCCAGCTGAACTGTACCTTGGTCTGCGATTTCCTGAAGCTCCTTTAACAAGTTCTGATGGCGAAGGATAGAACGGATTCTTTCATCTACAAGAAAAGAAACTGCCTTAGATGAAAGAATCTTTTGGCACAGGGATCGGCATAAGATGCTCTTTGCTTGTCAGAATTCAATTAGCATTTTAGATGGCTGAGGGTTTGCTTTTTTAAAAAAAAATCAAATTTCATTATGGCAACCCATTTAAACAAGAACAATTTAATTTTAAAAATTAATGCTGGATTCTTCACTGAACTCTAGCTTACCTTTCACATTTTAATCAGCTCAAGCCCCAGTGTGTGAATCAAGCCAATGAGGTGAAACAAATCTAAAGTCTTTCTCACGAAGGCCATGGAAGGCTGTGAATTCTGGGAGCTGTAGTCTGAGCAAAGAACTTTTCCAATCTGTTTTTTTCCTCAGTCCCCCAAGAGAACAGAAAAGAAAAAGTAGACACTGTACCTCCTTGAAGAGTTTCTAGGCATTCCTCGCTGATTGGAATTGGATCCGGCCTTGACACTGTGTCAGAAATGACCTCAGCGATGCACTTCATCACCTAGGAAAACACAAAATGTATTTTTATGTCTTTATTAATATCTTGTTCTTTCCTCCAAGGAACTCTAGAGCAGTGGTTCCCAACCTTTTTTTGCCCATGTCCCACCTAAGGTAAAGGTTTCCCTTGCTCGAAAGCCAGTTGTATCTGACTCTAGGGGTCAGTGCTCATCTCTGTTTCTAAGCCAAAGAGCCAGCGCTGTCTGCTTCTGCCACAAGACCATTTCCATGGTCTTGTGGCAGGCATGACTAGACACTGGAGCGCATGGAATGCTGTTACCTTCCCACTAAAGTGCTCCCTATTTATCTACTTGCAATTTCTTGCTTTCAAACTGCTAGGTTGGCAGGAACTGGGACAGAGACGGGAGCTCATTCCGTCCTGCAGTACTCAGGAATCAAACTGCTGACCTTCCGCCTCCAATTGTATTGTATTGTATTGTATTGTTCGACTTTTATGCCGCCCCACTCGCCTATAGCAACTCTGGGCCAATGAGCCACTGCTAAGCATCTCTAAAATCCTTCCCCTCCCATGACATCTTATTATTCAAAAAGTGAACTATTCACATGGAGGAAGCCTAAAAGGCCATTAACTTGGTCTAAACATTCTCGAACTCCCCCTAAAAATCAAACTGCCCCCCATGGTGTGTGTGCCCCACATTGGGAACCATGGCTCTAGAGCAGTGGTGCTCAAACTAAGGCCTGGGGGCCGGATGCTGCCCCCGATGCCAATTCATCCAGCCTGCGAAGCCCTCGTCACTCCTGGAAGTAGAAGTAAAACGCGCCCGTATGGGCTATAGAGTAAGAAGCTGCGAGTCTAATAGCATTCCATATTTATTATTATTATTTATGTATGCATTGCTTCAGTAGTCAATCCTTATGCCAAAAATGGCATTCAAGGATGGCTCAATAATACTCAAACCGCTTAAAGTTTGAAAACAAAACATTAATTAAGTCACAACGTAAAAACAAATCAATAAAAATCATGATGAAAGAAACAGGCAGTGCCCAATCAATTAAAGTCTCTTTTAGAAATAGTTTGGCTTAAATGCCAAATTGTTGTCAATATGTCCTGTCAGGTTCCATCTGATTCATGCAACCTATGAATTAAAGACGTCCAAAAGCTCCTCTTATGAACAGCCTTACTCACATCTTGCTTGCTAAAGGTTGACATTTCCTTTATTGAGTCAAACCACCTCATTTTTTGTCTTCCTTTTATCCTGCTGCCCTCTGTTTTTTCTACCATTATTACTTTCTCTAGTAACTCTCCTCTTTCCATGATATATCCAAAGTACTATAGGTTCAGTGTAGCCATTTCCACTTCTACTGGGAATTTAGATTTGATTTAATATAGAATCCGCTTTTTGGTGGTCCCTGCTAATTGTAAATCTCTACTCAAATACCAAATCTCAAATGAATTGTCATTGGATTTTTTCATCTGTTTATTTTTAATTGTCTATCTTTCACATCCATACATAATAACTGGAAATATAAAATCAATTATCTTATATTTCATCTCTATTAATGTTCCTTACACATTGGGTTCTTTTTAAGGTCCTTCATAACTGCCCTCCATCTTCTTTTGATATGTTAGCAGCAGTCTCCATTTTGACTGATGATTTAAAAAGAAGGTATAGAAAAGAGTTAAAAATTTCTGTTTCATCATTTTCTGCATGAAATTTAAATAATGCTATACTCTTTAGTGTCTTTTGCTAGGGACTGCAATGTACAATTAACTTTTCCAACCTGTGAGCCAGTATTTTCTTTTCCCTTTTTGGCATATTCTTATTAAGATTTCAAAACTATTTCTGTTGCTTAAAATAGCTCAACTAGTATCCCAACTTCCTCTAGTGATTTATATCTTCCAATTGCTTTGAGAACATCTTTCACTTCATTTTCTAAAATTGCACATTGTTCATCACAGAATTTTTCTGAAGTCTTACTGTCCTTGCAATGACAGGTAAAAACCTTCTTGTTTAACTGGCTTTTGATTTATGAATGATGCTTATTCTCTTTTTATCATGTGTTTAAATGTGTTTTAAACTAGTGCATTAAATTGATTTTAATTTTGTTATAAGAGCCAAACTGTGTACTTATGGGCAAGCTACACAGTCCCAGGGCACCTCCATAAGAAGGGAATGATAAACATCTTCTGAGTATTCTCCGTCTAGAAAACCATGAAAAGAGTCTATGTAAGTCAGAACTGAGTTGACCATACATCATCATCATCATCATCATCATCATCATCATCATCATCATCATCATCATCATCATCATCATCAAATTGTATTTTAGTATTAACACTTTAATTTATTGTGATTTAAAATGTGTATACTTTTTAGATGTTGTATGCCACAATGAATCCCTTCTTTAGAAGAAAGGTAGGCTATAAAGACAGACAGAAATAAATCATTTGAAATATTTCACTTTCATCTTTCTACAGTCTATCAGGATAGTGAATTTTGAGGGGGGGAAGCCAAATAAACAACAGCATAATAAATTATAAAACTATGAAACAATGCCACAAAGAAAAAACATCGACAAAGTATTAAAATCATTTAAAAACCTATTTAAAAATCTATTTTATAAAAATAACAGGAGGAAACTGAAGCTCACTTTTCAGACCTCCAATGTTCTTTTTATTCCCAAAAATGTCTGGACTTTTTCCAGTATATGTTTTATATCTGCTAGAAGGTGAAGTATTTCAGATGCTCTTTAGGAGGCACATAACTGGAAGACAAATGCTATTCCATAAAGATTGTGGAACCAGCCTAATACTATTCTATGTGATTGATTTTACCAGCCTTCTTAATAGCTTAATTATAGTGATATATAACATAGTAGTTTACAATCACAGTTATAGTAAAATAGTAATAATAATAAAATTCACTTAGACTCTGATTTTTGTGCAGGCTACACAACTGCCCTCAGATATGAACTCACACACAAGCCTAAATTTTAAAAACTTAAGCACAGATGTAAAGCAACATCCAATTTCTAAGCCAGTGTTGAAAACTATATGTCTTCCTATCCCAATTTAATCAACGCTGTGCCTAATGGGCAGACAGCACTTGCAGTGTTCTAAAATATTTAAATCTTGCCTTTTCAAATGTGTGCAGGAGTCGCACATTCCAATTCAATCATTTTTATAAAGGACATTTGTTTACAGTGGCCTCCATTTCTATCACGTAAGCCATCTGGGTCATGTTAGGGAGTAGAGGACTGCTTAAAATAGCTATTATTGTGTACATGTGTTTTATACAAAATGGAATCCTATAAAAACCAATCATAATCGTCAACAGGGCTTCCTTTAATTCACTGTTTACCACTCCAGAATGAAGGCCTATCATCATAGCTGCTTTTTTATATTTCATATGGCATCAATGTTCCTTATTTGAGTCATCTTCAAATGTTTGTGATTTGTAAAGGCTCATTGGGAAAGAGCGCTTAATCTTCCCCTGTTCTTAGTGCGGCCTTATGCCTAAGGAACATGGATCATACCAGATTTTTTGCCAACATGAATTTTCAAAAGCCCTGCTTCTCTTCTTTTTAAGAAACCAGCCAGCCCTTCTTTGACAAATTATTTAAATATATTTCAGAAATATTATTGAAACAGTCTCAAAATTATCTTCTCTGCTGGATTTGTGTTTTGTTGTTGTTGAATTAGTGGATCAGCGCTAATGAGAGAGCTTTCAGAAAGAGCCCTCAGCTGCAGACATCTGAGGCTAATCCCCTGCAGAAATCCACCGTCATTCAGAACAAGGTTTTAAAAATATAAAGGAAAGCCCTTCAGAAATGACTTGCTAGATTTTTGAGAATTGTTATTGTGCTTTCCTAAATCAGTGCTAAATTGAAATCTCCCAACCTCTGACTATTTGGACAATTCCCTTGAAACAAAATGAAAGAAGCAAAACAAAAACCCACCTATATATAGTGTGCCACTTATGCATCACCTCAAAGAAGGAGATGCATCACCTAATTAACAACATCTGTGCAAGCTGAGTAATTTGTGTAAATGTGTATCCAGAAAGAATTAGACAGCTAAGGTCAAGGCACAGAGGACTTTCCTCTGCCAGCTTTTCAGACAGAGGAGCTTCTTAAGTGAGGAAAATTACAATTCTAAATGGTGGTGTTATCATAGGTAAGGTCTAATTCACGCTGAGGTACCCAATCAGGTTCTGGTTCACCATATGCCAAATGAAAAATGAGGGCATTAGAAGTACAGTACTGTATTCAGGGCCATAGCCAGGACTCTAGATTTGTTGGGGGGGGGGGGATTTTTCAGAAGGGGCAAAAATTCCAAGGAGGGGCAACAATGTCACACTCACATATATAACATTGGCATCACAGGGTGGGTGGGGGTCCCCCCCTTGGCCCTCCTGGCTATGGCCCTGACTATATTATGGTCCTTACCAGTCCAGGTGGACCATCAAATACCCTGGCCCTACAGATTTAAAGGTCAAAGGGCTGTGAATTGGTTCCACAAGCACTCTGATAATAAGTGCAGCAAGTTGGATCAGAAAATAAGTGGGAAAATATCCCTGATGGATGGGACAGAAATGCAGTAAAATAAAATAAATAAAATAATGCCTGAGCACATGGTCTGAACACAAGCATGTGTTCAGACAAGGTGCATTTTCCATCAACTAAAATTTCTGGGTTGTCATCAAAGGTAAGGCTGTACATTATATTGCAGTTCTCTAGAACAGACAACATTTTACGTTAACTTTCTTTATGTAGGGTTGAAAGTGGCATACCAACTTAAGCTAAAAGGCATTTTTTCTGGCCACTGCTCCTGCCCATCTTTCTGTTAACAGTGCCAACTAGAGAAGAACACTCCCCAATTAGAAAGGTTTCACTTTGGGGAAGTTCAATCGCATCTAGACATGGTTGCATCTTTCTACCCAGATCAATTTATTTCCTTCAATGGCATCTCCATTTTGCATGGATTCAATTTCAACGCATTTACCTTCATCCATCTTAAAACAGCCAAAGTACTTATCTACTAGCCACACAGCAAAGCCCCCTTCCATTTTGTAGGTGAAAATGAATAACGTTAACTGTCATAAGTGTATTGCTTACACTGTAGCCCAAACCTTGAAGTGCCTTCCAGTAGTGATTCCATGCAGCTGTTAAAAAGCATGAGGGACAAGATCAAACCCTATGGCAGTGATGGCCAACCTTGGCACTCTAGGTGTTCTTGGATTTCTATTACCAGAAGCCCAAGTCAGCACTCCTGCTGGTCAGGGCTTCTGGGAATTGAAGTCCAAGAATATCTGAAGTGTCGGGGTTGGCCATAACTGCCCTATGACATGCTGTATGTCAAATGTCATGTGGTGAGCACATTCTTCCAGGAAGGTTCAGAGCCAGGTGTATTTTCTACATAACAAGCCTACTCCAGGCAGACATCCTAGAACTGGGTGGGAAACTGCGCCCTCTGGTTGTGTTTGAGCCATAATTTCCATAATGCCTTACATCAGTCTGACTAGCTAGAGCTACAGTTGTAGGCAAAAACATCTGGAGAGCCACAAATGCCCATGTTACCCTACAAAGTAGATGGTATTGAAGACCTTTGAGGGAAATAGTATAATTACATCTCTCCAACTGTTTCCTGTAGTACATTATTCACCAAATGCCACTTCCACCCATAACCTATCTAAAACCAGATAGGAATAAACCCAAATAATTAGGTTTCTCCAAGACAATCTCAATCTGAGAGGAAAATCAGAAACTTTAATACCTTGTCCAGAAGGACATTGGGCTGGGATTCCATATTTAAAAGCAGTTTTCCTTCCACACACTTAACAGAGCAAAAACCTGTGTTGATTATACTCAGTTCCATAATCCTAGTCTGGACCTAGTTGAGAGTCATTCTCTCTCCCAAGGAAAACTAGATGAGTTTTGCTAATTTTAATCTCAGTTTTGCTAATTATACTTGGCATTGAAAATTGGTTCAATGGTTCTTCAATGCCATCCAAGTCTGAGTTTTATGCCATTTAGCCCTGTTCACATAACATAAACAATAAAGAGCCTTATGACATTTGAAGGACTATCAGATTTGTTGAAGCATATCTTTTCGCTGGCAGCACATTTCATAGAAAATGTGATTAAATTAATCCTTCTATTAAAGAATTAAATCATGAGCATACAAAATGCATAGGATTAGAGCAAACTGCATGATGAAAAACCTGACCTGGTCAAAGACACAATGTCAATGCTACATTTGGCCAATATTTTGCAATTTACCTAGGTAGTCAACTGCAATCTACTTTTGACTAGCAACTTAGACCCCAAGGTAAAATCCTGCCTTTTCCTATCCACCAAATAAATGAGTGGACCATAGTAACAAAGTTCACCTCTGTTCCTATTTGCCAGATGCCTTATTTCCTGAGATAGTAGTGGATTTAGGAAGAGTTTGGCATTTTAGCCTTTAAAAAAGGAATTGATTTTATTAAATTGGAGAACTCTCCAAATATTGATTCCCTAGTACTGTATTAAGATTACTAGTTAATTTTTTTATTTGTTCTCCTGATTGTAGTGTGGATTGTGACAAAACCATAGGCCCATAGTGGTGAACCTATGGCACATGTGCCACAGATGGCACAGAGAAACCTATCTGTTGGCACATGCACTGTCATCCCAGCACATTCTGCCTCTCTGCACAGCAGCCCAATGAGAGCACTTCTTCCTTTCCCTGAGCACAGATTTCATCCTGCCCCTCTGTTTGGGCACTCAATCTCTAAAAAGCTCGCCATCACTGTCACAGGCATTCAGGATAATGGAGATCCTGTTCCATACAAAAATATACTGGTGGTCTGCAAATGAGACCTTCTGTTCCATGAGCATGGAGACCACTGCCCAGCTGACCCGGGCCCCTCCCTCCCAGGGCCAGGGAGAAGAAAAGCCGTCAGCTTCTGCGGGCAGCCAGAGACCACTGCCAAGCTGACCAGGGCTCCTTCCTCCCTGGGCCGGGGAGAAGAACAGCCGTCAGCTTCTGAGGGTGGGCGTAGACCACCGCCCAGCTTACCTGGGCCCCTCCCTCCCGAGGACGGGAAGAAGAAAAGCTCGTGATAGGATAGGAGCTGATGCGCCCCCTGTGGCTGGATGAGGACGTGTTATTTGTGCTGCTACAGGACTTTAAACGAACATTTATAAATATGTACATTTATGAATATTTTATGAGTACAGTTGTACCTCGCTTAAAGAGCATAATGCGTTCCGCAGGATTGCTCTTTAAGCGAATTTGCTCTTTAAGCGAAACACCATTGTAAATGACCAATGGGGGGGGATTGCGAACCCCAATTTATTTGTTAAGTGAGTTTTTGGTTGGTTTTAGTTGTTAAGCGAAGCGAACATTCAGAGAAAATTCTGCTCTTTAAGCGAGTTACTCTTTAAGTGAGGCGCTCTTTATGTGAGGTTTGACTGTATTTTATGATGTTTTATGATGTGGTGATTTATATTGTGATTTATTTGCTGTTATGTGATTTATTTACTGTTATATGATTTATTTGCTGTTATGATTTGCATTTTTGTTAGCCGCCCTGAGTCGCATAGTCAAGTGGGCTGCATATAAATGTGAACACTACTACTACTACCACCACCACTACCACTACCACTACCACTACTACTACTACTACTACTACTTTTGCAAGGCTACAAAGCAGAGCTCAGTTTCCTGCAAAATCATCCCACGGTTTAAACCATTCCTTATTTCTTATCAGCATTACAGACAGAGGAGTAGAGAATGTAGAAGTTTAAGTGCTATTTATTCCCCCTTCTCTAACTAACACAACTGCCCAAATCCTGTTGCTTGACATGGTTTATTGGTCCACTGAATCAACAGGGAATTGGTTAATCAATTTATAAACTCCATTGATTCAAATGGGTCTACACCAGGGGTGCCCATACTATGTCTTGGGGCTGTATCTGGCCCCCAATGCCAATTCATTTGGCCCCCAAAGCCATTGTCACTCCCAGAAGCAGAAGTAAAATGTGCCTGTACGGGCTTCGTGGGCTGGGTGATTTGACATTGGGGGCCAGATCTGGCCCCAGAGCCATAATGACCAGCCCCATGAACCACATGATCGGCCCACAGCCCAAAAGGTTTGGGCACCCCTGGTCTACACTAACTGTAATGTAGAGGTTGACTAGACAGGACATTTTCTTGCTCTGTAGCCTATTTCTGGAATGGTTGGGATTGTTTCAAAAATACTGAGTACATGACATTTCTGTTAGAGTGTTAAAACTCATCCTTAACAGAGATGATTCTGCTCCAGACTGTTCTAGGGCTGGA
Source organism: Furcifer pardalis (assembly GCA_030440675.1). Classification (NCBI taxonomy): domain Eukaryota; kingdom Metazoa; phylum Chordata; class Lepidosauria; order Squamata; family Chamaeleonidae; genus Furcifer; species Furcifer pardalis. Next base: position 24,482,980 of record CP126894.1, read on the forward strand.
GTCTACTGTTTATTGAGCATAGTTAGGATTGGTCCAAATAAATATGATTTTCTTGAGGTCTGATCAATCACATGGAAATTGATCTAATCAAGCTGCTCCATTCCAAAGCAACCCGGGTTAGAAGCTCCTGGGTTCTAATACTGTTGTACCCGTACTATGTTTATATCAGTCAAAGTTAGAATAGGCCCATTTGAATCCATGGAACTTTGAACTTACAGAGGAATTGACTTATCAAATACCCATTGATGCAATGGCCCTATTGTAGCATTTTACTTCAGCTTCCAGGAGCGACAAGGGTAACACGGGCCGGATGAATCACAGTAAACCCATTTGTGTGGATTCATGTCATGGGGACTTGGGCTTTTGGGAACTGAAGTTCAAGAACATCTGGAGTGCCAAGGTTCACCATCACGGTTCTAGAATCTGTACCCAAACCAGTTGTTTGGTGTTTCTTTACAGCACGCTGAGTACTGTACTTTGGGAAATGGCATGACAGGTACCTGGTGAAAAATCAATGTGTATGTGCTGGCAGTGTTATACTACAGAAATAGGTTAAATTCCTAACTCACAGAAGTTACCTACTCACATTGTCAGCAATGCTGGATGATCAAAATCAGAAGCAGATCCTGTAGCGGGGTGGGGGTGAGGTGACATCTGTATTTTTAATCTGATGGTTTTTGCAGGGAAACTTAACAAGCATCAGTATCATTTTTTAAAATTAGCTTTTAGATAGGAAAAGGTAAGTGTCTCCCTTGCTCGAAAGTCAAACGTGTCCACTTCTAGGGTACAGTGCTCATCTTCATTTACAGCCAAAGAGCCAGCACTGCCTGTGTCTGTAGACATTTCCATAGTCATGAGGCAGGCGTGACTAGACACCAGAACGCACAGAAAATGCTGTTATATTTCCCGTTAAAACAGTACCCATTTATCTGCTTGCAATTGTTTGCTTTTGAACAGCTAGGTTGTCAGGAGCTGGGAAAGATGACTGGAGCTCACTCTGTCATGCAGCATTTGGGTCACAGACTGCTGATCTGCCAACCTTCCAGTCATCAAGCTCAATGTCTTAACCACTAAGCCACTGTGGCCCCAGTTTTCAGAAAAAAGCTTAGTAAAGTTATTTTTTGCTCAACAACTCTCACACACACCCCAGGCAACGCATCAGAAGTGGGGACTACTAGTTCTAAAAAGGTTTTCCAGCTCTTTTTGCAATCATTTCAGTGTGCAGAATGCCTCTCATTTTCAGGAGAAACACAGAGTATAAATAGTTTAAATAAATAAACCAATAAAGTTTCCTATGTCTACTCTGAAGTAAATCCAATGAAATTCAACATTCCCAGGGAAGAATGCCTAGCACTCATGCTTTAACACCTCCAGAACTAAAGTATCTTCAGACAGTAGGTTACTACCAATCCCAATTTATAGTTCAGAAATCAGGAATCTTCCAACTAGCCTTTGCCTATTTAGTATCTTTATATCTTGTTTTTTCTACATGAACCTTGGAGTTAATTTTAGAATCTACACACTTGAGTATTCATGGCTAACTAGCATCAGGAATAATTCTGACTTGATCATCAGACAACCATAACATACAGCTTCCTTTATAAAACTTGCTCTAATAGCGATAGCATTGGGAATTATATTTGTATGCTGTTCCATAGTGCTTAGTGCACTTTCTGGGCAGTTTAGAGATCATTAGCATTTTGCCCCCGACATGCTGGGTACTCATTTTACCAATGTCAGAAGGATGGAAGGCTGAGTCAACCTTGATCACTGTCAGGAATGAACCCACAACATTTTGGCTGCAGTGTAGCAGTTTAATCACTGTGCCAGCAGGGCTCTGAGTTCAGACTTTTTCAGAAGCAGGGCAAACATTCTTCTCTCTTTAACTACAGCTTGCAAAAATTACTCGTTTGGATTTCACTCTGCAGAACTTTCATCCCTGGTCATGGTTGGTAGTGGGTTCCTAGACCTTTCATTGAAAAAAGTAACTTTTCCAAGTGCTGATTTAGAATAAAGTGGGACACGACTGGCTCTTCAGCAGTAGCAGCTGGATTTGAAGTCCTGTCATCCCCAGCCAGTATGACCAACGGTCTGCCATGATGGAGTTGCAGTTGATAGCTGGGGGTCACAAGACTCTAGGGCCATTTTAGACTACTCACTGGGACACAGAGTCTGGCCAGGTTATCCTGCAATGGTAATAGAGTAGACCATACTGCCAGCGACTGAATGCCAAGTGTCAGGTGGCGGTTAGCTGACCTGACAATCCTGAGGACTAAAGGCCTTGGGTGTCAAAGTCCACAGAAGGTGATGGTCCCCAAGTGGATTAAATCCCACTTGAATCTATTTTGATGGAGGGCAGCAACTTCATCAAAACTGCCCTGAGGCTGAGGAGGACTTTGTGCCAAAAGGGCTCAGGACGAGAAAGTGACTTGTGGAACTGGATCAGTGGTACAGGCATCATGCTGTGAGGCAGAAGGCAGATAAAAGGACACTAAATTATATTCTCAGGACAGTCTTCATGGCTGATCACCATGAGAATTGTCAATATTCAGATTCGGAAACAGTAGCAGCAGAAGAAGAAGAGCTGGGACTTCTATTGTATTATTGCTGTGCTGCAGTCTGGACGGCAGCCACCGACAGCAGGCTGAGCATGCAGAGGGTAGCATTAAAGATTAAGGGTGAATTTGCAGCATGGAATCATAGAGTTGCATCTCTAACCATATCTGGATGGCTGGGAGAGGATTTGTGTGCTTATTGGAGCTGTTTCAAAGTGCTCTTCCTAAGCTAGCTGTAGAAATACAGTAAACCCTTGCATAAAGAGCGCCTCGCTTAGAGACTAACTTGCTTAAAGAGCAGAATTTTCTCTGAATGGTTGCATCACTTAACAACTAAAACCAGCCAAAAACTCACCTAACAACTAAATCGGGGTTCGCAATCCCCCCCCCACCAGAAGTCACAATTGGTCACTTACAAGGGTGTTTCACATACAGAGCAAACTCACTTAAAGAGCAATCTCATGGAACACATCATGCTGTTTAAGTGAGGTATCACTGTATGTCGATTTGAGCCAGAAATGGCTCCTGAACAAAAACTGAAATCACAGCATATGACCCAAATTTTTCAGGAAGGGGTATTTTGCAGGGGACCATGGCAAAAGCTGTTTCAGAGGTTCAAAAATAGTGAAGCCTTTTGTAGCAGGTATGGCAGGGATGAGTGCAATTTGAATTAAGTTAACATTTAAAAGATCCCTGGTGACACACCAGTTAAACTGCTGTACTGCAGCCCAAACATGGCAAATTCAATCCTGACCGGGTTCAAAGTTGACTCCTTCCAAGGTCAGTAAATATCCTTCCAAGGGTGGTAAAATGAATACTCAGCATGGTGGGAGTAAAATGCTAATTAACTTGTGAACCACCCAGGGAGTGCACTAAGCAATTACAAGTGTACTTGCTATTACTACTAAGGTAAACTATGTGGTAAAATTCAAACAGAGTGGCAGGTTTGAAAATATGATATATATTATGGAACTCAAAAGGAAAATTTCCACCTCGTGCATACACGCACAGAGCAGTAGCTACCAAAAAGACATCTACATCAACAGCAAAATACATTATAGGATGCAACATTGATGATGCTTTGTATTAATGTGCAGGACTGTGATAAATAAGCGAACACCATGACCCAGCACAGAAGATCTGATATCTCTATTTTTACAACACTGACTTTGCAACTCACCTTGGTGTCATCTTGAGTTGTTGGATTTGTTACTGGAAGTGAAATTACTGGTGGAAGGAGAGAGAGAAATACATTTAATTTTATTGTACATTTTCTGGAACAGTTTTGTTTAACTGGCACAGACCATGAAAAATCCAGCCAATGCAAACTAGATGAATTGGCCTAAAGATACACCACTGGAATAATAAACTATCAGAACAGGTCGTGTAGAGATTTAGCTTTAACAACTTGCTCATTTTTTTTGAGTGCACAAAACAAGGTAGAAGAGCCGTATGCCTGTCTAGAGTTACAAAGTTAAACCAAGCACAGCATGGTCACAATATATTTTTTGTTCGGGGTGTGGGGTGTGGGGGGCTTATCTGTCAATGGTTATTCAGAAGAAGGTTGCAGAATCTTTCTTGACATCTGAAGCCTGGTGGTTGGGTTGACTGATTGATTGTTCATGACTGCACCATTTATGGATGTCTAACAAGCTGATGGAGAAGGAGAAAAGGTGGGTGGGGAAGTAAAGGAAAATGTAGATATTGTGGTTCCAGAGGCAAATTGTAGGAGAGACAGGGCCCTGTTTCAGAAAGGAGAGTTTGCCTGAAAGGATGGCAAGAGGACTTTGAAAAGTTTGCTAGGGTAGAAATGAGCCTTGGTGGTGCAGTGGTTAAACTGCTGTTACTGCAGGAAGAGCATTGTGAGTTCGATCCTAACCAGGATTCAAGGTTGACTCAGCCTTCCATCCTTATGAAGCGGGTAAAATGAGTACCCAGCGTGTTGGGGACAAAATGCTAATTAACTTGCTAACCACCCGGAGAGTGCACTAAGCACTATGGGGTGGTAAAGGTCACCCTTGCTCGAAAGCCAGTCATATCCAACTTTATGGTTCAGTGCTCATCTCCATTTACAGCTAAAGAGCCACTGCTATCTGCATCTGCAGACATTTCCATGGACATGTGGTAGGCATGGCTAGAGGCCAGAGTGCATAGAATGCCGTTTACATTCCCACCAAAGCAGTACCTATTTACCTACTTGCAATAATTTGCTTTCAAATTGCTAGGTTTGCAGAAGCTGGGAGAGACGATGGGAGCTCATTCTGCCATGCAGCATCAGGTCTCAAACAGCCTCAGGTCTCGAACTGCTCACCTGCCGACCTTCCAGCCGTCAAGCTCAGCGTCTAACCACTAAGCCGCAGCAACTGCTATTGTTAAACGACCTTGGGTATGGAGCCAAGACTCTGGCTGTGCATCCCATCCCACCTCTTGCAGCAGAGAAGAAGGGAAGCCTCCTTCCCGGGCCTCCGCTGGGATGAGTTATGACCCGCCCAACCCCAGGCTGCTGCAGTCCTTCGCCCCGGCGCTGTCCTTGGTGCTGAAAAGGGCGCTCGCCGCGGAGAGCAGGGCCGGGCAAGAGCCATTGGCCAAGTCAGAGCCATTGCAGGCGACCACAACAAGAGCCCCCCTCTTCGCCCCCCCCCCAATCTCTAGCTTCCTCTCCGGTTTACCTTCTGCTATGAGAAAGAGGACAGCCCAAATCGCCGCGTGGGTCATGGTGCTGGATTCCTATCCCCGAAGAGAGCGATCGTCTGAAAAGGAGGGCGACGGGCCGGGGCTGGTGGTCCTTCCCGACGGCAGGACTCGGGTGGGAGCGGGAGCGCAGCCAGGAGAGACCTTGATCCGCCTGTCCCTGCCCTCCTCCTCCTCCTCCTCCTCCTCCTCCTCCCGAGAGCCTCTTCTTCCTCTAATGCCTCGGCGGATGATCCCCGATGGGGCCGTGCAGCAGCACTCACCTCATTTATATCTCCTCCCTCTCCCTCCCCTCCCCCCTCCGGAAGCGGCGTCAGGAGGAAGGGCCCCCCCTCCCCCTGGAAGAGTTGGTCCAAGAGCAGGTTTGCGGGATGGAGAAATTTAAGCTAACCCTCCTCCTCCTCCTCCTCCTCCGAGAGGGCCCGCTTAGCTGGAGCCCTGCCAACCTCGCACACCCTCTGCTGTTACCATGTCGCTGCAAGCGGACATTGACTTGGCAATAGCAATAACAATTACACTTCTATTCGTGCACTCTCTGGGCAGTTCACAAGGTCATTAGCATTTTTTTCCCCCAACATGCTGCGCCCTCAGAAGGATGGAGGGCAGAATCAACCTGGATCACTGTCAGGATCGAACTCACAACGTTTTGGCTGCAGTACAGCAGTTTAGCCACTGCGCCGCAGGGATCTCCTGTTGGCTTTTTATTCACATCCCATGACCTGCCCAAAGACTAGGGCTTGGGAAGATGACTATTTCTGGACTATGAGTCTCAACTGGATAGCTTCCAAGATCCGTGATGACTGCAGCATTCTGGGAGTGGTATTCCAAAAAAGTATTCCCAAAGTTTGGACAAACAACCCACACACACATTGAATTTAAACAATTTCAGATCCAGGAATTTATTTTGAGGATCAGAACTCCAAACACCTACAGGTTCTTCTGCATCCAAATCAACTCATGGGACTGGCTGAGACATGCAAATTTATTGGGTTATCCTTTATTTATTTTACTTACTGCATCTTTATAATATAATATAATATAATATAATATAATATAATATAATATAATATAATATAATATAATATAATATAATATAATATAATATAATATAATATAATATAATATAAAGCAAAAGTGGTGAGAAATTAAATAAATATCTAATATCACACCCCTATAATTATGCTTCAAGAGAAACAAAACAAACAAACAAAAAACAGCCCCAAGTTGCTCATCCAAAAACACGCTTGGAAATTGACTTTTTCCCCAGTCAGATCCTTCTACCATCTTGCCACCACCATAGAAAGGGTTCCTTTCATCCACCTATAGTACTTCAAGTGGTGAAAAAAACATAGAGCAAGGTTTCAGTGGCTTATCTCAAGAATGAGATAAGCTTCCTTATCCTGGCACCCTGTATTGGTTAATAACTCTGAGAAACACACAACCAAGTGAGACTGCATGAGAAAGGGAACAAGTATCTTGTGCTGGACTTGTTGAGATCCTGGTTCATACCATCAAAGAGCCATGAAACTCAGTGGATGCCTCTATCTCTGAGTGTAATCTATTCCATAAAAACACTATGTTGCTGGTCTGTGCCATCATATTTCTCCCTCTTGGACATATCCTTTAACATGGAAAGCAGATTTGAATGTGTGAAGGAAATGGAGAGCAATGCCATTCACTGTTATGAATCTGGATTCATAAACAATAAGATACACAAGGTCAAGACCTGTTCATCACAGATGTGGTGGGCAACCACAGGATGTGCTTCTCCATTAAGTCTCAAACAGGAAACTGTAGCCAGTTTTATAGTGTCAATCGCCCTAATGATATCCATGTACCATTTTTTCACTAGATAAATGACAGTATCACCATCCTGTTTGGTCAAAGACCCTCACAAGACCTTCTGGAAACCATTAAGATTCATAAACAGGTAAGAACTTGAGAAGGGCTACTGATGATAGCACTGTACTTTTGGAGATCATTAATTCACAGGGGTGCTAATTAAGGTAAAACTGACTTGATGGCATGTGTCAACAGGAGTCTCATTTCACTTTTTATTGAAGATAATACACTGCTGTTAAGTACAAATCTACTAAATGCAAGTTAACCCTTTGATTAATAGAGCTTTCCCCAAAGCTAATGATCTCCAGATATATTGGACGATATCTCCCAACATTTCTTGACCAGCATCTAATTAATTGCACTGTAAGAAAGGAAGAAGCAGAAATAATGCAGTGATAGGTTACATATCAAGGAACACATCACGTCACACTTTCCTAAGGTTTCTTCCTCTGCTGTATCTGAATCTGAATATTGGTGAGCCTCATGGTGATCAGCCATGAAGACTGTCCCGAGAATATAATGCAGTGGCCTTTCATCTGCCTTCCGCATTGCAGCGTGATACCCATACCACTGATCCAGTTCTGGGAGTCACTTTCTGGTCCTGAGCTCTTTTGGCACACAAAGTCCTCCTCAGCTGAAGGCTAGTATTGATGAAGCTGCTGCCCTCCCTCAGGATGGATTCAAGTGGGATTTAATCCACTTGGGGACCATCATCCTTCCCTGTGGACTTTACCACCCAAGGCCTTTAGTCCTTAGGGTTGTCAGGTTAGTTAATGACCATCTGACACTCAGCACTGAGTTGCTGTCTGTCTGGTCTACTCTATTACTAGATTGGTTTTCCTAAGGTTTGTCTGATTCATATTCCTAGGTTCTTGGGAGAGGTGTATTTCCCTTTCTCATTTTACAAGCCTGTCATGCCAGATGCTCATGTAACATTAAAAAGTATCCACCCAAGTCCTTTCCATCATGTACCAATCAATATCAGTAGAGTTTTGTAAATCTCACTCTGTTTACATAAGCATATAACTCTTTGTCTTCATATGAGAAAGGAAGTCTTTATCAAAAGAGGATGTGAACAAACAGCTTTTCCCAGTCCACAGAAAATCACCTACCCAGCTGTTTAAATTCCCTACACACAATAACAAAACTCATCTTATCTATGGAGATGGCCCACCAATATTTTCCCAGGTTGTGCTTATCCTTCCTGCTGTTAATGATGCCAATTTTATTGAGGAAAAGGTAGGTGGAGAGGTTACATAGAAAGTTACCATATTTGCCATCCTATAAGATGCACCAGAGTATAAGATGCACCCCGTTATTATCAAAATAGCCCACTATGGGCCACTACAATACAGTGCAAGATATACTCCATTTTCCCAGTGTATTTTTTTGAGGGGGGGGGAGTGGGTCTTATATGCCAGCAAATAGGGTATTTTTAAACGTAAAGAAAAACTATGGCAAAGACTGATCTATTCTGGAGAGATGCAGGTAAAATTGTTCTACTGGAATTTAGTATTTTACATCATGGATCTGTCTTGCAATTGAGGCTGGAAAATGAACATTACTTATTAAATGTGACCAAAAAAGAGTCTTATAGCACTTTAAAGGCTAACATATTTTATTTGTAAGAGCCCTGATGATCCAGTGGTTAAACTGCTGTATTGCATCCAAAGCGTTGTGAGTTTGATCTTGAGAGGAAACAAGGTTGACTCAAGCTTCCATCTTTCGAAGGTCAGTAAAATGAGTACACAGCATGTTGAGGGAGCAAAATGCTAATTAACTTATGAACTGTCCCAAGAGTGCACTAAGTGCTATGAGGTGGTATATAAGTGCAACTGCTATTGCTATTTGGTGTCAACATTCATGGAATGTAACCTGCTTCTGCATTATTGCAAATGTTAACTATGATGAAAGTGAACTGAACATACCTAGAAAATGGCATATACATTTTTTTTCTTGGAAGGATCCTTGTTATAGTCCCACGTCATTTCTAACAAGGTCTCAGTATAAGAGGAAAACTCATAGATAGTAGCTACTAATTAGATACCCCCTATACTACCAACAGGGGACTGCAGTGGCTTAGTGGTTAAGACACTGAACTTGATGACCAGAAGGTCAGCAGGTCAACAGTTCAAGACCCAAGTCCTGCACTATGGAACGAACTCCCTTCTCTGTCCCAGCTCCTGCCAACCTTGCAGTTCGAAAGCAAGAAATTGCAAGTAAATAAATAGGTGGGATAGGTAATAGCATCTGGTGTGCTTCGACATCTAGTCATGCCTGCACCATATCCATAGAAATGTCTGCAGACACAGACAGTACTGGCTCTTTGGCTGTAAAATGGAGATGAGTACCACATCCTAAAGTCAGATACAACTGGCTTTCGAGCAAGGGAGAACTATACTACCACCAACATACCTACTTCCACAGTCTCTGGGTCACCAACCAATTAATGTCTGTGATTTTTGTTCTGTGAACAAACATTCTCCAGTGTTTGTCTTCTGTATCCATTATCTCCAATCAGCCATGCCATGCTGATGGAAATGATGGGGGTTGTAGACAAAAACATCGAGGGGGGGGGGTGTCTCCTGATTGGGGAAGACTCACATGTTTGTATACATGATACTTTAAAGTACATGCACATTTTTACCAGATGGCAGATAGCACTGAAACATTGCACAATATCTCCATTGAGAACCTATAGTTCGCAAACTGGGAAGCTATATACCAAAGGTGAAGAAAATACTCTGATTTCTCTTTAAGTGGAACTTCCTCCACCCCTCATAGCTTTGCAGACAGCATTGCCAGCATCATACTAGCTAGAAATTCTTGGAGTTGTAGTTCCAAAAGGAACTTTTTTGCTTTAAAGTTGTCATATCAGTCTCCATCACCTTCAGAGGTCCTGCTTTGATGCATATCAATGTATGGTCACCAAGCAATGAGACTGCATGAAACTGCTTCAGTTGGGATGAGAATCAACAAGCAACCACATTCATAGAAGCGTACTTGTGCTGGGGCAGATATCACTTAATGAGTTTCTTAGGGAACCATCTTTCACTAAGCAACAGTTATTTTTTAATTTTGTTCTCATCTAATCCCCTGGGCCATTCCACCATCAGCCCAAATTGGCGGGAATATCCTAAAGGCTCACAAGACCAGCTGTTGTGTTTCTTTGCTTGCCTGTTGTTTTCAGATTTGATGTTTTCAGAGCTTAACTCTTCTAAGAGCATAAAATTCATCTTTTTGAGCAACTACCTGTAGGTAAGCAGCCTTTTTCTTCTTCTCCACACACAGCCACATAGAGGAGAAACACCAGGAAGAGTTTAGGAGAATAATTGTGAGTAAGACAGTTCCATGGGGAGAGTGTGGGCCAAGCAACTGAGAGACCCATTTAGCCATGAAACTTTCTGGGTCTTCTTGGAACAGCCCATCTCTCAGTTTTACTTACGCAGATAATTCCGCTGCACTTGTGAAGATTCACTTTGCATTCAGATTAGAGGTTCTACCAATGCCCCATGGCCTTTCCTTTTCCATACACTTACTTTCAGCTGATTCAAAATAATTTCCTGGATCTCATATTTATCCATAAACAGGGTTGTTTTCACAGTGGAAGTGAATTATTTCTCGTATGTCAAAAGCTGATAACGTATTCTCCCAAACACAACAACTTGAAAGACCAGGATGTCAGCTTTCTACATCGTTAAAGGCTATTCATCTTTTGCAGTCATTTTTAGGTCAGCAGTGAAGAGGTATCAAATCCCTTTGATTGTCTTTGCAGCATCTGCAGTTAGAGCAGCCTAAAATTAATGGCATGAATTGCCAAGCATCTGGTTATACTCTGCCAAAAATATATAGAGGTGCTTCTGTTGGTAAGTTTCTCAATTAGTTTTTATTCTTCTTACTGAATGTGAAAGCTATTGAGAAATTGGTGAAGGACTTGGACAACCCACATTCCAGTCCCAAACGAACCACAACCCTAAACAATTTTGGACAAGTCTTCCCACCTGATTCCCTTAGCAATCAAAAGCTATCAAAGCTATCACACTTCTATACTGACCCATAGCACTTGGTGCACTCTCTGGGTGGTTCACAGGGTAAGTAGCACTTTGCTCCAAACATGTTGGATACTCATTTTACTGACCAAGGAAGGATGGAAGGCTGGTCAAGATCAAACTAACAACCTTTTGGTTGCAGTACAGCTGCTTAACTACTGCGCCACCAGGGTTAGCCTACCCAACTTCACATGTTAGTTGTGGTCACTGGAGACTGGTGTTTTAAGCCTCTGTTTCAAAGGAGACTGCCAAGGTTCTAAACTAACTTGGGAGAACAGGGTTTATTACCTTGGATGGGGTACACAGAACGAGCCTCCTCGAAGACTGCAGTATTTTTGAACCACAATCGGGTGTACTCTGGGCAATGGTCACCTTTTGCCAGCAAATCTTTTTCATGCTAATTCAAGCAACAGAAACTTCAGAATGAACTCACAAACGGTGGCTTTATTTTGGTAGTTTCACATCTGGCCTAGACATGGAAGCAGCAGCAGCAGCAGCAGCAGCAGCAGCAGCAGCAGCTTGGACAGTTCCCGGAAAGTGTGAATTAAAAGCTGGCCTGGGCTCACATCACCTCAAAAAGTGGAGTCACCAGTTCACCACCACCCTACTGTGGCTTAGTGGTTAAGATGCTGAACTTGGAGACTGGAAGGTCAAGTTTAGATACCTATGCGCTGCACTTGGGGACATGAAAGGAGCTTCATTTGGGCTGGAGGGTTAAAAGAACAGCGCGTTTGCCAGCTCGGGACCTTGCCACCGCTGCCCACTCCATCGGCCAGGGATGGGAGGCAGCTGTGGATGTTGTCGCCACCCTCATGGCCTCGCCTGGCCGGAGGTTTGAGGGAACATTGGGGCTATTAGGGTGGTCTTATTTCTTGTATCCCCTTCCCTGACTGAGTGGGGATAAAAGAACACTTGGGCCTCGCAGTGGGCTGAAGACCGTTGTTCTTGCCGCCACAAGGAAGCTGCCCGAGGAAGGGACAGAGAGCCACCTTATTGTATTGCTTTTGTTGTTGTTGTTGTTGTTGTTGTTGTTGTTGCTGCTGCTGCTGTTGTTGTTGTATCAAGGATTGTATTTACTCTATTGAATGTGATGTAATAATTGTGTTATATTGACTATATTATGTATTTGCATTGCCACTTGTATTTATACTTTTGACTGTGAGCCGCCTTGAGCCGGGTCCCCCTGATTGGGCAGCATAGAAATAAAAAAATTAAATTAAATTAAATTAAGTCTTCATCAGTGCATGTTTCTAGCAGTAATCGGCATCCCAGCAAATGAGCCGGATTCTGTATCTCTCCACATTAAAACATTGTGTTGTCTGCCAACAGCCCCCACTTAAGCATGTTGGTCTTGCATTTAGGGACTCCAACCCTCAGCCTATTCATGGTCTTCCAAGTAATGTAGGGGAGGTTGAGTTCTTCATCTATATCCTCCTATAATTTGGTTTTGCTCTTGTGTACCCTCAAAAATGTTTGTTCTTGTCATAAAGCTCTTCCTGGATCTGAGCTAGTAGACTTGAGGCTCATATTCATCAGAGTGTGTTTAGGGTCATTCTTTTGCTTAGTTCTCTCAGCATCCATTGCTACTTCTCTCCTTATCTGAGGTGGAGCAATACCAACAAGAGGGTATATTTTCTCAACTGGTGTAGGTTTGAGGCATCCTGTCCTTATAAGCATGTGCATGTAAAAGTGCTTTGCTAGATCGGACCAACTAGCAAAGTATGTACAATGGTAGGATTGCAAACAATTAATCACCAAGGTCACTCAGAAAAATTAATTATTTAATCAAAGTGTGCCTAAAGATTGTTCAGTTGATATAGTGAACAAGTCAGCAGCTTGCTGTAAGGAATCGGGAAAGGGTGCCATCTTGTCCTTCACCTCAAGCAGCTCTTCAACTTTGGAAATCTAAGATTATTATTTTTTCTAGGAATCTAGTTAGAGATTACTTGAAAGGTTATCACAGTCTGGTCCTGGATTATTGTTTTCCCACATATATTTAATGTGCTTGTCTTTACACAATGCTGACTCACCTGTCAAGACTAGGTGCATGAAGTCTTATTTTGCTGCTACAGCTGGTGTAGTTTATTGCTCTGCAGTTGTGGCAGTAAACAAAACTGGCAGCTTTTAATTAACTTTATTTGTCATTAAAGTTATATAATAGGTTTATTGTCTCTAACCTCTTTTGCATTAATACCTGGGAAATGTGGAAATGTTTACAGAAGAAATACAGGATGGTGGTGGTGATGGTAGTGTTCTTTTTTTAAAGGACTAGTTGGTTAAGCTTTCTGAAAGAGTTTTTCAGCTTTCTAGAGCAGTTTCTTTTTAATAATTTGTGTCTGTCTGCTATTCTCTGGGCCCTGTGAGAATTCATGAACATTCTGCAGCATCTCAGCAGTCAAGCTAATGGTTTAAAGGCTTACAAACATGCAGAAGAAAATGTATAATCTTATTACATTAAATTTCTCTTCCCCACCCCTTCTCTAATTTTTGAAAATCAGTGATGCCCCCAGGGAATCCAGGGCTAGAAGCCTGCAAAAGTTGCCCACCTCTGCTTTAGAACCTTACACTTGCAAGGCATGAGAATAATGCTGCTAATTGATTTAAAGATTCACAAAAGGAAGGAAGTCTGAGCAGAGATGCATCTCATTAAACTTTCTCCTTTCCCAGCTAATAAGGGGAAAACATTCTACCATAGTAAACTCTAGCAAGCAGATGTCAAGCATCATCTCTAACTTTCTTCTCATGATAAGGCTGATCAAGTTTGCTTGAAACAAGTTTTTTTAAAACCTAAGCCTTGGGTGTAATTAAAGTCATCACTGACAGTGGTGGAGCTCTGGAAAACTCCTATATATAGTGTCATAGTTGCAGGGGAGTGAGTGAAAGTAATACAGACAGCTTTTAAGTGAAAAGCTTAGTGATATATGACCTTGTATATTAAGGTTTCTGACAGCAAAATGCATATTAAAACTGACTACAGTTTACCATGATAGAAATTATTTTTGTGATCCCATTTACTCTGAGGGATATGCAGTAGCAATCATTTCAATTATCAAGTTCATATTCTCAAAGCAGCTGGTAGCACTCTATGTACTTTTCATATACTTTTTGAAAAATAAAGCTTCTGGCACCGAACCCTGCCCACAGATAGAATGAAAATGGAACAGTTGTTCTTGGAAATGTTAGACTCTGATGGGGAGAAAACTCTGCACATGTAAGCTCTCTTCAGGCACTCAGAAATTGTGTGAGCAGGTTGTCAACTTCATGTCTTCTGAATAGTCCTCATAAGAAAGAGTACAATGGTTTTGTCACTTCTTTGAAGCTGTAGCCTTCAGCAATCATGTGGCTGTTGGAAAGTGCTGCCATCGTCCTTTGGCGATGAGAGTTTTCACAGCCGGTGCCTGGATTTCAGTCCTGTTGTCTTTCACAAAGCATGCTGTGGAATTAATTAAGGCTGGATAGAATCCCGGCTCATGTTCTTTGCCAGTCATGCTGAGGGACAGAAACTAGACTGATAAGAGTGTGTGCAGTTATCTCTGGTCTGTCAGGAAGTCTGATCTCTGCCTGGAAGTCATGGTAGACGTGAATAGCTACTCCAGAAAATGACTCCATTTTAGTGATCACACATGATTGAGACAGAGGTGCTATTAGATAAAGAAGGAGAGGGTGCAACAGCACCCAAAGGGACATCTTCTGTGAAGAAGAAGAAAAGTCTCTCTGTTGCAGCCTCCAGTTTGAAAGCAATGGCTTTTGTCAACCACCAAAGCAAAAATAAAAATAGTAAATGATAAGCAAGGTTTGAAGACAAGATGTAGAGATTAAAATACGAATAGAAAAAGCAAGATCCACCTTCATAAAAATGCAACACTGTTGTTGTTGTTGTTAATCAAATTTATATTCTGCCCTACTCACACAAGCTACTCAGGGTGGAGCACAACAGGCATATGGTATACCACAAAAACACTAAAAGAGCAATAAAAATTAAAACCCATTAAAAACAACAGTAGAGATCTAACTCTTGCTACAAAGAGCCAAACAGTGAGGTGTTATGTATTCCCAGTGTTGGTATATTGAGTCGAAGCTTGGACATTGACTAAAGCATCTTAAAAGAGAGTTGAAGCTTTTGAAATGTGGATCTACAGATGGCTGCTGAGGATATCATGGGTTGACCATGTGACTAATGTAGAAGTGTTGCGCCAAATAGATAAAGAATAAGAACTCTTTAAGATCATTATGCAAAGAAAGCTCCAATATTTTGGCCATATCATGAGGAACAACATAAAGTATAGACTCCTCCAACTTGCTCTGCAAGGAAAGATCCCTGGGAAGAGAGGCCCTGGACGCAGACAGACTTCATGGCTGAAGCACCTGAGAGACTGGTGTGGCATGTCCTTGGAAGAACTGTTCTGAGGATTTAAGAATAGAAAGACTATCGCCATGATGATAGCCAATATCTGGAACGGCTATAGCACCTGAAGAAGAAGAAGACGACAAGACATTTGGTGTGTCAGGGACTGAATGACATGAGACTGATGTTCCCAGTCTCCCCAAATGTTGTTTTGCTTTGTTTTCATTTATTTGCCAAACTAGGTTATGATACAAGCAGATTCTGCATAATCTGAGCCACTGTCCGTTCAAGAACACAGTCTTAAGTATCTCTTTTCATTCACAGTCCTGAGCACATCTTTCCCATAGTGGCGCCTATCAGGTAGGTTCAACTACCACCCCCAGCACTATGGTCAGGTTGACTGGGGTGATGGTGGTTGTAATTCTACACACCTAGAAGGTGCTACTTTGTGGAAACATACTGTTCAAGCAAATGTCTTCTCCCTTCCCCTTCTCTTTCCCTTCCTTCCCCTCTTCTTCTGTTTCCTATTCCTTCTCTTGTTTCCACCCCTAAGCAGTTAGACTTTCCAAGGGACCTTTTTATAAACTTGATTTCTTTGTGACATAAGAATGTCAATCATGTAAAACATTCATGTGATATCTTTATTAGACAATAATGTGTATGTCCTTGTTTTCATCTGTGACTTTTTTGGACCATGATCATATTTGAAGTAGTTGAGAATTTGCTTTCTCCTAAAAATTCCTAGTTTTAACATCACCTGCATCAAACCAGTGTCAAGGGGAAATTGTTGGCAGATGCTCTCAAGCACTCCACGGGCCACAGGATCTTGGAACTGTTCCAGCCCTGGATCAGGGACAAGATTCCCATCCTGCTGTTGGCAAAGGTGAGAGGAAGAAAGTAACCGCCAAATGTCAGGGCTTTTGTACCTCTCAAACAGCCCTGTCCTCCCTAAGCTAGTCTGCAAGCTTCAGGGATGGTGGAAGATGCTGTCCCTTCTTCGGCACCCAAAAAAGAGTGAAACTCAGTTCTGTGTTGACTATTATGGTTTTGCAGCAAAAAAGTGGGAGAGAGTTAGAATGTTAAGCAATTTCCCCAAGAATTCTCCTTTATCTAAGCAGGCCAACCATATTATCAGTCAGGATATAGTAAAATGAAACAATGTTTACTTCCAAAGATGATACTCAAAAGCTTGAAATGATATTGAGGAGCTGGATAATGTATTAAAATGCTTTTAGTGTGTTATAATGTAAACATGGGATGTATTAGAACAGTAAGAATATATTTTGTTTGTATTTTTTAGTATATCTGTAATTTTTGTTTTTCTTTTTTATCTTGTTCGTATTTTTGTATTTTTCAAAATTTAATAAAAAGATACTTTTAAAAAGCTTGAAATGAAGACATAATATTGTTAGTGGTGAAGAGAAGAATCATTTAGTCCAGGGTTTCTCAACCTTGGGCCCCCAGATGTTCTTGGACTTCAATTACCAGCAGCCTCGATCAGCAGGTGTACTGACTTGGGCTTCTGGGAACTGATCTTTAGGATGAGGAACCTTGAATTTTAGTCTAATAAATGATAAGAAAAAATGTTTTCACTGTCAACTACATGGCTGAGGAGGGAGTTCCATAGAACATATGCCTCACAAGATGAAGAAACAGCTACAAGTCAGAGAAGACAAAAAAAATTACCTCAGAGTGAAAAGGGTCAAGCATCTAAAATGGTGGGGAGACAAGATGCCTGTTGACTGGCTAATGTAGAACAGCTAAATTAGTTTTTCTAGAGAGGTTCTTTTTTCTCCTTCTAATAGGGTAATGTGAACAGTAGCGTTAGTAATTTAGTCCTCTAGTATTTAGACATTAGAGACTGCGGTGGCTGAAGTGGTTAAGATGCTGAACTTGAAGACTGGAAGGTTGGCAGGTCAGCAGTTCAAGACCTGAGTACTGCATGATGGAGTGAGCTCCCATCTCTGTTCCAACTCCTGCCAACCTAGCAGTTCAAAAGCAAGAAATTGCGAATAGATAAATATATACCACTTTGGTGGGAAGGCAAACAGTGTTCCATGCACTCCAGTGTCTAGTCATGCCTGCCACATGTCCACAGAAACGTCTGCAGACACAGATAGGGCTGGCTCTTTGGCTATAAACAGAGATGAGCCCTGAACCCTAGAGTCAGATATGCCTGGCATTCGAGCAAGGAAGACCTTTGTCTTTACCTAATTTAGATATTGCTATGAATTTCCACAGTCTAATGACCTCCTTTGATTTGAAGCTAAAGCCACCCATAAATGTAATTGTAATAATACTCAATTGGAATGAGATGTCCATGATGCCAATAATGTGATGCACCAGGAGGCCTCTGAAATGCTCACTGACAAAGCTTCCTACCTTTAGTCATTAGGGCTTTTGGGGACCTTGAGCTGAGCCAAATTTTCTGACCTGTTGTCCACAGCAAGCAGTGAGGTTTGTATCTTGGATTTTGCAGGGAAATAGCTCATTTGCAAACCTGGAGGTAGGCTCACAAATTAGATGAAGCAGCTAAGTAAAACTGTCAATGCCATAAATCTTACTGCATGGAGCTGTAGCCAAACTTGAGTAACCTTGCTGCAGCATTGGGGGTGGTGGTAATAGGATATGCTCTAACCTTGGTTGCCCTTGTCCAGTGGTGACTGAAGGGGGGCTCTGCACTCCCTTTAATTATAACAAGTGTTGCATGTGATGGTTAAGGAGAAAGTAGCAGGGGGATATGATATCGAGGACCAGGGAGAAATGCAACAGCATCTCTAATGAGACTGTTATCTTTTATTTGGCCAAGGATGAGGAAGGATCTTTATGCATCAGTTTATGGCAAAAACAGGGGGGATGGGACCATAAGGCTCTAAATCCTTTGATGCAAGATAAATCTGACATTAAAAGGTCCATTTCCACTATGATTTATGATTTAATTTAGTTAAATGGCCTAGGGGGTGTGTTAGGGTGAATGAAATCATGTTTCTTTGATACAGCACAGTCCCATGTGTCTCAGGCTGTGATGGTGAACCTTGGCACTCCAGGTGTTCTTGGAATTCAATTCCCATAAGCCCAAGTCTCTGTGAATCCATGCGAAAGGGTTTACTGCGCAGCAAAAACTAACAGATAAAGAATAGCAAAATAAATTCTTTAAAAGAAATCTGTTTAAAGTGCCTATACCAGGGGTTCCCAATTTACAGCCCACGGACTGGACCCAGCCCACGATGCCATTCCATCCAGCTCATCACTGCCTCTGCTGCACCCAGAAGTGGAAGCGGTGCATTTACGTCAGCCATAAAATGCACCCGTGCATGCGCAAGTGCACCAGTGGCTGTCATAAAGGCAGAAGTGGACACATTTATGACAGCCATAAATGTGCCCGCTTCCATTTCCAGGGGTCGTGGTCTGGCTGCCTCAGGTGTCCGGGGTGAGGTCAGGCACATGGTATAAAAAAAGTTGGCCATCCCTTGCCTATACTGTTCTAAAGTGTCCAATCTTTTTCAGAAGTTATAATTTCTTCTGATTGTATGATCATTTCTTCCTTTTCTTCCAACAAAGTTTATTGCACCAACCTGGTTGGGTTACCAATTTCAGATATCAAGTTTTGCTTTAGAAAATGCCTGTCTTTTCCAGCACCTTTTAAAAGCTCATGAACCATTTGGGGGGGGGGGGGTTGACAACTATGTTACTTGTTGTAAGAATCCTTTCTCTCACTAATGTGTCTCTAGGCTTGGAAATGTTTATCAGCTGTCATTAAAAGCACAGAAACTCTGCTAGAAACTAAAACAGCAACATCAGTCTTCTTCTGCTGCTGCTTTCGTGTCCCAATCAAATCCTGGACTTTAAACCCCTAATAGCTACAGTTGGTTTCAGTGTATTTAATTCCAGTCATCTTCACAATTAGGTCTATAGCAGCCTCCAGCAATGCTATCCAACCTGCGTGTGTCACCGAAATCTTAAATCAACTCTGCTAGCATAATTTCCGCTGGCCCTGTTTGCTATAGCTACACTGGCAATTGGATCAATAAAAATGCTACATGGCTATAACATTTCTATTCCTAATGAGGGCTGCTGGAGAAAAAAACAAAAGGGTGAGGAAACTGCTAATTTGTAGAAAGGTTGGACTTTTTTAAAAAGTATTTTTATTTCACAGGTTTGAGGGGAAAGTTTCTTTTTGTATTATAATTCTCAGAATCCTCCAACTGTCATGGCTTCTGGTCATACTGACTGAGGGATTCTGGAAATTACAGTTCTTCTTCTTCTTCTTCTTTTTCTTTTTCTTTTTCTTTTTCTTTTTCTTTTTCTTTTTCTTTTTCTTTTTCTTTTTCTTTTTCTTTTTCTTTTTCTTTTTCTTTTTCTTCTTCTTCTTCTTCTTCTTCTTCTTCTTCTTCTTCTTCTTCTTCTTCTTCTTCTTCTTCTTCTTCTTCTTCTTCTTCTTCTTCTTCTTCTTCTTCTTCTTCTTCTTCTTCTTCTTCTTCTTCTTCTTCTTCTTCTTCTTCTTCTTCTTCTTCTTCTTCTTCTTCTTCTTCTTCTTCCATGCCCTGATCAAACCCTGGACTGCCACTTTCTTCACTTTGTCATTGCCCAAACCCAAGTCCTCATTGGTGCATGCATCTGGCAGTAATCAGCAGACCAGTAAATGAGCCAGATATTGTCTCTCCACACTCACACCGTGTGTTGTTATCTGCCAGAAGCCTCCACTTGAGCATGTTGGTCTTGCATTTAGGGACTCTGACCCTCATCTTATTCAGGGTCCTCCAAATGATGACGGGTAAGTTGAGATCTTCAGCTATATCCTCCTTTAATGTTATTCCTTGTCCTGTGAGCTCCTTCCTCCATCTTCAATTTGGCTTTGTGTGCCCTCAAGAATGTGCACAGAAAGAGCCTCCACGAAGATTGTGAAAACAATTGGGTGTACCCTGAGTGGGGTACACCTTGCCAGTCAATCTTTCTAACACCGGAACAGTCCAAAGGGACCGAATTACTGTTCTGATACTCCATGTTTCAATCACAAGGATCCTTAAGGCAGCTAAGAATCAATGATGGGATGCAACATGTTCACACCAGTTTGCCAGAACCGGTATTAACTTTTCCCAGTGTCCCGGAGAACCAGTAGCAGCTTTTGGGGGTAACCACCTTCGGGGCTTACCTTTTCACTGTTTCCCCCACTGCGCATGCGCGCCAAGCACATGGTGTGCATGCACGCCCACAGTACTTGGCACGTATGCACGGCGTCCTTGCTCTCCTCCCAAGTGGAGAGGAGGAATAGAAGCTGCTAGCCTGAAGCTCCCTATAGCCTGCTCCCCAGGGTAAGTGACTCACTTTTGGATGTGGTGTGTCAGTGTGTATTTTAATGTGTATTTAATACATTTACCTATATTGACGTACTACCACAGTTCCTAAAAAGGCCTGGCGGTCGGGAGGCCTGGCAGCCTGGCTTGGAGTTTTTAAGCAAAATCTTGGAGTTACCTCATCAATAAGCTGCACCTGTGCTGTTCCAATTGCTGTTCCAATTGGAGAACCTTTAAGGAGGTACAGCTGTTTTACATTTACATTAAGGCATATTATCCTAGAGAACTGGTACGATGACCATATCCATCTTGCAACATGGTGCTGTCCATGCACTTATACTAACAGGTAAGGGACGGATTTGTGTCTGGGGTGTGTGGATTGATTTGTGTTTGGGGTGGGTGGGTGTATTTTAATGTAATTTTTATTTAATTTATTTAATTTATTTACGGATTTGTGTTGTGGGTGGGTGGGTGGGTTGAGTGGTGTTTGTGTGTGCATGTGCTTATTTTAATTTTATTTTATTTGGCCCCGCCCATGACATCATGACATTAGCTCCGCCCACACTGTGATGATGTCACAGTGGGGTAGTAAAATTTTTGACAACCCACCACTGCTAAGAATACATAAAGCCACTTATGTACAGGGTAGCCTATAAGTCCCTACCTGTCCATATGTATTCTAAATTTTCTTTATCCCCCCCTCCCCGAGAAATATGCTCAATTTAAGCCAATCTACACTTGAAGAGCATACTGTGACAAGTAAGTGGGTACATGAGCACAAGAATACTGGTGACAACCTTGATACAATAAGTGGCAATTTTAGAGAAAGATTCAGTCGGGACTTACAGGTCACCCTGTAGAATACCTTGATATATAATAAAATTAAAATTAATGAACAGTAATAATAGATCCCATCAAAAGCTGAAAGAGGAAAACAATGGTTTCCAGTTATTTTCTCAAAATCATCAAGGAGTTCTAAAAACAAGGAAGCAGCCTAACCATAAAGATCCATGTCATTTTTATTCCTGTTCAGACATAAGGGCCTCTGAACATAAGACATTAATTAATGGCCCCCAAAGTAGTAGGACGCCCTTCAGACATTCTAGTCCTAAACCATTTAGAGTAAAATCCTATATATGTTCACTCAGAAGTTAATCCCCGTTGAGTTCAATTAGGCTTATTCCTAAATGATCGTAAATATGATTATAGCCTTAGCCCTAGGGATGATTGTTATGCCTAAAGTAAAGGGCAAGATGAATTCCCCCACTCCCCCATATTCCATGTACAAAAGCCAACTAGAGTTGGAGCTGAATCTCTTTCCAACAGCAGTGATGGGATAGTGACATTTCCTGCATTTGAAGCCAGTAGACTGATTTAGGAGACAGAGTGATGACGACTCTTGAATCTGCCTGGATAAATATCTCTTTCTGTCTAATAATAGGGCCTAACCTGTTTAAGTCTGAAAAGTTTAAAATCAGGACATAGAAGGAAAGTGGGTGGTTTGTTTAGGGACATACACTTGCATTTTAAATGTTGTGAGCTGTTCTGTTGCTTTGCTTGCTTGTTTTGTTGACATTGTGTTAAACTTTTTGCTGTCACTAATTGTTTGAAAAGAAATGCTGGAGAATTAGCAACATGAACTTTATTCACTAACCTTGTGTCTCTCAAAAGCTAAGATACAAAGGATTCTTTGACACTTCCCCTATCTATCATATGAAGAGGAGCAGCTGCAGAGGCTTTGGCATAACCTTGCTACCAGTCTTGGAAAAGCTCCTGTCTGTATTACAAGTCACAGACCATCCCAGGGGTCATGGCCAGTGACTATGCTGGCTGAGAATTCTGGGTAAGGTAGTCCAAAGATTTAATGTTTCCAAGCTTTGAAATCACTATTGTTGAAGTGGTAAAATTATGAAGTAATGGAACAGCTTTCCCTGGAGATGCCACATATATATTGGCACATTGTATAACAACAGTGGACTACATACACTGCAGGGAATGTAATATACTTTCTGTGAGCTACACTGCAGGAGTAATGGAAGCTGTGCTCAGCCACATTGCCAGCCAACTGCCCAAGCCACTCATCCAGTATAGGCACAATGTTGGATTTCATTTGCATAGATAGTGTAATTCTTTAATTAGTCCTTGATTACTTTTTGTTCATTTTTTGACTGTTCCATTATTGGGTTTGATACGTATAAATTGTTCGGAAATGGTTTACTGCTATCTCATTCTGCATAATGCTAACAAGAGTTGCCTTGAGTGTCACTGCTGTTGTCTATGAAAGATTGTCTCCTGGTTGCATCTTTCCATGCTGCAGCTCCCCAGTAGCGACAATTCTGGAATTTCTTCACTCACATCACCACTGGAAGCATTGATTCTCTTCTGCTAATGCAGTCATTAATTTCTGGAGGAGAAATGGATACATCTGAGTCTAGTTTTTCAACTTCAACCATGTCTCCTTGAATGACCATTTTAGGTGTCTAGGCTTATGAAGGAAACATTCATATGATTTTCTTCTTCTTTTTCTTCTTGCATATTTTGAAAATCCACTGAGCAAAACTGGGCCATGCACCCGTTAACGTTGTCCCCAATGTAGCTCCATCTATCCATATGGATGATGGATATCCTATGACCCACCATCAAGGGCCTGCTAAAGCCATTTAGAGTTCACAATCCTGGGAAAGATGAACCAATGATCTGATTCACTATGAAATATTTTCTTACGTTATTCCCTTCCTTCTCTCCTATCAGTGATGCTTTACACATAACACCCCTCCATCACTACAAACACAATTTAAGCTAGTGATTGCTGGAACAATTCCCTGTCATTATGAAGTACACCTGCTGTTTCCTGTTCTCACCAACAGTACCTTTCCTCTTGTATCTATCATGCAAATGAAGTTTACAGATTGTTATGGAAAAGATTATAAAACAGTCATTAGTGCAGTGTTGGTTTGTAGCATTTCTCCCTTTAGCTCCTGGGCCAACTGCCCATTTAATTGGAACTTAACCCTTGCCTCACCTTTGAGAGAGCTGAGACGCTTAAAATGAACTCTTACTATGCTCTGGCAGTGGAGCTGAGCATATAGCAAAACAAGGGAGGTATCTGGTAGCGTGTCTTGTGTGTGTGCCAGTCACAGAACAACAATCTTCAAAGAGAAACAGCTGCTTTATTCTTCAGATTCATGTAGCAAAGTCCATGGAAAAACGTAGATCAAAAGGTCAATAAACAAAAGATCAGTCCAGCAAACAGTCCAGGTCATTAGGTAAGCATTGTAAAAAGAAAAGCATAATCCCACACCATAGCCAGGGTCTTAAGCTATTGAGATCCAGAAACGAACTAACAAACTTCTCTGCAAAATGGAGATTCTGCAGTCAGGTGGGTATCTCTTAGCCAATCAGGTAACAGAGAGAAACATTCTCAAAACAATGGATTGTTTTCACACGTGTACAATCAGTGTTCTAGCCTGTAGACAAAACATGAAACTCAGCTAGCTAGAAAGATAACACAGGGATGTTGGCTGGAAAACATACTGTCTCGTGACATGAGTCCATGAGACAGAGAGGGACAAAGGATCTCTATGAGGCTCCTTATGAGGCCTAGCTAAAAAACTGCAATTTCAAGCCTTGGGAAACATGAGGAAATATGTCGTTTCCTGACAGAGGCAAGGGCTGTTTTCCTGAAAGGGTTAGAAATTGGATTCATGGCCTCCTGAAGGATGCCAGATGGCATTTCAGTGTGAAGCCAGTGCTATACGCAATAAGATAGCTTGGCACCTGCTCTGGTAAGAACAGACGCACTGGCTTGCTGGATCTGTCGATGCGATCATCTGATCCAGTCACTGTTTTTTTCACAGTGGCTGGTGTAGTTGGGACTGAGCTAGGGTGTCAAATGTCGCCCTCTTTTCATGCCTAGGTCAAGGTACAGACAGCATCTAAAGCCAGGCAGGTTACTCTGACACATGAAGCAGAAAATGTCACAATAACTTGTCCTTTTTCTGACCAGAAAAAAACAAAACAATAATAGCAAATGAAATAACTGACAAAATGCTGCCCAGTTATGAGACTTATAATCTACTGCTTTACATGACTACTTCATTCTGTGTAATGTCCATGATGACCTTGATTTTAAAAACAAACAGAGAGCTATTTGATCCTTACAGCAATACTGTTTCCAGAGTGAAAGTGAGGACATAGTTGATATCTGGGTTTGCAGCAGGGTCTAGTTCCCATCTTTGTTTCACTTTTGTGTGTCAATAGTTGTTTGAGATTGGAGGGTTGTCTATAAGCAAGTGAAGTACTGTATCCTTGTCCAAGATGTGTTGGAGATCCCTCATTATGCATGTGAGGGGTTTAAGTTGAGGGCTGAAAGTGACAACCAATGGTGTCCGATTGCTTTCTTTTCTGGGTCTGTCTTGTAGTAGATCACTCCTGGATATTCAAAAAAAATTTAAAGTGTGAATCCATTATATTTAATTTCCTTCTTGCCTTAATTGAAGAGATTTGTGTAACAGTGAATATTCCTTGACAGGTCTCTTTTTATTCTCTCTGGAACCATTAAACCACACAACTGCTTTCAATATCCTGCTGTTACATATAAATGAGATAGGATGTTTAAACAAATGGTCTGCCTGGTTAAATATCTGCTGTCCCTCACTTTATGAACATGCACAAAATTAATGGGTTGGTGTGTAAAGTACCATATGGATAGTGAGTTTAAATAAGTTAATAAGCCAAGTAACCTGAGCTGTTTGTGCTGTAGTTTATTCAAGAAATGTTTACTCAGCCATCATGTTCAGTGTGATGGCAACTAGGCTGATTAGATCAAAGAGAGATTTAATGTTTTGCTTAACTACTTCTAGCAATCAGCCAAGGAAAATGGGGACCACATACACAATTCAACTGATTGGGTCAAAGCTCAGGAATATATATCTATTTTGGGCATAACCTTTTCACTGCAGCAGTACATAAAATAGGGCCATTTTTGAAAGGCAGTTTAAGCACACTTTCAACCACAGAAAGAGCAAGAAATGGAGGGAAGGAGATCTTAGGTAATGCTGTAACTTTGCCTCCCAAGCCATCAGCTGAACTGCTGTGCTGCCACAGAATATTCATAAATATCCAGAGAGGGGGTTCTGTTCTTTCTTCATGTTTATGATCCCACAAGCCATTGGGCACTGAATGTTCATGAACGTTGTTGTGCAATCATGAGAGGAATATCTCTCCAGAACAGAATACCTGCTGCTACTGTTCTTCTACCTCATTCTCTTCTAATTAAGAGGAATTGAAAATCATGAAAAGGAAACAGCTTTGGAGAAGAGCTTGAAAAGTGAAATTTTAGAATATAAGTCCCTGAACTCTTAGCCAGGTATGGATAACCCAGTAGTTGATACTGGGAGTTATAGTAAAAGAACCTTCCCAAGCTCTGAATAAAAGTCATGCAATGGAAGTCTTGCAAAAGAAGGCATTTTTGAAAGGTAGAATTTGGTCATAACAGGAAGGTTGGCTGACTTTCCTGCTAGAACTTCCATCTAATCCTTCAGCTGCCTTCTGCTCAAGGATACAAGAGCCTATTAACAGAAGTAGAGCTTTGTTGGACCAGATGAGAAGTAGATCTTGCTCAGCCAGAGCTACCTCAGGGCATTTAGCTACATGGGTCAGAGTGGCAAATGGCTACCCTTAGTTTAAAGCATATAGTACTGAAAGCCTGTTAAGTTATTTTGGCATTGAAGCAGCAAAATCTCACAAACATACCTTCCCATAATGAGCAGTGCAATGCAAAGTAAGAATAAAGTAAATAAATGTTTGTCGTTGGCTTGTTCTGCCATGTGGTAGGGCCAGCCCTGAATTTTCTTATCAGTACCACATATATTTTTTTAATGTCATATTTAGATGTTCTTCAAGTGTGTATTCTGTGGTGAGATTTTGTAGTCTAGTCCACCTCTACACTGCAAACTCTAAACAGAGAAAGGTTATAAGCATTCAAAGCAGGGATGGCTAACCTAGATGTT
The DNA here is from genome assembly GCA_030440675.1 of Furcifer pardalis. Classification (NCBI taxonomy): domain Eukaryota; kingdom Metazoa; phylum Chordata; class Lepidosauria; order Squamata; family Chamaeleonidae; genus Furcifer; species Furcifer pardalis. The sequence goes on from CP126894.1 coordinate 24,509,767, forward strand.
CCAGGTGCTCTTCAACTTCAATTCCCAGAAGCCCTGACCAGCTGGTGTGCTGATTTGGGCTTCTGGTAATTGAAGTCCAAGAATACCTGGAGCATCCAGGTTGACCACCCTTGATATAGACCCTATATACGAGTCAAAATGTGAAATAAAAATGTATCAGCATTCAAACTCACATGGAGAATCTATTGGTGTATAGTCCTCTTCAGACTGTCATTTTTACATGTTGAAAACAATGGTGGAGAGAGCAAGGACTCACTGGCTAGTGTTGTACCCTGAGTTTGTGTAAAAGACAGACTCCAAGAATGCCTGAATAGCAAACACACAAGAGCAACAATTCAGAAAAGGGAACTTTTTCAAGATTTGATGCTATATATATTTACATGCCTTGTAGAAAATCCAAGTTCCATCTTATCATTCCCATATTCTTTAATTGGAGCAGTGGGGAGGGGGGAGAGACTAGGTGTCTTTCCAGTACCAGAGAACTAGGTGCTGTACTCAGAACAGGAAAGAAAGCAAAAAGAGGGGGAAACAAAATTTTAGGAACATGTGATTTTTTTTCCCTTTTGTATCCTGATCAGACCCTGGACTGCCAAAATGAAGCCACTTTCTTCACTCTGTCATTACCCAAATGCAAGTCCTCATCAGTGCATGTCTCTGACAGCAATCGGCAGGCCAGCAAATGGGCCAGACTCTGTGTCTCATCACATTCACACTGTGTGTTGTTGTCTAGTAGCAGTCTCCACTTGAGCATTATTATTATTATTATTATTATTATTATTATTATTATTATTATTATTATTATTATTATTATTATTATTATTATTATTATTATTATTATTATTATTATTATTATTATTATTATTATTATTAATATTATTATTATATTTGGGTTTCTATACCGCCCTACTTGGCAGAGCCAACTCAGGGCGGTTTACACACATGTATAGTTACAGTCACAACATATCAATAAATCAATAGTCAATATCCAACGAAAATAGTCAATAAATAGTCAGTATCAGTATCACAGAACATCACCACATAAACATTATTACAGTAAAAGCAATTCAATAAACAGTAACAAAAAGTTCAATAAACATCAATAAACATCAATAAACATCTTGCATTTAAGGACTCCAACCCTCAGCCTTTTCAGGGTCCTCCAAGTGACGCAGGAACATCTGGTTATCATTGCTATTATATTTCCTGGTTTTCTCTCAATGCAGTGCAAGGATAAGAAACCTTTGGCTACCCAGTTGATGATAATCAACTGTTCCCATCATATCTCCCTGTTAACTATGCTCCTTTGGGCCGATAAGAACTGGAGTTTTACATTTGCAGGGACACAGGTTCCCCTGTACTGATGGTGTGCAATTGTTCTGGGAATTCTGTTTACATCTTCACTACATCTAGAGCAAGTGTGCTGTAGTTACATATGTTCGTCTCTTTCAGTATGGCTGAGACAATGCTTGGAGATGAGATACCAGCAGTGCTGTATTTCAAGATGCTTACCATATTTCCACTTCTGATAGTGTGTCTCCCCCCCCCCCCTTGCCACAGACCCCATCAGGGTTCCCTTTGAGGTTTCATTAAGTTGGGTTGCAGGCAGGCACCATATTTCTAATCAGTGTGGCTGGCTGGTTGCCTGGATACCTCACTCCTGCTACATTGATGAGACTGCCAAGAAAGTCCTAAAAATCAAATCATTGCATGTTGTGAGAGTTTTACCTTCTGTGCTGAATTTAGGGAACAGCATTTGGCAATTAATGTGAAAGTTCGCTCACAATGCAAGAACTTGCACTCAGAAATGCAAACCTGAGATTAGTTCAGACTTTCACCTAGTATTTTCTCCATGTTGGAAGATCTTTTAGTAGTCCATCCTTTCATAAATATCTGCCCTAGCTCCTCATCTCTCCACAAGGGTAACACATCATTAGACCAGTGAGTTTGAACAAATAAACAATTTTTACTAAAACTAATTTTTCATGTATCTCACAGGTTCCACACCTCTTTTTGATAGGCACAAATAGACACAGGGTGATTAGATATTCTCACAGGTCTTTGCTTGGATCTTGAGACATCAATAGCAGGGCAGGTAAGACTACCAGAAATCAAATAGAATTCATTGCCTCTTTTCCACACCTACAGCCAAAACAACAGTCACTTTCCTTTGAGGCTAAACCAGATGTATGGCCCCATTTTACCACCTTATTCCTCTGCAGATTGTACCTCACTTTTAGCTTTCCAAAGAAATGTTGTTATTTGGAGGCTAAATAAAGTGTGCATAGCATTTAAATAGAGAATCACACCCCTATAATGGGGATGTTCTGGGACTACACAAAGCTCCTTGGTTGCAGGAAGCCTATGGATCTCCTAATTCCCACATCTAAGTCAGCTAAGAGTAGAAGATCCAGAGAAGCAGAAGTCTACCATATTCATTTTGCTTTCTCTTCTCTGGATGTCTTGCTTGCCTTCCACCTGCTGTCATGTTTCACATTTTACCTGTATTCCTTGCCTCCATCTTAGGTGACAGCCATGGGTTGAAAGCCATGGTGTTGTCCGCATTACCTGGAAGGTATGGATGAACCAGCCTGTGGCAGGACATCCAGATGAAAAAGGTAGACACACAACCATGGAGAGGGGAGAAAGAATTTGAATTCAAAGCCTCACTCACACATTATGTTGACCTTATGTGTTCATGACCCTCAAAAGATCAGTGAAAACCTTGCCCAGGCCTCACAAACTAAAGGAAGACATTCAGCCTCAGTGCCTTGCATTTTTACCACAATCCAGATATTTCTCTTTAAATTACAACAGTAAATACCATTAGACTTATCTCCTCAGTACACTAAAGACTTAAAAAACAAAAAAATCAAGAACCTTTCTGATTAAATATCAACATGTATCGAAACATTGCTGGCACTGAATTTGTGTCTAATTAATATTGACAACCATAATGATATCACTTGCTATCATGTCAGGGTATTGACTTTTGCTGCACTGAAGTAGAAGCTTTGCAGAATCAAGGATGTTGGCTGCCAGTGGCGTAGCGTGGGGGGGGCGGGGGGGGGGGCGGATGCCCCGGGCAGCGGCTTTCAGGGGGCGGCAAAATGTCCTCACCACTTTGGCCTCCTCCCTCTGCCTGGGCTTAGGAAGGAAGCAGGACTTCCCAGGCGGAGGGCGGCCCTTTTGCTGGTGAGCGCTGCTCGCCTCCGTCCCATTGGCTTGGGTACTCATTTAACCGGCCTCGGTCGCCAGCAACCGAGGCCGGTTAAAGGAGTACCCTAGCCAATGGGACGGAGGCGAGCAGCGCTCGCCAGCAAAAGGCTCGCCCTCCACACACCTGGGAAGTCCTGCACGCGCGCGCGCGCGCTGCCCACCTCCTCCCCCCCACCCCTAGCCACCCAGCCAGCTTGCCGTCAGAATGGGCGCTCGTCGGGGGGGTGGCGCCGTAGCGGGGAGCCCCTGGCTGCTGGCTGGGTGGCTGGGCGGGAGGAGGTGGGCAGCGCGCGCGTGCAGGACTTCCCAGGTGTGTGGAGGGCGAGCCTTTTGCTGGCGAGCGCTGCTCGCCTCTGTCCCATTGGCTAGGGTACTCCTTTAACCGGCCTCGGTTGCTGGCGACCGAGGCCGGTTAAAGGAGTACCCAAGCCAATGGGACGGCCACGGAGGCGAGCAGCGATCACCAGCAAAAGGCTCGCCCTCCACCTGGGAAGTCCTGCACGCGCGCGCTGCCCACCTCCTCCCCCCCAGCCACCCAGCCAGCAGCCAGGGGCTCCCCGCTATGGCGCCACCCCCACCCCCCCGACGAGCGCCCAGTCTGACGGCAAGCTGGCTGGGTGGGTGGGTCGGCACCCCCCCCTGCCAGCCCGCCGCCAGAAGTTCGAAAAAGGTAAAGATCGCGGCTCGACTGCGGGGGTTAGCTGGGATCCCGAGGGTTCCCCCCATCGTCGCCTAACCCCCGCAGAGCTGCCCACGCGCACGCCCGAGGATTCGAAAGGGTATTCCTACCCTTTTGAATCCTCGGGCGTGCACGCGGACGGCTCTGCGGGGATTAGGCGAGGATGGGGGGAACCCTCGGGATCCCAGCTAACCCCCGCAGTCGAGCCGCGATCTTTACCTTTTTCGAACTTCTGGCGGCGGGCTGGCAGGGGGGGGGGTGCCCACTATTCAGCAGGGGAGGGAGCGCCTTCTGCCTGGGGGGGGCGAGCGGTGGGGGGGGGCAGCGAGCGGGGGGGGGGGCGGGCGGCGATTTTCTTCTTCGCCCCAGGCGGCTCAACGCTGCGCGACGCCACTGTTGGCTGCATTTAGATCTGTACAGATGACTTGCATTCACCTTTCTAGAAGGAAAGAAGACATCTTCAGTGAACTGACATCAATAGAGATCACAATTAGGTGCTGGCTTTAAGCAGATCAGATGGTACTACAACTTGGACCTCACAAATCCTAGAGAAAAACTATAAACATAACACTACAATGCACTATATTTTTTATCCTATGATCTTCATTTTAGAAGCTACCTATGGTGCTTCCAGAGTGGAAGGATCAGTTGACAGTGTTTTGTCATTGCCTAAATGTTTTCACAATTGTCACATCCTCCAGGGAGGCCTATCCATGTCTCCAAATCCTGTGATGATCTTAGGGGACAGAGATAATTTTCTTAAAGACTGAAACTGAAAAATATTACTTTCCACGGTATAACCTAAGATCTATCAACTAAACCCTAATGTGCGTGAAACACGTGTCGATTTATACAATTAAGAACCAAGAATTTGTTCTGTGTACAAACATCAAATTGTGCTCATAAACAGACCATACACACACAAAAATTCCAGTCATAGTTACCTCAACCCTCAATAATTTAGGAGATGTCAAAGGAAGAATAGTATAGCTGCTGTTGATAAACAGATGGAGAATGGGTATGGTGTGTTACAAGATTTTTGGGATTAGAACCTGGGGGAGAGAGGTTCATGACCCCAATAATTCAGGAACTAATTATTTGTAGCTTCAATTGGTATTGGGGGAGGTACCTTCTTGGGTATGAACCCTTATTACAAACTGTTGTTGGGAACCCTTTTTAGTCTAATCTAGAGTCTACCCTTCTTTGATGACTGATCCCTTTTAAAAAAAAAAATCTAGTGTTCTTAATTATGGCTGTACATTACAGGGGAAATGTCAGAGAGAGCTCCATTGATTTGGTTAATGAAGCAGGCATATGAGCAACAGCAACAATAGAAATGGCTTCTTCTCCATTGATATATTGTTCCCGGAGGCAGGTCCAGCTGAATGTCAATTAGAACAGCAGCATCAGTCAAGCTTCACACATGCATGTGCTGCTAAATAAACAAATACAAATATGTACAAATTATTGCTCATGTCACCCTTGTTTTAGTGGTGACATCGTGCTTCATTGATTTCTTGAATTTACCTTGGTATGGTATAATCTTAATATTCTTATTCCAGGGTTGCCTCTGTATTCTTCCCTGAGAGCAAACCATGACAGAAGGCATCTAATTAGCATGTTGTTTATTTTAGGGAATGAAGGTTCTATGTGTTAGATGCCTGGTGCCTGTCAAGGCTTCAAAGTGATATTGGGGTCACTAGCTTCTACTCTACTCTTGCTAAATACTTGCACAAATTAGCAGTAAGCTGCTAATAAGCTCAAGCTTAGGATGATGAGCTGTCCTCACCATTGTAAGGCACTGTAACCTGAGTTTAACATCCTAGCTGTGAGTCAGGGGAGAAGAAGGGGAGAGTGTTTTCTAAACAAACCATCTTCTTGCAAGTTACTTCATCCAGGGCCAACAAGCATTTATTTCAAAGCTTGGAAACAATCCTGCAGAACCATGTTTCTTAGTATTACTTGTGGTCAAAAAAGGACATTTGCTACTCAATGCTGTTATGCATTAAGAACCATCTATTACTAAGCATATTTTTAAAAAGCTTAAAACAACATCAAAAAGGAAAGGAAAATATCATCCCCATTGTCCACAAATAACAATTAGAAATAATTAGTAAATGCTATTTCTCACATCTGGTGTTTGTCACTATATAGGATTATAGGTTACATGGAGCCTCCCTTTTTTACACCACCATGGGCTTTCCATCAAATTAACAACTAAAATAATTGCTGCTCCTTGAGACTTTGTCACTCCTGGAAGCGGAAGTCAAACACACATTTTACTTCCACTTCCAGGAGCGATGAGGGTGGCATGGAAGACACCACTTTCTCAACGTCCCCACAGATGGAGGAGACCTGGTTGCTTTACTGGGTTCCAAAAAATTATTTCTTCTCTGTGTCACACTGACCCTATGCTACTTGTTTTCCAGCATAGTATAATAACTCTTATCTGTAGCTAGTAGCACAGGCCTTGTTATGGCTACCACAGAGACACTATCTCCACACGTATGTAAATACGTTTCCATGTTTTGGGAACTTTCTGTTTCAATAAGAACTTTCTCTCATTGGTCTAGAACACACCACATGGTGGAGGAATCTCCATTTTGGGGAGGAAAGAGGGCAGTTCACATTTGGATGTCTATGGGTTAACATCTATGCCTGGGGACATTTTCTTTTTTGCTTTCACAACGATTACTTAAGCTTCATGTTTTGCTTTTTGGACTGATTCTATGTTACTAACTTTATTCTATGTTTTTATGAACTATGCTTTAAGAACCTGATCAATAAATCTACGTTTGCTTCTACACAGTCTTTTTATTGGGCTAAAGGGTAAGAGATGCAATGCATTCGCACACAAGCCCCTGAATACACTACCTGATTGAACCCCCTTGTGGAAGAGAAGCAGCTAAGGGCTTTTAGCTGCACTGCCGCCCAGTTCGCCCTCTGGGGGCTTTGGTTTAGGAGGGCCAGAGCAAAGGGGGCCGGCTGGTTGCGTGACAGCGTGGGCCAGATGAATCGCAGTAGACCCATCCGTGTGGATTCATGGGGGCTTGGGTTTCTGGGAATTGAACTCCAAGAACATCTGGAGTGCCAAGGTTCACCATCAGGGGTACTGTATATAATAATCTGCCAAACTAGTATGTTAACAAATCTCTTTGAAAACAAGAACAGTTGGATTTGGAAAACAAGAGCTGAACCCCAGTGCGCACACGTGTCAATTTCACTCAAGTGGGTCTGGCTCAAGGCATTCTTCTGCCTTTTAAATGGAGTGTTATTATGTCACTGTTCTGAAAATTTTAAAAGCCTGTATTGTGCACAGGTTTCCCCCCTATTAATCAGCCTGCAGAAATTCAGAAGGCTTTCAAACGATTTTGCCTTGATCTCATTTCATTTAAAGATCTTCTTTTTAAAAAATCTTGTTTTTACCAACTCTGGTTTTCAAAACAAGTACAGATAGTACAATAGGAAAACCATACTAAAAGCCTTCCTGAAAGGGAAGGCCACTATCTTATTGGGTTTGTTGTTGTTGTTGTTGTTGTTCAGTAGCATAGTCGAGTCTGATCCTTTGCGACCCCATGGACCATTGAACGCCAGGCACCCCTATCCTCTACCATCCTCTGTAGGCCATTCAGCTCTACACCCATTACGTCAACAATTCCATCTAGCCATCTCATCCTCTGCCACCCTCTTCTCCTTTTGCCTTCAATCTTTCCCAGCATCAAGGCCTTCTTGAGTGAGTCCTCTCTTCTCATTTGGTATCCAAAGTACTTTAGCTTCATCTTTAATAATTGTCCTTCCAAGGAGCAGTCAGGTTTGATTTCCTTCAGGATCGACTTATTTGATCTCTTTGCTGTCCAGGGTAATCTCAAAATTCTCCACCAGCACCACATTTCAAAGGCCTCTATTCTTCTGTGCTCAGCTTTCCTTTTGGTCCTGCTCTCACAACCATATATTACTACTGGGAATACAATCGCTTTGACTATGTATACTTTTGTTGGCAGTGTGATGTCTCTACTTTTTATTATGTTCCCTAGATTTCTCATAGCTTGCCTCCCAAGAATTAATCACTTTTTTATTTTGTGGCTGCATCCACCATATACAGTGATCTTGGATCTGAAGAATGTGAAGTCTGTCACTGCTTCCACTTCTTCCCCTTCTATTTGCCAGGAATTGATAGGGCCAGTTGCAATTATCTTATTGTTGCCGCCACCGCCACCGCCATCTCAGGCCAGCCTTTGCACTCTCTTCTTTCAGCCTAAGCAAGAAGTTCTTTAGATCTTCTTCACTTTCTGCCAACAGGGTAGTATCATCTGCATAACTCAGGTTGTTGATCAGTGATGGGATGTATCAGGTTCTCACCAGTTCTCCAGAACCGGTAGTAACTTTTCCCAGTGTTCCAGAGAACAGGTTGCAGCTTTTGGGGGAACCACCATTGGGGCTTACCTTTTCACTGGTTCCCCCACTGCGCATGTGCACCAAGCACTTGGTGTGCATGCACGCCTACAGTGCTTGGCGCGTATGCACGGCCTCCTTGCTGTCCTCCCAAGCGGGGAAGAGGAAGAGAAGCTACTAGCCTGAAGCTCCCTATAGTCTGCTCCCCTAGATATCCTAGAGAACTGGTTAGGCAAAGAGTTAGTACCTAACTTCTTTAACTGTTGAAAAGTTAAAAAGGGCCAAAATGAAGCCATCTTGTGGTGAGTTTATTCTATAGTTCCTTCCATCTGACGTAATGTGAGAAAGATTAGCCAGAATAAGCTTTAAACTCTGGTTTAAAAGCTCTGGTTGATTTGTGTTGTGGGTGGGTGGGTGTATTATAATGTATTATTTATTTATTTATTTTATTTACGGGTTTGTGTTTTGTGGGTGGGTTGAGGGGTTTGGTGTGTGTGTGTGTGTGTGTGTGTGTGTGTGTGTGTGCGCTTATTTTTTATTATTTTTTATTTTTTTCTTTGGCCCTGTCCACAATGTCATGTCGGCTCCGCCCATGACATCATGATGTTAGCTCCGCCCACACTGTGATGATGTCATGGTGGGGTAGTAAATTTTTTGACATCCCACCACTGTTGTTGATGTTTCTCCCAGCAATTTTAATTCCAGCTTGTGATTCATCCAGCCCTGCATTATGCATTAGGTGTTCTGCATATAAGTTAAATAAGCAGGGTGACAATATGCAGCCATGTCGTACTCCTTTTCTTATTCTTAACCACTCCATCATTCCATATCCTGTCATAACTGTTGCTTCTTGACTCATGTACAGATTTCTCATAAGACATGTGAGGTGTTCTGGCATTCTCATCTCTTTACTTGCCACATTTTATTGTGGTCCACACAGTCAAAGACCTTGGTGTAGTCAATGAAACAGAAGTAGATTTGTTTCTCGTACTCCTTTGCTTTCTTCATGATCCAACAGATGTTGTCAATTTGGTTTCTATTTCCCCTACCTCTTCAGAAGCTAGCATGAACCTCTGGGAGTTCTCAATCTGTGTACTGCTGAAGCATAGCTTGTATTATCTTGAGCATGACCTTGCTTGCATGTGAAATGAGTGCAATTGTTCACTAAATTGAGCATTCTTTAGCATTGCCCTTCTTTGGGATTGGAATGTATACTGATCTTTTCCAAACTTATTGTCAGTCTCAACTAAAAATAAACCCACTGAATAAGTTTATGAATAATAAGCAAACATTTGTATAAACCCCACTGAGCTAATCACTTTACTGTAACTGAACTAGCAAAACATACTGGCCAAAAGATGGGATTTTAACATATTAAAAGCACTTGCAAAATCACCATACCTTTATAGAGACATAGCAAACTTTTGAAAAAAGCTGCTAAAGTGGGATTTTTCAGAATGTTTTAAAATGTGTGGATTTCTGGGAGATGATTGGGGGAGAAATATAGGGACAGATGTACCTTCAAATGAGAATTATTTTAAAATTCACCTTCTCCCTCTTGATTCAGATCATCTTCAAAGGTTCTGGCACACATCCACCATCATCTATTGTGTGGTGAATGGCTATACAAAACAGATTTCTCAGTAAAGGTTACTCTTGCCCAAAAGCCAGTCATATTCAACTCAAGGATTCAGTGCTCATCTCTGTTTATAGCCAAAGAGCCAGCGCTGTCTGTGTCTGGAGATGTTTCCATGGGCATGTGGCAGGCATGACTAGACACCAGAGTGCATGGAATGTTTATTTACTTGCAATTTCTCCCTTTTGAACAGCTAGGTTGACAGGAGCTGGGACAGAAATGAAAGCTCACTCTGTCATGCAGCACTCAAGTCTCGAACTGCTGACCTGCTGACGTTTCCAGGTGTCAAGTCTTGGACTCGCAACTACTGCTTGAAGAGCAGGTGACAGTCGTGGCCAGGAGGGCTTTTGCACAACTTCATGTTGTGCGCCAGTTACGCCCGCTCCTAGACTGGGACTCCTTGCTCATGATCACACACGCTCTGGTCACCTCCAGACTTGATTATTGTAATGTGCTCTACATGGGGCTCCCCTTGATGACCATTCGGAAGCTTCAACTGGTCCAGAATGCGGCTGCCCGGGTGGTGATGGGCTGTGGGTGGTATGCACATGCCTTGCCTCTGCTTTGTGAGCTGCACTGGTTGCCGGTTTGCCTCTGGGTGCAATTCAAGGTGCTGGTTATCACCTTTAAAGTCCTATATGGTAGTGGGCCAGGATACTTAAGAGACTGCCTCACCCCAAGAACATCTGTCTGTCCCACCAGAGAGGACCGGAGAGCCTCTCTAGTTGTTCCATCGGCCAGAGAGGTGCATCTCTCTGGCACTAGAAGGAGGGCCTTCTTTGTGTCCGCTCCGGCCCTATGGAACCTCCTGCCAACAGAGTTACGTCTCCAGATGGAGTTGCTGTCTTTTAGGAAGAACTTAAAAACATGGCTGGCAGGACAGGTATGGGGTCATGGCAGTACCATGACCCCAGCTCGCTGGCTTGTTTGAGCTCCCTCTCCCCCCTGGTCTTTTAATTTAATTTTTAATCTTATCTTTGGGACTTAGTTTTCAATCTTTTAATTATGATAATTAACTTACCATATTTAAAAATTTTTAAAAAACAATCTTGAAAATTTAAATTTTTATATTTGGGATTTTGGGATGATGGGATTGTATTGTATTGTGTAGTTTTTTAATGGTGTTGTAGGCCGCCCTGGGTTGCTCTGGCGAGGAGGGTGGTTTAGAAGTATGAAAAATAAATAAATAAATAAATAAATAAATAAATAAATAAATAAGCCACAGCAGTCAAAGATTTCTCAGTACTTGTGCCCAAAATATTGCTGAACTCTTTTATTCTAGGCTCCTTCTCCACTGGAGTTCAAGCAGTCTTCTTATTTCATATCCTGAAAGTTGTTATACAGTATTTACATGTTGTCAAGTTTCCTCCATTTTATGACAATCTCATGAATAAGTGAAATCCAGAACTAGTTCTCCTCAACAGCCCTGTTTAGGTCTGTTACACTTAACTGTGGCTTCCTTCCTGGAGTCAATTAATGTCATATTCCTCTTTCCCTTCCACCTTCAACTTTTCCTAGTAGTATGCAAGGAGTGTGTGTGTGTGTGTTTCCCAGGAAGTCTTGCATTTTTATGATGAGGCCGATATCTGACATTTTAGTTTCCAGAGATAGGCCAGACTTGATTTGATTTAGGACCCATTTGTTTATCTTTCTAGTGATCCAGTTTACCATTTTTTTTTTAAAAAAATTCTTTCCTGCCAGCTTTCACACCCTACATCAGGGGTGCCCAAACTTTTTGGGCTGCAGGCCAGTCACATGAAGCACAAGTTAAACATTCTTTGCAATCTGTTTTGCAGCAGATATGTTTTGCAACAGGATAAGAGTTAAGACAGACTTTAGGCTGCCATTTTCTCTGCTGAAAGCAGGGGTGCCCAAACTATGTTCGTGGGCCATACTATGGGCACCCCTGCCCTGCATAGTAATTGGTTGGACTGAGTTGCTTTTGCTATCATTTAGGTTTTGCAACAATTGCTGATTTTTTTTAAAATTGTGTATAACAATAAAAGGAGACGTGTATTCTGTTTCTGTCTCTCTGAGCTGCAGCTCAGTGACAAGAGCGCTAGCCAATCTCTACCTGATCTTTGACGTACAGCCTCAGTATTTCCTTGTGTAAACTCAATAACTGTTGTTCCTCTTACGCAACAGGGACAACAATGATGCTTAGATATCTTAAATGTTATGTGCATACCAAGAAGACTCTAGGGAACATTTTTTTAAAAAAAAAAACCCATGCATTAATTAATTTTAGTTTCAAATTAAGTGGGAGATTTCTCAAACTAGTGTCTAGGTCTGCCACTAATAGTCTGAAGTGGCATCTAACAGCTTGAAGTATATATAGGTCTGTAGTCAGCCAAAGGGAAACCATGTGAGAGTTAATGGATACCCCCTTGCCATTCACCTGCTGTATGTCAACCCCATCACATACATTAAGTGCGCAGAACTCCCCTATAGAAGAGCCCTGGTAGCACAGTGGTTAAACTGCTGTACTGCAGCCAAAATGTTGTGAGTTCATTCCTGACCGTGATCAAGGTTGACTCAGCCTTCCATTCTTCCAAGGTCTGTAAAATGAGTACCCAATGTGTTGGGGGCAAAATGTTAATTAACTTGTGAACCGCTCAGATAGTGTACTAATTTTTTATAGTCGCCAGCCTTCAGCTGCATAATGTTACTTGAAGGTTTCAGTGTATCTCTTAAGCACTATTTCAAGATTGAACAAAATACAGCCTTCCAGATGTTGTTGAACTACATCTACTACCAGTTCTAGCCAGAAGAACCAAAGGTGAGAGTAGCTGGGAATGGTGCTCTAGTAAAATTTAGAGGGCTGCACGACTTTAATGCCTCTGGGTAGTTGTCCATATAGCAGTTCTTTATTTCCCAAACCTTGGTACCTTTGGCATAGAATGTTTTTTGTTTTTGTTTTAATATCTTGATTCAAAGCCATAAGATGCCTCCTAGAACATCTGGCTAAAGGTCTATTGGGTCCTGTGTCCTGTTTCTCACTCTGGTCAGCAAGACTCATCCTATGAGTCTGCTATCTCTGTTGCACTCACCTCAGAAATGGAAGGAAGGAAAGAAGAAAATCATACATCGCCCTACATCTTCAAGAAATAAATGTCCAGTGGCTCACCCTAATTGTCTGGTCTGTTTGTCGTGACACTTATGACATTTGAATATTAGATTATTTTCCTTTTGGGACAGGTGGGAGAGTCTTTCTATCCAAAATTGTCTCAAAGCAATTGGGCTTTCATGCCTCAAATGAAAGACTGGCTCACTAACAGTAATTGTTAGCAACCCAAATACCTAGATTGGCTGCAGGCAGCTTCACACAGCTTTTCATTTATGACCAGCAACTTAGGGAAAAACATGCTTAACCATGAAAGGAAAAAGTCCTGGCTTTGTTTGTTCATTCAGTGAATGGACAGAATAAACCTCCTTTCAATCTATAGAATATTCCAGCCACCTCCTTGCTAATTTGACAGCTTTCCAATGAAAGTTTACACAGAAAGCCAGTTAATAAAAGGCCATGTTAGCTCTCAGTGAGTTAACAATGATAATAATAATAATAAAAAATAAAGGTAATCTTCTGAAAAGATGAATGCCCGTTTCATTAAAAAAAAATTCTAGCTTGATTGTTAGCAAATAGTAGACTTTAATAAAGAGTTGTTTGTTTTGCCACATGGCCCTGCTGACAGGGTACAAAGCAACAGAGGAACACTGTAACCAAATTAACTCTGTCACCAGGATAAATATAATTGTCCAAATGTGCACGTACTTTATGGAGAGAAAAAAGCACTTACACAGCAGGCAGCACCATGTAATTACTAAAAATCAAGGCCCATCTGCAGGCTTAAAATAACATTAAAGTTTCAAAAGCTCCCAAAATGGCTTGTAATGCTGTCCATTCTCCTCCAGCTATTAAGCTCTGTAATTAAGAATACAAGAAAATGAAGGCCAGGCTGGATCTCATCTATTCACCATTCTTTTTTCCATGATGGTCAGCCAGATGCACGTGAGAGGGCTGAGAAGCAGGATGTGAACACAATAGCACCAGCCTACTGGCATTCCCTAGCAACTCATTTTAAGAAACACTCTGGAGAGGGAATAAGTCCCATATAGCCAGCTTGACTGGTAGCTATTGATCATTATACTTACTGAAATTGTACTGTAATTGTACTCTAATCTCAAGAGTTGCTCTGATCTAGGGAAATAAAATAACCAGTGGGTATAGACTGCAGTGGCTTAGGGGTCATGATACTGAACTTGATGACTAGAAGATCGTCAGGTCAGCGGTTCGAGACCCGAGTGCTGCAAGATGGAGTCCACTCCTGTCGTCTGTCTCAGCTCTTGCCAACGTAGCAGTGTGAAAGCAAGAAATTTAAGAAGGAATCTTACTTAAATTCTAGAAATTATTGATTTTATATTGATAACCAATGTGGAGTAGTAGATTGAGTGACAGACTAGAATTCAGGAGACCTGGATTTGAATTCCTGCTCAGCCAGGGGGTGTAGAACTGGTAAAATCATTCCTCAAATATTTGAAAGCCCTTTTAGGGTCACTATAACTTGCTTCTAACTTGATGGCACAAACCAACAATATTGTCTTTATCTACATTGAGTTTTGGTTGCTATTACTTTTGTTGTTATTGTTTTCTTTTTAAGAAAACACAGGTTGGCAGGTTACAGCCAGCTGTTTATTTTCTGAAGGGCCTTGCACAAGATAGAAGTCACACCATCCCTGAATAGTCAGACAGTGTGATGTCATAAAAACCAAACAGAAATTCTAGAACAGTATGTTGGACACAGAGAAAACTGTATCCAACTTACTGAAGTTATTCCATCAATGCCCTGAAAAATCTCATACCAAGAAAGGTATTGCCCACCTAATACAACCTATGTACAAGCCAGAACTCAGATGGAAATAAGATAAAAGACTCCAGAAATCGTCTTGATCTATATTATTCAAAGAAAAGGAAGAAGGCAAATTGAAGAGTTTGCCAGCATCTAAAGTACCTGTAAGAACTTTTTACTGCCTCAGCCAACTTAAACCAATGGAGTAACTGGATATCAGCTACCTGCCAGGAGAAAAATGGAAGCTTCTGAAAGCCAATTGGACCAGGTAACCTTTGGAAGCAGCAAATAAAGATGTCTAACGAAGATGAAGAGAAACAAGATTTGGACCCGGAAGGGAATGTGGGCGAGGAGAAACAAGATTTGAACCCGGAAGGGAATGTGGATGAGGAGAAACAAGATTTGAACCCGGAAGGGAATGTGGACGAGGAGAAACAAGATTTGAACCCGGAAGGGAATGTGGACGAGGAGAAACAAGATTTGAACCAGGAAGGTAATGAGGACCAGGAGAAACAAGATTTGAACCCGGAAGGGAATGTGGACGAGGAGAAACAAGATTTGAACCAGGAAGGTAATGAGGACCAGGAGAAACAAGATTTGAACCAGATCCAGGAAGGTAATGAGGACCAGGAGAAACAAGATTTGGACCAGGAAGGTAATAAAGACAATGAGAACAATCCAGAGCAGAGTGAAGGTTTAAACCAAGAAGTAAATGAAGAATCCCCTGAGGGTACAGTTACAGATAACACTGTGGATAGCAAACCTTTATTAAGCCGGAAAACAGGCAAACCTCTTCAACATGGCTTCAACCAGACAAGTCTTATCTGGGAAAAAAGACCTCTGGCAGAAATTCTTGGTGGTAGACCAGCCCAGCTTAGCGAAAAGGCACAAGATGGTGCTAAAAAAGAAGACATTCCTTCCTTTCATGAATACTTTCAGGGCACGGCACAATTGCAGACAATCACGGAATCTGATAGTGTCGCAATGCTAACGGAAGAGGAAGCAAGTCAACATCCAGCAGCACAGTTACCACGAGGCGAAAGCATAGTTTCAATTGAACGTCGGGTTCCAGCAGGACAAATGCCTTCTGAGTGGCAGAAAAAAAGGGACTCTAAACTTGGAGTGACTTCAATTTGGATTAACCAAAAACTATGCGCAGAATTTAAAAGCAGTGGCAATCAGACAAGTTTCGTTTGGGACGAAAAACCTCTTGCACAGTATCTGAAGCAACAGAGGGAAGAGCTAAATCCCGACATACTCCTACAGATAGAGATTCAGGAGCTTTTCCAGAGGTGGCCAAGTGAATGGCCAAGCTATTATGATTACTAACTGCTATCCCATTCTGTAAGATTTGAAAAGTATCTCTCAGTACATGTACCACTTCTGTGAGCAATACTCAGTTAAAGTATTCATAATACTGTAATGTTACTCATAACAAATCACTAGAAATAGATATTGACTCCATTGAAAAAAGACATGCAATTGAAAATGGAGAGGAATCATTGTGGCACACATGAAAATACAATTCAGTACAAATTTATGGCCTAGATTCACTTATTACTCCCAATTAGAATAGACCCAGTGGCTCTAGTGGCTAAGATGCTGACTGGAAGGCGGCAGGTCAGCAGTTCGATTCCCAAATACTGTAGGATGGAATGAGCTCCCGTCTTTGTCCCAGCTTCTGCCAATCTAGCAGTTTGGAACCAAGAAATTGCAAGTAGATAAATAGGGACCACTTTGGTGGGAAGGTAAACAGCATTCCGTGCACTCCGGTGTCTAGTCATGCCTGCTACATGACCACGGAAATGTCTGCAGAAGCAGACAGCACTGGCTCTTCAGTTATGAAATAGAGATAAGCACTGAACCCTAGAATTGGATACGACTGGTTTTTGAACAAGGGTGACCTTTACCTTTTACTGAATCAATAGGGTTCTGTGACCTTACACTAGTTGGGCCAGAGGGTTGGATTTGGCCATCTCTCTTTGAAATAATTTAACCAGATAAAAAGTGGCTAAAGTTTTTTTGGGGAGGGCGGGGGGAGGTTCAGAAAGTATCTCCAGTAAGAAAGCTTTTAGCTTCTACACACAACAAAACCTTTTTAGCAAATGATATCATTATTACAATTTCACTTATGGTCCCAGTTTTCCTAAGGTGAAAATCACTTTATACTGCTTGAGATTGAGCACATAATTATGTAGATATCTCCTATTGAGTTGTCAAGAACAGGATCTGACAATTTACATAAAAATGGATCTCTTTTTGTGGGGTTGCGTTTGAAAACTGTGCCAGTATTCGGTATTTCCTGTGGAGGGTTCACACACCCACCACACACACAGCCAGTAAAATGTGGTGCTGTGCGGATAATGGCACTTTCCCTCCTGTACACATTTTATTTCAAATAAGGAGAAAACCCTTTTTAATGAGAGGTCTGAATTCAAATTCAAACATTCTTTAGAAGGCCAAAGACAAAATGGTAGAACCCAAACCACCAGTTTAAAAGCTGTTCCAGCTAGTAACTAAGTAAAAGAAATCCCTACAACCTCTTTTTATAAATATTCAATGAAGAAAAGTTCACTACTTTTCACGGAGTCTGTTTTACTCAAACAGCTCTTACTGTCAGGGAGTTTTACTGTCAGCTGGGCATTTTTTAAAATTTGGAATCCATCGGCTTGGATTATGGTCCTACCTCTCTAGAGCCATGGTAAACATGCAATCTTCACCTTGCAAGTGACTCCTGCAGATACTTGAAGATTGATGCCACATCATCCTACATTTTATTTTCTCCAAGCCAAACATTACTCAGCCATTGTTAGGGCATCTAGACCCTATGCAGTCTTGGTTGCTTTCCTTTGGACATATTTCAGCTTGTCAGTATCCTTCATAAATTGTGGTGTCTGGACGCAGTATACAGGCAAGACTTGACCAAAGTAGATTAGAGTGAGGCCATTACAATATTTCCCTCAGTATGGATACTCTACCTCTGTTGATAAAGCCTAACATTGCATTAGCTCTCATTTTGCAGCTGTTTAACAGCCATTATCTCACATTTGGATTATGGTTTGAGAGTTCTAGATCCTTCTCATATTAACTGCTACCAAACCAGGTGGCATTTATCCTATACATGTGCATCTGATTTTTCTTGCCTAAATGTTAAACTTTTCATTTATCTCTACTGAAATTCATTGTGTTTATTTTGGCCTAAGAAGGTAAATCCTTGTTCTGTTTCCTGAAGTGTCAGCTGCTCCTTCTAGCTTGGTGTTATCTCAAATGTGATAAATGTCCCCTCATGTCCTTCATTCAAGTCATTTATAAATATTTTTTAACAACACTCAACCCAGAACAGACTCTAATGATATACCACTTATTGCTTTTCTCCATGGTGACGAGGAAATACTGATGACCTCCATCAGCTGCCACAAATTGACTCAACACTACAATTTTCTATCCCATATTTTATCAGTTTGGCAAGAAACATATCATGGGAACTTGATTTTGAGACAATACCTATGCTGAACTCAAGAGACACAGCATCCATGGCATTTACCTCATTTATTAAGTTTACGACTTTACCAGAATAAGATTATTCTGACTTGGCTTGGGTTTTTTATGGCAAAACCCAAGTTGGTTCTTAGAAATCATTATGTGTTTTTTCTAAATGTTCACCTGACTGCTGAATTATTTATTTTAGAACCCTTTCCTGGAATTAACATGAAGTTCACCACAGGGTTATTCCATCTAGCACCAGGACAGGTCTGAGGGGTGAGGAGTGGGTGTTGCTATTTTCTATAAGGATACTACTAAGGTATGGGCCCAAGGGCAAAATGAGCAGAGGAGGAACCACTTCACTATTCTGATTCCCCATGGTCATGAATGTGGAAGAAGATCTGAAGTGTCTCCAGCTGACTGTGGGTAGTAGAGATACTGCTCTGGCTGTGAGCAAGCATTGATTTCCCCAAGCTTGATGGATTTGGTAATGTTAAGGTCCCTGGGTTTTTGTTTCTGGGGGACTTCAACGATTATGCAGAGGCAAGTCTGTCTGATGTTGTTGTGATCCCATATATATGGTGGGGCATACATTGGTCCTGGTGTTCTCAACTGGACAGGGGAATTATGATCTGAAGGTGGAGTGGGGATTAGATCCTGTGTCCCGTCATAGTCAGATCATTTCCTACTGAAATCTGACTTAACAGTTACATACCCCTAACAGTTACATACCCCTAAATCTGACTTAACAGTTACATACCTGCCTAACCTGCCCAAATGGAAGCCCGATACTTCTAAACTTTGGGATGACTCCACTGCTATGGATATTCAGAATAAGATCTCTGATTGACTGTTGAATAACCCAGTCAGCACTCATCACATCAAACAAGAATGGGCCTCACTCAGTGGTGGGCTGCCAAAAATTTTACTACCACACTGTGGGCGTGGCCAACATCATGATGTCATGATGTTGTGAGTGGAGCCAACGTCATGACATCATGGGCAGAGCCAACGTCATGATGTTGTGGGCGAAGCCAAAGAAAAATAATAACATTGTGTCCTTTCCGGGCAGCCAAAAATGGCTGCTCAGAAGTGCGCATGCGTCAAAATACCATTTGATGCATGCACACTTCTATTTTTCAGTCCGCATGTGTCAAATGGAGTCTTGATGAATGCACACTTCCAAGCAGCCATTTTGGGCTGCCTGGAAAAGACATCCGTAGGGTGGCCAGAGAGGCGACTGAACTGGGCGCCTGGGGGTTTACTCCCCCCCCCCAGCGATCCCCTCCGGATTTCTACTACCAGTTTGACCGATCCGGTCTGAACCGGCAGCAGTCCACCTGGCCTCACTGCAAAAAGTTATCATAGAAACTGCTGAGAAAACCATTGGCTTTGCAAAAAAAGAAGAAGCAAGACTGGTCTGATGACAACGATGATGAAATCTTGTGCCTCATCAATGACAAATGTGAAGCCTATGTGGGCCATAGGTTGAGAATCCCTACGGCAGCATAAAGAAACTACATGGACCATCTCTCTGAAAGCAGCTGACAATGCTACAATCCTTACAGATGACCAGAAAATCCTGGAGTTGCGGAAGGAACACTTTTGCACACTTTGCAACTGAAACTCTACTGCTCTGAAGATTTTCTTTGAGAAGTGGCACAACATTCACATCAGCCATGGATGGCAATTCCACAGACGTACCTGGAATTCAGTGAGGCTCTGAATAAGCTGAAACCCAGAAAGGCTCCTGGACCAGGTACCATCCCTCTAGAGTTAATTCAAAAGGAAGGGTTGCCTCTAAAGACAAGGCTCTTCACATTCATTCTCTTTATTTGGGAAACTGGTAAAGTGCCCAATGACTTTCAGTGTCTTTGTGGCAAGGATGCTGAGCTTGTTGCCAGGAAGGTTGGCAGGTTAGCAGTTTGAGACTTGAGTGCTGTGCAACAGAGTGAGTACCCATTATCTGACCCAGCTCTTACCAACCTAGCAGTTTGAAAACAAGAAATTGCAAGTAGATAAATAGGTACCACTTTGGCAGGAAAGGTAATAGTGTTCTGTCCGCTCCAGCAACTAGTCATACTGCCTCATGATCACGGAAACGTTTGCAGATGGAGACAGCACTGGCTTTTTGGCTGTAAACTGAGGTAAGCACCAGCCTTAGAGTCAGTCAGGACTGGCTTTTGAGGTAGGGAGACCTTTACCTTTAAGACTTTCTGATGTTTTCAGCAACTTTGAGGAATTTTTCTGCATATGGAACATAGAAGCAATGTAGATAAAGAAATCTGCCTTTCTGTTTCCTCCTGCTGAGTAGCAAATCAGACCCCAGTAAATCAAGGCTAGGAACCAAGTTTCTCAGAAAGTTCAGCTAGTTCCCTAAAACCTTTCAGTCTAACACCCATTTAGCCAGTAATATCCCTCTTGGGAACCTGTTTAACTGCAGACCTCATAACCACAGCACTGGGTCAAAGTTTTAAACTTTTCTGTTGTTTCACTTGTCCCCTACTTTTCTGAGTCACCGAACCTGATTAAAAGTCCTGGAGCACAAAAAGGCTTTCTTTCTTTTATAACAATGTAGAACAGGAGTTCCCAACCTTTTCAAACCAGGGCCTGGGGCACTCTCTCAGTCAGCTTTGAGGGCCAGATGGCCATTTTGCTCTGCCTGCACAATGGGGGTGGCCATTTTGTCCCAACAGCTTGAAAGTGGCAGGCAATTTTGTTTCTCATATGCCCTTGGAAGGGGTGGGAGGCCACATGAAATGGCATCATGGGCCGGATCCAGCCTGCAGCCCTTAGGTTGAGAACTCCTGCTGTAGATGGTAACTAAAAATTGCTGTCCAATTGTGGGGTTTGTTCTGCACATTTTGTACACCTTTTCTGGTAAAGCACACATTTGAGATTTAGTTAAAATGTCTTTTTTAATGCACTTCTGCCTAATTCATGCTTTTTTTTAGTAGACGCTTTTAAAGATGTGCAAAATTTGAGCTGATCCACATATTGTTCAGGAGGTGTGAGTCAGGTTGTTCTGCTTTCAAAGCACATACATTGAGCATCCCTAAATTCAAATCCCCCTATGTTATGCCTTGCTTGAACCGGATAATATAAAAGGAAAACTATCTAGCTGGATTATTCTGTCTTGCCGCTGGGTTTGGACTGAAGTCACTGGCCACCCCAGAACATTCTGAAATAGGTAATAAAAATGATAACTTTCATAGAACATTTCAGAACTTTAATGCTGCCCCTGAAATTATAGGCAATCAACTGTTTATACAGTCCAGACAAAATGACACCGAGATCTTTATTTGCACAGCTGGACTAAAGAACAGTGTGACCTCCACTAAAAACAATCCTTTTCTGTAACAGAGAGAACCTATCGTCGAAGTGAGTGAGAAATTGATAAGGCCTATGTAGGAAACTGTGCTTTTCTCCCATGGTGAACCAAATGCATTTTGCTCTTGTCTTTTTCCTTACAGAAGTAGAGGGGTCTGTCTCCATCTTATCCCTTCTACAATGGGCTCTGCTAAAGGTGTTATGTGAGCTGCAGGACTGTTTGACTTCTTAAGCAACATTAAAAACTTTGAGCAAAGTGGCTTAAATTATCTAAGCATATACTTGGAGTTCCATATTGTTTGCCCCCTTTCCATAATTTTTTTTTTTTTTTTGCCATCTAGCTCAGGAGTGCCCAAACCTTTTGGGCCGCGGGCCGGTCATATGGTTCAGGGGGCTGGTCACTATGGCCCAGGGCATGGATCCGTGCCCCAACACCAATTCATCCAGCCCATAAAGCTCTTGTCACTCCCGCAAGTGTATGGGCGCGTTTTACTTCCGCTTCCGGGAGCGATGAGAGCTTTGTGGGCTGGATGAATTGGCATTGGGGGCTGGATCGGTCCCTCGGGCCATAGTTTGGGCACCCCGATCTAGCTTGACAAAACATTTTCTAGAACTTAAACTTTGGATAGTCTGCTCACTTAACAATTCAGCCTACTAAAAGAGTTGACTGCCTGTTGATCTTGGGAGTTCGTCTTATCTGTTCCTACATTTCTATTACCATCTCAACCCCAGCCATGACAAAAAGATCAGATTGCCATTCCAATTTTGCATTCCCCCCCGATGGGATCTGGATGAGTATCTGAAAATAAACTGAGTGTATAACACTGACAAGGGACTGTGGTGGCTTAGTGGTTAAGATGCTGAACTTCGTGACTGGAAGGTCAACAGGACAGCAGTTCGAAACCTGAGTGCTGCACAATGGAGTGAGATCTCATCTCTGTCCTAGCTCTTGCCAACCTAGAAGCAAACCATTGCAAGTAGATAAATAAGTACTACTTCAGTGGGAAGGTAAACAGCATCCATTCACTCTGGTATTTAGTCATGCCTACCACATGACCATGGAAACGTCTGCAGAAACAGACAACACTGGCTCTTTGGCTATAAACAGAGATGAGCACTGTACCCTAGAGTTGGATATGACTGGCTTTCAATCAAGGGCAACCTTTACCTTCACCTATAACATTAACACATTCAATATTATACAGTCAAACCTCGCATAACGAGCGTTTCGCTTAGCGAAAAACTCACATAGTCTGACTCGCATAACGAATTTTTCGCTATGCGAGTCGGACTTTCCCCTATGGAAAAACTCGCATAATGAGCATTTCTATGGGGAAAACTCGCATAAAGAATTTTTTCGCTATGCAAGTTTTCCCCATAGAAACGCTCATTATGTGAGTTTTTCCATAGGGAAAGTCTGACTCGCATAGCAAAAAATTCGTTATGCGAGCCAGACTCGCATAGTGAATTTTCTCATAGAACGAATTGAATTCGTTATGCGAGGTATGACTGTACTTTATTTTAAAAAAGGGGTAGAAACACCTATTACTTTTAGTATGTAGCTTAATGTATCTTCCCACAAATGCACCTATGACATTACCTTTTATTCATCTTTTATATTCTGTATAATGTAAAAAGTGAAGACTGAAATAAACGTTTTTGCTCTTAAATTTAGCAACAGCAATTACACCTATATACTGCTCAATTGCACCTAGAGCACTCTCTGGGCCTTTCACGAGTCAGTTGGCATTTTGCTCCCAAACAAGCTGGGTGCTCATTTTACTGACGTCAGAAGAGGTGGAAGGCTGTCATCTTTCTGTCCATTGGGAACGAACTCAGATTGTGAGCAGAGTTTTGGCTACCATTGTGCCACAAAGGTTCCTTCTTAATATAGAAATGGTTTGATTTGTTCTTAGTAAAGGTAAAGGTCTCCCTTGATTGAAAACCAGTCGTACCCGACTCTAAGGGATGGTGTTCCTTTCCGTTTACAGCCAAAGAGCCAGCGCTGTCTGTGTCTGCAGACATTTCCATGGTCATGTGGCAGCCATGATTAGACTTCGAAGCATATGGAATACTGTTACCTTTCCCACGGAAGCAGCACGTGTTTATCTATTTGCAATTTCTTGCTTTAAAATTGCTAGGTTGGCAGGAGCTGGAACAGATGAAAGGCACTCACTCTTGTCACACAGTACTAGGATCTTAAACTGCTGACCTGTCCGACCTTTGTGTTGTCTAACTCCGCATCTAAACCACCCAAACACCATGTTTAGCTAAACAACTGCTGGGTATAGTCCCACATCCCAAAACATTTCCTTACATTTCCATTCTTCACTGTAGTTTTCAGATATCTTCAAGGCTGGGGCAGTCCCGGTGTTAAATCCCGCATGTCTCATTTCATACGTGCTGCAGGAGGTGGCTGCGAGATCATAGTGTGTGGGTCACTTCATGGCAAGCTGGAATCCAACTTAAATTCACACCAGTGCCATTTTTCCTGCTTGCCCTGGAGGGTGAAGATAGCCCATAGCCAGCCGGCCTCTAAGACCAGGCCTTTTGGTGCCCTGGGGCAGGAAAAACATATACTTGGATCGAGTTGCAGCCAACGACAAGACACATTAGTCTATGCTGACATATCAGACAAGAAACAAAACAATAATAAAACCAAAAATGTTGATTTGAGGAAGAGGACTTGTTCCACACTAAGATACAGCAGCTAGGCTTTAAGTTGCCATATTTTGGGCTTTTTAAAAAAAAAAAATGTTTTTTTATTTCTTGCATCCTTCAGTTGCACAACTGATATACCGTATTTTGCTCAGTGTGAAAGCTCAATAAGCATTCTAGGTACCGATAAAGGTCACCCTTGCTTGAAAGCCAGTTGTATCTGACTCTATGGCTCAGTGCTCATCTCTGTTTAGAGCCAAAGAGCCAGTGCTGTCTTCATCCTAAAAACCTGGCTGGCAGGGCAGGTGTGGGGCTCCAGTCATACGTATCATCTTTTTCTTTTTCTCTAAGCCAACTAGAGTCAGGTTCGCCTGATTGGGGCGGGATAGTAAATCTAAATAAATATCCAGGCATTTCTGTGGACATGTGGCAGGCATGCCTAGACAGTGGAATGCACAGGATGCCGTTTACCTTCCCACCAAAGTGGTATCTATTTATCTACTTGCAATTTCTTGCTTTTGAACTGCTAGTTTGGCAGGAGCTGGGACAGAGACGGGAGCTCACTCCGTCATGCAGCACTGGGGTGTCGAACTGTTGACCTTCCAGTTGCGAAGTTCAGCATCTTAACCACTTGAGCCACCACAGGCTCCCCCCCCCCCCTCATGAGTACCTCTCAGCTTATCTATGAACAAACCAGGTTGCACAAACCAGGACAGTCTTGGTATAAAAGGCTAAGGAAGGTGCTCCAAAATACAGTTGCTAAACGTGTTCTTTGCCTGGCGGCCAACTGAACAGAACTCTGATAGACAGAACAGGCTGTATGTTCCAGCTAAAACCAAAGGGACATTATCCTTAAATACAAAAAATCAATTTCTCCTCACTGACTCACGTGTGTATTTCCCAGAGACGAGTGCCAGAGAGAGAAAGAGAGCTCAATTTTAATTGGGAGGAAGTGTCCAGAGGAAATCAGCACTGGCAGATCAACAGAGATGTATGGTGTTATACAAATAAGAGTGTTAATCCACGGCAATCAATGGTAACTAGAACTAGGTTGCTGGTTTGGTTGTCTTCTGGCAGCCTTTTTAATGGCGAATATGTGATACATTTATGAAAGCTAAATCACCTTTGAATTTACAAATAAATAAATATTTTTCTTTTGTTTACATTCTGCTAAGGTTCAGCTGAAGGCCATGAAAATCTGAACAGAAGAGAGGGTTCTTTCATAAGGCAACTACTGAGCAATGTCAGAAAAACCAAGAAAAAAAGGCACTCGGCAGTTCTGTATGTTGTATAATACAGCTAAACATGATTATTAAAACATGCATTGAAATACCAGTTTTCTGTTATTATTATGGAAGATACATTATAAAATGCTGAAGGACTGAAATTAAAGCAGTGCATATAATATATTTTTATTTGTCTTTAAAGCTATATACAAAGTTGAATAATGGGTAAGGAATAATTCTCCCAAGTAGCCATCAGGTCTGCATTATATGAACAAAGAAAAGCTAAATGTATATACAGTAAAACTTTCCATAAAGAGCGCCTCGCTTAGAGACTAACTTGCATAAAGAGCAGAATTTTCTCTGAATGGTCGCCTCGCTTAACAACTAAAACCAACCAAAAACTCACTTAACAAATAAATCGGGGTTTGCAATCCCCCCCCACCTCATTGGTCACTTACCATGGTGTTTTTTCTTAAAGAGCAAACTCGCTTAAAGAGCAATTCTGTGGAACACATTATTCTCTTTAAGCAAGGTACCACTGTACTGTGTGTACAAAGTATAAGGTGCATGAGCAGAATGGAAGGACAAAGATTTCTTTCTTCTTCTAAGTACAGCTAACCTCCTTTTCCTGTAGGGCTAAAATTTCAGTATGAACCAGACATCTATATCAGGGGTGTCCAAACTACAGCCCATGGGTCAGATCTGGCCCCTGACACCAATTCATTCGGCCCATGCTGCCCTCGTAACTCCCAGAAGCGGAAGTAAAAGGCGTCTGTCCAGGCACATTTTACTTCCACTTCTGGAGCGACGAGGGCAGCGTGAGCTGGAGGAATTGGCATCGGGGGGGGGGGGGGCAGATCTTATCCACGGGCCGTAGTTTGGGCACCACAAGTTTAAGCAGAGAAAATGACAGCCTGAAATCTATCTCATCCTGTTGCAAAACAGATTGCAAGGCATGTTTTACTTCCGCTTCCGATGGGAGGAACCACGTGACCGGTCTGCTGAAGCACATGACCAGCCCATAGCCTGAGAAGTTTGGGCACCCCTGATCTATATTCTCAAGAGTAAGTGTCGTTCAATGTAAATGTACAGGTTTTGACACACTAGAATGGTGATGAAGGCAGAAACAGAGGCTCCAACTCACCCAAAAGCCATTTATAAGGAAACCATTTTTCTTTTATGCAAGTGAAAGGGACTAAACTTAAGACTGCCACCTGAATAATTTAGGTTTGCCAGCAGAAGAGATGAAGCAGCTGCCCTATATTTCCACTGCCAAAGACCATCTGTCCCATCAGTCATTAATAATAGCTTTCTGATGTTCTCATTGTCAATAAAGGTTGTTATTAGTCCTAGGACAATGCTTTGGTCCAGAGAACTGTGTTTCAATTCCCATTGGGATTAACGTGATGCATTTCTGGGGTGTAGGTAAGCAGAACGATCATGACCCAGAGATGAAGCAAAGCCTGGCAAAAGAGAACAGGAGTTAGCATGTGACACTGCAAACGAAGAAAACTGCACATTGCTAAGCACAAAAATATAAGGTAAAGTTGGCCCTTGCTCAAAAGCCAGTCACATCTGACTCTAAAGTTCAGTGCTCATCTCTGTTAATAGCCAAAGAGCCAGCACTGTCTGTGTCTGCAGATATTTCCCACCAAAATGTTACCTATTTATCTACATGCAATTTCTTGCTTTCTAACTGTTAGGTTGGCAGGAGCTGGGACAGACACGGAAGCTCCTGGGTCTTGAAATGCTGACCTCCCAATCTTCCAGTCATCAAGTTCAGGGTCTTAGCCACTGAGCCACCGCAGTCTCCAAAAATATAGATGTGTACAAAAGGGGCTCTGATAATGGTTACGAGCATCATAAAATCCACAGAAGCCAGACTTCATTTTTCACTTCACCTAAGAAACCTCACCTGGATATTCAATAATGTTCCAGATGGCCTTCACAACCACATTTTAGAAGGGTGGAGAACCTTTGGGCTTCAATTTGCAGAAACCTCCATTGGCAGGGGAAAAGGTAAGGAGTTATGAAGCCATAACATTTAGTGCAAGAATGGGCACCACGGGACTATATGTGGCCTGAAGGCCATTTCTGCTAGACCCAAGGACCTTTGTAAATATTATTTTTCAAGAAGCTAGGGCTATGGCTTCCCAAATGAAAAACTGGCCCTTGGCCAAACTGACCATTGACCCTTGGCTCTTCAAAGACCATATGATAGTCTAAAACAGGGGTAAGCAAACATATCTCTCCAGATGTTCTTGGACTTCAATTCCCAGAAGCCCTGATCAGCATTTCTGGTAACTGGAGTCCAAGAACACCTGGAGAACCAGGTTTGCTGACCTGTCTAGAATACCAAGATTCTCCATTCATGTTTTAGAAGTAGTTTACACTGGGGTACAACTATTGATCCAAGGTCCACCCTGTAATTTTTTGGCCAACTGTGGCTTGACTTGGTATCTTGCCACTACAGTAGAAACTTGTATAACGAAAATAATTGGTTTCCCAAGGGACTTCGTTATATGATTTTTTTCACTGTATGATGTATGCATCGTATAACGAAAACCCATATGGGAAAAATCATACAAAAAAATTTCTTATGGGAAAAATCATACAACAAAATCACTATGGGAAAAATTGTACAAAGAAAATTTTTGTTGTACGATTTCTCCCATAGAGATTTTTGTTGTACGATGCAATGTTTTTTATTCAAATTCTCTTCGTTGCATGGTTTTTCCTCCCGTTGTATGATGCATTCCTTATATGAGGTTCCACTGTATTTCAATGTTCTGTCCCCATCATACTAGATTTCTACAAGACAACTGGAGCCTATAAACATGTACAGTTCTGGATCACAACAAGCGAATGCTTCTGGTGAGACTTTAAATAAAGAGATTCTAATTTTTAAAAAAGTCCATTTTAAAATCTGAGAAGGTTAACACTTTACATCTGCAGTGAACTGGGCCAGTGCAAATGTAAAAGTGAAGTGCCGTCCCCAAAATGTTATATAAAAAGCCTTTCAAATACTAGAACGACCTTGGGCAAGTCTCCTGTGGACAGAGACAATGATTGCCAAAGAGATTATAGATTACTTTGTACAAAGGCCAATGCCCCGCTGATTTGCTCTGCTGCCACAGACGCTAACTGAGCTTGGACATTAGTCTAAAGATTTTGCCAGTGTGTGGGATTGGGTCTGTTAGTTTGAAGATTTTTTTTAAAAAGGGAAAGAAATTAACATGAGCCATTTGATATAATGTTCAGAGCAGCACTGGAGAAGGAAGGTGTAGTCCAGGCATTTGAAATCTACAGGCCCCAATGTCAAATCATCCAGCCCACGCCACCCCCACTGCTCCTGGAAATGGAAGATAAACACTCCCATGCATGCGCAGAATACCTCAGTAAATGTATTCTGCGCATGCAAGGGGGTGTTTTACTTCCACTTCTGATGGGAGGAACCATGTGGCTGGCCCAACCAGCTGTCCAGGGGGAGTGGTCAGGTATGTGACCTGAAAACGTTGATAACCCCTGGTGTAGTTGCTCAGCTGAAGGACTATTCTGCCCCCTACAGTACTTCGACTATTATGTAGCCTTGAAGAATGAAAACCATATATTCTTAGCAAAAAAAGCATATTTTTTGCAGTTGTGAGAGCAGCAGAAGACAGCTGTGGGGTAACACAGCAGCCCTTACCAACCTGTTGCCCTCCAGATGTGTGAGACTATGGTTCTCATCATCCCCAGAATCACAGGTAAAGGCTATGGCCATGAAGGCGAACCTTGGCACTCCAGATATTATTGGACTTCAATTCCCAGAAGCCCAAGCTCCCATGAATCCACACGAATAGGTTTACTGTGGTTCAAACTGCCCGTGCCGCCCTCATCGCTCCTGGAGGCAGAAGTAAAACGTGCCTGTATGGACACATTTTACTTCCGCTTCCAGGAGCGACGAGGGTGGCATGGGCCAGATGAATCACAGTAAACCCATTCATGCAGATTCATGGGGGCTTGGGCTTCTGGGAATTGAAGTCCAAGAACATCTGGAGTGCCAAGGTTCGCCATCACGTGGCTATGGCATTCCTGCAGATCAGGGTTTCTGGGAATTTAAGTTCAAGAACACCTGGAGTGCCAAGGTTCACCATCACTGAGCTATGGTCTTCTTCTTTCATGTCTAGATCAAACTTTGGACTGCTTTGCCATGGGCCATAATTACATCTACGTTGGTATATACATCTGGAGGTCTCCACTGGGGAAAATTATTACAGGGATATTCCTTTGAGTCAGAAACAGAGCTTCCTACTAGTAGAAAACAAAAGCAATTTCCAATATTCTGTGGATTTATCCTCTCCTCAACAATCCAAACAGCCTTTTGAAGAGAGTAATTAAATATTGTATTTAAAATTAGAAATGTGTCCTAGAATAGCATTGTTAATGGGTTTTGAAAATAAGAAGACAGAAAGAAATAGGAAAGATCTGATTACTGGAATGGTAACAGCTGTGAGATTGTTAATTGTTTAAAAATGGGGGAAATTGTAAATTAGATTTGGAGGATTGGTAGAAAAAATTATGGAATATGTCAGTGATGGGGAATCTTGGCACTCCAGCTGTTCTTGAACTTCAATTCCCAGAAGCCCTGATCAGCAGGAGTGCTGACTTAGGCTTCTGGGGATTGAAGTCCAAGAACACCTGGAGCCATCACGCAACTGGAAAGTGAATTAAAATTAAAGAAAGGAATAATAAAAAGAAATGAGTTTAAAGAAATTGGGGAGGTTTTTAAGCCAGGGGTCGGGTCACACTCTCTCAGACAGCTTCAGGGGCTGGATGGCCATTTCCCCCTTCTTCCTCCACCACACGGCACTTCCTGGTGTGGGGGAGGCAGTGGGGGAGGGGCACATGCTGCAGACCGCATCTGGCCCACAGGCCGCAGGTTGAGAATCCCTGATATATACATATAAAATAATAAAAATAATGATGATGATAGAAAAATATGGTGTCCCATAGGTGGTGGGTGCACCTATAAGTCATGCAATCTTGTTATAAATGTTTTTTAATTGTATAGATTATATTTGTTGTTGATGTTCAATTTTTTAATTAATATTTTTTTTTAAAAGAATCCAAGTAGCCACATTTGGGGGTGAGTGAGGTGTCATCACAGCAACCACAAACTTGGTATCACTCATGAATGAGTAGTGGGAAAACATTAACCTCCCATAATATCTAATTTCTATAAAACCCATCAAAGCAAGGATGGTACCAAGCAAAACTTCATTGCATATAATCCTGGCTTTAACTGCCTTTCATATTTTAACCATGTTACCAAAAATGACCTCACATCTCATTAGGTATAATTTTGTAAATTCTAATTCCAAATGTAATCTCTTTAGGTAAAGGGGCGCCATGGCAATTCTGTAACCAGAGCCCTGGGCTTGTGGGCTTTTCTAAGTTTTCAATCTGTTACTGCTGCATATTAAACACTCTAAATGTGCAACGGATTAAAATAGTTTTGCCTCAGTATCTGAGACGCCAGAGCAACCAAACAGTACTAGATAGAGCATGAGTGTATTTCTGATGTCCACTGCTACTGACACTGAAGGGACTCCATTTTCAAAATCCCGCTGTAGCAAAAACAATTGTAAGAAAGAAGACATCTTCTAATGCCACCATCAATGTACAGTATTAGTAACCAAAGCAAAGGGGAGCAACTTTGGCAGTCTGGAAGGCTGGCAAGTCGGCAGTTTGAGACCCTGGTAATGCATGAAAATTTGAGCACCCATCTCTGTCCCAAATCATGCCAACCTAGCAGATGGAAAGCAATAAATTGCAAGTATTGTAGATAAATAGGGACCACTTTGGTGAGAAAAGATCTTGGGGACCTGAAAGGAGCCTCATTCGGGCATCCATTGAGTGGAGTTTCCAGCAAAAATTCTTTCAAACCAGAATAATTTCTGAATGAAATTATTATTAGTTTGGGAAGGCAATTTTCTATTTTTGGCATCCTTTTCTGTCCCTAGAGGAGCAATCAAACATTTTTAAAAATGAAACTGGAAAGAATTGGAGAGGGATATTTGTTTCTGCTAAACAATAAAAAATAGTAGTCTGCGAGCTATCTTAAAGATCTACCTCAGCTCCTGGATGCTACCAAGAGCATCAATTCACTTTTTTTTTGCTTGTTAATGGCAGAAAATATAATCAAATGTAAGAGAGAGGATTAACTTGAGAAAGCCTTGATGCTTGGAAGAGTCGAGGGCAAAAGAAGAAGGAGACGGCCTAAGATGAGATGGCTAGATGGTATTGTAGAGACAATGGGCACAGAGCTGAGCGAGTTGAGGGGGATGGTGGAGGACAGGAGTGCCTGGCGGACAGTGGTCCATGGGGTCGCAGAGGGTTGGAATCGACTGTGCAACTGAACAACAAGAAGACTCCTCTGATACAAAAGCTTTTTTTAAAAAACCCACCAACCACAGGAACACACACTAATATATCTTCTGGTGCACAATCCCAACAATCAGGTTGTGCAATTTATGTAACAAGTGTGCTAAATTGTTGATATTAATTATAACTCATTCTTCTTGCATATGTCACCTTATAATTGTCAGATCAAGATTATGTATCATGTAGGCAAAGTTAAAGGTCAACCTTGCTTGAAAGCCAGTCATATCCGACTCTAGGGTGCAGTGTTCATCTCCTTTTACAACCAAAGAGCCAGCACACTGTCTGCGTTTGCAGAGTTTTTCTGTGGTCATGTGGCAGGCATGAGTAGACACCAGAGAGCACGGAACACTGTTACCTTTCCCACCAAAGTGATACTTACTTATTTACTTGTAATTTTTTGCTTTCGAACTGCTAGGTTGGCAGGATCTGGGACAGAGATGGGAACTCACTCAATCAGGTCTCGAACTGCCAGCCTTCCAGTCATCCTGTTCAACATCTTAACCACTATAATTTTGGGGGGCTGAAAGGATTTTTGCTGGAGAAACTCCATCCAGGGGATGCCCAGATGAGGGGTCTTGCCTGTCCTCAAAGTCTTTTCCCACCAAAGTGGTCCCTATTTATCTACTTGCAATCTCTTGCTTTCCATCTGCTAGGTTGGCAGGAGATGGGACAGAGATGGGTGCTCAATCGGTCATGCAGTATCCGGGTTTCGAACTGCTGACTTGTTGGCCTTCCAGCTAACAAGGCGAGCTTTTTAACCACTGAGCCACCACAGCCCCAGTCTCTGCGTATGTATCATGTAAGAAAGTCTAAACATGATGTGTTTTAAGTAGATTAAACAGACTTACCATATAAATGATTACAAAGACCCGTGCAATGGGATACCGTCGTAAAAAGATTCCAAGTCGAATGCTATGACAAAAAAAAAAAGGAATAAAAACATTGAGAGAAAAAGACTTCCTTATTTGTATCTTCCCCTGCATCAGCTATTAACTAGTTAAGTTTGTATTTCTAGCAAACACTATGCTCACTACTAGAACAATAGCTAGATACTTTGAAAATTATCTTTTCATTGGTGAGAATCCCTTTATCACTGCAGATCACTTTGTCGGTTACGTTCATCACTGTTTTTGTGTCCAATTCATTTCTGGTGGCCAAATGTGTGGGATGAGTTTCTCCATACTTAGGCTCGCCATTGGATGGCAAACATACAGTGTGCCACCAAGGCAGAATTTAGAGCAGTGGTTCCCAACGTGAGGCCCATGCCCCACAGGGCAGCTTCAATTCCCAGAAGTCTAAGCCAGTACATTGGCTGATCAGTGCTTTAGGGAATTGACTTCGGCTTCTGGGAATTGAAGTCCAAAAACCAAAGGTTGGGGAACGCTGGTTTAGAGTCTTATCAGCTAGATAAATCCTGCCATAGTTTGTGCACCACTGCCAAAGCTCATGAGATCCCAGAGTCATCTGTGGAAAGTAGGCAGGATAAAGGAAAAAGAATTCATCCAAGCCACATTCTATCCTTCATGCAGCAATCTAAATGGCCAAAATTGGCAGACTGTATGCAGTTTGTTCCCTCAGTTGATGGAAGTTTTTCATATTCAGCAGAAGCTTCCACAAAATGGCATCCTTCTGTTCCTCTGTTCCATTGCTATTCCATGTCTGGAAGCCTTTGAGTGAAGCATGGAAGAAGAGGTCATCAAAGAACAGAGAATTGACAAGGCATAGCAACGAAAAATCACTCCCTTGCAACTTTTCTGCTTATGCTGTCCCCTGCTAGATCCAGCATGTCATTCATCTGTGAAGTGGACACAGCTGGACAAAATTCTACGAAAGGTATCAAGCAAATTTAGGGTGGTGAAAACAATGATCCTTCAGATGTTTTGGACAAGTTGGCCAAAGCAGGCAGTTATGGCAGATTTATTCCAATGCATCAAGAAGGCCAAAGATTCCCAACTCCTCTCGACATATGTAGTTGAGGACCCTGACTCACTAGTCTCTGCTCTGACAGGCATGACAGTTTCAATCATTTTAGAGCAGAGGTGCCCAATCTTTTTGGGCTGTAGGCCAGTCACTATGTCCTGTGGGCCAGATCTGCCCCGATGCCAATTCATCTGGCCCATGAAGCCCTCGTTGCTCCCAGAAGTGGAACTAAAACATGCCTGTACACATTTTACTTGTGCTTCTGGGAGCAATGAGGGCTTTGTGGGCCGGATGAATGGCATCAGGGGCCAGATCCAGCCCATGGGCCATAGATTGGGCACCCCTGTTTTAGAGCGTACAGATTTTGTTGCTATGTCTTGTCCGTTCCCTGTTCTTTGACAGCCTCCTCTTCCATGCTTCACTCAAAGGCTCCCTGACATGGAACAACAATTGAACAGAAAAACAGAAGGATGCCAAAAGAACAAAATCATCCATCCTTCCTGCCATCCCTTCCATTTTCTGGAAGCTTCTGCTGAGTCCAA
The DNA here is from genome assembly GCA_030440675.1 of Furcifer pardalis. NCBI lineage: Eukaryota > Metazoa > Chordata > Lepidosauria > Squamata > Chamaeleonidae > Furcifer > Furcifer pardalis. The sequence continues at coordinate 24,544,122 of CP126894.1, forward strand.
AGAAAGTCCAGACATTTCTGTTGTCATGTGGCAGCCATGACTAGATGTCAAAGCACACAGAATGCTGTTACCTTTCCCCCTAAAGCAGTACCTGTTTATCTGCTTGCAATTTTTTTTGCTTTCGAACTGTTAGGTTGGCAGGAGCTGGGACAGACAATGGGAGCTCACTCTGTCACACAGCACTTGGTCTCAAACTGCTGACCTGTTGACCTTCCTGTCGTCAAGCTCAGTCTTAACCACTAAGCCACCATGTTTAGCTAAACAACTGCTGCCTAGAGTACCCGAAGAACATGACAAGGAGGCAGGTGAAGATACCATGTTGACAGGAGTGACAACTGTAGTTTGCTTCTTAAATGGGCCATGTTTATTATATTCATTTACCTAAAAAGCTGCCCTTCAGATGTTGAGGGCACAGCTTCAGAGCTTCTCACCACTTGCTGTGCAGGTTGGGACTTCTGGAAATTGAAGTCTCAAATATCTGGAGGGCCGAAGGTTGCCCACTTTCTGATTTATCTAAAAGCTCTTCAAAATTATCTTTGTATCACCAGCCAATTCTGTTATTGGAGAGGGGTGGGGGACAGAGCAGGATGCATCATTTCCTCACCTAAATTGGTCTATACAACTAGCAGCTTTGCGAACTCTGCCATACATTCCTGTAACATTCGTGTCGAGGTCACCAAAAAGGACAGGAACATTTCGCATGCGAGTGCCTATGTTGAAGATATTTTTAAAAACATATCAGTCACTATATATAAAGTTACCAAGAATCACTAATACTAACAATTTACATACAGTATTAATAATTCATATATGGCTCATTTTTACTGTGAGGAAAACATCACGATGGCAAACCTTTTAGAGACCGAGTGCCCAAACTGCTGTCTGCACTGCACCCTGACGCTGCATGTGAGCCTCCCGCCTTATCCCAGACAGGGGAGGGAGGAAGCACTCCCATTGGGCTGCTGGGCAGAGGGGTGGAGTGAACTCTATGCTGGGGGAAGGGAAGAAATGCTCCCACTGGGCGGCTGGGTAGAGGGGCGTAGCAAACTCTGTCCTGGGGGAGGGAGGAAATGTTCCCATTGGGCTGCTGGGCAAAGGGACGGGGCATACTCTGTGCTGGGGTGACGGTGCGCATTCCCTCAGAGAGGGTTCCCAGTGCTCCCTCTGGCACGTGTGCCAAAGGTTCTCCATCATGGTCCTAGGCAAAATCCCTCCTGTCATCTACTCAGGGTCTTCCATTTTCCAGCTTTTTTTGGAAAACCAGAGATCTATTTTTATAAGAGATGAATGGAAATGTTTCCTGAGACACTTTATCCACACTGTGCATTATTCATTTCACAGTCGCTTTTCTTCCAAAAGCAACAAGTGCCAACCCTTACCTGCAGAAAGGTTGCTCCAGCCCCCTTAATTAATTCATTACCCTCTTCTGCACCCTTCTTCGAGGTTTGTGACAAGGGTACTAAAGCAAAAAGCTAATCTACACATCCACTAACTGATCTAATGAGAGAGAACTGACATATGAAGTCTTCCATCCGAAACATAGAATCACTGAGTTGGAAGAGACCTTTTACGGGCCTTTTAGGGCATCGAGTCCAACCCCCTGCTCAGTGCAGGATCTGAACCAAAGCAGGTATGACAGACAGTTTGTCCAACAGAATGTTACAAACTTCAGGCATCTGCATTTATTTATTAGTCACACTTGTATTGCTGCCCACTCGACATGGAACTCTGCATGCATTAGCACAGATATATTTGCAAAATGCACATTCTTGGTTAACACATCGACATCCTCCAACCATCCCATTTACCTTCACTGCTTTCAGTTCCAGGCATATTAATGGTGGGACCAGTGGAAGCCGGTCCTTGGGCATTCTTCAGCTGCTGCTCCAATCGCTCAAGCTGGTAGACTAAAGAGTTCTTCTCCGTGCTGAGATTCTCCAGCATGGTTTGCTTCTGAATTAGTGTCTCAGTCAATTGATGCAGTCGATTTTCCAACTCTGACTGGCTACTGCTACTCAATGTCTTGTTTGTCAGCTGAAGAAAGAAGAGGGTGCATGAAAGAGTAGAGACAGAAGATACTTGGGCCACCACAACAGGAGGGTTTGATTTAAATCCATTTTCCTATCGCACAATTCAAACATTTCTTTGAACAAACAGCATGCTAATTGATTACTGTTAACCAGCATACCTGTTAGCAAGCAGAGAACAGGGCTGGGTGACACTTGTGGATCTGGGGACCAAATTCTTGACCCTGGAGCTGCATCAGGCCCAGAAGCAGCACAAAATAGCCATTTAAAAAAGAAAGTAAGTCCTTGGATGGGCACTCCCCTTTTTTATTTGATTGGGGTGGTTTTGGGGATACCCCCAAGGCCATTAAAATGAAAACAGCCATTTCAGGATCCTTCCAGGTACATAAAGAAACCTTTCTGAACAATAAATATATTTTTTAAATTTACTGGGTAAGCCTTGAAGGCCATAAAAATATGGGCCACATGTTGCCCACCCCAACACGTCTTCGTCAAGTGTCATATCTGATTCTAAATATTGACTATCATCATGGTGCTAAGCCATTAAGATTGTTCTGGGAGCAATATAATGCAGCAGTCTTCCATTTCCTTGCCACATTGCAACATGACAGCCATACCACTGATCGAGTTCTGTGAGTCATTTTCTGGCCCTGGGCCCTTTTGGCACACAAAGTCCTCCTCAGCCCGAGGCCAGTATTGATGAAGCTGCTGCCCTCCATCAAGATGGATTCAAGTGGGATTTAATCCACTTGGGGACCATCACCCTTCCCTGTGGATTTAGGCACCCAAGGCCGTTAGTCCTCAGGGTTATCAGGTTAACCATCGCCTGACAATCAGCATTGAGTTGTTGGCGGTATGGTCTACTCTAGTGGCTCCCAACATGGGGTACACACCCCACAGGGGGATTTCAATTCTCAGAAACCTAAGTCAGTATATTGGCTGATCAGTGCTTTGCAGAATTGACTTTGGCTTCTGGGAACTGAAGTCCTAAAACCAAAGGTTGGAAAACACTGCTGTACTCTATTACCATAACAAGATAACCTGGCCAGGCTAGACCCCAACACAGAATATTAAAACAACAAGTAGTCAAGAACACAACAAACTCAGTCCGTTTTGTCAGGGATTCCCCTAGTGATATGTGTCTCTCGATGGCAGTGTAGCATTTTAAGCTGTCGCGCAGCAAAAACTTTTAGGTGCAATGACACTCACACATATGGCTTCAGTGAAAGGTGCATTTACTGGTGCGTGAGGGGAAGACAGACATACACAGGATTATATACAAGGTAACAGTCTCTCTCTCTCTCCAAGCCCCACAGTTGGCACACAGCTTGGATTCCTCTGATGGCTCCAATCCCAAGAGCATGGACAGAGTCCTGGTAGTCTTCAGCAGTTCTTCCTTCTCAGTTGAAGAAACTCTCATCAACAGCACGACCTCCTTCAGCAGTCTCACTGTCCTTCAGCACTCTTCAGTAGTCTCTCCTTCAGTATCTCAGTCCATCTCAGTAGCTTAAACCCTCCTCAGTGTAATGACCCTCCCCAGTGGACCCTTCCCAGAGGGCCACAGTTATACTCTGGTGTTGCTGGGCGGATTCTCTAATCGGCCACAATTGTGCTGTTGCTGGGGCAGACATAGCCGGGCAATCAATCTGTGCCTCTACTATGAACACCTGTGATTGAAACACTTGCAGGACCTTAAAGCTGTACTATCCCACTGGGCAGGAATCTTTGTACAATACCCCATAAAAGAAAAATGCCCTAACACCTTTATCCTGGAAAATATGAAGCTACATGCTAATCAGTATGGCAAATGCCCAATCTCTTCTCATTTGGTGGCCAAAGTACTTGTACTTCAGGTTCAATATCTATCCTTCCAAGGGGCAGTTTGCCTGTTCAACGAGTTTTTCATAATTTCCAAAGTCCTAATTGGCCTGGGCCCTTGCCAGTGAGTTTGACAAAGTCCTCTCTACAAACATCTCTTCCTGGTCATTAAAGTGGGGAATTGAGAACTCTTTTGCACTTTTCAGGTGGTGAGGAGTAAACTATAGAGAGACAGGACTTCCTCCCCTGTAAGGTCCCAGTTGTCGAATGGCCTTCCTTTCCCTGAAGGTCTGTCCAGCATTACTGGCAGTGCATTTATTTCAACACCATGCTAAAGCCTGACCATTCATACAAGCACTTATACCTTCTCACAACAAACTTTGCATTGTTCAGCACTCAATGGAGAATTGATTACCTATGTTTTCTTATAATATTATTCACTTACTTGGTTTCTCAGTTTCTGAATTTCCTCCTCTCTGTCGGATATTCGGCTTTGCAGAGTATTTTTCGTCCGATAAAGTTCTTCTTCAGTATAGTGAAGTTCCTGGAAAATGAGATGTAGCTAGCAGTAAATATCCCATCACATGACACTGTTAACCATCATATGCATAGAGGACATCTAAGTGCAATCACATATTGGCTAAAATCCTGTTGTGCCACTCCATAAAAGGCATAACTCTTGGAGGCAAATTGTTTCAAATCAGGGAACCTCCAAAGACATTATCTGTTGTGTACCAACTTGAGGAAATTCACTTCCAAAGATACACATTTTCCATAGTAGCACCAAAAGATTCTGGCTGCTGTTACAAAATCCACACAGAACTAGAACTGTAAGGTAGATATTCTAAGACAGTGATAGCCAGGCCTGGCACTCCAGCTGTTCTTGGACTTCAATTACAAGAAGCCCAAGTCGGCACTCCTGTGGATCAGGGCTTCTGGGAACCGAAATTCAAGAACAACTAGAGTGCCAAGGTTGGCCATCACTGTTCTAAGATATCATCTGTGAAGAGTTGCAAACCACATTCCAGAGCTTTGGACACTTGCCATGTAGTGTCCCCCCCCCTTTCAAAATAAAATCACAAAGAACAGCCAGGACAAAAAAGAAAGATCCAATACTTTTTTTTGTCATTGGAGTTCTGAGCCAATGTAATGCGTTGGGATGGGTGGGGAAAAGCATAAGCTGCTTTTAACCCAACCACAAGGCCAAGAAGCAAAAGAGTTGTCCTCTTATATCCATGTGAAGGAGGGTTAAGCAAAATACACTAGTACCCTGGATAAGGTTATGACTTGGTTCCACAAGTCATGTTGTTATCCGGTTTTTAGCGTTGTCCGGAGTATACACCGAACAATGCTAAAAAACATCGGGCGCGTTGGCACACGCGTGCCAAGCGCAGTTTGGGGAGGATACGGAGATTTTCTCCGTATCCTCCCCAAGCCACGTTTGACAGGCGCGCGTTTGCACGATGTTTGGAAAGGGTATGGGGGACCATACCCTTTCCAAATATCGGGTGCGTTGGCGCGCATGCGCCAAACGCGGTTTGGGGAGGATACGGAGATTTTCTCTGTATCCTCCCCAAGCCGCGTTTGACAGGTGCGTGCTTGCACGATGTTTGGAAAGGGTATGGGGGACCATACCCTTTCCAAACATCGGGCGCATTGGCGCGCGTGTGTGAAATGCGGTTTGGGGAGGATACGGAGACTTTCTCCGTATGCTCCCCAAGCTGCGTTTGACAGGCGCGCACCTGCACGATGTCTGGAAAGGGTATGGGGCCCCATACCCTTTCCAAACATCGTGCGGGTGGGCCCTGGGGGGGTTGGATTGGGTAGATGTTCTACCCAATCCCACCCCTCCCCCCCACACGATTGTTCCGGATAACGCTAAAAATCGTGTTATTCGATACAAGATTTTTTTTTTTTTCCAAAAATCTTGTAACGTTATGCGGTTTTAGCGCTATACGGTACAATCGTTATCCGGGGTATTACTGTACACAAAAGTTACTGATGTTTTACTGGGTGCTTCCTTCCATGTTGGCTGTTGCCTATCCACCCGTTTGGCAAGAACCAGGCCTGGTTATCCGGTATATCTCTCTGGTTATTCAGATAAACCTAGAGCTACTTGAGGAGAAAAAGGGACTCTTCTTGCATGATGACACTTTCTGATGCAATATAACAACCATTGTAGTTCACCAAGTGTTAGTGGCTGGACAAGACAAGCCTACTTTTATGAAGTATGTAACACCAGAAAGATAGATTTTCAGCCACTCCCTCACAATAAGTAACAACAAGTGTAATGATAGTAGCAGCAGCAGCACTTATTGTCCTTATGCAAATGATTTTTGTGGTTTTAGCTTCAGAAGAAGTGGCTCCTGGAAAAAACAAACCTGTGAGAGATTCTTCTCATGAATTTCCATTGTCTACACATAGAGTCTCATATGTAAGAACAAGGTGAACTGTGACTCATTTGTTATTTTGGCCTATAATTCTTATCAGCAGTCTATCAACAATGGGAGAACTGCAGTTTGAAACACTTCTGCAGTATCAGAGGTCCCCAACCCTTGTTTCAAGAGAAATTTGGGTGGTATAACCAAATGTATTTCCATACCCATGAAGGCTAGAAAAGCACTGTTAGTGACCCAGGATATAATGGGCTTAGGTACCCAATGTAGTGTAGATAAAGTAGCACACCTTGGTTTGATTCCCCAAGGGTGTCAGTTCAGCCTGTCTTCATCCTTTAAACAGGGCTGGTGTCCTCAAAGCAAGAAAGAGCACGGCCACATGATCAAAACTGACACTAAGATTCACTTGGCAACGCTATTTGTTTCCATTTGTGGCCCTTGCCTCAGGCAGCACAATGCCTTGTGCTGCAACTGCAAAGGGAATAAGTGGTTGCCAGACTTCATATGTAATGGTCAGTAGCACCTGAACAACCACGAAGGCTCAAATCAATAAGGGCCAAGATTCACATGCTAACAGAAACCATTCAAAAGGTTTTGTTCATTTAATAGTAGCTTCATCTCTGAGGTAAACGTAGAGTTAAAAATTCAGTATGTACCAAGGGAACAGGTGTAACACAACACCTCAGTAAGTCTTCACAATTCATGACAAATCCAGGTCTTTTGCCTTTTAATAAGTTCAGCATGCTACTATCTAATCAATATGGAATTTCTGGAAGGACAGATAATCCTGCAAGATTGCAAATTCCAATTAGGTAAATGAAATTAAATGATTTTTTTCTCCTATAGCTTCAACTTTATCTCAAAGTAACTTATTCATGATAAAATAAAAAGCCTTGATGAGATCCTGGAAAAATAACCTGGTTCCAACGAAGGAGACAGCGGTCAAATTACAGTAGTTTAAAAATAAACAACGAGGGTTGTTTTGTGACCTTACCAGAGGTTCACGCACCACAATATGAGTAACCTGTTCCACCATTTCCCCTTTAAGTATTAATGTTGGACATCTAATAACATTTATCCTACCAGCCTACCCATAAAACAATTACAAAATATAATTTAGTAAATATTTATGGTTGAAAAACAACATCTTGATCAATTTATGAATTAGAGGACACATTTTAATTCCCAACTTGAGCTGTAAGCTGTAGCAGGCCTGGAAATGACTTAACATGCCAAAAATGAGAAGACCCTGGATGGCCATGTGTGGTTAGATTTGAGCTTTGAGGTGAACTTAGAGGAGACTCCCCACCTGCCTGGAACAAAACATGCTGCCTCCGAGAAGTCTCACAAAGTGGAAATCACAATTTCAGGTGGTTTTTTTTTGGCACTAGTAAGAGACTTGGGGGAGGGGGGGTCTGAGGCAGGCACAAAAACGGCCCTAGGGGTCACAGTATGCCCAATTTATATAAAAAGCAGGTAGTCGACCTATTAACACTCTGTAGCTCTGAGGCATATCTAATAGCTATTTGAGGAGAGTCCCATGTAATGTGTCCTCCATAAAGAGGAAGGGCAGGATCTATTTTTGGTCGTCCCAGAGTGCAGGATGCGTAATAATGCGCATTCTGCACTCTGAATATCAGGGGGAACTTCTTAACACTTCGAGTAGTATGGCAGTGGAACCAAATGCCTTGAGAGGCAGAGGGTGTTCCAAACCTGAAAGTAGTCAAGAGAGAACTGGACAACAATTTGTCAGATCTGCTTTGATTTGGATTTCTGCATTGGACTCAAGTGGCTTTAAAGGCCCCTTCCAACTCAGTTATTCTATGAGTCTAGGTCAGTGATGGTCAACCTTGGCACTCCAGCTGTTCTTGAGCTTCAATTCTCAGAAGACATGATCAGCAGGTGTGTTGACCTGAGCTTCTGGGAACTGAAGTCCAAGAACACATGGAGTCCCAAGGTTGGCCATCACTGATCTAGGTTATCAATCAGCTACAATCGCTTCTGCCATCTGGAACAAAAATTGGTAAGTTAGTTGCTAACTACTGCGAACTAGATATGGAAGAAGCTAGACTTCTATGTATAACCATGTTCACATCTATATTTCCCCCTTTGACTCATGTCTTTATTTGCCCCTAGTATCTGCCACCTTGACATGATTCACACACTTATTTTTCACCACTTCTATCCCATTTTTAAAACATGGTTGAAGTAGCAAGGAAAGAATAAAATATAAAGCAACAGCTAAAAAACAGTCAAAACAAGGAGCATCTGAAGATCGCAACCCTAAAAGATATTTCTTAAAATAAGTAAATCCCACAAAATGTAAGAGAGGGCTTGCATACTTCTGAGTAAACATCCTTAAGATTGCTCTGTGGAAGTGCAGTTGACAAAAACAAAATTGGTGTAGAATTTTATAGCAAATTTATAAAAATTGTATTGTTCCCCATCTTATTTTTTTTTTAAAATAGAAGTCTTCAAAGAGGTAAAATGCAGTAATGTTTTATAAAAACTGGATTGGAGGTGGGGGAAATCAGCAACTTAAAAGAGTTTACCTGCTTCTGTCTCTCTAGTTCAGCCTCCACTTCTTGCTTGGCTGTTTTTTGTGCTGCAATTTGATCCTGCAAATCTTGCACTTGCTCTCTTGTCGACTCTGCTTCACTCATCATCTGCGTTTCCATATCCTAGAAATAAAAAGTTATGATGATGCTTTATTCAGCAAATGGTCCTGTTTCCATGTATGAGCCTGACCACCTATTGAAAGAATTCCTGCTTCACCTCGTTCACAGGTTCTTCTACACCCGTGATGGTGAACCTTGGCACTCCAGATGTTCTTGGACTTCAATTCCCAGAAGCCCAAGCCCCCGTGAATCAAGACAAAGGGGTTTACTGCGATTCATCTGGCCCCTGCTGCCTGCATCGCTTCCAGAAGCGGAAGTAAAACACGCCCGGACTTCTGCTTCTGGTAGTAAACCCATTCATGTGGATTCACGACAGCTTGGGCTTCTGGGAATTGAAGTCCAAGAACATCTGGAGTGCCAAGTTTCACCATCACAGCTCTAAGGCAAACTGCCTCTTTAGAAATGACATCAGAGGCAACATGCAACCATCAATTGACATCTTCTGGACCAGGAAGGGGCCTGACCATATTTAACTGGCAGGAAGACAGAGAGTCAGTGGTGGTACCACAGTAAAATTAGTACCACAGTGAAGGGTAGTGTTATAGGAAGGCATTTTAATTTTATTTAATACATTTGTATATTGCGGTGGCTTAGTGGTTAAGACACTGAACTTGATGACTGGAAGGTCAACAGTTCGAAACTTGACTGCTGCACGATGGAGTGAGCGTCTATCTCTGTCTCAGCTCCTGCCAACCTAGCAGTTTGAAAGCAAGAAATTGCAAGTAAATAAATAGGTACCACTTCCGTGGGAAGGTAAACAGTGTTCCATACACTCTGGTGTCTAGTCATGCCTGCCACATGTCCACAGAACCATCTGCAGACACAGCCAATGCTGGCTCTTTGGCTATAAAGAGAGATGAGCACTGAACCCTAGGGTCGGATTTGACTGGCTTTGAAGCAAGGGTGACCTATACTTCCCTTATAATGAACATTCACCACTCTAGGAGGTTTATATAATATCAAAATGAAAATGAAAAATGTTACACAAGCTCTCCCAACTAGCAGCAACTGTACAATAAAACAAACATTCAACGCTGAAAGGTGTTCTACTTATCAAACTTCCCATACACTTCTTCAGAACCCCTGAGGGCAGAATGCATGAACTTTCCCTCTCTTTAACTTCACACAACTCTGAACTGGTCTGGGCTGAGTGCATTGCACTTGCCCAAGGGGGTAACCTTTGAATTTTATGGACAGGAATCTGAAGCCAGCATAACCTTAGGTTTCTACTCCAACTTTACTTATGTCAGTCAAACAAGAGGGAACCAAACCTGGATTGGTACCTACTTTGGGGGCATTATAGCAATAGGAGAGCTCTTTGTTCATAATTACACAGCTCAGTATAGTACCTGCAGTTCTGTTCTCAGTTGCTGGATTTGCCCTCGTAGCTTCTGCAACTCCTCCTTCTGCGTGTCTCGCTCATGTCTCAGTTCCTCCAACTCCATAAGGCTTGCTGTTTGGCTGTCCAGGCCTTCAATTCCAGAACCTTCTTTCAGACTGTTGATCAGCTTTTCTTTGGACTGAGATTTAAGCAGATACGTTAATGATGCTGGGATTAAAAAATGACCAAAATCTACCAGTGCTGGATTCAGTTAGTTAGGAAAAGACTTATAACCACCTTTAAAGGGCTTTTAAGGACTGCAGTAGCTTTGTGATGAAGACGTTGCACTTGATGACTGGAAGGTTGGCAGGTTAGCAGTTCGAAACCCGAGTACTGTGCGACAGAGTGAGCTCCCGTTGTCTCTCTCAGCTCCTGCCAACCTAGCAGTTTGAAAGCAAGAAATTGCAAGTACCAGTAGATAAATAGGTGCCGCTTTGGCGGGAAAGGTAACAATGTTCCATGTGCTCTGGCATCTAGTCATGCCTGCCACATGACCATGAAAATGTCTGCAGATAGACAGCACTGGCTCTTTGGCTGTAAACTGAGATGAGCACCACCCTCTAGAGTCAGACACAACTGGCTTTGAGCAAGGGAGAGCTTTACCTTAAAAGGGCTTTCAAGCAGTGATGGGATGATAAAAATTTTAGTACCCCACCCTGACGTCATCACAGTGTGGGTGGAGCTAACGTCATGACGTCATGGGTGGAGCCAACGTCATGACGTCATGACGTTGTAGGCGGGGCCAAAAATAAAATAAATAAAATAAAAATAAAACACACACACCCCTCAACCCACACACACAAAACCGTTAATAAAATAAATAAATAAAATAATAATTAAATAAAAATACACCCAAACACCCACCCACCCCAAACACAAACCCCACTTACAATGGGGACCGTTGGGGCTGGCCCCGAGCCTCGGCGCCCAGCGGCGGCGCGCCTAGCCCGGTGGCCCAGGGCTTCCGGCCGCAACTCTCCACGGGCTGCCCCGAGCCTCGGCAGCGCTAGGAGCCAGGAGCGCCGCCGTGGAGAGTTGCGGCCGCCAAAGTCATCGCTGCTGCAATCTCCGCCGCCGCCATTATCGTTGCCATTAGAGAGAAGTATGTGTGTGTGGTGTGTGTGTGTGGGGGGGAAAGGGGTTGAGTGGGAGAGAAAAGAGGCAAGGTTGGTAACTGTCACAAGCAGCAGATGAAGCGGCAGGGAGGAAAGTGGGTAAGCGAATCTGAAGGGGCCCCCATGGGTTCGCCCGAGGCGTTTCCAGGCCTCTCTGTTCTGTCATTTAAGCGACATGGCGCTGGAATGATTGCAACATGAATATTTGATGCCCTGGAAAGGCAAAGCCCAGACTCTCTGCCAACTGGCTTTCTTACCCAACTCCACCTCAACCGGTCAAGCCCACCCGCCCAGGGTCTCCGGGGAGGCTGGGTGGGCGTCCGTGCCGGGTTTTGAGGGGAACTTTAAAGAGGAACGGCAGATTTAATGGCTCCAATTTAGTGCGCATGTGTCAGATTGAGTTTCTGCGCATGCGCACTAAATTGGAGCCATTTTTGCTCCAATTTTTTTTTTAAATTTTCCTCCCGGTGAGGCGTCCGATCCGGACGCCTCAAAAACGGTTTTACCCCCACGGAGAGCCCTCCGGAAATCCTTAAAACGGTTCTGTGGATCCGGTCAGAACCGGTGTCATCCCATCACTGCTTTCAAGGCGAGATATTTAAGGAGATTTGCCAGTTCCACATCCCCAGTGAATTTTCATGACTCAACTCTGGTCTCCAGAGTCCAAGCCCATCAATCTATCTACATCACACTGGATATACACTTGATTTCATACAATTAATTTGGTTGGTCTCTATGAATCTAGCAACAGCAGCTTGGTCAGGGCTTAAAGGTAACAGCTATCCCATTACTTGCCCTGACTATCTGGTATTCATGAGACATGCTATATTGATATATGGACGTTTCCTTGGTACACAGTAAACAGCAATATTGCTGGGAGCATAGCTTTATAATCCCTAACCACTAACCATGATAGACAGGATAAAGGGAAACAGACTCTGACCTCATCTGGAGAGCCACAACTCCTCATTCCAAATGGGGTTTGCACTGAAATATTGACCCACAAAGGGTTCTCTGTTCAGCCGTCTGCTCCATTCCTTCCCAGTTTATTCCCACCCACAATATGTATTAGCATTTTGTGGCCACAACACTGCTTTCATTCTCTTTTCTGGGAGAGAAATTGATAAAAATTAGGGAAAGCAAGAAAGCAAACAAACGCTGTCCTCACTGAGGCATTTTTAATGCCTCAATTTTGTGTGGAAAATTCTGGGCATTGTAGTACAAAGACATCACTTTACCAAGGAAGATATGGAGAGAGCTATTATGTTTACACGGACTGCAGTGGCTTAGTGGTTAAGACACTGAACTCAACGACTGGAAGGTCGGCAGGTCAGCAGTTCGAGACTTGAGTGTTGCACAACAGAGTGAGCTCCTGTCATCTATCTCAGCTCCTGCCATCCTAACTGTTCAAAAGCAATAAATTTCAAGTAGATAAATAGGTACCACTTTGGTGGGACGGTAAACAGCATTCCGTGCCTAGTCATGCCTGCCACATGTCCATGGAAACATCTGCAGACACAGACAGTGCTGGCTCTTTGGCTATAAACAGAGATGGGACGTGGTGGCTCAGTGGTTAAGAAGCTCGCCTTGTTAGCTGAAAGGCTGGCATGTTGGCAGTTCAAGACCTGGATACTGCATGATGGATTGAATGCCCAACTCTGTCCCAGTTCTTGGGAACATGGAATTAGCCTCATTTGTGCATTCCCTGAGTGGAGTTTCTTCCACAAAAATCCTTTCAACCCAGAACAATTTCTGACATGAAATTATTAATAGTTGCACTGAACCCTAGAGTCAGATACAACAGGATTTTGAGCAAGGGTGACCTTGACCTATTGTGCTTACGTAAAACAGGGGTAAGCAAACTACGGCCCATGGCCGGCCCCTGCCCACGGCACCAAATCATCTGGCCCCCGCCACCCCCACCACTACTAGAACTGGCACTAAAATGTGCCCATGTATGCATAAACACTGCCATAAATTATTATTATTATTACAGTAATACCTCTGATAATGTATACCTCGGATAACGCTAAAATCGCATAACGTTAAGTAACCTGGGGAGGAGAATTGGATTGAATAACGTTAAGGTCCTATGGGATGGATCGGATAACAGCCGCTAAAGCCTGTGCAGTTACAATGTATCTCTATGGAGCTTTAACGTTATCCGATCCATCCCATAGGATTTTTTTTTAAAAAAAATTATTTATAAATTTTCAGAAATTACAGAAGAAAAACATAACAAAATATATAATCCAGAAATACCACAGAAAATTACATATAATAAACAACAAAGTGCCATAAACATAATTGTAATATATATTTTGATAAGAAAAAACTCTTCAGCTATATCACTAGCAAAACTATTATTTCTTTCAATTTCCTACTTTTCTACATATATATTTTTCTTTTCTTTACTTCACTCATTACAACAAAGAAAAATTAATCTTTCAATATCACCCTGTGCTATATACAATGTCAGGGAGGTTCAAACAGATTATACTTTCCAAAAATTTACTTGTTCTGGTACAGGTTGTATGCCTTTCTTTTTAACAGTCACATATTCCACAAATTGTCTCCAGATTCTCCAGAATTTATTAATTTGAACTATGCCTTTTTTAACATTTACTTCCCATGTAAGCTTGTTATTTAGAGCTAATTCCCACACTTCTTTATACCAATCTTGTATATTTAACAATGTATCATTCTTCCAATTTTTTGCCACACATTGTCTGGCCGCTGACAACATCACAGCCATCAGTTCTTTTTCATCGTTGTTCAAATTAAATTTATCCACATCTGTTAGCAAGACGGTATCTGGTCCCAATTCGAGCCGCATATCCAATATGTTTTTAATTTCTTTTTCTACTTTCCCCCAAAATTCCTTTAACACATTACAACTCCACCACATGTGTACATATGTCCCCGTTACCTGTTTACATCTCCAGCATTTATCACTTATTTGATCATTCATCTGATGCAGCTTGACTGGGGTCAGATACCATCGCCAAAGCATCTTATAATTATGCTCTTTTACTCTTACAGACATAGTTCGCATTATTCTTCGTTTCCATTTTTTATTCCAATTTTCTTCCGATACTGTCATATTCAACTCTTGTTCCCAAACATTTTTCAAAATATCCTGAATTTTCTCCTCTTTATTAATAATCTTATAGATCTTGCTCACTATTCCTTTAATTCCCATCCCTCCTTTCCTCAATTTTAACAAAAGCTCCTCAAAATCTGTCAGTTTTCTTTCTAAGCCATTATAATGTAAAAATCTTTTATTCCAATTTATCTGAAGAATCTTAAACCAATTCAATTTCATTTGTACAAAGAGTTCCTGCCTTTTTTCCGGATCTTTACAAATCCTAATCCAATCTTTCAACCTTGATACCCCCTTGTCTACTAATATTACTTTAGTATTATCATCTATTTTAACTGGAAATAGTGTTATCCGATGCATGTTAAAATCCTATGGGATGTTTTTTTCCAGTTAAAATATCCCATAGGATTTTAACATGCATCGGATAACACTAAAAATCAGATAACACCAAGACTTGTCGAACCAAGTCTTAGCGTTATTCGAGGTATTATTATTATTATTATTATTATTATTATTATTATTATTATTATTATTATTATTATTATTATTATTATTATTATTATTATTATTATTATTATTATTATTAACTCGCAGCTGTCGTAAACACGTTTACAACAGCAGCGGACACATTTTATGGCAGGAGGAACCATGTGACTGGCCCATGGAGCGAAAAGTTTGGGAACCCCTGACATAAAATAAGATGACATTGCTATTTAGTCAACATAATTCTACTGTCTCATGAGGCCTGGATTAGTTTGTGTAGATTTTCTTGGAACATCTTTACCTGAAGGATGCGTGTAGCTTTTTGTTTGTAGTCAACCATCTCTTGCTTGGTCAACTCCAAATTGGCTTTGGCTAGTTTAGCTTGTTGCTGAAGCTCATCTGCCCTCCGCTTCTCCTCCACAAACTTCCGCTCAGCTGCAGTAACTGCTTCGGCCAAATTCTGCCGCTCAGCTTCCATTTTACTGAGGCGAACTGCAAACTCACTCTGCACAGAGGAAAACTGCTTTTATTACAAACATAAGACAGCACCAAAAAGGTGAAAAAAGAAAACGGTCAGAGAAACACTGACACGTATACAGTATATGAGCAAGAAAAGTTATATCAATACTAAAAAAAACCTGACCAGAACTTTTAAAAAAGACATCACATTGACCAGTTCAAATTAACCTTTATGCTGTTACATTATCATGTCTGATTTTGTCTTCCAGTAGGGAATTGTGCTAACATTTGGAAAATATACTTGGGAAGCAGAAGCAGAAGTGCTCACATTTCACATATATACAGGGTTCTACATTTATTTATTTATTCCATTTTTATACCACCCATTTGGGATGTTTCCCACTCTGGGCAGTGTACAACAGTTAAAGCAAGAAACAACAGTGCCATTTCAACACAACAATAATAATTATAACAATTTGTCTTTTATATTTTTATTTTAGTAACTTTGAAATTAACAAAGTTTTCATTTTTTGAAATTATCAAGTATATTGTTGTTAGATTTTTACAAAATAACGTACATGTAAACCTTGACACGTGTAGTGCAACTATTCTATAATGACTTCTCCCTATACACGCAACTTCAGATTTGCACAGTAATCGCAGGAATTTTGCCCCAGCATCAAACCATCAACTGCATGGAGGGCCTATGTGCATACAGATGGACAAATAAGCCAAGCTTCTCTCTGTATGCACTGACTATACACATGCAGAGGAAGGAAGGCTCTATAGCACCCAATTGCTTGAATACATCAATCTCATTCACAAGAGCTTCTAATTCCCTGCTAGAAATCAGAAATAATTTGTGAAAACTTAACTTGTTCCTCCAAGTTTGAATAGTTTTAAGTAACAACTTACAATTCTTGTTGCTTTATTTCACCCCTGGGCATTTAAAATCACTTCTTAGTATCTGACATTTGATGAATGAGTTCCATTTACAATTTTTCTTACCACTTTCACTTTTAACAATTAATTCTCTTAAATAATTCAAGGCCAGTACGAGAGTGAGAATATTACCATTCTTAAGATTCTGTGCCTAGCCTGGAGGCTGTCAGGGTCTGGATGGGGGACAACGGGCTACAACTGAATCCCACCAAGACTGAGTGGCTGTGGGTTGGGGGCCCTGCGTTATCTCGAGAGCCACCATCTTTGGTACTGGATGAGGTGGTTTTGCCCCAAACAGACCTGGTGCGTAACTTGGGGGTCCTTCTGGACTCGTGACTACTGCTCGAAGAGCAGGTGGCAGTCGTGGCTAGGAGGGCTTTTGCACAACTTCGTGTGACTCGCCAGTTACGCCCGCTCCTAGATCAGGACTCCTTGCTCATTATAACACACGCTCTGGTCACCTCCAGACTTGATTACCGTAATGCGCTCTATATGGTGCTACCCTTGACGACCATTCGGAGGCTTCAACTGGTCCAGAATGCGGGTGATATTGGGGTGTGGGCGGTATGTACATGCCTCACTGCTGCTCCGGGAGCTGCACTGGTTGCCAGTATGTCTCTGGGTGCAATTCAAGGTGCTGGTTATTACCTTTAAAGCCCTACATGGTAGTGGACCAGGATACTTAAGAGACCACCTCACCCAAAGGACCTCTGTCATCCCACCAGAGCGGACCAGAGAGGCTCTCTAGTTGTTCCATCAGCCAGAGAGGTGCATCTCTCTGGCACTAGAAGGAGGGCCTTCTCTGTGTCTGCTCCTGCCCTATGGAACCTCCTGCCAATGGAGCTACGTCTCCAGACGGAGCTGCTGCCCTTTCGGAAAAATCTAAAAACATGGCTGGCGGGGCAGGTATGGGGTGCAGGAAGTATAATAACCCCAGCTCACTGGATGATCTGAGCCCCTCTCTCCCTCTACTTTTTTAATTAGTAAGATGTAGCATTTGGTGTGCTTTTATTCTTCTTTAGATTTAATTTTTAAATTTTAATTTTAACAGTTTTGAGGTTTTTAGGTAATGTTTGTGTTTTATTGTCATTTTTTTGTTTTTTATTACTTGTAAACCGCCCTGAGTCACTTTGGTGAGAAGGGCGGTGGAGAAATATGAATGAATGAATAAATAAATAACCTTCAAGTGTAGCAAAAACACCAACATTTTTCTTCCTCAAATTTGACCCCACCTTAAAGTAGAAAGACTGGGGTAGCAAAAAAATGGACTACTGGACTGTGAACTCAATTTAGTTCTAGTATTAAAAAGAAGCTCAACAGGCTTACAGACACGCAGCATTTTAATTGAAAGCACTTGCTTTTTGCACCCAGCTTTAGTAACAAGGCTGTGGAATTCTACTGAAAAAGGAAGTAGACCCTATATCGTCCAGGATGATGGACTTTGAGGAAGATGATTGTGATTTGGAGGAGTTAGTGACATTTCTATTTCCCTCCTCCAAGATCTGAAATGATTAAAATTATACTAACATAAAGAAGTAGAATTTGCTTCCTATCCAATTAATGCATTTAGAAGGGCTTGTTGGGATGTTTCACAATTAAGCTTACCAATTAGTAAGATTTAGTAGGGCAGTAAGAATAGATTATGAAGTTTTGGCAGAGAAGACAGAGGAGATAGGATGGTTATGAGCACATCCATGTCCTTGACTGATAAAACACCTTGAAAGTCTGATGAGCGGAAAGTCCCTGACTAAATAAGGAAGGGATAAGGCAGGTCACAGTGAGCCTTTCCTGTGCTCTTATTTGATAGTAACCAGTAACGAGTCCCACCTCATAGGACAAAGCACCAATTAGCTGAGGCCAGATGGCCATTGTTGGGTTTGGACATCCTCCATGTGAAAATAGAGCCAAAGAAGATAATACAGCCCTTAAGTTGCTGGGTATAAGAAAAGGGGAACCTAGCTCCCTGACTTTGGAGCTCTCTGAACATCTGAAGTGCCAGGAAGCATCCCTGCTACCTAACCAGGCTCCCAGATGCCTAGAGAAGTAACAGAAGGAATCCATGCTAGGTATTTATAGCCTGTTTATGTTCTTGGTCTAATTTCTTGCTGTCTCTGTTATATTTTGCTTCGAGAACTATCCAATAAAGCTTTGTCTCTTCATCCACTGAGTGCTTATCGTCTCTGAGATCCTAAAAGAATCTGAGCCCATCAGGCCTGCCCAACCTCTGTGGCAAGACAGATCCATCACCCCAAAAGGATGTCTACCCCAGCTATAGAGTGCAGTGCCTCCATTACTTGAAAGGAAATTCTGAAGTTGGTGATTCTGACCTGCATTTGTTTGTAACCTTCTTGCTCCCTTCTAAGGGCAGACTCTGCATCGTGCAGCCTTTCCTGGAGAGTCTGGAGAGCTTGATTGTGCATCGTGTTCCCTTCACTGTTATCCTGAATTATTCTGGACAAGCAAAAAAAAAAAAAAGCAAAGATCTGTTTTCAAAACACAATCCATCCAATGGTGTGGCAATCATCTATACACAACAACATTTTAGTCCCTGAACTCTGCCCATCATCCATCTCTCCTCATTCCCTTGTTTGTTTGTTTGTTTGTTGGCGGATGAGAGGGTGAGTGTGAAATTTATGTTCTTCTAGGAGGGTTCCACTTTGGGGGCAAAAATATGAGGGGAGGGGAGCTTGGTCCCTAGAAAAAGACACATGAATTAATCTTAGAACTGCAAAGCTGGAAATGAACCTTTAGAACAGTAATGGCTAACCTTGGCACTCCAGGTTTTCTTGAACTTCAATTCCCAGAAGTCCTGATCAGCAAGAGTGCTGACTTGGGCTTCTGGGAATTGAAGTCCAAGAACACCTAGAGTGCCAAGATTCGCCATCACTGGTATAAAATTGTCCAGTCTCTGTCAAGGAGGCATAAAATGAGGAGTCAAAATCCCAACCTCTGGCACTGTGATCAGAGACCTAAACCTCTGAGCTACCCAGCAGTTTCACACTTCTATTTGTCCATAAATCTGTCTGTGTTTGTCTACAGATGTTTCCATAGTCATGTGGTTGGCATGACTAGACACCAGAAATGCACAGAATGCTGTTACCTTTCCCACCAAAGCAGAACCTATTTATCTACTTGTAATTTTTTGGTTTTGAACTACTAGATAGGCATGAGCCAGGACAGACGACAGGAGCTCACTCTGTCATGCAGCACTCGGGTTTTGAACTGCCGACCTTCTGGTCATCAACCTCAGCATCTTAACCATTAAGCCACCACAGTCCTCTCTGTTTGTGTGGTCTTGGGCTAATCTAACTTACTCAGTAATTAGAAATGTAAAGAGCTGAAGCAAAGCTAGTGTCAGGAAATGAACCTATTTCCTAAGGCTTGAAATTGCCAATTTTCAAATAGGCCTCAGAAAAATCCATTTCTCTCTCTCTGAGCCTCAAGGCTGTGTAACAGCATGTTTTTCAACCATGTTTTTAGTGTCAGTGTACCCGTCTTATCTCTTTAGCAGAGCCATGTTATGGCTAGCCCCAGTGCATTCTGTGTGCACGTGTATAAACAATGTACTGTTGTTTTGAGAAAGTTTTCACTGTTAGCTGATTGGCTGAAGCAGTCCCACCTGACTGCAAATTCTCCATTTTGGAGAGAAGAAAGAGTTCGTCTCTGTTTCTTCATGGATTAAGACCTGTTTTTGATTGGAGAGCTTTTGTTTCTGCATCTCTATGGGCTAGCATTCTTTAGCCTAGGAGCTATGCATTTTTGCTCCTTAAAAATGGTTACCTAGATTTGCCTGTGGACTTTATTGGACTGACTTGTGCTACTGACTTTTATGCTTTATGAACCTGATCAATAAATCTTCATCATTTTTCTGAACATCGTGTCTTCATTGGACTAAAAAGGGTAAGAGCTGCCTTTCACACACACAAATCTTTGAACACGCTACCCAATTAAAACCCCTTAGGAGCTGATAAGCAACTGAGAGTTGAATCTCTGTTCTAATTAGCCGTCCAGCCCGCCTCGGTTGTTTTGTTTTGGTTTCCAGGGGTTTACCAGAAGTGAGGGGGCCGGCTGGATCGTGACATGGTGGCAGCGGTGGGATAAACGAACCCTGAAGAAGTTTTTTTTTGTGTGTGTGCATGCCAATCTCTGCCCGGCAAGAAGAAGCCTGCGTGTGTGCGTCTGCAGCAGAAGCTGAGAAAGTGCCTCCTTGGACTGCTTGTGTTTTCCTGAGATAAAGTGCTGAAAGGAAAGCAACTGATTGCTGTTTTGAGTTTTGAGTCGGATTCTCAAACTCCCAGGGCCGTGGGCCGAGGGCCGTTTCCACAGAGGGACTGAGACGTCTTCCAAGCCTACAAGATGGAAGGTAAGCCAGTGGCTGATGAATGTACCCCCCTCACCACAGTTAGCACCCCAAGACAGACTCCATTCCAGATGGGATCTTGGAGAAGGTGCCCAGATGATGTTTAGCCAAAAGGAAGGGCCCAGGGTGGGTGAAGCTTGTCCAGATGACTTCTGAGACTTCCCCAGACGCCCAGCAAGCCCCAAGCCCTAAATAAGACTCTTTTGTGTTGAATTGGAGTCAAAACTCCACAGAGTGCCTATTTTCACTCAGAAGCGGTTCCTTGAAGTTATTTTCCCCCAAAGCCAAGAAGGAGTGGAACCCTTCAGATAAGATTATCCTGCATTGAAGTTCCTAGTTGCTGATTACATGTGCTGTTTTGGTTTTTGAAGACCTGGAGAAGTTGCAAATTGCCTCATATTGTTTGAAATACAGTAATACTCCGTATAACGCGAGTACCGTATATCGTTAAATCCGCATAACGTTACAAGATTTTCGGAAACATCTTGTATCGAGTAACGCGATTTTAACGTTACACGAAACAGTCGTTCTTAGCAGCAGGGTGGGTGGAAAGCTGAACGGGGTTCTCCGTTCAGCTTCCCAGCCACCCTGCAGCTACGGAGGCAGGGGTGGGGTGGCTGGAAAGCTGACGGGGGGCTCCCCCATCGGCTTACCCAGCCACCCCACAGCTGCGGAGGCAGGGCGGGTGGCTAGGGAAGCCGACAGGGAGTCCCCGTCAGCTTCCCCAGCCACCCTGCAGCTGTAGATCGGGTCCTCTGATCTCTCTGGAGGTGTTTCTGGGCTTCCCCGACGTCCTGAGCCAGTGCAGCAAGCCAGAATTTCAGATTTCGAATCCCGATGTTCTGGCTTCCTGCACTGGCTCAGGACGTCGGGGAAGCCCAGAAACACCTTGGATCGGGTCCCCACACCTCCCTGGACCCGGCGGGGGGGTCAGAGCCCCCAAAATTGGTAAAAAAAAAAGTCCGTTTTTTTTTTACCAATTTTGGGGTTTCTGACCCCCCCGCCGGGTCCAGGGAGGTGGGCAGACCTGATCCAAGGTGTTTCTGGGCTTCCCCGACGTCCTGAGCCAGTGCAGGAAGCCAGAATGTCAGATTTCGAATCCCGATGTTCTGGCTTCCTGCACCGGCTCAGGACGTCGGGGAAGCCCAGAAACACCTTGGATCGGGTCCCCACACCTCCCAGGACCCAGCGGGGGGGTCAGAAACCCCAAAATTGGTAAAAAAAAGGATGTTTTTTTTACCAATTTTGGGGGCTCTGACCCCCCCGCCGGGTCCAGGGAGGTGTGGGGACCCGATCCAAGGTGTTTCTGGGCTTCCCCGACGTCCTGAGCCAGTGCAGGAAGCCAGAATGTCAGGATTCGAATCCCGACGTTCTCGCTTCCTGCAGCATAAAAGAGGGTGGGGGAAGTTCAAAATTAGCGCACATCAGCTCTAGGGAGGTCGGGAGACCCGATGCGCGCTAATTTTGAACTTCCCCCACCCTCTTTTATGCTGCAGGAAGCCAGAATGTCGGGATTCGAATCCTGACATTCTGGGTCGCTGCACTGGCTCAGGACATCGGGGAAGCCCAGAAAAAGCTTGGATCGTGTCTGCCCACCTCCCTGGACCCGGCGGGGGGGTCAGAGACCCCAAAATTGGTAAAAAAAACGTCCGTTTTTTTTACCAATTTTGGGGGCTCTGACCCCCCCGCCGGGTCCAGGGAGGTGTGGGGACCCGATCCAAGGTGTTTCTGGGCTTCCCCGACGTCCTGAGCCAGTGCAGGAAGCCAGAACATCGGGATTCGAAATCTGACATTCTGGCTTCCTGCACTGGCTCAGGACGTCGGGGAAGCGCAGAAACACCTTGGATCGGGTCCCCACACCTCCCTGGACCCAGCGGGGGGGTCAGAAACCCCAAAATTGGTAAAAAAAAAACGGACTTTTTTTTACCAATTTTGGGGGCTCTGACCCCCCCGCCGGGTCCAAGGAGGTGTGGGGACCCGATCCAAGGTGTTTCTGGGCTTCCCCGACGTCCTGAGCCGGTGCAGGAAGCCAGAACATCGGGATTCGAAATCTGACATTCTGGCTTCCTGCACTGGCTCAGGACATCGGGGAAGCGCAGAAACACCTTGGATCGGGTCCCCACACCTCCCTGGACCCAGCGGGGGGGTCAGAAACCCCAAAATTGGTAAAAAAAAAACGGACTTTTTTTTACCAATTTTGGGGGCTCTGACCCCCCCGCCGGGTCCAGGGAGGTGGGGAAACCCGCTCCAAGCTGTTTCCAAAGTTCTCCCACCTCCCTGGAGGCAGCACCAAGGCAAAATGTCAGGATTCAAATCCCGATGTTCTCGCTTCCTGCAGCCTCCAGGGAAACAGGGCTTTTTTTAACATTGTGTGTTCAATGTATCGCCCAACGTTAAAACCCGAATAACGACGGGACTTGTGGAACCAAGTCATAACGTTATTCGGGGTACTAGTGTACCAGCTTAAAGGTGGAAGAGCTCCAACGGACTCCTCCACGTGTCCAAGGAAGAGAAGTTTTGCTAAAGTGTGTGGGCCAGATCCACCACTCTGAAAAGTGTTATCTACAGGCTGTTACACTACGCTGTTTTGGTCAGCTAGTGGGAAGTGGGAAATAATTGCCGGATGCAGTGTTTCCCTGAGTTTTACTACCCTTCGAGAAAGCCAAGAGCTGAAGAGGGGGGAGTACGTAAAGATGGCTGTGGGAGAGCCCAACTAGCGGTTTCAGCAATAGCAGATGCGAGGTCCAGATCCAGAATCCCGACGTACTGAGGAGAGTGAATGGTATCCTGCGCGTTCTTGAGTTGAGAAGCTAGTCAAGCCATCAATTCTGTTGCCTGTTTAGTTCCCAAACCTCACAGGGATGAGGATGCGGGGTTGTTTGATTGATTCCTTTGGACTGTGTTCTGATAAATACCTTAAAGGTTGTTTCTTGAGTTTGTTTTACTAGGAGATGCACATGTTCCTGTCGTCTGAAAGAAGAGCTGATAACGGAACTCTGAGTGGACTTTATTCAACTGGCTGTTTAACTGTTTGCAGGTGCAACAACAAAGAAGACGAAGAAGGGGGAAAATGTCATTATTTCTTGCTAATCATCTGTTTATTTTTCCAGAGGCTCGTACAAGCGGCCTCTGTGACATGTGTGGTGTAACTGACCTGTTTTCTGATTTAAAGGTTGTTCTGTTTGGGCAAAATGTGTTTTGGAAAGGGAAAACCTTTGGTACCTAAAAATCCCCAAGTCTTTTGTTCCAGCAAGGTTTTATACCTGAGTTTGCTTGCAATGCAGAATGTAACTTATGTAACGTGTACCTCCAGTAACTAAAACTGGAAGAAGCTTTAACGCTTGATATCCTACATATATAAGGGATAGCTTGTTTGCTCAATTGCTTTGCTCACATTAGTAAATAATGCCTTTTGGTAAAGTCAAACCCCCGGTTTGCCTTTCCAGAAAGGAGGGCGTGTCAGGAAATGAACCTATTTCCTAAGGCTTGAAATTGCCAATTTTCAAATAGGCCTCAGAAAAATCCATTTTTCTCTCTCTGAGCCTCAAGGCTGTGTAACAGCATGTTTTTCAACCATGTTTTTAGTGTCAGTGTACCCGTCTTATCTCTTTAGCAGAGCCATGTTATGGCTAGCCCCAGTGCATTCTGTGTGCACGTGTATAAACAATGTACTGTTGTTTTGAGAAAGTTTTCACTGTTAGCTGATTGGCTGAAGCAGTCCCACCTGACTGCAAATTCTCCATTTTGGAGAGAAGAAAGAGTTCGTCTCTGTTTCTTCATGGATTAAGACCTGTTTTTGATTGGAGAGCTTTTGTTTCTGCATCTCTATGGGCTAGCATTCTTTAGCCTAGGAGCTATGCATTTTTGCTCCTTAAAAATGGTTACCTAGATTTGCCTGTGGACTTTATTGGACTGACCTGTGCTACTGACTTTTATGCTTTATGAACCTGATCAATAAATCTTCATCATTTTTCTGAACATCGTGTCTTCATTGGACTAAAAAGGGTAAGAGCTGCCTTTCACACACACAAATCTTTGAACACGCTACCCAATTAAAACCCCTTAGGAGCTGATAAGCAGCTGAGAGTTGAATCTCTGTTCTAATTAGCCGTCCAGCCCGCCTCGGTTGTTTTGTTTTGGTTTCCAGGGGTTTACCAGAAGTGAGGGGGCCGGCTGGATCGTGACAGCTAGTTAATATAAACTGTGAACCTCTGCGTGTTTTGTTTCTTGGAAAACAGTTCTTTTACATTACAGTTCAAGCTGCTGGTTCAAATTCAAGGCATTGAAACAGCTGCCTGCAAGGATGTTCAGAGAAGCTGCAGTTGAGAAAAACCTAAAATTGCACCAAGTTATGCAGTCCCTTGGACAAAGAAAAGTCTGGATTATAGCATCCCAGCCAAGGGGCTTTCAGAAAACACATATTCTCCACCCACAGGGAAATGTTCCAGGTTCAGATGAAAAAAAATAGGGCCAACTGAAATGATATTTTACACCTAAGGAAAGGTGTGGCCTAGGATGGTTCTCCCATCAAGAACCCAACTGAATATGAGCTTCAAAACTATCAAATTTTAGATTAGGCAGCTGTTGTTCACCATCTTTCAAAATCTTATCAATTATTCAAACTATAAGGGGCCAGCTACAGAAGCAACAGATCCTATGTATCATTTAAATCAAACCTTCCAGGGCCAGCGGTGTGGGTTTCAGACACCCGGAGCGTACGCCAAATTTGCCGTCCCGAGCAGAGCCCAAGACGCCGGTGCCCATCCCCGCAGCATCCTCTAGGGCTTCTGGGAATTGAAGTCCAAGAATACCCATACACCCAAGTAACATTCTGCCACCCCCAAAAAGTGCCCGCCCCATGCTAAACCACTGTCCAGAGCAATGAACAGTTCTTTCTTAGACTACAAGTCCCAGAATCCCAAGAATTGCTACTGGAGCTAGCTGGCCACAGAAAATGGAACCCTAATATTTGACTGGGGTAAAGGTCACCCTTGCTCAAATGCCAGTCATATCTGACTCTAGGGTTCAGTGCTCATCTGTTTATAGACAAAGAGTCAGCAATGTCTATGTCTGCAGACGTTTCCGTTGACATATGGCAGGCATGACTAGACACCAAAGTGCACGGAATGCTGTTACTTTTCCCAACAAAGTGGTACCTATTTATCTACTTGCAATTTCTTGCTTTCGACTGCTAGGTAGGCAGGAGATGGGACAGAGACAGGAGCTCACTTCCTTGTACAGTCCTTGGGTCTCAAACTGCTGACCTCCCGACCTTCCAGTCATCAAGTTCAGCATCTTAAACATTAAGTCACGACAGTATTCGATTATAGGGGCGCAAAAATTATCTTGAAACAAAAGGAGATAAACTAGGTGAAACAAGTCTAAAAAGCTTGATCTTGCCAATCACAAACTGGCAGGACTGATTTCAGATACCGTGATTTTTCATTCTGCAGCGCTTCAAATGCCTTGTTGTGTGAATTCAGAAGGTGATCAGCTTCCTGTAGCCGCACTTTCAGGACAGCCAACTGGGAATCTTTGGCAGCGGCAGCTTCTGTCAGGTCGTCAATTTGAGCTTGAAGCTCCCGAACAAGTCTGTCATTGTTTGAATGGTCAACGTTCCACTTCTCAACCCTTGCTCGGGCATTATTTAATTCTGCAACGTTAGGAGAACAGATGTTAGCAAGATTGCTGTCATTATTGGTGGTAAATTTGTCTACAGACTGTGTTTCCTATGTGGACAACATGATTCTGATAGCACCGAGTAGGGCGGTATAAAAATTGAAAATAATAATAATAATAATAATAATAATAATAATAATAATAATAATAATAATAATAATAATAATAATAATAATAATAATAATAATAATAATAATAATAATAATAATAATAATAATAATAATAAATCATATAACGAAAGGCATCATGGAACCAACTTTTTTTGTTATGCAGGGTTCTACTGTATTCTACTATATATTACAACACTCTCTTTCATCCCACTCTCAACATATATGATTGCTGAGAATGGGATAAAAGAGAGTGGAGCTGCTCTGACACAAGCTTCCAGTGTAAATTTCTGGTACTGTTCAGTGGCTAACAAACCACTGTTCTATGCCAGCAAATTAAACACTTCCCCTGATTGCCTGGGGATAGTCAGGGGAAGTACAGTATGATTTCCCCCTCAATACACACATCCCTTGAATGTCCCCAGACAACCAGGGGAAGTGTTTGCTGGCAGTGTGCAATGGCTGATGAGCCACTGAACAACAGCAACATCAAGAGTTGCTGGAAGAGCAAAATGTCATTTGGACATGAGTTTTGTGCCAAAAGGCATTGTGCTCCTTCCCATTACCCCTTCATCCCAAAAATTAGTCAGAGTATGCAAATCCAGTTACATCATTGTAAGAACAAACATTCCCCTCCTCTGCAGGTGAGGAAAAGGGGGGAAAGAAATAAAACGGGGTGACACAGAAAGAATACATCAAAAAGAAAGAAGGAAATTGAGTGATCTCACCTGTTTGGTTTTCTTTGGCTCGCTGAATTAATGAGGCCATTTCTTGATTTAAAGATTGCACTTCATTCCGCAGAAGCTGATTCTCCAGGCGAAGATTGGACAACTCATGTAATGAGCTATCATTAGGTGCAATGGTGGGATTCAGTTCTGTGCTTTCCAATGTCTCTTTTTTGACATCCACATCAGCCTCCAGGCCAGAAATGGAACTATCAGGTGTCCCTGTGCAAAGAGATTTGCAATTGGTCAAGGATATTTCTTTGCTCACTTACCATCTATGACAAATAGCGAAATCTTAGACCAGAGATTCTCAGCCTGTGGCCCATGGGTCAGATGCGGCCCACGGGCCAGATGTGGCCCACAGCACCATTTCATGTGGCCCCCCACTGCCTCCACCACACAAGCAAGTACCATGTGGTGGAGGAAGGGCAAAATGGCCATCCAGCCCCCAAAGCTGTCTGAGGAACCATGACCTGACCCCCCGGCTTTAAAAGGTTGAGAACTCCTGTCTTAGACCTACTAAAAAAAATTATTTCCACCAAGTTCAATAGGACTTGCTCTTAGATAAGCAAATCTAGGATCACAGCCCAACTGAGAATTTACTGCTGTAATAACCAGGGACATTAGACAGCAATTTTAAAGTTGTCTGAACAGCTACATCCTCTTCGTTCTATAGTTCCACTGAATCTAAAAATCCACCATGAACAACTCTCACAATGTTCATGTTTTTAAAAAGCAGACCCAGTAGTAAACCTTGGTAGCTGTGACACATAACACCAAATGTGCCTCATTAGAAACTGACTGAACCTACTTATAAATGAACCATGAGTTGAAAAAAATGCACTAAGTTAGGGCAATAGCATGTTGCACAAATATTTATTTACCGTATTTGCTGGTATATTGGATACATCAGAAAATAAGATGCATCGTGTTTTTTAGACAGCTTTTTTTTTTTTGGGGGGGGTGGTAATTTTCTATATTTTTTCATGAATTTCCTCCTCTCTCCATATACATGTTTTTGAAGCCATCCCTTGCCCAGCTCCAGCCACCGCCGACTGCCACAAGGGCAGGATTGGCAGGGGAAGAGGGGTCTTTTTGAAGCTGTTCTTTGCCTGTCTTCAACAGCTGCTGATTGCCGGGGGGAGGACAGCTTTAAAAATACCCCCCTCGTGGCGATCTGCAGCAGCTGGGGCCGGGTTCTTTTAAACCTGAGAGAAGTAGGCTGATTGAATTTTCAACATGATAATTTTGATTAGTGGCACACAAGATGCACTCCCTTTTTTACGTGTATTTTAAGGGGGTAAAGATGCATCTTATACACTTGCAAATATGGTATTTAGGGTCACAGACACTCCACATTCTTAGAAATACTCCTCAGTATTAGCTGAAAAGAAAATATTTTGGCCCTTTGACAGGAAATCAAAAGTAGATTAAACAGTGACACCCAAATAGCACTCGCTACACAACTAGCCCAAAGGCTCCATTCAAGGAGCTCTGTACAGTGGTACCTCGCTTAAGGAGCATAGTGGGTTCCAAGGGATTGCTCTTTAAGCGAAACACCATTGTAAGTGACTAATAGTGACTTCGAGGGGGGGGGATTGTGAAACCCAATTTATTTGTTAAGCAAGTTTTTGGTTGGTTTTATTTGTTAAGTGAGGCGACCATTCAGAGAAAATTCTGCTCTTTATGCGAGGTTTTACTGTACATTGAGTTGCAGTGTGTACAGGTGGGAGTCAGCTTCCCGATCATTTATTCCTTTATTTAAAATAGTAAAGGTAAAGGTCTCCCTTACTCAAAAGCCAGTCATATCCAACTCTAGGGTTCAGTGCTCATCTCCGTTTCAAAGCCGAAGAGCCAGGGCTGTCCGCTTCTGCAGACATTTCCGTGGTCATGTGGCAGGCATGACTAGACACCAGAGCACACGGAATGTTGTTTACCTTCCCACCAAAGTGGTCCCTATTTATCTCCTTGCAATGTCTTGCTTTCAAACTGCTAGGTTGGCAGGAGCTGGGACAAAGACGGGAGCTCATTCCATCCTGCAGTACTCGGGAATCAAACTGCTGGCCTCCCGCCTTCCAGTCAGCGTCTTAGCCACTTGAGCCACTGCAGTCCCTTTATATTTAAAATTTATTAAAATTATTTTTAAAAATTTAAAATTTTAAATAAAATTATTACAATGTATTAAAATATTTAAAATATATGCCACCTAATGTAGATGTGGAGTGATATTCTTTCCGATTTCCCTATTTCTCATGATCTTATCTGAACACTAGAGAGCTTGAAACAGAGTTCATGGGTGAAAGAAAAGGGCACTTCT
Source organism: Furcifer pardalis (assembly GCA_030440675.1). Taxonomy (NCBI): domain Eukaryota; kingdom Metazoa; phylum Chordata; class Lepidosauria; order Squamata; family Chamaeleonidae; genus Furcifer; species Furcifer pardalis. The sequence continues at coordinate 24,573,712 of CP126894.1, forward strand.
GAGTTTGCCATCTTTGGGATTCTACGACCATTCCCAGCCAGCTTGATCCCTGGGAAGAGGGCTGGAGATAATGAGCTTTATAGTCCAACACATCTGGAACTAATGTGCATCATAGCGCAACACATCTGTAAGATTCCAGGTCAAGAAACGGTAAAATGGAGCTCTTCAGTTAAATCTGCAGTAAGGCTTGCTGCTTCATTCTATAAACAGAAACTAAAGGGACTGGCTCAAAAGGCAAGGGGCAGCTCTACTTCCCCAGCAATATTAACAATTCGGCTGGCCTTAAAAAGCCACACAGTTGTCATGGATTCATAACTGAATGGACTCATACCCTGTAATGGATTCATGCCCTGCTAGTAAATGACAGTCAAATTTTCAAGGAACCTACAATGCAGGTCTCAACCTTCTACTCTTCAAATTATTTCGAGTTCAATTCACAGTTTGCTCTATCTAGTATAATGAACAGTCAGAGGATTCTGAGATCTGATGGCAATCCATTCTGGGTGTGATATTGAAGCTCAGAGACTCAGAGCCCGCTCTGTGGGCATGCACACCGTTGCCCCAGCACAAAATTCGCCCTGCTCCTCTGCCCAGCAGCCCAATGGGAGCACTTTCTGGCCCCCCCAGCACAGAGTTCACCTCACCCCTCTGCCCAGCAGTCCAATGGGAGCGCTCCCCCCCCCCCGGTGCAGATGGTAGCCTGTTGAGTTTGAACACTCAGCCTCCAAAAGGCTTGCCATCACTGAACACTACTTTAGATGAGACAAACAGATTTTGTATGATGCAATCATCATACAAAGATGGGAATCTTTAGCCAATAATACATTTTCAAATATTACTTAACACATTTTTCAGCATAGCTGGTTCATGCTTAGCTACCATTGTCTTGGCACTGCACGGAAACATCTTCACTGGTTTTGACGTTCTGAGAACTTGCTGACACAGAGCTAACACTTGAAGTCCGAGAATGATTTTGAGCAGCGACTGCCCTGCTCTTCTCTTTCTTAAGTTCCTTCTTCCCATTGGGTTCTTTTTCAGAGCTATTGAGAAAATCAAACAGGAGTTCATCACTGGGCTCAGACTTTTTTCTTCGCACAAACTGGGAAGATGGCCTAGGTGTGGAAACCATGTCAGTGGGAGGAGGTGCTTCCAAAGAAGTCCTGGATGCTGTTTTAACATTGGCAGTCCCTGCAAGGATAGTTGCCTTTTGATGTTTAATGTTCTCTGCTGCGAAGGAGATAAAGCTAGATTTAGATGATGCCTGGAACTGCTGTTCTCCACTCTGTGGTTGGAGTCTGGAATGCTCTCCGTCGTCACCCAAGTGGCTGTTGTTATATACATTGCCTCCATTCTCCTTCTTGCTTAAAGCAGTTGCAGCCCCTTGATCTACTCTGTTGAGAAGGTCCTCTGCCTTTCCAGCCAAGTCAGAAAGCCACGACATTATGGATAGCAAAGATTATACAGGATCCAACCATCAAATGTTTGCTCTGGAGGAATAAAGATATAAACAATTGAAACATTAGACCATTTACCACTTCATAGAACAAGGATTTACAAAATTAAATCTGAATATCAGATTTATTACCAAGTGCAAAAACCCACGCTGATTTGGAATTGTATGTAATACTGTATACTTATTGTGCACCTCTGTATCCCCAGCAATTTTGTATAAATAACTTCCATGAAGCCTCACTCTTAAGCCGGAAGAAGTGAACTTGAGCACAAAAGCTAACATCAGAATATAGCAGTTAGTCTTTAAGGTGCCACAACATTGTTGTCTTTTTTCTCCTTTGTTTTGTTTTAATTTACTATCTTCTTCTGTGTCTAAGCCAGACGTGAAACTGCCAAAATGAAGGGAACCTTTTGGTGAGTTCATTCTGCAGTTCCTTTCACGCAACCTAATGTGAGAAAGATTAGCCGGCAACTAGGTTGCCATTATCAGGGGAAGGCCGACTGTGGTTCAAAAATATCATAATCTTTGAGGAAGCTCTGTGTACTCCAATTTACTATATGATATGCCTGGACAGACTAACACAGCTGCCACTTCAGAAACATCTGCTTTGAGGAATTTGTTATTATTACCAACATTTACAGACTATCTGAAACATCCTAAGCGCTGCATAGATATTAAGAGACAGGACAGTTCCTGCCAATAGGATCATAAGGCAATACAAAAGAAAATGGCTTAGGAGAGATGGAAGAAGAGAAAAGAAAATAATACAGGTAAGTACAGAATAATATTTATGGCATGGGGAGATCCCCGCAAGTGGCCTTTCTCTGCTTAAAAGGTGGGATTGTGGTGCTGGAGAAGTCCCCTGGAGTGTAAGGAGATCAAATCAGTCCATCCTGAGGGAAATCAACCGTGACTGCTCCTTGAAAGGACAAATATTGAAGCTGAGGCTCAAATACTTTGGCCACCAAAGAGAAGAGAGGAAAGATTGAAGGCAAAAGGAGAAGGGGGCAGCAGAGGATGAGATGGTTAAACAGCATTGTTGACACAGCAGGCATAGATCTGAGCAGACTCTTGCTTTCGAACTGCTAGGTTGGCAGGAGCTGGGTCACAAAGGGTGAAACTCAACTGTGTGACTGAACTGTGACTTCTAGCAGAACCAGAACCATTTTGAAATAAAGAAATTCATTTCTAAAGTGTAAAAGTTGTTCTTCAAAGTAAGCTAGCTGAAGACTCACACCCTTTCTTATCCAGATTCTAACAGATGTTCTAACAGCAGAAGGAAAGGCTTGACCACTTGTTTGCAAGTTAACCCCTTCAGAAGAGCTAAGAGCAAGTCTGACATGAAATAGATGAAACTACGTAAAACCAGCTTAAACACATTGCTTCATATGATTGGTCCACTTATTTATCTGTTTGAGAATTGGACATGCATTTTTAGGTAATAAGTTTAATATCCTAGTATTTCTTCTTAAGTTCATATGTTTGGTGTGTGCAACGTTTATCATATTTTTTGGGAATATAATAATGGGAGGAGCCATTGTGTATGTTGTTTGTAACAGTGTAAGTTGTTTGTTCATCAGTATATAAGATGTACAATGGCATACAGTAAGATACCTCCTCCTAGAGAAGGCACCATTTTGCGTGCAAGATACCAATAAACTGGTTTCTATTTTCTTCTCCAAGCAACACTGACTGATTTCTTATTCCTGAATTAAGTATTTCTAAAGGCTTGTCATTATTAAGAGTTTGTAGCAACAGAACAACAAAAATTTTCACTTGGGAGGTCTTACTGAGAGGCAGCAGTAAGTGGCTTCCCAGTGGCCCTTGGTGGGCACAACTCCGCAGCTCCAGAGCAACTGACAGTTGAAAGAGTTCTTTCTAGCAGGAAGGCAGTCTTGCAAGTGCTCCTTCATAGGGAAACGGATGGAGTCAGTTTAGTATCACCCCATAAATACCAGTGCCAGACACCAAACTAGCCCACCTATTTCCCCATATCTACCATTAGAAAAACCAGTCTGCTTTATATTTATAATTGCCTATACAAAGGGACCACATTGCCAACATACGTTGGATCATGGAAAAAACAAAGGAATATCAGAAACAAGTCTACTTCTGTTTCATTGACTACACTAAGGCCTTTGACTGTGTGGACCACAACAAAATGTGGCAAGTAATTAAAGAGATGGGAATACCAGAGCACCTTATATACCTCATGAGAAATCTGTACATGAATCAAGAAGCAACAGTTAGGACAGAATATGGAATGACAGAGTGGTTTAGAATAGGAAAAGGAGTAAGACAAGGCTGCATTTTGTCACCCTGCTTATTCAACTTATACACAGAGCACATAATGTGCAATGCAGGGATGGAAGAATCACAATTTGGGATCAAAATTGCTGGGAGAAACATCAACAATTTGAGATATGCAGATGATACCACCCTAATGGCAGAAAGTGAGGAGGACCTAAAGAAGCTCCTGATTAGGTTGAAAGAAGAAAGTGAAAAAGCTGGCTTGAGACTCAATATAAAGAAAACCAAGATCATGGCAACAGGTCCTATCAGTCCCTGGAAAATAGATGGGGAAGAAGTAGAAGCAGTGACAGATTTTACTTTCTTAGGATCAAAGCTCACTGCAGATGGTGATTGCAGCCATGAAATAAAAAGGTGACTGATTCTTGGGAGGCAAGCGATGAGAAACCTGAGGAACATAGTGAAAAGTAGAGACATCACATTGCAAACAAAAATTCATATAGTCAAAGCAATGATATTTCCGGTGGCAATGTATGGTTGTGAGAGCTGGACCATAAGGAAAGCTGAGCGCAGAAGAATAGATGCCTTTGAGATGTGGTGTTGGAGGAGAGTTTTGAGAGTCCCCTGGACAGTGAGGAGAACAAATAGGTCAATCTTAGAACAAATTAACTCTGACTGCCCCTTAGAAGGTCAAATAGTAAAGATGAAGCTAAAGTACTTTGGACATCATATTTACAGTAACCATGGACTTGACACGCTATTTTAAAAATCATATTGAACTCTACATACGCTCTTTCTATATATTTGTCTATACAGTACATTAATACCTCGGATAACGCTAAAATCGCATAACGCTAAAATCACATAACGTTAAGTAATCTGGGGAGAATTGGATCGAATAACGTTAAGGTCCTATGGGATGGATCGGATAACAACCGCTAAAGCCTGTGCGGTTACAATGTATCTCTATGGAGCTTTAACGTTATCCGATCCATCCCATAGGATTTTAACATGCATAGGATAACACTAAAAACCGGATAACCCCAAGACTTGTGGAACCAAGTCTTAGCGTTATCTGAGGTATTACTGTACAGTAATACCTCATATAACATTAGTATCGAATAACACGAAAATCGCATAACATTAAGGAATCTGGGGGGAAGAATTGCATCAGATAACATTAAGATCCTATGGGATGCTTCAGATAACAACCGCTAAAGCCTGTGTGGTTACAATGTATCTCTATGGATCCCATAGAGGATCAGATAACACTAAAAATCATATAACACCAAGACTTGTGGAACCAGGTTTTAGTGTTATATGAGGTATTACTGTATATTATACTGTACAGCCCTTTTCTTTGGTATTGGCTTATGACCCTGTTGGGTGTAACTTTCCTGTCCCTCCTTAATATCTATCCAGTGCTTAGGTGGTTTCAGATATTCTGTAAAATAAATGTTGATAATAATAACAAATACTGTATGTATATTTTTTTAAAAATCAGTAGCCGTGTTAGTCTGTGGTTCAGGCATATCAGAAAACAAAAACACTGCAGAATTTTAAAGACTATCTGCTATATTTTTACTGTGAGCTTTCATGGATCAAGTCCACTTCTTCAGACCACTAAAGAAGTGGACTTGATCTACTAAAGCTCACGGTAAAATATAGCAGTTAGTCTTTAAAGTGCTGCAGTGTTTAAATTTTTTGTTAAAGGTTTCCCTTGCTCGAAAGCCAGTCAAGGTTGAGTGCTCATCTCTGTTTCAAAGCCGAAGAGCCAGCGCTGTCTGCTTCTGCAGACGGTTTCGTGGTCATGTGGCAGGCATGACTAGACACCACAGTGCATGAAACGCTGTTACCTTCCCACTGAAGTGGTCCCTATTTATCTACTTGTAATTTCTTGCTTTCGAACTGTTAGGTTGGCAGGAGCTGGGACAAAGACGGGAGCTCATTCCGTCCTGCAGTACTCGGGAATCGAGCGACTGACCTTCCGCCTCCCAGTCAGCGTCTTAGCCACTTGAGCCACTGCAGTCCCGTATACACCCTATATATATAACAGACAGACAGACTATCTATAATATGTATTATATATTATACAATGTGTTTACACACACACACACACCCCAGATCTTATCTCCTGCTCTTTGTTCTTCACCACCGTCATCACCTTCATCTGGTCCTTTCGGCCTCGACGTACCTTCAACCCCACTCGGTCCCCCGATCTCCGAAGCCGATAGTCCAGATCGGACCCGAAAAGGAGGACGTCGTAAACACAAACAACGGAGGACGAAACTGCCAGGCCACAGGCTACCGAGGTAGAACCGGATCCATCTTCCGGGAGACGTGGCCTCACACTACTAACCTACGAGCACAAGGACCCAGCGACACCTACCGCCTTCCTTTCGCAAAGCGCCTGCGCGGAGTAGAACCTGTGCGGAAGAGGATGAAATGCGCATGTGCACATCGCACGCCCCCTGGTAAAGGTGCCTTTCAAATAGCATAGAGATAGAAATGTAGAGTCGTGTCGCTCACATAAGGTTAAGAATGCTGGAATTAGTACAGACTTTTTTTATTATTTTTCCGGGTTTGAAAGCAGGTGAAAAGAACTTAGATCTATTTCAGAGCGGAAGTGGCAATATTTGCACTTTGGTTTTAGTAGAGGTGGTTTTCTACTTACACTTCCGAGGCAAAGTGTGTCATGGTATCTCTAACTAACCCCTACAGTGAAGATCCGCTGTTTTTGTCTCTGAAGAAACTGTGGGCTTTTCCTTTTAACACTGTTGTAGTGGAAAACTTACTTCCTTGACTACAACTCCCAGAATACCCTAGCTAGTGTATGCGGGATTGTAATCGAAAAAAGTAACTTTTTCAGCTTTTTGAAGCTCATTTAATTCAGTTGGCCTTTTGCCCTTTTATCCCCAAATAAGTGAGTTTACGATGTAAATCTCAACTCTCACCTGGGACAATGGGCAGTTTAAATCAGGAGTTCTCAACCTTTTTAAGCCAGGGGCGGGTCACACTCCCTCTGACAGCTTCAGGGGTTGAACGGCCATTTGCTCTTCCGAGTCTTCCTCTACCACATGGCACTGACTTCCTGGTGTGGTGGTGGTCAGTAGGGGGCCACATGAAATGGTGCTGTGGGCTGCATCCGGCCTGTGGGCCACGGGCTGAGAATCCCTGGTCTAAATCACATTGGGCTTTATTTCTCAGTGGATAAAAATAGGAATGTGTTTGTTTGTTTTGTTAATTTTATATACCACCTTTCTAGAGGACTGCAGTGGCTTAGTAGTTAAGATGCTGAACTTGATGACGGGAAGGTCGGCAGGTCTGCAGTTCAAGACCCAAGTGCTGCATGACGGAGTAAACACCCTTGACTGTCCCAGGTCCAGCCAACTTAACAACAGTTCGAAAGCAAGAAATTGCAAGTAGATAAATAGGTATTGCTTCGGTGGGAAGATAACAGCAGATGAAGCTTGCAGAAGAATGGACTACCACAAAAATGATCAACTAGTTCATAACAATACAAAGTTGTTCATCTTCTATGTGGACATCACAGCAATGGCCGTGCAAGGATTAATATTTGATGAGGTTACGTTAGCTGGAAAACTTACTGGAGCACTTGAAGAATTAGAACAGTATTGCAACATCAACCATTTAAAGCCTAATCCAAACAACAAGACTCAAGTGTGTACTTTCCACCTTCAAAACTGAGAGGCAAAGGTTGAGTTGGATGTTACGTGGCAAGGGAACCAATTACAGCATTGTTCAGCACAAAAATACCTTGGTGTGACACTTGACAGGACACTCTCTTTTAAGCAGCCCTGCCTGAATACCAAAGCCAAAGCTAGTACAGTACAAGGAATAATATCATCAGGAAACTCACAAACTGTAAATGGGGAACTCATCCATCCACACTGCACATTTGGCCCTGAGGGTCTCTGCAGCAGAGTATGCTGTCAGTGGTGGGCAGCAAAAAATAATAATTTAAAAAATGCTACCACACCGTGGGTGGAGACTATGTCATGGGCGGAACCTACATCATGGGTGAAGCCTGCATCGTGGATGGAGCCTACATCATGGGCGATCTAATCATGCCTGCCATATGGCTATGTATACATCTGCAAACACAGTCAGCACTGGCTCGTTGGCTGTAAATGGAGATGAGCACTGCATCCTAGAGTCAGATATGAGTGGCTTTTGATCAAGGGAGACCTTGAACCACTTGCAGGGACAAAACCTGATGGAGCAGGGCAGGGAGGTGGGCGTGGCCACCCAATTTCGCTAAACCCCCCTGTCCAAAGGCCACTCAATTTTGCTCTCCCCTCCCGGGTGTGTGTGTGCGAACCTGTTGCTGCCCACCACTGATGCTGCTCCAGTATGGAGCGCATCAACACATGAAAAACACATTGACATCACTGTTAATAAAGCTATGCATATAGTGACAGGATGCCACAAACCTGGACCATTTGAGAAAATATACCCTCTTGTTGGTATCACTCTACCTGAGATAATGAGAGAAATAGCAACGGACACCAAGAGAACTAAGCAAGAGAATGACCCTTGACATCATCTGACAGTCTACCACAAACATTCTTGAGGGTACGCAAGAGCAAATCAAATTAGAAGATGGAGGAAGAAATTCACTGGACAAGGAACATTAAAGGGGGATATAGCTGAAGAACCTAACCTCCCTTACATTATTTAGAGGACTCTGAAGTGATATGCTTCTATGGTTTAATTGATTACTTCTTGCCTATGGTTCATGCTTGTTAACCCTTATATCTCTTGATGAATGTATGCAGTGCTCCATTGACTTAAACTTAATAAACTTAATAAAGTTTATTTGAAAAGGGGGAGGAAATTACAATGTATATTCTTCATTTAGATGCTTGTTTTCCTGAACATGGGGAATATTGCAGTCAGAATTGAAGTATTTTGGTTGTCCTTTGGAACGTATGGTTTTTTTTGAGATTTGGAGAACGAATTGGTTAATGTTTTGTTGCATTAAATTTTTACAATACTATATTTTTATTTATTAGGGTAGCATACTGCTTTCATTAAAATATTGAAGCAAGAGGCATGAAGAGGTGTGGACTTTAACATACTATATTAGTTAAAGCTGAAAGAAAATCTCCCAGTGGGAGAAATTAGAATATTTAATGTTTGTACATTGAATGCATCTGCCTAAAGTTTAGGTGGAGCTTTAGTTTTCTTTCTGCAGAACACTGTTTGAAACATTTTGGTCTTCTTGAAATATGTGCATCAGTGAAAAAGGAAATTGTACACTATAGAATAAATATACGAGGTTTTATTTCCTAAAAAAAAATCCAATGATTATTCTTTGGCTTGGATTTTTTAACAATACGTCCCACTTAGATGTCTAAAAATGCAATCATATAAGTACAGTAAAACCTCATATAACACTAAAACCTGGTTCCTCAAGTCTTGGTGTTGTATGATTTTTAGTGTTATCTGATGCATGTTAAAATCCTATGGGATCCAAAGAGATACATTGTAACCACACAGGCTTTAGCGGTTGTTATCTGAAGCATCCCATAGGATCTTAATGTTATCTGATGCAATTCTTCCCCCCAGATTCCTTAATGTTATGCGATTTTAGTGTTATTCGATACTAATGTTATATGAGGTATTACTGTATCTTCTAAATATAGTAAAGATAAAGTCACCCTTGCTCGAAAACCCAGTTGGACCTGACTCTAGGGCTCAGTGCTCATGTTTGTAGCCCAAGAGCCAGTGGTTTGCGTCTGCAGATGTTTCTGTGGCCACGTGGCAGGCAGGACTAGATGCCAGAGCATATGGAATGTTGTTACCTTCCCACCTAAGTGGTACCTATAATTTATCTATTTTCGATTTCTTGCTTTTGAGCTGCTAGTTTGGCAGGTGCTGGAACAGTGGCGGGAGCTCACTCAGTTGTGCAGCACTTGGGTCTCGAACTGCTGACCTAGTCGTCAAGTTCAGCGTCTTAACCACCAACAAGGCACCTCAGACCCACACACAAATAACCTGCTGTACTGCAGCCAAAACATTGTGAGTTCGATCTAAACCGAAAACAAGATTGACTCAGCCTTCCCAGGTTGCTCCCCCAGCATGTTGGGAGCAAAATACTGTACTTGTGAACCGCTCCCAAGACAAGAGAGGTATGGGGCTGTATGTAAGTGTAATTGTTATTGCTATTCACAAGATGGCGGTCGTGTCCATCTTTTTTCTTTTCTTTCCCCCTCTTCCCTGCCAGGATGCGTCTCTCTAACTAAGCCACCATTCAGACGTTCTCTCCCCCCCCCCCCCCAACAACTCGCGCCCTGCCTCTCCGCTGGTGTCGGAACACCGCCTCCAACTCCCACCATGCAACGCGCTCCCAGGGCCCGGCCACCTCTTTCCCTAAGGATCGACTTCCTTGGTCCAATCGTGGCTGGTCTCGCGCCGGGCTCCTGGGGCGAGCCCAATGGCCACCGACCCTGCCAGTAACGCTTTTGCCCCGCCCCGCCCCGCCCCGCTTGTATAAATACCCCTGGCAGGACTCCTTCCTCCGTTGTCGCCGCCGCGTTTTGTCCTTTCGTGGAGTCGGGTGAGATTTGGAGGCGGCGCCTTCTTTCAGGCTGGGGGTAAGAAGAGCCAGACCGGGGACTCGAACTTCCTTCGCATGCTGTGTTTGTTTATGTTTGGGAGGCTAACAACCTGCTCTAGGTATGGGGCTACTAGCCAGCTAGGCGGTTCACAAGATAATTAGCAATCTCCCCCTCCCCCCGGTGGATAATCACTTTATTAGCCATCGCAATTCGACTTACATACCACCCCGTAGTGCTTGGTGTATTTTCTGGGCGGTTTATAGGTAATTAACATTTTGCTCCAACATGCTGGGTACTCATTTTACCGATCTTGGAATGCTGAGTCGACCTTGGACCCGTCAGGATCGAGTTTACCACGTTTGTGCAGCAATTTAACGACTGTGTCACCAGAGTAGGGAATAGTAATCCTGGGCTTCTCTTGCATATGTTTTGGAGGGGAGGCTGGGAAGCTCTCTGGAAGCTATAAAAACGCATCTTGCTGTGTTTATCCAGAGGTTTGGCTTTTTTGTCCAGTGGTAGCCTGGCTACTTGCCACGGTCACAGGATACCCTGGCTCCATACATCATCCCTGCAATGCCTTCCTGGGCCAGAGGCTGAGTACCTCTGAAATTCACGCCTCTCAATGCCTTCCTGGCGCAGGAAAGCATTGCAGGACTGATGTATGAAGCCAAGGTTTCCTTTACCAGTTGGGAAGGTCTTGGTGCTCTGTCTGGGTCACTCACACCATTGTCTGCTTTCACACAACATGGTACAGTATATAGATGCTAGGTCTGAAGGGTAAACTCATTAGCAAATGTATAATGCCACAATGATTGTTTTGTGGTTGAGATGCTGAACTTCACAACTGGAAGAGCAGCAGTTTTAGACCCAAATGCTGCACGACAGAGTGAGCTCCCATCTCTGTCCCAGCTCCTGCCAACCTAGTAGGTCGAAAACAAGAAATTGCAAGTAGATAAATTGGTACTGCTTTGATGGGAAAAAGTACACAGCTTTCAGTGTACTCTGCCACATGACCATGAAAATGTCTATAGACATTTGGTTCTAAATGGAGATGAGCACCACATCTTAGAGCTGGATATGACTGGTTTTCAAGCAAGAGAGATATTTACCTTTACTAATCATTTGCAACGTAGCAGAGCCATATTTCACAGCAATTTTGAATAGCAATATGGGATCTTCCATTATTACTAGTTGTAAAAAGCCACTCTGGTTTGTAAACTTGTCTGTTGTGCTATCCAACCATTGTGTTCCTCTGTACCTCATGTGTATAAATGGATGCCATGAAGTCTCACTCTTATGTCTGACAAAGTGGACTTCATACACAAAAGCTAACATTAAAATAGAGCAGTTAGGTTTTTGTTTTGTTTATGGTACTCGCTGATATTCTTCTTTCGTGTCTAAGTCAGACCTTTAAACTGAGCAAATGAAGCCACCTTTTGGTGAGTTCATTCCATAGTTCCTTTCACCTCACTTAGTGTGAGAAAGATTAGCTGGCAAAACAAGGTTGCCTTTGCCCAGGTTATTCCTGATTGTGGTTCAGAAATGCCACAATCTTTGAGGAGGCTCTTTCTTGTACCTTGTTGGGTACGAATCTCCATATTTATACCTTTTTAACGTTTAGATTGTAAGATGTTTTTTTAAAGGAGGAAAGATGTCAGAGAAGTGCATGTTCCAGGTAATGCACTTTCCAATTGCAAAAGAGGAGCGCGCCCAGAGTTATTACACTCCTCTCCATAAGGATGGAGAGAGAGCATGGGTTGAATTCATGTGATGGTGAAGTGTATCATGCATCTTTCCATATTTGCTCTCACTGTAAGATTCTTAGATGGGCGGTCATGATCATTGCAAAATCCATTATTTTGCTGGTAAGGTCCCAGCACCCATTGTTGTGTAGAACCTTCAGTGTCTTTTTCTTGCTAAGAGAAGAAAATGCTACTGATAAAGATCCCAGGCACAGGTAAATTATCAGGGGACATTGGTTATAAGGTTTTGGTTACAATGTTAGTTCTGTGATAGGGATGAAATTCTGCTGCCATGGCCTTTAAGACCATAAGAGATCAAGGGTGTTTATAAAGGAGTTTTCGTGCTGTGTTCCAAGGAAGCCTGCAGATCCTGGAAACTTGTTAGGTCTTCTTTAATTAGCTCAATAATAGGCTTATGTGAAAGGGAGCTTGCCCACAACTTTGTGCAAAAGTTCACAACAGTTGCCTCTGAGTGTTGCCTCTGAGTTCCATGCCTTCTGGAAATGTTTGGTTTCAACTCCAAGAAACTTTCAGCCAGATGGTTGGTTGTAGGTACAGTATTTGGAAATTGCTAGCTTCAGGAAGGCCGGAGTGTGATATGCCCTTACACTTACATCATATAATGATCAGATTTTTTTTACTGTCCTAATATCCCCTGTGGTGTTCTGATACCCTTGTGTCAAGATTCTTTTGGCTGGTAAATGAGGGTGGGGTTTTTTTTTGGGATAGGGCCGATAGGCCATGTGTGAAGAACTGCTTATACAGTATTGGGAAATGCTGAAACCACGCTTTAAGGGTATTTATCTCACTTGAACAGCTCTTGTGTGTTTCATCAGATAAAAACAGGCAGCCCAGGTATTTGATGAGAACTATCATGCAGTCCTCTGAAGTGCACTGGAGAGAAAATAGTTGCCTTTTTCTGATGTGGGCTTTAGTTTCTGGGTTGTTTTTTTAATTATTGCAACTTAATAATACTCAGGATCTGTCCCTGGCCGAGAAATAGACAGACATGCCTATATTTTTAAAATGTATGGAAAGATGGTGTTTAATTTAAATGACTGATTTTCACATGAATTCTTGAAAAGATGTCCATGCTTATGTTCAGTGTAAAGGAGTCTTTCCAATCAACAACCCTGAGACCAGACCAATGACTTTGGTTCTTTCATTTGGGATGGAAAACATTTGGGATGGAAAACATTTGGTCTTGCAGTTATATTTTTCAGAGTTTGAGAAAAGTATGTTTGGGGAGTTCTAGTTAAAAAAAAATAGGTTAGAAAACGTCCTGATTTTAGCCTGTAACCATAGGCAGTTCATGACCAGAATACAGTATTCTTCTTTCTCTAAATCAGGGGTGCCCAAACTATAGCCTGGGGGCTGGATGTGGCCCCTGATACCAATTCACCCAGCCCATGAAGCCCTTGTTGCTCCTGGAAGCAGAAGTAAAACACACACATTTTACTTCTGCTTCCAGAAGCGACAAGTGCGTTGTGGGCTGGATGATTTGGCATTCGGGGCCACATCTGGCCCCCAGGCCATAGTGACCGGCTCCCTGAACCCTGTAAACGTCCCACAGCCTGAAAAGTTTGAGCACCCCTGCCCTAAATGTTGACCGAGGTTCCTTTCCGTACAATCTATGAGCTGTCCATCTGCAGTTTCCTTCTGCACACCCAACATACCATTGTGAAAAAAAAATAGTGGAAGTCATGCTTTTTGTTAAATGTGCAAAATTATTTGCCTTAGAGAGAAGGCCTGCATTTGAGACATACTTAAGGAAGATGTATTGGCCTCTAGTTAGACTGGCTGCAATTGCAGGAAGGGACTACAGCTTGCGTGGAGAGCAAATAAGAAAATCGTTTCCACAAACTTGCTCCGGAAAGCTCTGTTTCTCCATTAAATTTTACTAATTGTGTTGCAGATGCTGGCTGTTAAAGTCTAAATGAAGCTTTTGTAGTCGGACTGTATGCCTTCCTTATTTGAAGAGGTATATGTGGTGTGTGTGTGTAAGCTAAATAGCTATTATGCCTCAGTAGCAGATTCCTAGACAGCTGTGCTTTATGAACTTTGGTCTCATTTACTGAGGCATTTAAATATTTGTTCTTGAATATTATCTCTATATTCTAGGAGTTCTCAACCTTTTAAAGCCAGGGGTCAGGTCACACTCCCTCAGACAGTTTTGGGGACCGGACAGCCATTTGGCCCTTCCTCCACCACATGGCACTTCCGGGTGTGGTGGAGGCAGTGGGGGGGCCACATGAAATGGTGCCACCTCTGCCCCAGAGGCCTCAGGTTGAGAATCCATGATATATTTGAAGCTAAAGCACACTTGGAGAACAATGAGAGGATGAGATAGCTCTTCAATAGAAAAGTTGACTGTTCAGTTCAGACCACCCTGACTTTTGGGCAGGCATGAAATGGAGGAAAGCTGAACTGTCATCTTTACAATCTTATTTGAATGGCCTTCTGTAGTCATGAATGCAGAACATCAAAATATTGCATTTTGGACACAACTTCCAGAATACCCATGCTAGTTGAGGATTCTGGTCATAGTCTAAGAAAATCCAGCATAAGTTTAAGCATAGTAAAAATGGAACAAAACAAAGGATGCAAAGTATTGTGGCACAATTAAAACAAACAGATTTATTTCAGTCTGACATTTAATGGATTATAGTCCAGTCCAATCCAAAACTAAGACTTTGTTGTTTATTTTTTTTGTTAGTATGTGCTAAAACAAACATCTAAAATTGCAACTCATCTAGTGAGCAATGCGTTAATTTTGCCTTCATGTGCACTAATGTTTAGGAATTTGATGTGCATTTATTTGTGACAAGCATGCATAAAAACTTCATGTGTGTAATAGATTTCTCAAGAATCCTGGAATGATTAGTATTAGCATTAACATTTATATATCTTCCTTTTGATCCAAGACCAGCCATGGTGGTAAACAAGCAGATAAGCTTATTAAACCAGCCATATAAATAAATGAATTAAAAAAAACAGAAAAAAGTAAAAACCAACCAAGTGGAGAGATAAAACAGGCCAAAATAGTCCATCTAGGTATGTGAAAAGATAAAAAGCTCACCTTATCTAGAGGTATCATTTTGCAATAAGAGGGAGATTCAGAACAAAGGAATAAAAATGCTTCTGTGTTTTAGCTGGTAGGCAAATTCATGTATTGTGTTGTTTAAAAAAAATTCCATCACCTTAGCCCTACCCAGCAGTCTGATCTGATGGAATTTGGGAAAGCCAGTTGTTGCCCATCCTTGATTTATGTAATCCAGGCAGTTTAAAAGTTAATTGTTCAGCCAAAGTCTTGAATTGAAAAAATAAATATCATTTTTATGAGTTGATAGGTGAGTAGAACTGACTGTCACCAGTGACTCTGAATCTCTTCAGCCATTGTTTTGCCAGTTCTTGAAAATTTTAAAACACAGCTCCTAGAATCCTTTGGCCATCAGTCTAGTGGACTGTTTGATGAGGGAATCTGGGAACAGTAGCTCCCCCCCCCCCCAAAAGGTGATTTTTCCATCGTATGGCTATAGCTTTTCCTCTTCATTGAATGAGGTGTGTATGTACAGGTATATGGGTTTTAGCGTAGTGGAACAGTATAAACTGGGGTACACTGCTTAAAACATGTATGAACAACCACCATGAAGGATGTACTTAGGTTAGGAGCTCAATGGATGGTTGAACTGGCTCCACTTATAAGGGTGTAGTAGTGTGTGGTGTAAGAAACATTCTTCTAACTTGCCATTCTGGAGTTTCAACATAGTGAAAGGATTTCCTTTTCCCTGTCATATCCCTGAAAGAGAGGGTGAGTGAGTGAGTTCTGGAAATCTTTGGAGCCAAGATAAATAAAATCACAAATGTTTCCCATCCTGGCTGTACACTTTGTCGGCTGTTGCTGAAGTCACCTTGTGGATAGATAACAATACATAATACTGTATGTACAATACAATGTTTATATAAGTGCACTCCAGACTGGCATTGATTCACCAGGAAAGAGATCCTAGGACCTAGGTCAGTGATGGTGAACCTTTTATAGGTCAAGTGCCAAAACAGAGGGGCAAGGTCAACTCTGTGCTGGGTGAAGGAGGAAGCGCACCCATTGGGCTGCTGGGCAGAGGGGTGGGTGAACTCTGTGCTGGGAGAGGAAGAAGTGCTCTCATTGGGCAGAGGGGTGGGTGAACTCTGTGCTCGGGGAAGGAAGTAGTGTTCCCATTGGGCTGCTGTGCAGAGGGGTGGGTGACCTCTGTGTTGGGAGAGGAAGCACTCTCATCGGGCTGTTGGGCAGAGGGGTGGGTAAACTCTGTTGGGGGAAAGGCTGCTGTACAGAGGAGCAGGGCAAACTTCTGGGATGACGGCGCGTGTGCCCACAGACAGACGTCTCCATGCCCTCTGTGGCACGTGTGCCATTGGTTCACCAACAACATCCTAGGTGATTATCTTGAGTAGCTTTGTGAAATGCTGATTAAACGTGCAACTTCTGTGAAAAAGATAATTTCTGCATAGGGAACAATTAACAAAGGAACTAAAAATGAAACTGCCATTATTTTTACACAAAACTGTAGAATTTGGGATATTGGATACCATTCTAATTCACTGAGTTTCTCCTAAAAAAGGATGTTGTACAACTAGAAGCATTGACACGAGTAACCGGGTCTGTGATGTTTGAGTAAGCAGGGGCACAAAGGTACTAAAACTTTGCACAATGTGAAGAATGTAGACAGGAAGACGTGTTTTACATTATATGAAGTTTTCAGACCAGAAACTGATATGCAGGACAGGCAAATAGAAAGGCTTGACTAGAGAAGACATACCATAAACAAATTATATTATCTCTTCCAGTGCATGACTAGAAGGGAGTGTCAGATATCTTCTAGGTGAACTTTCAAACAACAGGCCCAGCCAGTCTACTCTGTGGGCTGAGTGTGTGTGTACCTAGAACGTTTTGATACAAAATCCTCCAGTACTGACAGTGTTGGTTTTAATTTTCGCAATTGTATGCTGCTAAATCAGGGAACCGGACTCAGGGCGGCTCACATGATAATATACAGAGTAATACAATATACGAAATTCAAGCTACAAAAACATAATATACAACAACACAATACTGTACAATACTATAATGGCCTCTCCACCCTGGCCACAGGCAAATTCCAAGGGCGACGGTGGTGAGGTCCTGCTGCCATAATGGCCTTTTCAAGCCTGGAGAGGGGCGGGGCCCAGGAGTGCCGGCAGGTGGAGGGGACATAGCGCCCATGGCTGGAGGGCCTCTTCGTCTCAGGCGAGGCCAGAGTCCGGGGGCAGGGGTGACTCCTGCTGGCCGCTGCTGTAGCCGCCTTTTCATGCCCGACCAAGGGCAGGGCGCAGGAGCGCCAGCAGGTTGTGAAGTTGTGTTACCACCATATCACCCAGATCTTATCTGACCTCTGTTTTGGAACTTAGAAGAGTTAGTCTGGATAGGAAATGGTGGGAGACCACCAGGGAATGCTTGGGATCACCAAGAAGTACTAGAAAAGAATCCTGCCTGAAATTTTGAAGCACTGCTGTTGGTCAGAGTTGGGAGCTTTAGATGAAACGGGCCAGCAGTCTTACTCAATTTAAGGCAGCTTCCCATTTTCCTACTCAAACCCTAAGTGTGAAAGGGAACAGGCAATAAGTGTGGTAGGAAACAGGCCACTTCTCTTCTAGATTTTTTAAAATGTTGAAATGTTTCCCCTAAAGGGGGCAATTTGATTTGGGGGTGGAGCAATTTAAGAATGAGTTATTAACAGTTAATGGCATTTTAGGCTTCCTCCAAGTGAATAAGAGTTCACTTTTTGAATAATACGAATTATATGTCACCTTTGAAACTTTGGTCTCAGGCTGAAATCATCCCCAATCTTACCTTAATGGCTGGTTGTCCTAGGACAGAAAACAGGAAATGTTAAATTTATCCAGAAGGCATGTGTTTGTGAGAGACAGAGTAAAAAAATTTGCTATGTTGGTTCTGTGGTTAGCAGAATCTTCTCAAAGCCAGATTTATGAGGATAGAGGATACTTATGTTAAATA
The DNA here is from genome assembly GCA_030440675.1 of Furcifer pardalis. Lineage (NCBI taxonomy): Eukaryota > Metazoa > Chordata > Lepidosauria > Squamata > Chamaeleonidae > Furcifer > Furcifer pardalis. The sequence goes on from CP126894.1 coordinate 24,591,793, forward strand.
ATATCAGAAAGTAAACAAAACAAAAATGCTGTAGCACTTTAAAGACCAACTGTTATACAGTAAAACCTCGAGTTACAAATAAACCCAGTTCTGTGGCCTTCTTCGTAAATCGAATTTGTAACTTGAGGCATCTCCATTCAGATAAAGAAAAAGCCCATCCCACCCTCCAACAATCAAAACAGGCCATCCCCACCCTCCAAAAATCAATCAAACAGCCCAAAAACAACAGCAGCATTGAAAGGAAAGCATGCATAAGCAAAAACGCTGTTCCTTACCTTAAAGAAGCTTTGAAAATGGACAGAAAACTCAGAAAACTCTAGCAAGAAACAGCAACAGGCAGCCATTTGGGCACTGAAACTCCAGACAAAGAACTCCTCTCTAAGCACTCTACTGCCACCTACAGGGCTCTGAAAGACTGCATGTATATAAAATATAAACCCATAGGGGAAATTGTATTTTTTGCTTCACTGGAGGCAACACAGAGGAAAAAGAAATAATTTGTAAATTGGGGCATGTTCGTAACTTGAGGCATGGATTTCAGTGCAGAACCAATTCGTTAGTAGGGGTATTCATAAGTAGGAGTTTTACTGTATTTTAATGTGAGTTTTCATGTATCAAATCCACTTTGTCACACATGGAAGCGAGACTTCATGGCATCAATTTATCTGCATCAGATACAGAGGCACAGAGTGGTCAGCATGACAAATAAGTATACAAATCAGTATGGCTTTTTAAAACTGGCAGTAGCAGATAATCTCTGACTGTTATTTGGATTAGCTCTAAATGTCCCAAGACTGCTTTATTAATAGTATGAGACATCAGGACAATCCTGATTTCTGGATTGAAGCTATTTATCAGGAAAAGTCAACAAGATGTTCAGATCTAGGAGAGAGAGACTTCATTTTTAAAAAATCCCTGTCTGATTATTTCAATTTTAGATGGTCACTGGCACTGTTTGCTGCTCTTTTCCTCTGTTTGTTTCAGTGCTTCAAGTATGGGCTCTGATAACATCTTTAGTCTCATGCATGGTACAAGCAGATGAATGCACCTTTAGTTGCAAAAGTAGTGTATTTTCCATTGCTTAATCTCTTACCTCACTGTTATCAGTCAGATTGTGCAATCTCTGGTTTTCAAAGGTCTTTCTATCAGGAAGGAGTCTGTATATACAATATCATAGTCTCGTGATTTCACAGCATTACTTTGCAGAAGAATGCCCCCTTCCCAAAAAGAATGGGTGGCTGTGTTGTAACTGCAAGATTAGATGGGGAGGGGAGAATTTGCCCCTTTCCCCCCATGGCATTAGCCCTGACTTCTGTTGGAATCAGACATCCTACAACACCTAAAAGAGAGACAGATTTTGTTAGGCATAAATGTTTGTGTATTGCAAAAGTGGGCTACAGCCCACAAATGCTTATGCTTAATTAAATCTGTTGAAAGATCTGTTGATTTTCTTTCTTCTTTCACATGTACATAACTTAATAGAGGCAAAAGACCTAAATAGGTGGAATTCTACTTAATTCACCCATATTTCCTGTTCAGAAGCCTTCTGACATCTCTGAGCCTTGCTAAAAATGTTGTGTCTTCTTTAAAAAATGCATTTATTGGGTGATCTGTCTGCCAAGTGCTTTGAACTACAACTCCCATAAACCACAGCCAGTGGTGGAAGGTTTGGAACTTTTATCCAAAACATCTAGAAATATGGTTGATGCTGTTATAGATTTGTTTTCCCTTTAAGCATTCAGTTAACAAGGATATTACCCACAAAAGTTGTGTATTGACTCTACCTTGCTGAAATGGAATACTGTACTGTATATTCAAAAGAACTTCCAATTGGACTAAGTCCAGCTGCTGTTTCAATTTACAGAAAGAGGAATGAGTAACTGTTTTGACATTGCATTCGGCTCTCCTAAACATTGTCATTTACTTTTTTGCAATGTGGACCAAGATCCAAGCATTTAATTGAATGAGTGAAGGATACAAAGATACTGTAGGTTTGAGTTTCTGGAACAGCAGGTCTCCAGTTCTTGATGGCAAAGGATTCCCTTGAACCAGCAGCCCAAGATTATTGGGTGAATTTGATAGCCTAAAAACCATGGTTGTCCCGTCCTTCCTGTAGCGTTTTGGCTGCTGTACAGCTACAATTCCATAGTGAAGCTAAAATCAAGGGCACTCTTCTCAGGAAAAGAAAGGGAATCCAGATGCTGTTGTCAAACATCACTCCAGTTTCATGCAGGAGTTTGCTGTTTTGACTCAGACATTCTGGGCACATCTATAAGATAGCAGCTGGGTAGCCTTCCTTCTAACCCAGGGGTGCCCACACTATGGTCAGTGGGCCAGATATGGCCCACACCACTCCCAGAAGCAGAAGTTAAACACACCATGCACAAAACGCTGCCATAAAGCACCCGTGGCCATCGTAAATGTGTTTACAACAGCTGTGGGTGCATTTACTTCAGCGTTTCGCACATGCACGTGTGCATTTAACTTCTGCTTCTGGTGGGAGAAACCACCTGACCAGCCCACTCAACAACGTGACTGGCCTGCTCAGCCACATGATCAGCCCACATCCCAAAAAGTTTGGGCACCCTTTTCTATCCCAACGTGATATTTTTTGTATGTTTGGACTGCAACTTCCACCAGCCTCAGCAAATATGGTCAGTATTTTGAGATCAAGAGATTTGGGGAGAGTTAAGTAGATTTTCACTTCCTTTTTCAAGTGAGCTTAAGTAAATAGCCTGCTAGACTTACTTTCTAATGATTTAGCCATCATGTGGCTATAGTAGAAGAGATAGATTTTTTATTAATGTGTAACAAATTGAACTGGTAAAGGTCACCCTTACGCAAAAGCCAGTCATGCCCAACTCCAGGGTTCAGTTTTCATCTCAGTTTACAGCCAAAGAATCAGCACTGTCTTCATCTACTGATGTGTCTGTGGGCATGCGGCAGGCATAATTAGACACATGGAACACTGTTACTTTCCCACCAAAGCAGTACCTATTTATCTACAGTATTTGCAATTTCTTGCTTTTGAACTGCTGGGTTGGCAGAAACTGGGGCAGAGATGGGAGCTCACTCCGTCATGCAGCACTTGGGTCCTGAACTGCTGACCTGACAACCCTCCAGTTACCAAATTCAGTGTCTTAACCAATAAGCTACTGCAGTCCCTAATTGAACTGATACAGCCTCTTAAATATGTAGCTTTTGCATTGTATTTTGCATACCTCTTCCCACGTATAATCTATAAATAAATACACGACTATATGTATTTTAACAACATGAATGTTAGGATTGCTAATGCAGGATATCGGCTACAAAATTGAGCTACAAATAAAGAATTTCACAGTTGAAATTGTGCCTCAGGAGAATTTACTGCATGAATTTAGACGGGCCAATGTCTTAGCCTCATTGTCTTCATTTGCAAGGTAGAGGGTAGTAATGTCAATTTGCTCTATAGGGTTCTTTCCACTTAAGTGCTACATCATGCATGTGCAGTGGTTGGAATTCTTGAAAGTGTTCTGTGTATGTTAAATATTAGTATTACTGATACAAACTGTGCCATTTAATATTTAATCCAGAGGTTGACTATAGCAGCCCTCTGGGTGTTGTTGACCTACAGCCCCCATCAACATTAGCCAGTATTGTCAGTGGTGAGGGATTATGGGTGCTGTATTCCAGCAACATCTGAAGGAATCCAAGTGAGACAAATTAAGAAAAATCAAGCTCAGGGTAGGTTTCGTTGGCTTGCTGAGCATAATGGTGTGCAAGTACCCAGAACCTCCCTCTGTACAATGACTCCCTTCTGCTTTCAATAGCCTGAAATGTGCTTCCACCATTGCTGACTTGTCATGGCATCATCCCATAAACAAAGGCAAGTGGGTTTACATTTTAACCCTCCCTGCATGCAGGGCAAAGGCAGAAATGAAGAGAAGAGAAGGAAATGCCCCAGCAAACTGGTCTGTCCCCTGAGCATGAGCAGCTTCCTGCCAGGTTGTGCAGTGACCTAGTGGAGCATAGCCACCTTCTTCCTTGCTCATCACAGAAAGCCACCCTTCTAGTTGACTGAGACCCTGTTTGATAAGGCTGAACTGTAGCTTGCAGTGCAGCCCTAATAATGTTCCGTTTCACTGTAAGTCCAAACTGATACACTTTCTGAACTCTTCCATAACTAATTTAATTTAATTGTTCAACTTGGGAGCGTCTGGTCGCAGCGGTGGTGGCAGCAGTGGTTTTGGAGCTGCACAGCTGCTGCTGCTTCCCTCCAGGCTGTCTGTCTGAGGGAGCATCTAGTCGTGGCAGTGGTTTTGGAGCCACACGAGCTTCACAGCTGTTGCTGTTTCCCTCCAGACCAGCTGGCCAAGGGAGCGTCCAAGTAGATTGGGCCAGCCCACTGATAAAATGAACTCTCAAGAAGTTCCCTGATAGCCTATGCTAGATTGTCATCTGATTCCATGTGCACTAGGATGTCCTTTGTTGTAAAAATAACAGCCTTGTGTGTCTTAACACTGAGTGCCAGTGGGAGGAGATGTTTTTGGCACTAATTTCATTAGTGAACGTTTTTTCTGTCATGGAGTCAGTCTCCTTTTCATATTTGTCTTTGGTTCTTTTGAATCTTCTTTCTCAGCCACCTTTCAAGAAGAAAGTATTTTCTCTTTTTTGTAAAACTTCTACTTTAATAGCACCTAACTGAATAAGCATCATTTATCTCATCTTGAGATGCTGCTAGTAGAGTGTTCATTTTAATAGATATAGGGATAGACTATCCCAAGGAATAGTCTATTGGAAACATGCGTTGAGGCCAACGACAAAGCCAAAAAAAGTGGTTTAATTTTGACAGTTCAAAGTTTGATCTGGACACTAAAGCAGAAGAAGAAACTCTCTTAAACAAATACATAACATAATTTGTAATAAGCAACATCTTATCAAGTCAATTCTCATTTATAGCAGATATTTCCAGGGTTCCCTGACTATAGGGTGCAGAAATTATTTACAGTTCCTTTCTTTAAGGGGTGTTCAGAGATTGGGCAGCTTTTCCAAGACTACACAGGTTTGGTGTGCATGTATATGTACCGGTATTTACTAAACCCCCGTATGCTTTGTGTGGTTGAGGAGGAGAGATGACAATCGTAGAATAATATTTCTTTAAAAGTCCCTGAAGACAACTTCTTGAATACACCAGCATGACAACTGTCTGTACTGGTTGAGGTGTTCAGAAGAGTTAGAGTCACTACCCTAAAAATCATCATTTCCCATCTCTAAAGATTGCTAGACTTCCATGAGTCTACCACCCAACATGAACCAAGCAAGCATCATAGAACCTGTTGTAATAATCAGGTGCTTTCCTTAATGAACAAATCAACTATAAATGTAGGATTTCTAAAGAAGGGAGGTTCAAATATGTTACTAAAATAATTGCAGATGGATGGTTGAGTTGGCAATATGGGAGAAAGGCAGAGGAGAGGGAATATTTATGTTCCTACACTTTTAAAATTTTAATTCTGATTAACTGATTCTCCTAGACTAGAGCCATGGTGGTGAACCTTGGCATTCCAGGTGTTCTTAGACTTCAATTACCAGGAGCCCAAATCAGCACTTCTGGGAATTGACGTTCAAGAATACCTGGAGTGCCAATCTTCACCATCACAGCCCTAGAGCAGGGGTCCTCAAACTTGGCTCTCCAGATGTTCTTGGACTTCAGTTCTCAAAAGCCCTGATCAGCAGATGTGCTGACTTGAGCTTCTGGAAATTGAAGTCCAAGAACAACTGGAGCAGTGGTTCCCAACCTTGGTGTCCCAGATGTTCTCGGATTGCAACTCCCAGAAGCCTTAAGCATTGGCTGAGCTAACCAAGATGTCTGGTATTTGTAGTCCAAAAACTTCTGGGGCACCAAAGTTGAGAACCACTGCCCTAGAGCATATACTCAAGTTCACAATCATACTGCAGTCATTAGTGCTTATGAAAAGATATTGCTGCATCTTTTTTATATTGACAATATTGAGTACATCTACTTTACACTAACATGGCTGGGAAAATACATTAAAAGAGTTTCTTGTTGGTTTAATTCCCATATTTCACTTCTCTCTCTCTCTCCCTCTCTTTGTTTCCATTTTCAAGATTGCTGCAGTTTTATTTCCTTTGTTAGATTTCCCACTGTCAGAATTGACCCTGCAGTGGTTTTCTGATTTTCCATTACCCCCCTTGTCCCATTAACCTTTGCTTCCTTTTTCTAGTTTTGAGGCAGACAGACCTATCCATTTTCTTAATGTAGAGGAGTAATAAGACACAGTAAATGTTAGGAAGTGAGATTTTAATGTGTTTCCAGTGTTACAAGGGGGTGAGTAAAAGTAGGTACATTTTTTATTTCTTTCCCATTAGCCTTAGCAGTGTAGTAGGTATTGATGGGTTATGGAAGTAGCATTCCAGTAACATGTGATAAGCCTCATTGCTCACTCCTGGGCTGCAAGACTGGAAGCAGAGCCAAGGCTGCAAACATGCTCATGCTCATTTAGGCATAACACTTATCAAACTCAGTAGGTCAAATGTGGGGAATGTGGAGCCTTCCAAATGCTTCTGAACTGCAATTTCCATGGTCAGTGGTAAATGATGTTAGGAGTTGCAGTTCAACGATATTTGGTAGGTAATGTTGTTCTCCACAGCTTAGTAAGCATCGATTAATTTTGAGCAAAATCTTTGGGAGGTTACCTGACCAAGTTGTGTCAGCTTGTAGCAACTCAGACTATTTCTGTTTTAACCCAATTCAGAATACACTAGTACCCCGAATAACGTTATGACTTGGTTCCACAAGTCCCGTCGTTATTCGGTTTTTAACGTTGTGCGATAAATTGAACACACAATGTTAAAAAAAGACCTGTTTCCCTGGAGGCTGCAGGAAGCGAGAACATCGGGATTTGAATCCTGACATTTTGGCTTGCTGCTGCCTCCAGGGAGGTGGGAGAACTTTGGAAACAGCTTGGAGCGGGTTTCCCCACCTCCCTGGACCCGGCGGGGGGGTCAGAGACCCCAAAATTGGTAAAAAAAACGTCCGTTTTTTTTTACCAATTTTGGGGTTTCTGACCCCCCCGCCGGGTCCAGGGAGGTGGGCAGACCCGATCCAAGGTGTTTCTGGGCTTCCCCGACGTCCTGAGCCAGTGCAGCAAGCCAGAATGTCAGAGTTCGAATCCCGATGTTCTGGCTTCCTGCACTGGCTCAGGACGTCGGGGAAGCCCAGAAACACCTTGGATCGGGTCCCCACACCTCCCTGGACCCAGCGGGGGGGGGGTCAGAAACCCCAAAATTGGTAAAAAAAACGGACGTTTTTTTTACCAATTTTGGGGGCTCTGACCCCCCCGCCGGGTCCAGGGAGGTGGGCAGACACGATCCAAGGTGTTTCTGGGCTTCCCCGACGTCCTGAGCCAGTGCAGCGACCCAGAATGTCAGGATTCGAATCCCGACGTTCTCGCTTCCTGCAGCATAAAAGAGGGTGGGGGAAGTTCAAAATTAGCGCACATCAGCTCTAGGGAGGTCGGGAGACCCGATGCGCGCTAATTTTGAACTTCCCCCACCCTCTTTTATGCTGGAGGAAGCCAGAATGTCGGGATTCGAATCCTGACATTCTGGGTCGTTGCACTGGCTCAGGACATCGGGGAAGCCCAGAAAAAGCTTGGATCGTGTCTGCCCACCTCCCTGGACCCGGCGGGGGGGTCAGAGACCCCAAAATTGGTAAAAAAAAGTCCGTTTTTTTTACCAATTTTGGGGTTTCTGACCCCCCCGCCGGGTCCTGGGAGGTGTGGGGACCCGATCCAAGGTGTTTCTGGGCTTCCCCGACGTCCTGAGCCAGTGCAACAACCCAGAACGTCGGGATTCGAATCCTGACATTCTGGGTCGCTGCACTGGCTCAGGACATTGGGGAAGCCCAGAAAAAGCTTGGATCGTGTCTGCCCACCTCCCTGGACCCGGCGGGGGGGTCAGAGACCCCAAAATTGGTTAAAAAAACGTCCATTTTTTTTACCAATTTTGGGGTTTCTGACCCCCCCCCCGCTGGGTCCTGGGAGGTGTGGGGACCCGATCCAAGGTGTTTCTGGGCTTCCCCGACGTCCTGAGCCAGTGCAGCAAGCCAGAATGTCAGAGTTCGAATCCCGATGTTCTGGCTTCCTGCACTGGCTCAGGACGTCGGGGAAGCCCAGAAACACCTTGGATCGGGTCCCCACACCTCCCTGGACCCAGCGGGGGGGGGGGGGTCAGAAACCCCAAAATTGGTAAAAAAAACGGACGTTTTTTTTACCAATTTTGGGGGCTCTGACCCCCCCGCCGGGTCCAGGGAGGTGGGCAGACACGATCCAAGGTGTTTCTGGGCTTCCCCGACGTCCTGAGCCAGTGCAGCGACCCAGAATGTCAGGATTCGAATCCCGACGTTCTCGCTTCCTGCAGCATAAAAGAGGGTGGGGGAAGTTCAAAATTAGCGCACATCAGCTCTAGGGAGGTCGGGAGACCCGATGCGCGCTAATTTTGAACTTCCCCCACCCTCTTTTATGCTGGAGGAAGCCAGAATGTCGGGATTCGAATCCTGACATTCTGGGTCGTTGCACTGGCTCAGGACATCGGGGAAGCCCAGAAAAAGCTTGGATCGTGTCTGCCCACCTCCCTGGACCCGGCGGGGGGGTCAGAGACCCCAAAATTGGTAAAAAAAAGTCCGTTTTTTTTTTACCAATTTTGGGGTTTCTGACCCCCCCGCCGGGTCCTGGGAGGTGTGGGGACCCGATCCAAGGTGTTTCTGGGCTTCCCCGACGTCCTGAGCCAGTGCAACAACCCAGAACGTCGGGATTCGAATCCTGACATTCTGGGTCGCTGCACTGGCTCAGGACATCGGGGAAGCCCAGAAAAAGCTTGGATCGTGTCTGCCCACCTCCCTGGACCCGGCGGGGGGGTCAGAGACCCCAAAATTGGTTAAAAAAACGTCCATTTTTTTTACCAATTTTGGGGTTTCTGACCCCCCCGCTGGGTCCTGGGAGGTGTGGGGACCCGATCCAAGGTGTTTCTGGGCTTCCCCGACGTCCTGAGCCAGTGCAGCAACCCAGAACGTCGGGATTCGAACTCTGACATCCTGGCTTGCTGCACCGGCTCTGGACGTCGGGGAAGCCCAGAAACACCTCCAGAGAGATCAGAGGACCCGATCTACAGCTGCAGGGTGGCTGGGGAAGCTGACGGGGACTCCCTGTCGGCTTCCCTAGCCACCCGCCCATGCCTCCGCAGCTGTGGGGTGGCTGGGTAAGCCGATGGGGGAGCCCCCCGTCAGCTTTCCAGCCTCCCCACCCCTGCCTCTGTAGCTGCAGGGTGGCTGGGAAGCTGAACGGAGAACCCCGTTCAGCTTTCCACCCACCCTGCTGCTAAGAACGACTGTATCGTGTAACGTTAAAATCGCGTTACTCGGTACAAGATTTTCCAGAAAATCTTGTCGCGTTATTCGGTTTTCACGCTATTGGGTACTCGCGTTATACGGGGTATTACTGTACTTTGTTCTCTTTTTTCTTTGTCTTTTGGACTATACTTACAAATGTTTATATCATATGAAGGGTTTCATATATCCTTATCATTACCGCTTTGCAGCTCCCCCGGTGGCTTAGTGGTTAAGACACTGAGCTTGGAGACTGGACAGTCGGTTTTCGATGCCCACTTGGGGACATGAAAGGAGCCTAATTCAGGCGGTCCAAATGCAGAGTTTCTCCAGCAAAAATAGTTTCAACTCAGAGTAATCTCTGACATGAAATTATTATTATTACTGCTTTGTTACTTTCTCTCTGACATTGTTTTACTTGTGTCTTGCAGCTCCTGTAGATCTTGAGCAGAGAGAATGGCTTTGAAGGTAGCAATATTGGTTGGCTGTATCCTGGGAATTAGTGCTTTTCCCCTGGAAGATCCTGAGGACGGAGGCAAGCACTGGGTTGTCATTGTTGCTGGTTCAAATGGCTGGTATAACTACAGGCACCAGGTAAGTATGCCATAAACAGAAATCAGTTCATGACTAACTGAAAGGAGGTCTTTGTATTAAATCTAGTGGGTTCTTTTCTCCAAATATCATAGGCTGGGGGAGAGGAAGGGTCTCACATGCATATGGACCATTCTAGAGTCAGGGAGAGTTTGAATATTCTTTCCCCAATGGTTAATTGGTACATGATGGTGATGTAGTTATGAAATTTGGATCTCTGTACATTTAGCAGTGAGAAAAAATAGTTTATAATTAAGTTAGTGGGCAGACACTAATTTACAGACAGAATGAGTGAACCAATTTATTCATTAAACCTAGAAATCCTAAAACAAGTAGTCCTAAAACATGGGATTTTTTTGTTATTTTAACTATAACACCATAGTTCACTGGGAATCCTTTAGCTGTAGTAAAAAAATCCAGGACTTAAGAGAAGTTTCCATGCACACACTTGGAACTTCAAAGCCACTGGACAGAGCTTAATGGTCAGAGATGCTAGTAGTCCAGTATCCTCTTATAGTTCCCATGGAGCTTAGCTAGTCCCATCCACTCTCTCCCTTTGTCATGACTGAAGGGAAGAACATGCTGGGCCTCAAGTGTGTGTGCTGAAACTCCTCTGAAGACCTAGATGTTTTGGCTATAGCTGCCAGAATTGAGGTAGTTGTTGTGGAACCACCACCCCAATTATGCCTGATGCGGAACAAGTGATTCTCTGCAACTATTGACAGACTGTAGCTTTTATCATCTCTTCTCATTCTCTATGATACCTATTGTTCATATAAGTTATATTTAGGTAAATGTAAAGGTCTCCCTCATTCAAAAGCCAGTCATATCTGACTCTAAGGTTCAGTGTTCATCTCCTTTTACAGCCAAAGAGCCAGTTCTGTCTGCGTCCTGTGGTGGGCATGACTAGACACCAGAGCGCATGGAGTGCTGTTACCTTCCCACTGAAGTGGTACCTATTTATCTGCTTGCAATTTCTTGCTTTTGAACTGATAGATTGGCAGGAGTTGGGACAGGGACGGGAACTCACTCCGTTGTGCAGCACTCGGGTCTCAAACTGCTGACCTGCCAAACTTCCAGTCCTCAAGTTCAATGTCTTAACCATTGAGCCACCACAGGCCCCTCAGGTTATATTTAGTAACATCTAAATAGTTGCACATCCCCTACCCTTAGATTGTGCTTTGCTCTGTTGATCTGGGAAGCGTCTCCTGATGCAATGGAGTGAAGTTATTACAGATCCGCATTCCAAGTTTTGAAAAGTTGTAGCAGCTCTCAGGCTATGCTAGTTGTGGGATTCTGGCAGCTGTAGACTAAATAAAGTAGTCTCACCAAGCTCTGCATGTGCTTGTGCTGTAAGGTAAAGGTAAATGTTGCTCTTGCTCAAAAGCCAGTCGTATCCGACACGAATTCAGTGCTCATCTCTGTTTATAGCCAAAGAGCCAGTGCTGTCTGCATCTGCAGACATTTCCATGGACAGTAAACAGAATGCTGTTTACTTTCCCAATAATAATAATTTCGTGTCAGAAATTATTCTGGGTTGAAAGGATTTTTGCAGGAGAAACTCTGCTCAGGGGATGCCCAAATGAGGCTCCTTTCATGTCCCCAAGAGGTGGGACAGAGACTGGCACTCAATCTGTCATGCAGTAGCAGGATCTCGAACTGCTGACTTACCAGACTTCCAGCTAACAAGGCAAGCTTCTTAACTACTGAGCCACCGCAGCCCCTTACCTTCCTACTGAAGTGGTACCTATTTATCTACTTGAATTTTCTTGCTTTTGAACTGCTAGGTTGGCTGAGACAGATGGGAGCTCACTTCATCGTTCAGTGCTCGGGTCTCGAACTGGTGACCTGCCAACCTTCTAGTCATCAAGTTCAGTGTCTTTAACCACTAAGCCACCACACTCCCTGCTTGTGCTGTAGTAACACTTAAAATCCCAAAGCCCTGTTCTTGCACATGTCTAGCTTCTCTGCCAGTAGGGGAGAAGCAAGACAGACCAAGCAGAACTATATGGGAACTCTTGCACAGTCACTTCTCAGGATGTAAATTTTACTGCAAGCAATTTGGGTCAAAGGAGAGACATACATGCTAAGAAATAAACATTAGTGAAGGAGATGGAAATATTGAACCCTGGAGATAGGGAGAACCAAAGGAAAGTTGGTCATATGAAGGAAAATTGCATCAGAAAGTTTATAATGGAAACCTGTATTATTGTGACCTAGGATTTTGTGCAGTTACTAATTTTGATTTGTTCTAGTTTTGAGTCATGAAAAAGTTATGTTTCTCAGAAGTATAGCTAGTTAAAGCTATACTAATTTATTTTTTAAACGAGGCTAATGAGTTATGTATTCATTTTCACAAATATTGTTTGGCTTTATGGTTGGGAAAGAGATAGGTTTGTCAGTAAAACCTGTGAACGAAAATGTATTTATAGTTTGGAGTTTGTGCCAGAATTGCTAGACAATGCAGAAATATGTGCCTTTTCCTTACGGGCCAAATTTTGATGACGTAGAAAGAAGCTTGGGATTCTAAAAGGATCATGGAAGAGATGCTACCACTCCTTTCCATTTTGCAAGCCAGTTGTGAGATTCTTCTCTCTTTTCCTCAGTTATTGTTGTTTACATGCATTAAATGCAAACTATTAAAAATTCCTTGCAAATAAATTAGTGGTGGCCAGAATTAGCTTTGTCCTATAGTTCCTTGTTGACTCTCAAAGATGATTCAGAGTAAATCATTATAAGAATAAGCCAAAAACATTGATTAATTAAAACAACACTTAAATATTGTTAAAATAACAGCAAATAGGAAAAAAGATCAAAAATGCAGTTTGAAACAGCCAATTTTAAAAGGAGAACTGTTTAAAAAGAGTCAGGGAGAATTTGTATGGGACATGCCAAAGAATCATGATGCCAAAAGAGAATTTAAACAACATTCCTGACAAATATAAAGGCCATGTAAGGAACAGATTTGCATAACTAAATTCATTTGACTAGAGCTGTGGATTGAAACCAGAGATATTGTTAGCGAAGAATGCAGAAATAAAATTCCTTTAGTAAAAAAGAAAGCCTAGATTCATGATGGAAGAAACACTTTAAAATGTAAAGTGCAGGTGAGAAAGAAAAGTAAAATGTGATTGAGATAGGGTCAGAATCTTGAGTGCAGTTTTCAGCACCTGTCCCATAAAGATGAAAATAACTATTACATTAACCAGTGCAAAGAAATAGGGAAGAGCAGCAAAAGGGAAAAAACCAGATCTCTTCCAGAAGATTTATGAAGTCAAAGGGAAAACTGAACCTAGATTATTAGATTAGGAATCCTGAAAGACCAACAAGAGAACACACTGTCTGACCAGCAGAAAATTAAGAGAAGGTGGAAAGAGTGTACATTGAATACAGAAGAGAAAAAGGATGCAGATTCATTTGATAAGGAATCTTATGACAGCATCTGCAGTTCTGGAAAGTGAAGTGAAAGCTGCTCTGTATGCACTGAGAAGAAATAAATCACAGGAGTAGATAAAGTACAGTAGGACAATTTGAAGCTACAGATGCCCATAGACTGATAATATTCAATATATGTTCCAATCCCCAAGAGAGGATGTTTGGATGAATTCACTAACCAGATGACCATTGCAAAGCAAAGTAATACTCAAGTTATTGCACACGTGCACACACACACAGAGAGACATTTGAGAAATGCCTTATCTTCAGCTAGATTCTGAAAAGGAAGAGGCACTTCAAATTAAATTGAAAATGTCTGTTGGCTACTGGATTGCACCAAAGAATTTTGGTATGAAATAAAATCTGTGCTAGTTTAAACAGGATATTGGTACATACTGTACTGCGGTGGTGGTTCTTTTAGAAAGGCATTCCTTAATGTGTGTTGTTGTGCAATGTGAACATGTGCTTGTTGTGCTGGTCAGGGAGATGAAAATCTTCCTGGTCATGCTGGATGGCTTCCAGCAATGACAATTTGCTGAAGTCCTAAAGAGTTCGTTGTGAACTCCTAGCCTTGGGCCCCTTGATTTCTGGTGCAAATTACTGATTGATCAGCAACTTCTGAGCAAATAGACTCTCTCTGGCTTACTTCCACCCCAACTCCCATCTATATATGGCACAGCTTAGACTAGCTACAGTACAGCGATCTTTTGAAAGTGCTGTTATAGGAATTAAAAGCCCTCTGATTACAGCAGATAGCATCTTGAATTTGTCTCTGAGTTGACTTGAAGCCAGTGTTTGATAGATGCCTAGATTTTAACTGGGACTGCAGTGGCTTAGTGGTTAAGACACTGAACTTAATGACTGGAAGGTCAGCAGCTCAGCAATTCGAGACATTTGTGCTGTACAATGAAGTGAGCTCCCATCTCTGTCCCAGCTCCTGCCAACCCAGCAGTTCAAAAGCAAGAAATTGCAAGTAGATAAATAGGGACCACTTCAGTGGGAAGGTAGACAGTGTTCCGTGCACTCCGTCATCTAGTCATGTCTGCCACATGTCATGTCTAGTTATACCTGCCACGGAAACATCTCCAGACACAGACAGCGCTGGCTCTTTAGCTACAAACAAAGAAGAGCACTGAACCCTAGAGTTGGATATGACTGACTTTTGAGCAAGGGCAACCTTTACCTAGTTTTTAACTTTCCCAATTGGAGATGGAAGCAGCAAAATATAAAACTTTAACATTACGTGAGCGTATGCAGTAGTTCTCTCTGAACTGGCCTTTTTGCCCTTAGTTGTCGTGGTGTTCTATAATACAGCTTCATGAACATGTAATTTCAGATTATTACCCTCAACAACTCATTAAAACCCCTGTCTGGTGAAATCCCAGCTTTGTAACAGTAGAGTATTTCGGCTTTCCATGTCTCGCCCTGGTGAGCTGCACCAAAGGATAATTCATGATTTGTGCAGTGAATGAGGACATGGAACCAGCTACAGATTAATTTCGACTATGAACATTTGAGACCTACAACACAATGTTTGGAGTGTTTTTCTTCAGTATGATGACCAACCTTTGCTCTCTTTCAGTGTAGTCCTCCATCTATATTTTCCATCTCTAGAAATGTAGAAATTCCACATCTGGATTTTTTTATACATCTATTAATTTTGGGCGAGGCCACCGTGGCTTGGTGGTTAAGACACTGAGCTTGATGACTGACAGTTAGAGACTTGAGTGCTGCGTGACTGGATGAGCTCTCATCTGTCCCAGCTCCTGCCAACCTAGCAGTTTGAAAGCAAGAAATTATGAGTCGATAAATAGGTACCGGCTGGAAGGGTAACAGCATTCTTTGTGCTCCGGCATTTAGTCATGCCTGCCACATTACCATGGAAAGGTCTGCTGATGCAGACAGCACTGGCTCCTTGACTGTAAACGGAGATGAGCACCGTCCCCTAGAGTTGGACGCAACTGGCTTTTGAGCAAGGGAGACTTTTACCTTTACCTAAATTGAAGGACTCATTCAAGCATACTTCCTTGTTATTTATTGTTGACCCATTTTTGGTAGAGATTTGTCAAATGAGTGTTTGGGGACTGAACAAATTTCAGCAGCAAGTAACGCACAACAAACACAAGGAAAAGCAATGTAGTTCTACAGTTGTTAGTGTCATGCAATTGTTCTGAGTATGTGATTAGGCTTTTGTAAGAATAGTGGCAAGCTGGTTATAAACTACCTACCAAGATGTAGATATTTTAATAAAAGAGTGAAGTCATATTTATAGAGTAAAACCTCGCATAAAGAGCACCTCGCTTAGAGAGTAACTTGCTTAAAGAGCAGAATTTTCTCTTGACTGATCACTTCGCTTAACAACTAAAACTAACCAAAAACTCGCTTAACAAATAAATAGGGGTTTGCAGTCCCCCCTGCCAGAAGTCATAATTGGTCACTTACAATGTTGTTTTGTTTAAAGAGCAAAGTTGCTTAAAGAGCAATCCTGTGGAACGTATTATGCTCTTTAAGCGAGGTACAACTGTATTTGGTTGGAGACTTGCCTTTATCCAAGATTATTTATCCAAAGGCTTGTCTGGTCAGACATCTCGCTACCATAATGGAGTAGGCCAGTGACTCAACGCCGAGTGTCAGGTGGTGGTTAACCTGACTCCCTAAAGGTGCCAAATGGTTGTGGGCGGATGAGCCCCTTTAGGTGGTGGTCTCTCTCAGTAGAGGAAATGCCACTGGAAACCATATTGGGGCCAATGGCAAAATGTGCAGAGGAGAATCTCTGATTCCCAACAGTCATCAAGGCGGAAGAGGCCATGCCAGATGGACTGGCTGTGAAGGTGCACCTTGTCAATTTCCTCAAGGCTGCGCTAGTCCATTGCAGTCCTGGTTTTGAATCCTGAACGTCTCTTTTCGTGTGTGCCACAGGAGATGGCTCCGAGATCGTAGTGTGTGGGTCACTCATGGCAAGCTGGGATCCACCTTAAACAAATTCTCACCAGTGACATTTTTCCTGCTTCAGGGAGAAAATGCATTATTGGATACAAGTTGCAGTCGATGATGACTTAAAACAAAGCCCTTTTTAATTACTAGGACTTATCCTTTGCTGACCATAGCTTGTCTTAAGGGAGTCAATAAAGAAAAGTGTCCTATCTTTTTCAGGCTGATGCATGTCATGCTTACCAGATTGTGCACCGAAATGGCATTCCAGATGAACAAATCGTTGTTATGATGTATGATGACATCGCATATGATAATCAGTAAGTAATAAATCTGAGTTAGCGTGTTTATGTTAAGATATGTATTTTAACGTGTTTAAATTAGATTATAAACAAAAAAGATAATTTGAAAGGGTCACATTATAAAATATTGTAGTTACTAGGGGAAAGTGTATATCGTGTATTTTTGTAAATTTTGTTTTGTATTAGGTGTTTATTTGATTGTTTTAGTATGTTGTGTATGTTATCCAAGATAAATAAAATATGTATTTTAAAAAGATTAGTATTTATAGTAACATTTCCACCCTGATTTCAATAACACACTTGATCTGTCACATTGTGATTCTGATATTTTCTGTGCATTTTGTGCTTGAATGTTAACCTCTTAAATACACGGGGAACGTATTTGGAGAAGGTAGAACAGACACCTGGGCTTAATTTTGATGTGCTTGTTATTATGGTCAGCTTTATAGCAAAGCACCTACACAGGTTTTGGGACTGAAACTGGCCTTGTGGGTCCCATTCTGACTTTCTGGAGTACTTCAGATGATGGGGGGAAGTCATGGCAATACGACTATTCTCAGCTTTCACACATTTCTCCAACTCGGCAAGGGTCAAATGCCTTTCCTGAGATTTTGCTACTGGCTGTGAAGTGTGTTGGTATTTTGGCTCCATCCCTCACCTTTTGCCGCACCCATCGTTGGCGTGTGACCTTTGGGAATCCCATCAGAAATGGGCTTTGACTTTCACTGAAAGAGGTATCTCACCCTTGTTGTGCATGGAATGAAAACAAAGTTACAGTGGACCCTCGCTTAACAAATTTAATGTGTTCTCTGGGACCTTTTGTACTATGCAAAATTTGAAAAGCAAATTTCCCATAGGAATGCATTGAAAGCAATCTCACATAGGAATACCGATAATTGAAAACCAAAATTTGTTAACCAAAACACAGTTTCCCATAGGAATGCTTTGGAAACCAGTTAATCCGTTCCCACCCCCCAATTGTTAACCGAGCCACAATATTCTATGGCTTTCCTTTTGTTCTGTGAATTTTGTGTTAAGCAAGTCGCTTGTTAAGCGAAGGTTTTACTGTACTTTGTGAACATAAATCATCAACCTAATGACCTTTCAGACTTTGAAACATTAGTAAATTCTGGCATCCAGTGACAGTTCAAATTTGTTTTCTGTTGTTATTCTTAACATGTGATCCATATTAATGGAGAAAAGATTTCTTTAACTTTTTTTTAAAAAAATAACTATTTTACACTTCTAATATTCCTGGTTTCCCCGCCTACTTCCAGGAATCCAACACCAGGCATCGTCATAAATCGGCCCAATGGCACAGATGTGTACAAAGGAACAGTAAAGGATTATGTGAAAGAGGTAGGACAAAGATTTCCTTCCTCGATGACAGGGGAATCTTGTTGGCTTTGGATATTGCTATTTCCTGAATGTCTTCTATTTTGAGAGATGGTTAGATGGTCTCTAAAACTTTTCATTTGAAGTGTGTGTACTCATTGTTTCCCAACCTTTGGTTTTTGGACTTCAATTCCCAGAAGCCTAAGTCAGTTCCCCAAAGCACTGATCAGCCAATGTACTGACTTAGGCTTCTGGGACATGTGCCCCATGTTGGGAACCACTGGTGTAGCCAGTCTAATTATTTTAAAATAAAACTTGTAACCCTTGTATTCAGGTGGATTGGGGGAGCGTTGATATAGAGTAGCATTTCCCAAACTATGTTCCACAAAACACTGGTGTTCACTAGAAGGTCAGTAAGTGTTCTGTGAAAAAAATTGAAATTCTCATAAAACTCATTGACAACTGTACAATGCCACAAAGTTTGTTTTGCAATCAGTGGGGGCTGGATTCATAGCAACTTTATTTGTTATTAAAACCCAAAAATCCAAGCCTATCTTTCTATTACAAAACCCAAAGTGTTCCATTAAAATTTTAGGATTTGTAAAGTGTTCCATGGTAGAATAAATTTGGGAAATGCTGCTATAGAGAAAGTCATTCTGGAAAAGAGTCCTCAAATACTGTGGAGCTGCTCCAGAGCTTAGAAAAACACTGCTGGTTTTGAACTATAGCTCCCAGAGTCTTCCAGTTAGAATGTCAGCAGCTATGCTGAGTGGAAATGTAATTCAAAACAAGGGCAGCGTCTTCCAGCCTCTGAGTTGTTAAGTGCTGAAATCAGGGTGTCCTTAGTACAATAAAGGACATTGGTACCAGTTGCACTTCGCGAGTGGGGCGGCATATAAGTCAGACACAACAACAATAATAATAAAACCAAAATGTTGGCCATTGATCTTAATAGCATCTTCTTCAAAAAGCTTTCTTTCTTTTCACATATCATGGGGCACTACTGTTTTTCACACATCACAGGGCACTGCTGTTCTGTGGAAGGCCTAGTGTCTTTTTCAAACCAGTATTTGTTTGGATCTTGGCTGTAGAGATCTACCTGTGAATCGCTAGAAGGTAGTTGGTGAGCAGTGTGGGGTGGGAGTGATTGACTGGAGGAAGTGAGAGACCTCTTGCACAGATTATCCTTGTGGGAATGTGACCTTTGAATGAAAAGGCGACAGCCCACTATTTAGAAGAAAATGAACAGTTAGCATGAAGATTGTCTCACTTCAAGGTAGCAGAAATGCTTATCCTAGAATTTCCCATCTGTTAGAAACTGAGTACCGGTAACTCTTCTGACACTGAATGGCAGCAAAGTTGCAAAGGATTTCAGGTGCTCTAGTTGCACAGTTGTTCATGGAGAGTTGTCTGGACCTGGTGGATTTCCATCTCTCACCCCAACACAACATGAACCCTTTTGTGGCCTAGAAGCTCCACTGGATGAACAGCAGAGTGCTGTTGCATCTAATTGGCTGCCTTGAGAACAGAAGGGTGGACTACACTCCTCAGGCTTTTCTTGTATTCTTATAATTCACAAGTTTCCTAGAACATTCTTTGAAACCATGGCTCTGTTTGGTGAGAACCAGGAAAGATCTGTGATTGCTGTGTTTCAACTTTAAATCTCTACCTCCTTGTAGGATGTTACGCCAGATAACTTCCTTGCTGTGCTGAAAGGGGATGCTGAAGCAGTGAAGAATAAAGGATCAGGAAAAGTACTAAAAAGGTAATGTAACATAATATGTATGAAGAATGTTTGTACTTCCCAGTGTAACTGAAAACAGACTTAATCTTGATAAGGAACCAGACAGTCAGTAGATTTGTTTTCCCTCTCTAGTGGCCCGAAGGATCATATATTTGTCTATTTCACTGACCATGGTGCCCCTGGGCTTCTGGCGTTTCCAGAGGATGATGTAAGTAGGACATGCAATTACTCAGGTTATTACAAATCTAAAAAAAGATGTATTACTGAACTAAACTTACTATCCTTTTAGAATACATGTTGCATGAAATATTGGCCAGTGGTTCTCATAATGTCATAATGACTATGGTTCAAGCCTCTACATCAGGAATGAGCAACCTACGGCCTGTGGGCCAGCCCTGGCCCATGGCACCAAAAAATCCAGCCCATAGTGCCAGAAACAGATGCATTTATGACAGCTGTAAAGGAGTCTGTGGCTGTTGTAAACATGTTTACGACAGCCACAGATGGATTTTACAACAACGTTTACAGTGGGGAGAACCACTATTCCGGCCTGCTCAACTGTCTGAAGGAGCGTGACCCAGCCCCCGACTTAAAAGGGTTGGCAACCCCTGCTCTACATGTTCCACGTTCTTAAACTTCATCTCTGAGGAAAATACTGATTTCTAAAAAGTTAATATTTAAACATTATAATCTCAAAGATACAGCCCTCTGTTTCTCCTTAACTTTTCTGTAGTTCATTTTTAGTGTTTATATTTCAAAGCTATCGATTATAAAAAGTTCTGAAGTTGGATTTCAAAAAGCTAACAGAAAAAATATGCTATCTAATAAAAAGTTGTACAAGATTGTGGTGCATATGTCTCCTATTATATAAAATTGGACATTGCTGCTGTGTTCAACTAAAAGCATAATGCTTTTCATTGATTCATATATCTTAGTGTGAAACGATATTGAAGGAAGAAGAATAATCTCTTATGAGGGTGGACTGAAAGAACTGGGAATGTTTAGCCTTGGGGAAAAGAGGCTGAAGGGGGATATGATAGCACTCTTCAAATACCTGAAAGATAACCATAAAAAGGAAGGGCATGATCTGTTCTCCATTATCCCAGAGCAGTGGTGCTCAAATTAAGGCCTGGGGGCCGGGTGCGGTCCCTGATGCCAATTCATCCGGCCCACAAAGCCCTCGTCACTCCTGGAAGCGGAAGTAAAACGCGCCTGTACGGGCACGTTTTACTTCCGCTTCTAGGAGCGACGAGGGCTTCGCGAGCCGGATGAATTGGCATTGGGGGCCGCACCTGGCCGCTGGGGCTTAGTGACCACCTCCCTGAACCACATGATCAGCCCGGAGTCCAAAAAGTTTGGGCACCCCTGTCCCAGAGTGAAAGATGTGTAATAATGGGGTGTAACTATATGAAGCCAGACATAGGTTGAATACTAGGGGAAACGTATCAGTTACAGCAGCAGGACAGTGGAATCAACTGCCTAAGTAGGTGGTGAGCACTCCAAAACTGGAAGCATTCCAGAAAGAATTAGATAATTATCTGTCAGATCTGCTTTGAGTCAGATTCCTGCATTGAGCAAGAGATTGAACTCAGTGGTCTAAAAGACTCCTTCCAGCTCACTTACTCTATCATTCTATTATTAGACCTAACAAAAACAGAGGTCTCCAAATGATCAGCTTTCCCTCTAATAAATGATGGCCTCTTTTAAAAGACTGTTGTATGGATGGCTGATAATGTTTTTTTTTATTGAATTGATTTCTGTTGTTTTTGATTGTTTTCTATGTTTTTATCTTTTTTTTTTTTGCTGGATAATAATAGGATGTGAATTTATTTATTTATTTTTGGTTCTGTTTTGCAGCTCAAAGTACAGGACTTAAAAAAGGCCATTCAGTATATGCACCATAACAAAAAATACCAGAAGGTAAAATGATAGTTCATCATATGAGATGGGGTTGGGTAAAATACTATTTTAAATGTACACATATGTCCATGTGTGCTGCTCTTTATGTAGACAGAACTGCAACATCGTCATGAAAGGGGAAAGTACCAGCATTCTAGCAAGAATAGGTGGTCTGTAGAGCTATAAAAAAACTTAAAAAAAACTTTAAGGGTTTTGAGGATTGTCGCTTAGAACAATCCAGTAGATACATTTGCCAAAAGTAGAATACCCTTCTTTTTTAATGCATCCAACCATAACATGCCCAGGTGTTATTAACAACGTTTAATTAAACCAAATTAATTTGTTTCCAGAACAAATTGCAGAATTTGTTTGAAAAGTTAGTTTGATAGGGATTTTATTCAGTTTTATTCTGTTAGCCGCCCAAAGTGGGAAAGTTTTTTCCCTACAGGGGTGGTGTATGAGTATAATAAATAAATAAATAAATAAGTTAGTTTGATAGAGATCAGTAAGCCAAAGTTCTTTAATGGAAGAGGCAGAATGGATGGATAGGAAAGGAGCTTCAGGAGGAAACCTAGGGAATACTACATCTTGTTGATCTAATTCTAACCCTATCTAATATGTATCTCAAATCTCTAACATAAATTGCAGCTGGTGTTCTACATTGAGGCCTGTGAATCTGGATCAATGATGGAACACCTACCTGATAATATCAATGGTAAGCAGTCACTCTTTGGATCCAAGGTCTGTCAGCCATCACTGGCATGTTTCCAAGTCTGTTGTCAGGAGAGTATTAAGTACTGTTAATAATACTCAGTTTACAGGACATGTAATTTATTTAGCCACAAAATGCTGATAGCAGATGCTTGTTCTGTGGTTACTTTTTAATATGTAGAATGGATAGAACTTTTTTTTTCAGTTTTAAAACAGCAAGAATTTATGGGTAGTACTCTTGAATAAGTTTTACTTCTGCTTCCAGGAGCGACAAGGGTTTCGTGGGCCGGATGAATTGGTGTCAGGAGCCAGATCTGGAGCCTGGGCCGTAGTTTGGGTACCCCTGCTCTAGACAGACTTCTGTCAGAGCTGAATCTTGCCCAGTGGTTGCAGTCACAGGATATTACTGCTGTTTCAGGCATTGTATGGGGTTGTTCATGCCTCATATTTCAAAACTCAGGACAGCTCTCCTGAGTCTGCTGCTCTCCAGTTGTATAGAGCTGCATTTCCCATCATCCTGGCCCCTTGCTACACTAGAAGTTATAGTAAAAACATCAGGATAAAGCAGGGTTCAGAGAGTAGCACTTGCAAGTGGTTTGAACATACTCCAACCTGGTGAAAAGTTATTTGGAACAACACATTCCTAGTACTGTACTTGGATGTTTGAATGGGGCAGTGATGGCGAGCCTTGGAAATCCAGGTGTTCTTAGACTTCAATTCCCCATGTCTCTGTGAATCCACTTGAATGGGTGTTCTTGGACTTCAATTCCCAGAAGCCCAAGTCTCTGTGAATCTACACGAATGGGTTTACTGCATTTACGCACAGAAACCCATTTGCGTGGATTCACAGAGACTTGGGCTTCTGGAAATTGAAGTCCAGGAACACTTGGAGTGCCAAGGTTCACCATCACGGCATTCCTTCTTTGTCAACACAGTACCCTGATGAGACATTCAATAGCTGTGTGTCCTAGATTGACTAAGTGGTTGTCCAACTCATAAGCCAATCCTGCTTCCAAATGCTGATACACAAATTGCTATGATCAGCAATGGTTTGAAGGCATTGGTATATGTAGGAGGAAATCCTATGCATTTCCATATCCTCTCTTAAGAGTGTTACTACCATCGTATTGCTGAGGGAACGTGGCTGGTGTATATGTCAGCTTCAGAGGAATGGGGCTAGCTTGCCTGCTTTTGTTTGCTCTTTTGAGGGTTTAGTACCCATGAATACCAAACCACTGAAAAGATTTGTAACCACTGAAATGAGCAGATTAGCCTCCTTAAAGCAGAGGTGCCCAAATGACAGGTTGTGGGCTAGATCCGGCCCCTGACACCAGTTCATCTGGCCCGCGCCACCTGCTCTTCTCCCAGAAGTGGAAGTAAAACATGCCCATGCATGGACAGAACGCTGCCATAAATGCAACTGTGGCTGTTGTAAAGGTGTTTTCATCAGCCATGGGTGCATTTATGGCAGAATTCTGCACATGCGTGGGCACACTTTACTTCTGCTTCCAGTGGGAGGAACCATGTAACTGGCCCACTGAGCCACGTGACCGGCCCACGGCTTGAAAAGCTTGGGCACCTTTGTCTTAAAGGAAGTAAACTTGCTAAGTCAACTGTTTATAAGTTCCATTGATTCAGTAGGCTTGCTCTTCTTGAGATTAATCTGGAGCTCTAGTGAAACTTAAAATGACATCTGGATCAGGTTGAAAGTCATCTCTGCCCACAATGACAACTATTTGCGGGTGTCTTGATGACCACAACATCCCTGATTTTCTTTCTGCTTATTTCTTTAGTTGGTTTTAACGAAATGAGATTTTCAAATGCACACCATGTTGAAGCAAATGATGTTACATCTGCTTGCAACTCCCAAGATCAGAATCATCTTGCCCTATTTGACTTGTTCAATAGTTTGAGGATTACTGGCCATATGTAAGGATGTTTTTAGTACAATGGTGGCTAATCTTGGCACTCCAGCTGTTCTTGGCCTTCATTTACCTGAAGCCCAAGTCAGCATACTCACTGCTTAGGTCTTCTGCGAATTGAAGTTTGACAACAGCCAGAGTGCCAAGGTTAGCCACCACTGCTCTAGTACCTTTTAAAAAGAATTAACCAGAATCCTGTATTGAAAACCTCTGAACTAGGCTGTATCTCAGCCCCTATGGACACACTCATCTGACAACTAAACAATAGTCATGAGGAGAGAATCCGTAGTGATTTTTTAATTCACCCAACAGCTTATGCCACTACCGCTGCCAATCCTGACGAGTCATCATTTGCCTGTTACTATGATGACAAGAGAGAAACTTACCTTGGTGACTGGTACAGTGTCAATTGGATGGAAGATTCTGATGCGGTGAGTAGCCATGTTTTTTCATTTAACAGAGCAATCTGGCACTGCTCTCTACTCTCAACTGTGAGCTGTGTGTGTGTGTGTGTGTGTGTGTGTGTGTGTGTGTGTGTGTGTGTGTGTGTGTGTGTGTGTGTTGGGGACAATTTCTTTCAAGCAGTGGTAGAGTTCACAATCCTGTTGCACTACTTGAGTGGTGTTATCAACCATGAATGTTTGGAGATAATTAAATATGTCCCATCCACTCAATTCCAAGGGTCGCTAGGGATCCCTTTTGTCCTGGGGATGCCTCGGGTGGACTGCAGAGCAGTGGAAGAGACATTACTACCAGAAATTACCGCTGGCAGTCCCACTACTGGTTTTTTATTTCCCCTTCCCTATTCCACAACTCTAAAGATTCGTACAGTATAATATAATGATGGTGAACCTTGGCACTCCAGATGTTCTTGAACTTCAGTTCCCAGATCAGCAGGAGTGCTGATGTGGGCTTCTGGGAATTGAAGTCCAAGAACACCTGGAGTGCTAAGGTTCGCCATCAGTGGTATAATATATTATATTTGAGTAGAATACTACAGTACTGTATTCATCTAGCATGGAAGATAATATGCTTTTGGGTAGGGGTTATAAAGCTTAGACAAGGACAGTGTTCCGTGCACTCTGGTGTCTAGTTATGCCTGCCACATGTCCACAGAAATGTCTGCAGACAGCGCTGGCTCCTTGACTATAAACAGAGATGAGCACTGAACCCTATAATTGGATACAACGGGCTTTCGATCTAGAGCAACCTTTACCTAGGAGAAACTGGGAAACTTCAGTTATGCTGTTTTTACATACAGTGGGTGGTACAAAGTTTCCCACATTTTTCAGTAACTGCAGAGCAAGAGACTCCAAATATCAGAAACAAAACAGTTTTATATGGATCAGGCATGCTGTTAATGTCCAACCATTGGAAGCATCCTAACTGGTCTTTCAGGGGAGAGGAACTGATGCATGATGAGTTGCTGTCAGTGTGTCACTTCAGCTTTCAAGTTGTCTAAATGACACATGCTTCTTGTTAGATTTACTGTTAACACTTGTCTCTCTTACTGTCTCATCTTTCCTGGTACGGAATCAACTTTTCACGCTTCTGGCCCTCCTTGTATGGTTGGATACGCTTCAGCAGCTCTACACGTACAACATAACCACATACATGATTGCTTCTCTTTTTCCTTTCATCTACAGGAGGATCTGAAAAAAGAAAGTCTCCACAGGCAATTTATTTTAGTAAAGAATCACACGAACACCAGCCATGTGATGCAGTACGGAAATATAGTGAGTACTTGAAATCAGTGTGAAGTAGTTTTCTTTTGGATCGGTATCTGGTTTCTACTTTTTAAAAAGCAAGAGGAGGAGGAGGAGGAGGATACACCATACAAAAATATAATAGACCTTTGTAGTGCAGGCTGGGTCTTGATACCTGAGACCACTTGAGGATGAGGAGAGCAGCTAAATGATGGTTAGTGACTTGTTTTCCCAAACTAATTGAACACTTATCTTATCTCCCCCCCCCCCAGCTGTTTAGTCATTCTTCTGCTATGTTGCTTAGGTAGCAATGAAAAAAATCCCAATTTTTTCCTGTGTAGATCTGATCAAAAGAATGGCTGTGGGTAGTTTCTCGATCACTTCTGCATGGACACAAAAAAATGTGGCAGGTAGAGTCTAAGGGCACTGTTGTCAGGGATTTAGTTCGTGAATTCGATTGTGTTCTTTTGATGAGTTTCCACAATAAAACTACAGCACTGACGAAAATAAGGATTATGCTGTATGAAAGATCGTCTTGGCAACTTTCAGGAACGCTAGGACTCAATGGCTGGGAATGCAAATTGATGACATCATTACACTTGGAAGTTGCCCTGTAAAAATGACATTTTCACTAGGAGCATCCAGTTATCACTGAGCAAGCGACCAAACCACTCAACCGATCATAGTGATCCAAAGTGTGTTAGATAGAGGATAAAATAGCCTATGTTCTGGCATAATGAGAATTTTGCTTGGGCTTTCCAAAAAGTTTTTAGACAACATTTATCCAAAAATCCTTAACCAGAATCCTGAAAAAACTCAGATAAAAGGGACATATCTGTCTGAAATCAACCAAAACCACTTTCCGTGGTTGATAGAAGTTGTTGATGAGGATGTTGGATGGTTTTGCTCAGTTTGCAACAGATTTGTCCTTTTCATTTGAGCGCTTTTGTAATGTCATTCGAAGATTTTTTTGCAAACATAAAAACTGTTTCTGAAGTCCAACCAAAATTCTAATAGTGTCATAACAAAGGTTATTTTATCCTCTAACGCACTTTGGATCACCTCAATCGGCTGCATGGTTTGGTTACTGGCTCACCGACAACAGGACGCCCCCAGCAAAAGTGTTGTTTTTCCAAGGCATCTTTGGAGTTTAATGACGTCATCATTTTGCATTCCTGGACTTTGGGTCCTACTGGTAGTATTCCTAAAAGTCGCCGAGATGATCTTTCATACCGCATAATCCTTATTTTCATCAGTGCTGTGGTTTCGTTGTGACAACTCATCAAAAATACACAATTTTCGTTACATGCCAAACGCAGTTGGACCACCCTACCGAAACGTAAGAATTTCATGGAATTCATGTCAAAAGGAATATAATTTCTCCCATTACCTAAACCAGGGCTTCTCAACCATTTAACGCCAAGGGCCAGACAAGTCCCCCTCAGACAGCTGAGTGGGTCAGACATGTGGTTTCCTACTGCCGTAAACCGTGGTGGACACATGTGTGCATGCACAGACGCATTTACAGCTGTCATAAATGCTTCTACTTCTGGAGTCGCCGGCGCCAGCTGAGTCCGGGCTGTAGGTTGCAAACCCCTAACCTAAATGATCAAGTAAGGGACTACAGTGGCTTAGTAGTTAAGATGCTGAGCTTGATGACTGGAAAGTTGGTAGGCCAGCAGTTTGGGACCAAAGTGCTGCATGACAGAGTGAGCTCCCATGTCTGTTCCAGCTCCTGCCAACCTAGCAGTTTGAAAGCAAGAAATTACAAGTAGATAAATAGGTACCACTTTGGCGGGAAAGGTAACAGTGTTACAGGTGTTGTACATGTAGTCATGCTTGCCATATGTTCGCAGATACATCTGCAGATGTATCTGTGGACAGTGCTTGCTCTTCGGCTGTAAGCAGATGAGCACCACCCCCTAGTGTTGGCCATGTCAAAATAGAGCTCCCCAATTTGGTTGCAAAAAACACGCGTGGGGGCTTGGAAATTGTCCCAGCATGTGTGGATACTGCTTAACAAGTCAGCCCTTTCCCAGGTGACTTTGGAGAGCGGGCTTCATGTTGTCTGTACTACTTCTGTGCTTGGGACTGCTTCCAAAGCTGCCTTTGAAAAGTGTTTAGAAACGTCATCTGGTCTAGAATGCTGTGGCCAAACTGATAACTGAGGGCTGATTACATGGAACCTTTGATTATTTCTGGCTATTGAGTTTGTTTCCAGGCGCAGTTCAATTTGTTAAATATGCCCCTATAAAGCCCTAAATAATTTAGGACAAATCTATTTGAAGGCTAATATTACCCTATGAACACAAGCAAGTTTTATGATTTTCTAGGGAGGCCCTTCTTTAAAAAAAATTTCTTTTGGAGAGATGTATGGTTGAGGATGTGTGACAGTCCTTTTTTTGGTCGCTACGGCCTCTGAAACTCTGCTATCTAGGATAGGGAGATTGATTTCCCTTGTTTTTATGCTTGTACTGTCGACCAAAGGTGTTCTGTAGGGTCACGTCTTGAACTTTTAACTCCTATTTCAACTGAATAACATTTAGCGCTCTGGGGACCAAGTGTTTATAATAATAGGTTGCAGTTGTCTGTTCAGTGTATTTTTCTGCTCTAATTTTGTTTCTGTTTTTGTTTGTGTTTGAACATAGGTTTCCCCAATCCCAAATTCAACATTGACTGCATCATGAATAGCTACACAAATACCAGTGTGAACTAGCAGAAAGTAGTTTCCTATTGTTATTTCTAGGTCCCATATTTTCCAATTTTCATTATTATTTTTGGGAATTTTCTGGAGTTTTCTCCAGACTTATTTGAAAAGATCCTAAGAACTGGACCTGGATTCAAATTCTGTGTTCCAACAGCTCCTCTGTTAGCTCCCCCCGGCCCCCAGGGTTGGCTGCAAATACCAAACAAGACAAGACAAACCAAGCATTAGGAAATCTCCTTGGCCCATTAAAGTTGACTGCTTCTTTATTTCCTCCCTTTCCAGTCCATTTCTCATATGAAAGTGATACAGTTCCAAGGCTCCAACAAAGCTTCCAGTGCCCCCATTTCATTGCCACCAGTAAGTCATTACGACCTCACTCCTAGCCCTGACGTGCCCCTGGCAATTATGAAGCGCAAACTGATGGCCACTAATGATGTCTCTGAAGCTAAGTCAATCATGGGAGAGATGAAGAGCCACCTAGAGGTAAGAATGCAGATAATGATACACATGTACAGTTGTGCACATGAACTTAGGTAGGAGCAGGCAGAGCTTGTGCAAGTGACACAAAATCCACATTTTGCCTCTTTCTCTGAGGTCATTTCATGTACAATAGACAGTACATATCCTGCTATCTTAACCTGAGCAGATGTTTGCACAGTGATGAAAGTATTTTGCACATAGAAAAGTGAAAATGTCTTTAAAATGTGGTGGAGGGCAAAAGAAGAAGGGAGCGGCCAAAATGAGATGGCTAGATGGTATTGTAGATGCAATGGGCACAGAGCTGGGTGGGCTGAGAAGGATGGTGGAAGACAGAGGGTCGCAAAGGGTCAGAATCAACTGCGCAACTGAACAACAAAACTGAAATATTGAAGAGATCTGTTCCAGGATTTGTTTTTGGTAGTATGAATGGGGTTCAAGAAATGATGTTGAAATAGCTTTGGCTACCATAAGCAGTGTTGATGGACCATGGAGACTATTCCAACATCTCAAGGACCACACAATCTATATCCTTGTACTGTAGCATTCGATATCCACTCATGATGTTGGATCTGCTCACAGAAGGAGTTTTCACTTTCCAGTTATCAGTGATTTCTTCCTGCATCACAAGTCGTTTAACAGGGTCCTCTCATGCTCTGTGTAGAATTGTCTAGGGGTTGGAAATGATATTTCTGAGGGCAGAAAGACACAAAGACTTCTCCCTCCCCCAGCCCACTGTCACTTATCTAAATCTGCATCCATCTCATGTCTCTCATGCTAATGTTATTGGTTACAAATTGAGTTTGTTTTGTGTCTTCCTGTAAAGACCAGAGAGCTAATTGAGAAGTCCATGAAGAAGATTATATATTTCATAACAAACTCCAGTGAACGTACAAAACACATCTTGTCAAGCCGGTTGATGCTCAGGAACTATGATTGCTATGAATCAGCTCTGGAGCATTTCAAAAGCCGTTGTTTCAACTGGCACTCTCCTTTGGTAAGTTGATTTAATTGGCACTATGGCTTTGACCTGAAACAGAGTGAGGGGTTTGATGTGTTCCAGCATTGAAGTTTCTCGGATGTCTTGCCGATGTGAAATCAGAAACCTAATTCATCCCCACTGTACTTCTGCTGCACAGGCAAAGAAAACAAAATTTTCAAATATACGTGCCCTTTTTTGAACAACATGAGGTTTGTCAGTTTTTCATACATGCATTTGCATTTTAAATAGGATACAAAATGAGAAACAGATATTTTGGGTGCACTCAGAAGATGAGTCTCAGAAGGTAGAATACAGAATCAGTGAGGCACTAGTAATATACAGGTACCAGATTACACTAGCAATAAAGCCTTTTATGATGTAGAACAGGGGTGCCCAAACTATGGCCTGTGGGCTGGATATGGCCGCTGACACCAATTCATCTAGCCCGCACTGCCCTTGACACTCCTAGGAGCGGAAGTAAAACACACCCATATGGGCATGTTTTCCTTCCACTTCTAGGAGTGTCAAGGGCAGTGCAAGCTAGATGAATTGGTGTCAGTGGCCATATCCGGCCCACAGGCCATAGTTTGGGCATCCCTGGTTTAAGCAGAGAAAATTCCAGCCTAAAAATCTATCTCATCCTGTTGCAAAACATTGCAAAGCGCATTTTACTTCTGCTCCCAGAGGGAGGAACCACATGCCTGGCCCACTGAACCACATGACATGGCCCAAAATGTTTGGGGACCCCTGATGTAGAAGCAATAGTGGGATTCAAGGGTGGCTATGCTCTGGATATCTTTTTTAAAAACACAAGAGTGGAAGCTGTTTTGAAGACACAGGCCTTGGATAAGTTACTTTTTGGATTCCATTTTCTGGATGGTGTGCTGGGTGACTATGAGAGTCGTAGGAATAGTGGGAGAGAGGTATATTTATTGCCTCTTGCATGGCTTATTGTAGCTAGGGCCCAGTGTTTCCCAAATGCTGGTGTTTGGACTTCAAATCCCAGAAGCTTAAGTCAATTCCCCAAAGCACTGATTAGTCAATATACTGGCTTAGGCTTCTGGGAACTGACGTCCAAACACCAGCATTTGGGAAACACTGAGCTAGGCTATTTAAACTAGGAATGGGCAAATTTTGTCCTAGAGCCACACTTTCCTATGAAACTGTTTGTTTGTGTCAAAGCAATGCAATCACACTTCTATAACGCTCTATGGTGCTTAGTGCACACTCTGGGTGGTTCACAAGTTAATTTGCATTTTGCCCCCAACTCATTTTACCAACCTCAGAAGGATGGAAGGCTGAGTCAGCCTTGAGCCCTGGTCATGATCAAACTCAACCTTTTGGTTGCAATACAGTAGCTTAACCACTGAGCCACCAGGGTCCCTAGTTTGCTAAATGGGCATGAAGGGGGGGGGGGGGAGAAGAAGGTGGCAGGAAGGGGGAAAGGGCAGGCTGATCTAGGTTTACCTCTGGCTTCACCCACCACTGGCTATGGACCAGTTTGGGATTAATTTTTGTAATCTATCAAATCATTTCATGCCTTCCTCAGCTGGATACTTTTTATCCTCCTGGTCTCATAAAGGACAAGGAGAAACCAGAGTCCTCCACTGTGGGTCGTTTTGGAGTACAGTAATACCTGGGAAAACGCTAAGACTTGGTTCCACAAGTCTTGGTGTTATCTGATTTTTAGTGTTATCCGATGCATGTTAAAATCCTATGGGATGGATTGGATAACGTTAAAGCTCCATAGAGATACATTGTAACCGCACAGGCTTTAGCGGTTGTTATCCGATCCATCCCATAGGACCTTAACGTTATTCGATCCAATTCTCCTCCCCAGATTACTTAACGTTATGCGATTTTAGCGTTATTCGAGGTATACATTATCCGAGGTATTACTGTATAGTGCACATTTGGTTGCATGTAAAAAAACCAAAAACTCCTAAGAATGCCTTTGCTTTCTTGTCTTTTCCTAAACCAGAGATTCCCAACCTTTTCAAGCCGGGGGCCGGCCCACGCTCTCTTTGAGGGCCAGATGGCCATTTTGCCCTGCCTGCATGTTGGGGGTGGCCATTTTGTTTCTCAAATGCCCTTGGAGGGGTAGGGGGCCACATGAAATGGCCCTGTGGCCCGGATCCAGCCTGAAGGCCTTAGGTTGGGAATCCTTGTGTAAACAAATTGTGACCGTAATGAGTTGAAATGGGAAGAGATAAAGTATCACGTTTCTCCTGTTTACTTCTGTTTTCAGTATGAATATGCTCTGAGACAACTGTATGCGTTGGTCAATGTCTGTGAATCTGGATATCATATTGACAGGTAAAACTGCACAAAACTAAATTATCTGTCTATGTGTTCTTGAGAAGTGGGAAGTCAACAGTATCTGTTAGTCTTTTCATTTTTGTTCTGTCTTGTGCTTGTGCTTGCACACATTTTCAACTCTTGTTTTTTCTTCTTGCAGAATACAACTAGCTATGGACCAAGTGTGTCTTGGACATTAGCATAACTTCTCAATCAAACAGTCCAGGAAGAAGCAATGATTTTTTAGCCATAATTTAGAAAAATATGGCCAGTTAAAAATATCCACTACAAAACTACAGTGGGAGCTCTCTTGAACAGTTCTGCCCACTGAAATCTTCAGTGACTGCGACATTAGGATACCTATTGAGTCCTTCACTTCAGAAGCTGCTTCGGAAGTCCCCCTGGACGTGACAAGTTCACTAGAGTCTTCACCACTCCCGTGTGTTTTCCGTACTTCCGCTCTATGATTCTTTTGAGGGTAAAAATGATTAAGAGGGTGGGCTGACTTGCATAAATGCTAATTTGGATTGAATTGAACTGTATTTGTTTTATTTTCATTGTTTTCACTCAAGTTTTGTATAGTGGCTAAGCCTTTTTTGAGAATTTAAACAAAAAAAGCTTACAATAACTCAGGCATTCTTTTATGTAACTGGAAATCAATGCTTTAATGACCCAAGGGACAATGGCTGACTGAATGTTTTTACAGAAAAATAACTAGAGTTTCATTTTTATTTCTCAAACTTTGCAAAAGGTTACTCTGCTTTAAAAATGATCCAGTTTTATTAGGAAGTGATCAAAGGCCCAAAGTGTTGCTTGTGATGGAGATGTTGTTCCCCTCACCCCACTGAAGGAACCTCCCTGTGGTTGTTTTGTTTTTTATTCTTAACATAATTGTATGTTTACACATCTTGCTGGGAAAAATTACAGTGAAGTATATGGAGCGACCTGTGAATAATAAAAAATTGAGCTGTGTTCAGTCCTTCATATGTGCTTCCAGTTTTCTTTTGTGTGTGTGTGTGTGCTTGTGTCAGAGATTATTCTGGGCTGAAAGAATTTTTGCAGGGGATGCCTGAATGTGGCTCCTTTCATGTCCCCCCCATCGTGCAGCTCCCAGGTATCAAACCCAGACCTTCCAGTCTCCAGCTCAGTGCCCTACCCACTAAGTCGCCAGGGGTGGTTAAGTCAGAACGTGAATGTTTGTTTTGTTGGTTGGTTACATTTATAAACTACCCATCTAACATGGTGTTACTCTGGGCAGACTTGCCCCTCAACCCTCTCCAGATTTGCTGAAGTTTGGAGTTAGAATGTTCAAGTAACACCCACCACCGCCAAATCACTCATTCAATTCCCCCAAAGCTGCTGATAGAAATCAGGGGTTTTCAATGTTTTTTGACCATGAGCCAGACTACGCTCCCTAGACAGCTGAGTGGGCAAGACGGGTGCCGTAAAACATGTCAGGGGCTGTCGTAAACATGTTTACAACGGCCACAGACTCATTTACGGCTTTAGTAAATGCGTATATGCAGCAATGAATGAGTCCATGACCCATTCCAGCAGCAGCAGCAGGGGTGGTTGGAGCGAGGTCAGGGGCCGGATTATTTGGCCCCCTGGTATAAATAAAAAAATAAGCAATATTAAATGGATGTCAAAAGGTATAGTGCCTCTTTATATAGACAGCTTTTAAACTATGCCTTGGAATCTTTTTAGAGTCTTTGGAAAAAGATGAGAAATGTCCAAGGTTTCATGAAAGATAGCTTGTCTGCTAATACCACTTGGCGCGTTACTTGAGAAGTGCTGACCCAGTGATGCCAGGCCAGGATAAGCACAGGGTGGCCCTAAGACCTTTTTTAAAACTCCCACACTCCCATCAGATTCCCAAGCTTCCAGTGGCATTGTTGGTGTCAGATCAGTCTCACCACAGACACCTACTTGTGGCAGCCCTTCTTTACCTTGCAACTTCACGTGCTTCCTTGCGCTAGAGCAGGGATGGCCAACCTTGGTGCTCTAGGTGTTCTTGGACTTAAATTCCCAGAAGCCCAAGTCAGTACACCTGCTGATCAGGGCTTCTGGGAATGGAAGTCCTACTGCTGTGTGTGTATATAATGCTTGCTTGTCTACCAGTCTGTTGGTGATAATGACCAGGCAATAAAGTGGGATTATTATACAGTAAGTAATAAATGTTGTTGCATAAACAGTTGTTAGTTCTTACCACTCTACAGCACATTAACCCACATGGTTGAGTTACTCTATCCTTATCGTGTTCCTAGTACATTAGCCACAAAAAACCAATTTCCCTCATAATAATCCCATTCAGTCATTGTGCTTGGTGTATGTGTAAGTAACTCATGTAATCATTTCAAAAAATATATGCATTGGTTCGTTTCTAAAAAAATAAGTTTCAAAAATGAGCATAAAGACTCGAGTCAGATTTAAAAGTTTCAGATCCTTTCTCTGCTGTCTCTCCCAGGTTTGTTACTCAACCTCCCACCTCTATAGTCCTGTGTTGAACCACAAAGTTGTTGTTTGTTTTGTTTTGGCTGGGAAAAGAGGCACACAGAAATGTGGCAAACCATACTTCTCATCAGAGAAGCTGGGAAGGTATAGAAAAACAGAAGGGTTCAAAATCTGTGTCAGTTATACATTCTTTCTCAGAAGTCCTAATCAGTTCAGTGCCTAGTTTGTAATTGATAGAATAGCAATAAAGAAAGTCCAGATGACCTGTACCCAAACTAGGGGTGTGTGATTCCTCAAGTTTACCAAACAGCTTATATAAAATTCTCACTAAACAATGAAGCTATTACTCCTTTTCAGAGAAATCTGATGTGCACAATGCCATAATTATATTAGAACATCAAACTTGCATGCATACTTGTGTGTTTTACTTGTATCCCATCCAAGTGATGCAAGCACCATTCTGGGTGCCTCACAGACATTACATATATTGACATAAAAGATAAATAACATCAAAAGCAACCATAAATACATACCAAGATGGCATCCCAATAGATCATCAAACCCTACTAATATACAGAACAGTACTGTGTTTCCTGGTGTATTAAGATACACCGGAGTATAAGATGCACCCCATTATTACCAAAATGGGCCACTATATACGGTATAAGATACATTCAATTTTTCCAGTGTATTTTAAGGGGGGGAGTGGGTCTTATATGCCAGCAAATGCAGTAATTACATTTTCTTATTTGCAGCTCACTAAACTCTGTTAAAGGGACTGCAGTGGCTCACGTCAATAAGACGCTGACTGGGAGGCGGAAGGTCAGCCGTTCGATTCCCGAATACTGCTGGACGGAATGAGCTCCCATCTCTGTCCCAGCTCCTGCCAACCTAGCAGTTCGAAAGCAAGAAATTGCAAGTAGATAAATAGGGACCACTTCAGTGGGAAGGTAACAGTGTTCCATGTGCTCCGGTGTCTAGTCATGCCTGCCACATGACCATGGAAACGTCTGCAGAAGCAGATAGCGCTGGCTCTTCGGCTTAGAAACAGATGACCACTGACCCCTAGAGTCGGATATGACTGGCTTTCGAGCAAGGGAAACCTTTACCTTTACCTTAAACTCTGTTAAAACCAAAACAAATAAGGGGAATACTGCAGAATAATATCAATTTATTAATTTGGGAAAAGATGAAATAGGAACACTTTAGTTGTTTATGGAAAAACATTAAAGTGGAAACAAATGTGATTTCCACTAACAACTTGTTCTATAAGAAAAGAACCATAGCCAAGAAAGACCTTGCTCTGGTCACAACCTTTTTTACTTCTTTAGGTGTGACAATATGTAATTTTAAGAGCTTGTGTGCTCCAGTCCCAATTTCTTAAGCTTCAGACTTAATCTCTGCCCAACTCACTCATGAAGGAGAACATGCCTAGAATGATAATAGAACAAACACATTTATTGAATGTTGCAGTTCAAATAGTTCAGTAAGTTCGATTGGCTGCAGAGGCAAAGGGAGGACTCCTGGGAGAAGGGTGGCTTTGGGCAAGCTGCACAGCTCCAGAGAGCCCACAAAAGAAGGGAAGAGTAAGCCATGTTCTTTGCAAACTGAAAAATCCTGGAAAGGGAATTCCATCAGTCAAAATCAATTTGACAAGCATTTATTGTTTGCTACAAGGAAATGTTGCAAAGTAATTTTCCAAATTGAACCATATTAAAACTGACTTCTGAATTTTTTTAAAAAATGTATGAGATAAGAGGGACAGTCTTTAGCTAAAGAATTAAGAAGTTGCCAGAACTGAAACAATGCTATCTGTGGGCAACAAAGAGAGAGATGGTACCTTGATTTGCTAGATTCGTTTTCATTTATACATAGGGAGGAGGGGCTCTGTTAAAGGCAGAATTTGCTGATTAAATCTCAGCAGAAATGGAGTCGGCAGGGAAGGGAAGGGAGTTGGCAGGGAAGGGTCACCCTTGCTGGAAAGCCAGTCTAGGGTTCAATGCTCATCTCTGTTTCATAGACAAAGAACCTGCTCTGTCTGCTTCTGCAGACATTTCTCTGGTCATGTGGCAGGCATGACTAGACACTGGAGTGCATGGAGTGCTGTTTACCTTCCCACCAAAGTGCTCCCTATTTCTCTACTTGCAATTTCTTGCTTTCAAACTGCTAGGTTGGCAGGAGCTGGGACAAAGACAGGAGCTTACTCTGTCCTGAAGTATTCGGGTATCCAACTACTGACCTTTTGCCTTCCAGTCAGCATCTTATCCACTTGAGCCACTGCCGTCCCTGGCTGGGAAAGACCATCATAGAAATCGCTGAATGCCACTCAACAAGTTTCCCCCTCTTTGTGACCCATACGCAACAGCATTTGTTACTTTGTTGACACATTTCACACAGTTCCTGTCAGGAACAAAACATTCCCTCTGAAAACCAAACAGGCTATGACATTTGAAATTAGGCCAGAGGCCAGGAAAACCATGCTCAAGAGAACATTGATGAGGCATAATCAGAAGAGACAGATAATTGTACTATACTTAAGCTCATGAAGATGGAATAGGCTTCTTTTCAAACTGAGAGGGGGTAACAAGTGGAGCACCACAAAACTCACTCTTTCGGCTGATGCTCTTCAACATTTTCATAAATTACAAGGATGAGGGAGTGCAGACAATACTTGCCAACCGTGCAATGACATAAATTTGGATGGAATAGCTAATACCTTGAAGAACAGGAACAGAATGCCAAAATATCTTAATAGGCTTGAACACTGGGCAGAAAACGAGAATGAAATTTAACAGGGATAGGTGCAAAGATCTACACCAGGGGTGGGGTGGGGGGTGGGATGACTCAACTGCACAGTTACAAGATGGTGGAGTCTAGGCTCAGCAATAGTTTGAGGTAGAAAAATCGTTGAATTGTAGATCACAAGCTGAATATGAGTTAACTGGGGGATGTGGCTGCAAACAAAGTCAATGCTATTTTAGGCTGCATTAACAGAAGTGCAGTCTCCAAAAACCACAATGTACTAGTCTTCTTCTATTCAGCACTAGTCAGACTATATCTAGAGTACTAAAGTATGTCCATTTCTAGATACCACACTATAAAACAAATGCCAACAAATTGGAGCAGGTTCAGAGGAGGGTACTAAGAGTGATCAGGTGACTGGAAACCATGCCCTATAAGGAAAGACTGAAAGAACTGGGGAGTTTTTAGCTTTGAGAAAAGTAGACTGAGAAGGGATATGATCCCCCCCCCCCTCAAATACTTGAAAGATGGTCATAAAGAGGTGGGGCAGGATCTATTCTTGATCATCCCTGAGCGCAGGACATGTAAGAATGGGCTGAAACTACAGGAAGCCAGAAACTGAATCTTTCAGGGATGCAAAAGTATAAATGCCACAGGGCACAACCATTTCCCTCAATTTCACCTTCTAGAATTAACTCTATGGGGAGGAATGAAGCTCAACCAAAGCTCCTGACGAAGCACCATTCCATAACCTGGAAGCATCCACAGAGAAGACCCTTTCTTGTGTCTCCATCAGATGTGTCTGCAATGGCAATGGAGTCAAGAAGAGGGCCTCCTCTGAAGATTTTAAGGACTGGGAATCCTCATATGGGAAGATACTGATAGCCTGTACCTGAACCATATAGGGCTTTATAGGTGATAACCAGTACTAATATAAACAGTCCAACCTGGTACCCTCCAGATATATTAGACTACAACTCCCATAACAGCCAGAGGTAGCAAACATAACTCTGGGGGGACTAACACAGTGAGTATTCTGCCTGAGGGATTTTTGACAGACTTTGTCCTAAATACAGTACATGACTGCTTTAGCAGCCCCAAAGTAAACAGATCTTCATGAAGGAAAAGACAGGTCCTTCGGTTTGACTTTTTGTATATGGATTCTTGTTCTTTACCTCCAACAGAGTCTGTCTTGGCCCTGCCTTGAGAGTCACTCAAAGGGAAGATTTTTCTTGGCCTGAGACTTGTGATCTTTTGTCTCGTGTCTGTCATAAGGACATGGTTATCTCATTTGCTGTGTGTGCATGTTGGTGAAGTGGTGAGGGGCAGACAAGATTGGATAAACAAGACGCTGAGCAAACAATCTTCTTTGTTCCTCCTCAAAAAGGGAAACAGATGCAACAATGATGACACTGAAATACAAGACCTCAGTTTTGGGGGTCACTGTAACCATAATTGTTCCAAACAACAAAAATCTTGTTGCAACTTAAGAGACAAATCAAAATGCATCTTTAAGATTAGCAAGTTGTGCTTGGCACAGGTTTGCAGCCCAATTTATCCCAGGCATGATGGCTGCGCATCTGACGTTGTGGTCCATGAATGGGTATGTCAAATGTCATTAGTTTTTGAAGCTAGTACAAAACTTGTTTATGTTGCTACAGCAGTCTGACAGAGTCCCTCTGCTTTTGACTGCTCAAAGCAAAGGTAGCAGTTCTTCACCATCCATTTGATGTCTTCTGTGAAGCAGAAGACCATTCAAGCAATGTAAACCATTGCTTGAATGGTTTAGATCAGGAGTTCTCAACCTTTTAAAGCCCAGTGTGGTGGAGGCGGTGTGGAGGTTCACATAAAATGGTGCCATGGGCCACATCCAGACCGTGGGTCGCAGGATGAGAATCCTTGGTTTAGATTCAGTGCTGTATCTTTATCAGCTCCAGAACCTTGGTCACTATTAATGCAGGTTTTACGTGAAGGTTATACCTTGGACAGAGAAGCAGGAAAGAGGAACTGAAGGGCTGCATTTCAGATGTCAGTGAATTGTTGAAATGTGTCCAAATAAATCCTAATATAACGTTTTAAAGCTTTTAAAGTTTATGTTAATCTGTTTCACTTGATAGGTCAAGGTCAGGAAAATGTCTCCCTTGCTCAAAAGCCAGTTATGTCTGACTCTAGGGGGAATGATCTAGCTTATCTCTGTTTACAGCCAACAAGCTAGTGCAGTCTGTAGACAATATCAGCAGATGTTTCCTCTGTCATGTGACAGGGATAAATATACACTGGAGCACACAGAATATTGCTACTTTTTAGGTGAAGGTTTATACAGTTCCTGCCAGCTTAGAAGTTCCCAACACCTATTTATCTACTTGCAATTTCTTGCTTTCGAACTTCTAAGCTGACAGGAACTGGGACAGACAATGGCCACTCACTCTGTTATGCAGCACTCAGGTCTGAGAACTGCTGACCTGCCTATCATCAAGCTCAAAGTATTAACCAGAAAGCCACTGAGGCCCATTGATAGGTCAAGGTACCATCAATTTCCCATTTTTGCTGATCCGCAAAACTGAACAAGGAAAAGGGAATCAGCATCTTGTTTAGCCAACCTTGTATGTATTCTTTGCCTTGTTTCAACCAATATATTATATACATTTAATAAATATATATCTGACATTTGGCTAGATATGGTACTCTTGACTCTAGTCAAGAATAAAATGCAAGTTTTTATATAAAATCACAATCAAACACAAAAACAAATCAATATTTCACCACCCTTATTGCCTCTGCAGATAATCGCCCAGCGACCCTGTTTTGGGTGACCAGATCCCTCCTTGGTAGAGGGGGGTCGGGCCCCGGTTGGCAGGGATCTACTGAGGCTTTTGCTGATTATCTGATGGAGAAAATCACTCAAATTCGCTCGAAGTTTAATCCTGGGGTGAATAATGTAGAGCTGGAGTTGTCTGGAGTGCAGTCTGGCCATGTTATCTGGGATCAGTTTGATCCAGTTATCCCTGAGGAAGTTCCACTGCCTGTGGTTGGTTAAAACTTCCAGGGTGGTGACAGGCGGTTGGGTTGAAGTTATCATAAACTCATCATTACAGGAGGGGGGGGAGTCTTTCCAGCAAATTAAAAACATGCTTTGGTGCGCCCCCTCCTGAAAAAACCATCGCTCGACCCCACGGTGCTTACTAATTATCAGCCTGTGTCCAACCTGCCTTTTTTGGGCAAGGTTTTGGAGAAGGCAGTGATGCGACAGTTACAGGGAGTCCTGGATGAAGCGAATTATCTGGATCCTTTTCAGTCAGGATTCAGGCCTGGATATGACATGGAAACTGCATTGGTCGCGCTGGTGGATGATCTCTGGGGAGAGCAGGAAGGAGGTCATCCATCCGTCCTGGCTCTTCTTGACCTCTCAGTGGCATTTGATACCATTGACCATGGTATCCTTCTGGAAAAACCTGTTTAAAACTGCTTGCTGCCAGATGCTGGCCCCTTACCCACTGGCCAGAGGAAGAGGAACACCTGGGGAGGGCCAGTGTCTGTTTAAAAACTGCTTGCCACCAGACACTGGCCCTTTACCCACCCGGCCTGAGAAGTGAGGAACACCTGGGGAGGGTTGGTTGCTGATTCAGGAGATGATGGTCCCTTTGCCACAGTTGTCAATGCATGTGTTGGTCTCTTACATTTTATTGCACTGTTACCTTTTATTGTATTGCTATATTTTATTGTACTGTGGTGTTTGATATGTTGTGATTTTTGTGATCATTGCATAATTTTTGTATTGAGTATTGATTATTGTTTCTGTTATGGGCTATTTTTGTAGGATGCATATTGTGTAATTTTTGTGCATACTGTATTATTATATATTGGATATTGTATCATTATTGTTGTTAAGTGCTGGTTCTTTTTATTTTCTGTTCTTTGGATGTGTAGTGTATAATTGTTGTATATATTTTATTGCTGTATATTCTGTAAGCCGCTTAGAGTCGCTTTGACGAATGAGGCGCCATAGAAATCTAAAAATTAAAATTAAAAATTAAATTAAATTAAATTAAAGGCTCCGAAGATTGGGGATCCAGGGCACTGTGTTGTCCTGATTTTCCTCATTTCTGAGAGGCCGGACCCAGTCCGTGTGGTTGGAGGGTGAGGTGTTCAGCCTAAGGCCCCTCTGTTATGGGGTGCCTCAGGGCTTGGTACTCTCACCTCTTCTATTTAACATCTACATGAAACCACTGGGTGAGATCATTCGCTCCCATGGGGTGAGGTATCATCAATATGCTGATGATACCCAGCTATATATCTCGGCTCGTGGGGACCCAAGCAATGCAGTGGAAGTCCTTTCTAGGTGCCTGGAGGCTGTCAGGGTCTGGATGGGGGACAACAGGTGTGTAACTTGGGGGTCTTACTGGACTCGCGGCTACTGCTTGAGGAGAGGGTGGCAGTCGTGGCCAGGAGGGCTTTGCACAACTTTATGTTATTCGCCAGTTACGCCTGCTCCTAGATCGGGACTCCTTGCTCATGATCACACATGCTCTGGTCACCTCCAGACTTGATTACTGTAAGCTCTACATGGGGCTGCCCTTGATGACAATTTGGAGGCTTCAACTGGTCCAGAATGCAGCTGCCCAGGTGGTGTTGGGGTGTGGGCGGTATGCACATGCCACACTACTGCTCCGGGAGCTGCACTGGTTGCCAGTATGTCTCCAGGTGCAATTCAAGGTGCTGGTAATTACCTTTAAAGCCCTACATGATAGTGGGCCAGGATACTTAAGAGACTGCCTCACCCCAAGAACATTCATCCATCCCACCAGAGCAGACCGGAGAGGCTCTCTAGTTGTTCCATTAGCCAGAGAGGTGCATCTCTCTGGCACCAGAAGGAGGGCCTTCTCTGTGTCCGCTCCAGCCCTATGAAACCTCCTGCCAACTGAGCTACGTCTCCAGACAGAGTTGCTACCCGTTAGGAAGAATTTAAAAACATGGCTGGTGAGGCAGGTGTAGGGTTCAGGAGGCACAATGTCCCCAGCTCGCTGGATGGTTTAAGGGCCCCCCCCCCCAGGTGTAGTAATT
Source organism: Furcifer pardalis (assembly GCA_030440675.1). Taxonomy (NCBI): domain Eukaryota; kingdom Metazoa; phylum Chordata; class Lepidosauria; order Squamata; family Chamaeleonidae; genus Furcifer; species Furcifer pardalis. The sequence continues at coordinate 24,634,478 of CP126894.1, forward strand.
TGGCATTCTTTTAAAGTTTGTAGATTTTAAATTTTAATCTTTAATAGTCACCTCGGTGAGGTGGGCAATTGATATATATGAATAATAAATAAATAAATAAATAAATAAATAAATAAATAAATAAATAAGATATGCCACTTGTCTTCCTCCAGTTGCTGCCAGACTGCAGCTCCCTTTCACTTTAGGCAGCACCAACAATGGCAAGGGACAAGGAGGGCTGTAGTCTGATAACATCTGGAGGGGTAGAAGTCATCCATCCATTTGCTTCATAACTGCTGTTAAGATAAACTGGAGAGGAGAGGCCTGTATGTTCCCTTAATCTAGCTCCACAATGATGGCGAACCTTACCACTCCAGATGTTCTTGTACTTCAATTCCCAGAAGCTCCAAGAACCCTGTGAATCCACACAAATGGGTTTACTTCAACTAATCCAGCCCAAGCTGCCCTCGTTGCTCCCAGAAGTGGAAATAAAATGCGCCTGTACTGACACATTTTACTTCCGCTTCCGGGAGCAAAGAGGGCAGTGCGGGCCAGATCATTTGGTGCTTGGGCTTCTGGTAATTGAAGTACAAGAACATCTGAAGTGCCAAGGTTTGCCATCACGAATCTAGCTGATGTAAAGGCAGGGTGTAAACATAACCAAGGAACAAGCAACCTGAGAGGTAATTCAAATGTGATGGACTCCTGTTGTTTCAGAGCTCTAAAGATTCTGGAACATGTATTCAGTAGAAATATGCAGATTTATGGGTCTGGATTACATCTCCCAGAATTCTGCTATTGAGTGTGTTTTGAATGAGGTTCTGTTCAAAGGCTGGATTTTCTTTAGGAACCAGACCTCTACCTGACACTCAGAAAACAACCAGCACTATGGATGCTGCTTCTTCCCCCCTTTCTTTTTTCTTCCCATAAACAAATTTCACTGGGTATGCCTTCTCCATCATTTCCTGAAGAAATCAAGTCTTCTCCACATACTTCTCACGAGACTGCTCTTGAAGATAGTTTGGGAACACCAGCAGGTTCAGTTGCATGGGTTCTAGGGAAAAATCAGTTGCATGTTGAGAATATATTACCTTGATCACCTTTGATTGCTCTTTGTTTGCCTCCAAGCTTTGTTTCAATAGGTGAGGTTGAAAATACCTTTGGAATCACATCTGTCCACGTAAACTGAGAGTGTGGTCAGAGAGCTGTAAATATGTGTACCTGATAATGCTATAAACTAAAGGGTTGATTAAATGAGAGAATTCTTACTTAAATCAACTGTTCCATCTCCTGGACAATCACTTCAGCCAGTCTCCAAAGCAGAATATTTACAGCTGGACCAAAAAGGATCCAGTTTGGCCATGGATCAGAGTTGAGCTGGAGTGCATTTCCCCATAGGTTGTGTGATTTGAGATTGAAAATTTGAACAGATGAGTATGTACATCTTGCACATTAAATCCTTATTCTGAGCAATTAATTTGCTCTGCCAGGAGATTTTTTTCCCTCTCCTTCCTTCCTGTTTGTGTGAACAAAAAGAATGCCAAGTTGTTCAAGGAAACAGATGTTTGTCACAGTTTGAAAAGTGGTTGGTTCAGAGGGCAAAGGTCCCAGAAGTTGCTTAATGTTATCTGGAATGCTGATGAGGATCATGTGAAAGTCCTGAGTCATTTGTTAAGGTAATCACCCAGCTTTTCACATGATCCCATGTGTCATTACTAGGACCAGTTGCTTTAATTACATTTCATCAGAACAGATATGTGAATTTTTGCAACAAGAAGGAGAGAGGTATTCTGGATTCGAGGTTTAGAAATGAAAGACTATGATACAATATTCCAGGTTTAATTTCTGTGGGAACTGGAGTCTAAAAAGAAAGGGAGGAGCGCCCATTCTGAAAAATTTTCATTTTCCACGGGTGCCATTCACATTTTATTTCCTTTTGCTATGTGAGTTTTTCACTATCCAAATCCTTTGTTATCTGAAGTTCCACTGTACTTGAAGGGCTATATTCTCACCTCCACTCCCATCTCATCAAGCAGAATATATTTACTGTTTTTGTCAAATAAGCTCATGTACACACTCTTCTGGCTGCAGCAAGCTATTTGGCCATGTTTTTGACTACTCCTAAATTGTTCTAGATGACATCCAATTATGAAGAAAGAAACCCATCTCCGATGAACGAGGAGAATTTTCCAATAATGTTTATTTTCAAATTGGGACTATAGGTATAAAAGGAGTCCAAGGGTGTTATATGCTGCATTTGGAATCCCAGTAGGCAGTATGTGGCTTATAGGTTCTACTTATAAATCCTGGTCTGTACTAAGCCTATCCAGGATTTCCCAGTTCTATCTGGAAATGCCTGCAATAAAAAGCTTGTTTTCCACAAAACAAATCCACAAATCCTTTACCACTGAACTCTGACCTTCCACCCCAGGACAGCAGATCCTTGCTGTAAAGCTGTCTTCCCTTAAGCCAGGGCTAAGGAACACATAGTACTCCATATGTTGACAGAGCCACAACCTGCTTCAGCCCTCACCCGTATAACCAATGGTCAGAAATGACAGGAGTTTCGGTCCAGCAGTATCTGTGTTATCTCATTTGTGTTATCTGCAAAAGTGAACTCAGCAGAGACTTGAGACAAAAATATGTTGACCGCACTGACTCTTGAGTATGATTTGTGACCTTAGCAGTGTAAATTATGTCCTTATACGTGCTAGCTTCATGTCCCTTTCCTATAACACCCAAGGGAACACAATACATCATGTTACTACTTTATGACATACTGTTCAGCTGCCCCAAACCAATGATGTGGGATGATGACATCACATCACAAATTCTGCTCAACTAGATACCATAAGGAAGTATGGGGGGGGGGGAGAGAGATGGGGTGGCAGCAGCTCTGCCTTTCTTTTAATGTCAGACTCTAAAGTCTGCTGCAGAACCATGTGTATTTCTGTAGTATGTTCAAGCAGGGCCAGCCCTGCCATTAGGCAAAACAAGATGGCTATCTTATACAGCAGATTTGGAGACAGAAAATTTGTAAGAATTTGTTTTATTTCCATGGCTGGAGATAATAAGGCAGGATTTTTGCCTTGTGTGCCAAGATAACTTAGTTGGCTTTGGTTACTATGCACTTTGATTTGGTTGACTGAGTGTCACTGTTTACTGCTCTGCCTCAGGCTGCAAAATGTCTTGGCTCATCCCTTGTCATCAAAATAAATGCTACCACTGAGAAAGCAGATCTCCTTAGGAAGAAAAAGCTGAAGTCTTGTCAAGGACACAGCAAATAGTTTAGTTTACTATGCTGTTACTGTATTGCCACAAGGAAGCCCATTTGGATATTTTTTTGCCACAGATCCCTAGATATCCTAGGCAAGCTCTATCTCATATTCCATGACTTCACCTCAAAGCTACCAACTTTGCATGATGGAGAGTGGCATTATAGGCGATATTGTTTGCTCTTTTCTTAAAGTTCTAAAATGTTCAAGTTTTCTAAGAATGCACTTTGTGTGGAAAATTCCATTTACAATAGCAAATCAAATCTGTCAAAAAAAAAAAGACCTCGGAAGATTTCCAAATGCTGTTCCCACAATGAACGGTTCAGTGAGAACCTGTGTTTCAAACCGCTTCTTTTACCAGTGGAGATCAGAAAGACTTTGAAAGGAGAAACATCGCAACCCTCGGAAATAAGTCTGCTGCAACAGAGCAGTTTTGCCACTATAAAATGTCTGGGTCCTTGATAATAGGACCTTGTGTCTCTTCACTGTCTATTTGTTTATAAATAAAGTGGAAAGTTGGCTTGGATTCCTTGTTCAACAAGTGGGATTTGATGCGGTGAGGAAGGGCATCGTGGTCAAGCTGCATGCTCTTGTCATCAACCTGAAGGAAGAGCCCATAGTTCTCAGGCTCGGAGATTTCAAACTTCTCAGCACATTTCTGACTCAGCTGAAGAGCTGTTGAGTCAATCCGATAGGCCAATGTCCTTACTTTGGAATCAGCTTCCAGAAAGGATACCGCAATGAAATCCTGGAAGCAAAGAGCATTATTAATAGACACTACGGAACAACAACAACAACAATGATAGAACATGGCATTACCAATGTACAGTAAAGGCAATAAAGGTGGTAAGTGCTAGAGATCACATTTGATATGGAATATTGTATGGGTTGGATCAGGTATTTTTAATCTGGAAAAGAGACAGTGAAGAGGTCATATGAGGAATCTCTTCATAGATATGAACTGCTGTCACATGCATGCTGGAATGTTGCATGACTCAAATCAAAGGCGATGAGAAGGGAGACTGAGCAAACATTACTGATAATCCAAGAAGTATCTATTTGATGGCAGAGCAGACTCATTCTCTTTCATTAGAGGAGAACTGAATAGCCAAATACCAGGGATTCTATAGCATTGCATTTAATGTATCAGCTAGGGCCGTGATGGTGAACCTTGGCATTCCAGATGTTCCTGGGCTTCAATTCCCAGAAGCCCATGAATCCACACGAATGGGTTTACTGCGATTCATCTAGCCCACGCTGCCCTCATTGCTCCCAGAAGTGGAAGTAAAATGCGCCCATACGTACGTACGTATGCCCATGCCCCACTGGGGGACTTCAATTTTCAGAAGCCCCAAAACCAAAGGTTGGGAAACATTGCAATAAAGAGTTTGATGGATTCAAGGATCCAAATCACTATGAAGCACCTTCGTGAGAAATGTTAGACACAAGAAGGAATAAACAATTTGTGGTGATTTTTGCCTTCTACACCCTGCTTGTTCACAACATTAAAAGAGCACCCACAAAAGCAGGTGATTTAGACAAGAGATATGCTTGTTCTACAGGGAAATTCTCCAAAGGAAAAGAATTAATGCTATTTGTCTGGATTCCTTTTTTTTAAAATGAGAGAAAAGTGAACTTTGCTGCCACCAAGTGTCTGTAGATCAGGAAACCCTAAACTTTTTCAAACTTCAAGTGTTCTTTTCCTTTATGAAATGCATGTGCTATCTGTGACTGTAACAATGCTCTGGAGGCTCAGACCTGAATGGCAAGAGGGGTGGACAATGGGAAAATGGAAGGCCATGTTAAGAAAGAGAGTGTGACTTAAAAATCTAAATGACAGAGAAGATGAACTGGTATTTGTTTACTATGAAATGATGCCAAGAATGGATAGGAAAAGGTAAAGGACAGCTTTGCTCGAAAGCCAGTTGTATCCAACTCTAGGGTTTGGTGCTCATCTCCATTTACAGCCAAAGAACCAGCACTGTCTGCGTTTATCTATGTGAAAGCATGTAAACCAGGGGTTGCCAACCTTTTTGCGCCGTGGGCCTGATCATGCCCCCAGAACAACCGAGCAGGCAGGACCACGTCCACTGGAAGTGGAAGTAGGCACATTTATGGTTGATGTAAATGTGTCCACTTCTGCATTTACATCAGCCCCAGGCATGTTTGTGCATGTGCAGTCCCTTTTTATGGCTGATATAAATGCGCCCACTTCTACTTCCAGGTGTGGGGGAGACAGCAATGGGCTGGTTGGAATGGCGTCATGGGCTATAGGTTGGGAACCCCTGATGTAAAACCATGGTGGAAAACTGTAGCTAATTAAAGAGATTCTGGTCCTTTGCCTGGTTACATTCTTGGTTGTATGACAGGCATGTGACCTGGCACATAACTATTATCTCATTAATTAGCTGCAGTCTGCCACCAGGATTTACAAGCTTTCATTTGCTCCAGAATAAAATCCCAATAAATTCTGGTCATAACACATCACCTAGAGTTTTCCCTACCTTTTTTGCAAATTGCTCATGGAATGTTGCTGAAAGGCAGAACTTAAGCATAAGAAGTGAGTAAGACGAGAGAGTGTTCCATGTATTTTCTAACCTGAACAGATGATCGGGATGCCCTGGCTTTGTTGAGCGTTCTCCGTCTCTCCCAACGGTGGATGGAATCTTGAACTTCAGAGCTTAGCTGTCGTGTGACAGTGAGCTTATCGTAGCTCTTGATCAGTTCTACTGCACCATAAGTAGTGATCAAATAATAGGAACCTAGAAAAAAAAATTAAGACAACATAAGGACAGGTTTCACTTACCAGTAACTGTCGTTCTCCGAGTATGTTGTTTGGGGATTCACACTGATGGGTTCTGCGCCTGCGCTGAATCCGGAGCGGAGCTGGGGTTGGGCATGGTGGGCGGTCCCACATTCAAAACTCTTTATCCAATCAGCTTTCCAGCTCCGCTCCGGATTCAGCGCAGGCGCAGAACCCATCAGTGTGCATCCCCAAACAACACGAAGGAGAATCAGTTGTTTCTTTCCACCATTTCGTTTCATGCAGCCCATGAAGACTGACCTTTATACTGTCAGTTTTAATATTGCTAAATAGTCATCTTCATGTTTGAAAGAGGAACGTGCAAAAGCTGGTCTGAAACTCAACATAACACCCCCACCTCATGGCATCCATCCTCATTACTCTCCGGCAAATAGAAGGAGAGGAAATGGAAGAAGTGACAGACTTTACTTTCTGCAGCCTAGAAATAAAAAGACCCTTACTTCTAGGGAGGAAAGCTAAGATTAATGGCAAAAGGAGAAGGGGGCAGCAGAGGATGAGGTGGCTAGATGGCATCATTGACACAATGGGCATAGATCTGTGTGGACTGCAGAGAATGACAGAGGAGCCTGGCGTGCAGTAGTCCATGGGGTCGCAAAGGGTCAAACTCGACTATGTGACTGAACAACAACAACAACATATATGGAAAATAATTTTTATTTACATTTGTTCTTAAAGACTTTTCCACTTTCTTCAGAGTCTTCCAATTTTGTGAGTGAACAAAAGGAGCTGATTCCAAAAACTGGGAGGAAAGGGGAACTTGGAACTTCAGGCTTGATGAAACCACTGTACACTAGTACCAGTGATGGGATGTAACAGGTTCTCACCAGTTCTTCAGAACCGGTAGTAACTTTTCCCAGTGTCTCGGAGAACCAGTAGCAGCTTTTGGGGCGGAACCACCTTCGGGGCTTACCTTTTCACTGGTTCCCCCACTGCTCATGCGCACCAAGCACTTGGTGTGCGTGCATGCCTACAGTGCTTGGCGCGTATGCACGGCCTCCTTGCTGTCCTCCCCAGTGGGGAGTAGGAAGAGAAGCTGCTAGCCTGAAGTTCCCTATAGCCTGCTTCCCAGGGTAAGTGACTCACCTTTGGTTGTGGAGTGTGTGTCTGTATTTTAATGTGTATTTAATACCTTTACCTATATTGACTTACTACCACAGTTCCTAAAAAGGCCTGGCTGCCTGGCTTGGGGTTTTTAAGCAAAGTCTTGGAGTTACCTCATCAATAAGCTACACCTGTGCTGTTCCAATTTCTGTTCCAATTGGAGAACCCTTAAGGAGGTACAGCTGTTTTACATTTACATTGAGGCATATTATCCTAGAGAACTGGTTAGGCAAAGACTTAGTACCTAACTTCTTTAACTGTTGAAAAGTTGAAAAGTGCCAAAATGAAGCCATCTTAAGCTTTAACCTCTGGTTTAAAAGCTCTAGTTGAATTGTGTTTGGGGTGGGTGGGTATATTTTTATTTATTTATTTATTTATTTATTTTACAGGTTTGTGTTGTGGGTGGGTGGGTGGGTTGAGGGGTGTGTGTGTGCACGCTCTTATTTTTATTTTATTTTTATTATTTTGTATTTTTTGTATTTTTTTTCCTTTGGCCCCACCCATGACATCATGATGTTAGCTCCGCCCACAGTGATGACATCATGGTGGGGTAGTAAATTTTTTGACATCCCACCACTGACTAGTACCTCGGATAACGTTATGACTTGGTTCCGCTTTCTCCCAAGGCAAACACAGGATCACAGGATCTGATCTTCAGCGTGCCTCCTTGGGAGAAGGGGGGCGCCTGCATGCTTTCTCCCAAGGAGGCATGCTGACAATCAGACGCTGTGATCCTCTGTGTCTGTGTGCCTCCTCGGGAGAAAGAGAGCAGGCACCCCCCTTCTCCCAACGAGGCATGCTGACGATCAGAGCTGTGATCCTCAGTGTGCCACACCTCGGGGATTTTGAGGCAAACATTTGCATCGCACAACATTACATTGTGCAATGGACATGTTTGCCTCAAATTCCCTGACGTTATCCAGTTTTAGCGTTATCCAATGCAATCATTATCCGAGGCATTACTGTACTTATATTTGCCATTTGTGTACGAGACTTCAAAAAGTGTCTCTGCACTTGAAAGAAGTGGCCAGCAGATGACACTAGTGCACTGTGACAAACAATATTGCATTAAAACATGTGCACAGTCGCATGACAGATGGAGTTCCTGGTGGCCCAGAACAAGTTGTCACTTAAAACAGCACAAGGAGCCATATGTTTGGTGACACAGGATACTTCCTCAAGGTGATAACTTTGAACACATTCAGATGTCCCTATAGAAGACAACAGCACCCTGTCACCTGATCCTTCCCTTCTGGAAGCACCAAAGGATTGCTTCTTTTGCAAAAGCAGCAGAAGCCACCATATGTGTCTTGCCACTAATTGTACCTAATTAACACTCCACAGTCTGGTTTCATCTGATATCATCTAAGTCAAGAAGTAACACACATTTTTTGTGATGAGTTTGGGAAATATATATGAACATTCATTTTAAAACACTATACAGTACTCTCTTCTTTGCATCAGTAATGGCAATGATTTAGGGGAGTATTTTTTCTACATAATACTGTACAATAATTTTGTGTCAGAAATTGTTCTGGGTTGAAAGGATTTTTGCTAGAGAAACTCCACTCAGGGAACTCCCAAAAGAGGCCCCTTTCATGTTCCCAAGATCTTTTCCCACCAAAGTGGTCCCTATTTATCTATGCAATTTCTTGCTTTCGATCTGTTAGGTTGGCAGAAGCTGGGACAGAGACGGGCGCTCACTCTGTCATGCAGTACCTGGGCCTTGAACTGCTGACTTGCTGGCTTTCCAGCTAACAAGGCAAGCTTCTTAACCACTGAGCCACTGGAGCCCCACATTTTTTCTACAAAACCCTACCTATTGCAGGATCTCATAGATTATATTACTATCACCCTTGCATCCATCCATGGGAATGACTCTAAGATATTAAATAAAAAGGCAACATATTTCAGTGGATTTGAAATTGATTGTATATGACTGCCAAATAAATATTGTCCTAGTGTGCTATACACCAACATAATGGGTGAAGCCCAATAGTAAAGCACAACTACAGGCTGACCCAAAAGTCATGATACATAACAGATGGAATGTCTTCACCATGAGTCAAGGAGAAAACTTCCAATGTTTTGTAAATTTTTGTAAGATTTTGAAATGAATATTTTTTTTAATAATGGTACAATTATCTACAGTTTCCCATTTTTCCTATTTATGGTGGCTTTGGGGACACCGTGTAGAATAGACACATTAAATCTGTAAGAATTTGATGCACCAGCTGCTTTGTAAATCTTATTGATACAATTAGCCAAATTTAGTTGTGATTTCCTATTCCAATAAGACATAAAAAACATTTTTCAAAGCTCATTTAAAACCAATGGACAATATGAATTCAGCGCAAAGAACTTAATTCTAATAAAGAGAATATAAGGGTTTAGATTAGAAGATTGTAGTCACAGCTGCTATCATATTGCTTGTTTTGCTTCAATAAAAATTACAGATGAATCTTTTTGGAAAATCAATTACTACTAAATGAAAAGTAACAAGTTAATTTTTAAAGAGGGGTAACCAAAAACAGTAACTAGAAGATAATTCAATGCTTTTACAAAGGTACTAGTTATAAAAGTCTCTTTTATTCCTTTTTGATATTCTGTCAGACTAGGAAGAACCTAGATGTATAGGACTTGTGCTAAGACCTATTGTTTTTCAAGGCAGGGGTGTAACACATGCCGTCTTCTTTCACCAAAGAGTTGACAACCTCATATCATCGTGCAGGTCCCTGTCATGTCACAAGGGTGGGTTCCTTATGGTGTGATGGGGTGGGAGTGTCCTTGTGACAAAGGCAATGCAGTCAAAGGTTGGTAGGAAGCAAGCACATCAATATATAAAAATACCTTGATAATGAGCCAGTGAATACTGGTGATAACTTGGAATGGGTGAAAAAGAGTGCCCAGATTTCTAAGACATAATATATCAAACTTTTTCTTCCAACAGTGCCACCCACCCTGAGATTCTTTTCCCCACTTGGGGACCCAGAATAAAATAGCAATGTCCTGAGACCTACCGTAGCATTCTTAAAAGCAGGGCTTTGATATAAATCTGGAATGCAAATGTATAACCACCAGTAAAAGGCAAGTTTGATATACTGATTTCTGCCAAACATCCCTTTGAGTTTTCATAAATAGCCTCTTGAAACACCCCGTTTCTTTTTTTAAAATTGCTATTACTTCCTTTTGCTGCTGATGATAGTGTTTTAATCTGAATACTGTTATGACTTCAAGATTTTTTCAATGCCATCTGGCTTTGTTTCTTGAGTTTTTCTTGTTTCTCTTGGCTATAATGGGATTATTTTTAAGCATGTGTGCGCGTGCGTGCGCACGCACACACACATTAAGCCACCCTGAGTGGTGGCATAAATGTAAATAAATAAATAAATAAATAAATAAATAAATAAATAAATAAATAAAGCAACCCAGGAGAACTCTTGTATACCTTCTCCCAGCTGCAGTGCCGGGTCCATTAGCTCCATCATATATTCTACATTCAGAAGCATCTCGGTCAGGTCACTTCGCGCCAGAACGTACATGAGCACTGGGAGAAAGTCATCTGCCCCATAAGGCTTCCCTGAAACAAGAAAAGAGTCGGTTTAAAAACCATCAGTTCCTACGTGTGGCAGGAATGGAACAGCAGTCATCCCACGTAAGGCTACCGATGCATCTCCCTATGTGCAAATTCAGTATCAGTGGCATGTGTAAACCAGCTTTCCCGAGCAGAACACTGCAGAGCAACTGGCTTGCTCAGCTGCCAATCTATAGATCAGAAACAGGACTGGACTGGGGAAAATGCAAAATGTGATAATTCATTTGACAGAAACACACCTTTCAAGATTATCCTGCTGGCTTTGTCACTGTAAAAATGAGGAAAAGGAGGAGGAGGAAGACCTATCTTTTGGGAAATTATCCTGTGAAGCAACTTTAAGAACTCTCCTTATATTCTTGTTCTGTTGGATCAGACTACCTGCTAGCACCAGCCTGGTAGCTGTTGGCATCAGTGAAATCAAGGTCCAGACCCCATCCTCACAATTCAAAGGGGAAGGGCTGAAATGGGAAGCTTGGTATTCCACATGATTTTAGACCCTTAATTGGGAAGTATTGAGTGGCAGCAAGATTTTCAATGAAAAAGCTTTTTGAGTCCTGCACCCTCTGGCCAGTGATTTCCAACCTTGAGCCCCCAGACTACAGTTCTCAGAAATCTTGGCTAGCACAGCCAATGAAACTTCTGGAAGTTTCTGTCCATTAACATTTTGGGATACAACACTGAATATTCTTAGGATCCAAGATCACTGCAGATGGTGACTGCAGCCATGAAATAAAAAGAAGATTAATTCTTGGGAAGCAAGCTATGAGAAACCTAGGGAACATAATAAAAAGTAGAGACATCACAGCCAACAAAAGTCTGCATACTCAGAGCAATGGTATTCCCAGTAGTAATGTATGCTTGTGAGAGCTGGACCATAAGGAAGGCCAAGCAAAGAAGAATAGACACATTTGAAATGTGGTGCTGGAGGAGAATTTTGAGAGTACCCTGGACAGCAAGGAGATCAAATAAGTCGATCCTGAAGGAAATCAACCCTGATTGCTCCTCGGAAGGACAAATATTGAAGATGAAGCTAAAGTACTTTGGACACCAAATGGGAAGAGAGGACTCACTGGAGAAGGCCTTGATGTTGGGAAAGATTGAAGGCAAAAGGAGAAGGGGGTGGCAAAGGTTGAGATGGCTAGATTGCATTGTTGATGCAATGGGCATAGAGCTAAGTGGGCTGCAGAGGATGGTGGAGGATAGGGGTACCTGGAGTGTGGTGGTCCATGAAGTTGTAAAGTGTCGGATTTGACTGTGTGACTCAACAACAACAACAACACAAATTTTTAATATTGCCTTAGGCAGTGGTTCTAAGCTTTTCTTTGGACTTCAGTTCCCAGATACATTTGCCATTAACCATGTGGGTTGGAGTTTATGGGAGCTAAAGTCTAAAATATCTGGAAGCCAAAGGTCGAGAACATGGCCCTCAATTATCTCTTGGGTGTGGTGGAAGGAGTTGAATATCATCACCATCAACATAAGATTCAACTGTCAGTCTGATCAACTTCTGTATATGAAATGGGAGGGACACCATCTTGTCCAGTCTATATCAGGTGTTTTGTTGTTATTCAGTCATTGCACAGTCGATTCCGACCCTTTGTGACCCCATGGACCACTGCCCTCCAGGCACCTCTGTCCTGCACCATTTTTCCTGTTGGGGTGTATGAAAGAAAGGTGCTGAGACAGTCATGTGCTGCTTGTGTGCTTCCAATAGGCAAGTGAGTGGACTCGGTCTTACCTCACCGAGTCCACTCACTTGCCTATTGGAAGCGCACAAGCAGCACATCTACGTAGGATTTTGGATTGATCTAGAAAGGGCTTATGTTTTCATGTGTATTGCCTCTGCCAACAAAATATCTCAGACCCACCCAACAGATTATGAATTCTACTTCTTTCCCACTGAATCTATATTACAAAAGTTGGATATCCACTTCATTGCAAAATGAGTTTTTAAAAGTCAAGATAAGCTGCCATCTATTCCCTATCCCTTAAACACAGACAGACAATGAGTGGAAGACTTTGCTCATTAAATCTGTAAGTGATTTCACTCTTCCATTACAAATTCTACAATTTGAACAAGAAATCAAGAACACATCACCAAAACCGTGTTTTAATTACTACTGCTAAGAAAAAGCCAGCATGCCTCAAGACTTTAAAAACTCATGGGAGCACAATGTATTATAACAGGGATTCTCAACCTGCGGCCCATGGCACCATTTCATGTGGCCTCCCACTGCCTCCACCACAGCAGGAAGTGCCATATGGTGCAGGAAGGGCAAAATGGCCATCTGGCCCCTGAAGCTGTCTGAGGAAGCATGACCTGGCCCCCGGCTTTAAAAGGTTGAGAACTCCTGTACTGTATATAACTAAAAGTTCTTAGAAGGAGGGTTCACAATTTCTACTCATGAGTACGTTAGTCAAACAGATTTTGTAGGTTTTTGAAGCTATCCAAATACATGAGAATCCATTTTTGCCTTGGCCAGCAAAATCCTTTGACGACTTATTACTGAAAGGAAGGAGAGTCAGCAAGCACTGCCTGATTTCCCCCCATTGCATTGCACTAAAAGTATGTGCAGCTTGAGTGCCAGAATAGGTCTAAAAATGACCATTTAATGAAGCTCCTCCAAACTCATAGGATCAGTGAATTTTGTCCCACAGCAAAATATAGTCATCTATTTTTGAAATGTCCCATCTGGAAACAGTACAACACAACATAGATTTAAGTAAACTTAGGTTCATTGTATGGTTAAGCTTAAGTATGCTTAGTTGTATGCTGAACTGCACTCACTGTTTTGTTTCAAGTACTTCCTATTAAAAATATTTCATTATATGTCAGACAAAGTCAACAAAAGTTTGCACTGAGGGTGAGAATGCTATCCCCCTGGAATCTTAAATAAACACTCTTTTACCCATATATGTATATAAGCACATTAGAGAATAGTGTATATATAGAAAAAGGACCACCAGCATAGTTGAAATAAACAAAGCTTATGAGTGTTAAGTCTCACATTATAAACTGAGTCATTAGTTATCATTTGTGCAGTCCTGAACATTTTGGAAACAGAATTTCTTGACCTGTGAAAATAGATTAACTCAGATCTGCCAAAGAGAGAAAAAGGCATCACTGTTCATCAAGCTGGGGTTAAAAGTTTCCCTTGTACAGTGTTAATGTTTCCTACAGCACAGAGAACAGTCTCAAGTGGGTGTGGATGGACAAGTGAAGTCCAAACCTGAAAAGCAAGCTTCAGTGGAGGTGCAGAGTCAGCAGTCAAAAGGGCTGATGTATTGAGAGTCCCCTGGACTGCGAGTAGAACAAATCAGTCGATCTTGAATGAAATCAACCCTGACTGCTCATTATTAGAGGGACAAATATTGAAGATAAAATTCAAGTATTTTGGACACCAAATGAGAAGAGAAGACTCACTAGAAGAAGGCATTGATGCTGGGAAAGATAGAAGGAAAAAGGAGAAGGGGTCACCAGAAAATGATGTGGAGAGATTGCATTGTAGATGCACTGGGTGTATATTTGAGTGCGCTGAGGAGGAGGATGGAAGGCAGAGGAGCCTGGCGGATGATGGTCAATGGGGTCACAAAGGGTCAGACTTGACTGTGTGACTGAACCACCATCAAATTTCCTAGAATCTGGCATGCCGCTAACGTTGCATGGATCACCATGGGCCGCAGGTTGAGGATAAGTTTCAGTTGTTCTTTTTGTAATCTTTTGCAAAATGGAAACTGTTAAAAGTAAAGATAAAGGTTTCCCTTGCTCGAAAGCCAGTTGTACCCGACTCTAGGGTTCAGTGCTCATCTCTGTTTCAAAGCTGAAGAGCCAGCGTTGTCTGCTTCTGCACATTTCCATGGTCATGTAGCAGACATGACTAGTCACCGGAGCACACGGAATGCTGTTACCTTCCCACTGAAGTAGTCCCTATATATCTACTTGCAATTTCTTGCTTTCGAACTGCTAGGTTGGCAGTAGTTCAAAAATGAATAAATATACTGTATTTGTAATGCTAATTTTTAAAAAAATCAATCCCATAGAATCCAAGAGAGTAGTGCATTAACATATAAACACTACAAGAAATAATTGGTGTAATACTTATTTATCGAGTTAAGAGAATGCAAACAATTATAGTACACACTGCAATTTGTACAAGGGAGATAATACCCTTCATGGAAGCGATGATACTTGAAGAGGTATGAAAATTGTGCTCTCTGAGCTCTCTAATAATAACATTTAAAGTAGCATTTTATTATCATTATTTGAATAGAAAGTATTTAATTAGTCAGATTTTAGCTATTGAAATTCTTGCTGCCTGCAAGAAGCTGAAAATGAATTCAATACATTAATGGCAGTATAATGGATTTTTTTTTTAAGTAAGTATGTAGCCAAGGGATAAATACAGATCATATAGTCATGGTGGGAAGATTAGTGTGGATTGGCACAGGTAATACTACTGTGTCACCTGTACCTGTTCCTGAAGATGTCTAACTTGGCCCAACTGGATTACTAGAACACATTTAATGTGCGACAGTCCTTGAAAAGTGGGATTTAATCCATTTAGGGACCATCACCCTTCTCTGTGGACTTTGGCACCCAAGGCCATTAGTCCTCAGGGTTGTCAGGTTAGTTAACCACTGCCTGACACTCAGCATTGAGTCGCTGGCAGTATGGTCTAATCTATTACCATAGCAAGATAACCTGGCCAAGCACAAAAATACTATTAGCAGAAGGAAAACTGTAACTCTGCCTAATGAAAGACTTAGTTCTGACACCCATTATTCTGTGCCATTAGCTATGTGAGTTAGGACTGATGGGAGGTACAGTAAAGAAACATCTGGAATAAAGTGAACTACAACCTTTCATCTTGCTCATTTTTTTTTATTTGCAAGGAGCCTGTTTTTTTTTTAAAAAAAAAAACACAATGCAGCAGTCAAAAATAACACACATGGCAGTCCAGAAGGGTAGAAGTCAAGTCATGCAGTTGCTCTAAGTACAGCAAGTAACCCTTGCAGATAATTCTAACCTGAAGCTTAAACCCATTTCCTCCCAATTGTTCTCCTCTGCCTTGTTGTTCAGATTTTACCTTATAGAAGCTTTTGTCTCCACAAGTCTAGCCTTTGCTTGAATTATAGCTGTTGTAGCTTAGCAGTGTGTCCCCTTGTTGCACTGGCAAAAACTACAGGGAACCATATCTCAAATAATGGCTGCATACATTTGTGATTTCTCCTTTGTCAGTTCCCTGCATGAAGCCTACAGACTGGCGAGTAATAACAGTTATATGCCCTGCTATGAGAGCATGGGAATTAATCGGCCATTTCTAAGAACGCTATGAGGTTCACCAAGTACAAAGCTGTTCACAGAATACAAAGCACATAGAGGTTGCTATATTTTGAAATTTAGAGAGAACTTTTATGATCCAGGACTGCATTTTAGAGGACACAGAAAAGAATAGAAATCTATTTTTCAAGGCCTAAGACAGAACAATTTTCTATCTTTTAATGACACCTCAGGTGGGAGGGCAGCCCTGTTCTTCAGGCTCAGAATTTCTTCCATTAAAATGAAGAGCACTTGACCTGAAGTAGCAAAAGAGATGTCTTCTCTTCACAATCCATCTGTTTTTCAACACACAAGTAATGCACTCCACACCCAGGACTCTAACCTTTTCTTGGTAAATGTGATGTGCATATAAAAGCTACCTTGGCTAAAATGTTAATTTGCATTTCTCTTTTTCTTCCCCATCTGCATTAAAAAATAAACAGTAATTAATGTAAGTACCACAAGAAAAGTTCAAACAACATTTAAGCCTGGCAAATGAAAATATCTGCTTTTGCAGTGAAGAGTAAAAGAAACAAGTGGGGGGAACTCATGAAATTAATTGCTGCAGAAAGCAAACTTTTGACTTATTTTTCATAGGCATCAAGTTTGCTTCCCTATTTAACAAATATAGCTTCATGAATAGAATTCATAAATTTCCAACAATACGTGATTATCTGTTCTAAGCAAATAAGTCGCTGAGATAAAGTAAGGGGTTTTAAAAATAGAATGAAAAACAAGGCACACACACAAAACCATGCATGCTAAAAGCTCCAAAATAATTGAAAAGTCAAAAATCTGGATGACCTCTTGGAATTTAATGCTAAGCTTAAGAAGAATTGAGCCCTAGCCTTGGATGGTTCACGAATGAGAAGAGTTTGGAATAGGTCATGGCAGCTGGAGAATTCATGGACCTGGAGTTCAAAAATGTAATGTTCTAAGTTCTGGAAATATCTAAAAGATATCCATGTATTAGTACCTTTTGCTTAGCATTGGAGGGTCATGAGCTAATTTTATTTACTTGCATTTAAAATGCAGAATTGAGTCTAGCTGACTCTGTTCCTGACTCTTGACTAAGAAGAGGACAAAGAGGCTATATAAATTTGATCGATCGATCGATAGATAGATAGATAGATAAAAGGACAAGACAGGAGAGGATTTTCATTGTTTCCCCTTTTCTCCTACCGCTCCATGAACCCCCCATAATCTTTTCCAGAGACTGGGCAACTGCTTCAGGGAACGTGATCCTAAGTGGTGCTGAAGGAAGAAGAAAAAATTGCCCCACCTCCTTTTCTATTATGAGAAGTCTCCACTAGGTCAAAATCTCTTCTGTGAACAGAAAGAGTCCACAGAACACAGACCCAAGGTACAATGTCATGTAAAGTCTTTTTAAAAAATCTAATGAATCTTTATAATAATATATGCAATAATAACGGCAAAATGAGCAGAGGGGGAACTCTGATTCCCAATGGTCATGGGGGTGGAAGAGACCATGCCAGATGGACTGGCTGTGAAGGCACACCTTGTTATATCCTCAAGGCTGTGGCAGTCCATTGCAATCCTGGTGTTAAAGCCTGCATGTCTCATTTCATATATGGCTCAGGAGATGGCTTCATGATCACAGTGTGTGGGTCACTTCATGGGAAGCTGCGATCCACCTTAAACAAATTCACACCAATGGCATTTTTCCTGAAAATGATTTCCAGGGGGGGAAATGTATACCTGATACGAGTAGCAGCCAACACTGATGGCTGGATATTCATTGTTTTAATTTTTATATGCAATAATGCTTAGATAGCCACTATTTTAATTTTATATTCATATTTTTATTTCTACAAGCAATTTTAATTTTTCTAATTTAACTAATTAAAACGAACAGCAATTGACAAGAGACAACCCTCTGCAGCCTGTATCTGATTGAGAGGCATGCTCCTCAAATAGTTCATTATTATTATTATTATTGAAATATCATTGCTTCACTTCTTAGTCTTTTTTAAAGAAATATTTCTGTTATATTACAGCTATAAAAAAACCTCCTACGATTGTGATTGTGCTCCCATCTCTGTCCCAGAGTCTGCCAACTTGGCAGTTCAAAATCAAGAAATTGCAAATTGATAAATAGGTACTGCTTTGGTGGGAAGTAACAGCATTCCGTATCACATGGCCACGGAAATGTCTACAGCTCTTTGACTGAAAATGGAGATGAGCACCACCCACTAGAGTTGGACATGACTGACTTTTGGGCAAGGGTGACTGACCTTTGAGCAAGAGTGACTGACTTTTGAACAAGGGTGACCTTTACTTTTACTAGGGCTTGGATGCCTATGAAATATTCAGTCCCACCTTTTACAAAAGGTCTTGAAAAGAAAGAAAAAGAAAAGGAAAAGATAATTTGGTCCAGTCTTGATTGCAATGTCTGTATTGCCCCTTGGCTTTCATGAAATAGTTTGATCAGTAGGGTGTTAAGTCCTTCAGTGACTGCTCCAGTAACATTGGAAACTGTCTCACTTGCTCAATGGGGAATTGCCTTATTATAAATCTAGCTTGCCTCCTCTATCATCATCATCATCATCATCATCATCATCATCATCATCATCATCATCATCATCATCATCATCATCATCATCATCATCGCCCCCTCCTCTGGGCCCACAACAACGGCCTGAGGAGAAGACTCCATGGCCTAGCAGTGGCTGAGACCATAGGCCCCTCCTCTGGGCCCACAACAACGGCCTGAGGAGAAGACTCCATGGCCTGGCAGGCGGCTGAGGACCTTGCCCACTCCTCTGGGCCCACAACAATGGCCTGAGGGGAGTTAGTGTGTGTTCTGGTTTGGTTGAATTTTGTATTTTATGAGGTTATATTTTATAATTTTTATTGTACTGCTGCTGTTTTGACTGTAAGCCGCCCTGAGTCGCCTCGGCGAGTGGGTGGCAATATAAATCTGAATGAATGAATGAATGAATGAATGAATGAATCCCTCCCATCTGGGGTTACCCCACTCTGGGCATCTAACAACAACATAATAAAATCACATAATAAGTCACCTAATAAAATACAAATATCAAACCTAATTAAGACCAGGGGACCGAATAAAAGCCTAACACTAGTCCGGTGAGTGCCCCTACTCAAATGCCTCCCTGAACAGAAGCGCTTTAAGTTGTTTTCTGAATGACAGCCAAGAAGTAATTCTTTCAATGACACAAAACATTTGCTCCATAAATATCTATAAGAAGCTTCAAACAAGCCCTCTCTTATGCAACAAAACCTGTTCACTATTACAATCTTCTAGGTGAACTATCTGCAGCATCAGCCACTACTTGGGCCAGAACTTGAATGAAATTGGTATTTAATAATTGAATTGGGAGTTGGAATCTTTCCCAGGCCTCCATATTGAAACGAAGGCTCTGCCTGCATATATGGGGGATATGCTTGTCCCTGAGGACTGTGTCACAATGGGGCAAATAATGAATTAACAGGGGAATAGATACCATCCTTACGTACGGATCTCAACACATCTTAAAATATAATTGAGTAAAACATTCAAATGTATATCATCTAAAGCAGTTACAGGAACTGATAACAAAAGCTACCTACTTAGATTAAAATTAAATTCAGAAAAAAGAGAACAGATTCAGTGCAATGCTGTAAAAACTAAGAAACAAGCCCCATGACATTAATATACTGTAGTCTCTTTCTAAGTGGACATGAACAAGATTTCTTAATCTGCATGCCAGGAGTTCCCAACATTTTCCCACCAGGGGCCAGTTCCTGCCACTAAAGCTCAGCTGTGCGGACCAGAGACATAGCTGTGCCCACTGCTTCCATTTTTGGCAGCAGTGGCAGTGCCAATTGCACCATTTCTGTGGCTTCTTGCACAACCTCCGCTGCTTCCCAGGGTTGTGGGAGGCTTTTTGGAGCATGTTCGCTCTGTTTTGGGATTTTTTTTCACCGCTTCTCTGCTGCGTTTCGGCAGCTAAAGTGCAGTGGTTGGGAACTTCCTGGTTCAGCACTGGGAACACAGGTGCTGATGCAAGCTCCGCCTGGCACTGGAAGTCCCCAACTGCCACTGTTTAGGTGCTGAAATGCAGCAGAGAAGAGGCAAAAATCCCAAAATGGAGCGAACATGCTCTGAAAAGCCTCCTGCTGCCCTGGGAAGTGGCGGGAGCCCATGCAAGAAGCCACAAAAATAGTGTGATTGCTGCCACTGTGGTAAGTGACATATTGCAACTTTAGGTGGTGGTGGTAGCTTCTGGAGGTGCCAGGGTTCCCACCATGGGCCGTATTAATGAGCTCCATGAGCTTGATTAGGCCCACAGGTTGTAGGTTGGGAGCCCCTGCTGTATACAATTCTTAGCACATTTGCTAGGGAGCAAACACTGAACATACTAGGAATTACTTCTGGATCAATACAGACAGAATTGCAATAGCAATACAGTAATACCTCGGATAACGTTTACCTCCGATAACGCTAAAATCGCATAACGTTTAGTAATCTGGGGAGGAGAATTGGATCGAATAACGTTAAGGTCCTATGGGATGGATCGGATAACAACCGCTAAAGCCTGTGCGGTTACAATGTATCTCTATGGAGCTTTAACATTATCTGATCCATCCCATAGGATTTTAACATGCATTGGATAACACTAAAAATCAGATAACACCAAGACTTGTGGAACCAAGTCTTAGCGTTATCTGAGGTATTACTGTACAGTAAAACCTTGGATAATGCTAAAACTTGGTTCCACAAGTCTTAGTGTTATCCGATTGTTAATGTTATCCGATGCATGTATCAGATAACGTTAAAATCTTATGGGATGCATTGGATAACATTAAAAATCCATAGAGATACATTGTAACCAGCACAGGCTTTAGCGAATGTTATCCGATGCATCCCATAGGATTTAATGTTATGCAATGCAATTTTCCTTCCCAGATTGCTTAAAGTTATGTGGTTTTAGCGTTATCTGATGCAAACATTATCTGAGGTATTACTGTATCCTAATTGTCTGATTAAGGCAGGTTAGTAATTTACCGTTTCCTTTTCATAGGAGCTGCCTGGGACTGTGTGGTTTGCCCATGAAATGCTCTCCTCACACAAGGTGAGGTAGGGAATCAAACTCACAGTCTCTGGGTCTGCAGTCAGATATCTAAACCACTGGGCTATCTAGCCAGCTGATCACCCTATTAATAAGTGGTAATGTCTCATCAAGTTTTACATGATTTCCCATATACAAGCTTACATTGGAAATCAGATTCTTGCCATCATGTTACTGGAAACCACCTTAAATCCTACTTTTTGGGAGCATATGAGATAAAAAATTCTTTTGAATAGTAGCCCTGTTAGTCTGTTTTTCAAGCATATCACAGAATAAACAAAACAAAAACAAAAACGCTGTAGCACTTTAAAGACTAGCTATTATATAAAAGTTAGTCTTTAAAGTGCAACAGTGTTTTTGTTTTGTTTATTCTCTGATGTGAACGAATGAACTTGCTGTTATAGTCACTTCATTTGGATTCTCTGCAATATAAAAAGCCATATCAAAGGAACAGCAAGAGATTTTAAAATTGTGCAACATTACCTGGGTTTCCCTGAGCCATGGAGTTATAGATGAGTTTGCAGGATTTCAGTAGGATACTAATCTTTTTCTCTGGAGAATAGGCCTTGTGCATAGTTGTGAATTTGTGTAGGATTTTCTCCAATACTGGAGGTTCAGGCACACTAGTTGTGACTCCCAAGTCAGTGGTAGTTGTGGACTGTATGACTTGCTGGTTTTCCTTCAGGAACTTGAAGGATCCATCTTTGCTGTGTATTTCCCTTAAGTAGCTATCGATGGCCTTTTTCAAAGGCTTCAAGACACACTTGTGCAAGGCTGACTCAATAATCACTTCTAGAACAGGGAGAAGAAAATGAAAGAGGAATACATGAGAACCCACTATTTGAAATTGATAAGCAAATCCAACTTCAAGCCAGCTTAGACACACATTTGCAAAACTTAATCACCACTTTCATCTGTCTTCTCAATCTACCAAAGAATGAAAATATTCCTGAGCTTCAGACTCAGGAAATGAACATTTTACGACCATCATAAATGTGATTTATGTTTAAGGACTGTGTTTTGCCTTTTAAGTTTAGACACATTGGCTTTGATGACCATAAGCTTCAAAACACTGACAAAACTATGTGGTTCCTGGCTGGTAAAGTTCTGTTTGTAGTAAGGGTGTATGTGTGAAAAATATCGATTTATTTAGAATTTGAAAAGTAAAATGGAAATTAGGATGAACAAGGAAGCGAGAATAAGTGTAGTCTTTTTAAAAAAGAGGTTGTGAATAAATTGTGGTCTTCTTAATATTTGTGTTAAACAAAATATCTATAAATCTATTGAACAGAAAGTATGCAAATGATAAACAAATTTTAAAAGTTTTTAAAAATTATTTTAATTATACTACAAATTTAACAAAAAAACTTCCATAATCAAAATATATGTGGGGAAAATAACATACAGTCATACCTCACATAACGAATTTAATTTGTTCTGTGAGGCTGCTTGCTATGCGCATAGCGAAAATTCCTATGGGGAAACTTGCATAACGAGCGTTTCCAGGGGAAAACTTACATAGCAAAATTTTTTCTCTATGCGAGTTTTCCCCATAGAAACGCTCGTTATGTGAGTTTTTCCATAGGGAAAGTCTGACTTGCATAGCAAAAATTTTCATTATGCGAGTTGGACCGCTTAGCGAAAAACTCGCTTGTTATGCAAGTTTTTCGCTAAGTGAAATGCTCGTTATGCGAGGTTTGACTGTATCTTAACAACTTACATATATTAACATAAAATTAAAAGGAAATTAAAAGAGAACAAAGTGTGCTTCCCTCTGGTGGGACCAATAGAGATACTTTCAATTTTTTGCCTTATTCCTCAGATTCCTTCAAAAACTGCAATGTTTCCCATGAAGGTGAATGACATCACCCTTTTATTAATGCCATCCCCATTGATCATTAAGAAAAATAGATAAAGGTGGCATTTTAGGCTATGCTTCTAATTTTATCTTCAATATTATATTGATTCTTTAAAAATCAACTCCCAGAATTTCAAAATTTTCACATTCCATGCCTTGTGAAATTAAACATCTGCAACTCCACCACATCTTCAACATAAAATAGAATATTTAGAGTCCATGCTGTTTAATTTCACGGGTATTAAATATAATCTTCAAACTTAGGTTATACAATGTTTTATTTATTTTTAAAAGCCATCCTTTTCAAAATTATTTTATCACAAATATTCGTCCACTGCTCAGTACTTATTTCTTCACTGAACTCTATATCCAGTACTACTTTACAAATATCCTGTTGTTTCTCTACCTCTAAATAATATCCTATGATCCTACTTAATGTCCCTTTCATTATGTTACAGTATTTTCATCTTTTTACTCCCTTTGTACTATAATTTCTTCAAATGTCATCAACTCCCTACAGTGTTTCTTTTCACCCAATCTCTAGCTCATTGATCCAAATGAATCACATTAAACCAAAATATCCTTACCCCTTCTAAAATTGCTCATATTTGTTCTCTACCAGTGGTCGTGAACCTATGACAACCAGAGGCCTCTCTGTGGGCATATGCACCATTGCCCCAGCACAGAGTTCACTCTGCCAATCTGGACAGCAACCCAATGGGAGCACTTCCTCCCTCTTCCCAGCGCAGATTTCATCCCGCCCCCTGCCCTGCAGCCCAATGGGAGCACTTCCTCCTTCCCCCAGTGCAGAGTTTGTCCTGCCCCTCTGCAGTGCGGATGGCAGCCTGTTGAGTTCGGGGAATTCCGTCTCTAAAAGGTTTGCCATCACTGTTCTATACTAATCATCTCCTCTAACCATTTTAAAAATCTAATAATTTGTCTCTTCTTTAATAATTTTGTAGGCTCTCTTTCAAATTTACTGAAAATGTCTCTAATTCTATTAGTCAGTCAGTCAGTCAGTTAGTTAGTAGTAGCAGCATTCTAATAGTGACAAAAGAGCAAGGATAAATTAAAAATTGTGGTATAATGCTAAAAAAAATTGGGAGGCTTAGATCTTCCTAAGATAAAATGGTACATTATAGGAAAATGAAGCATTTTAGAAAGAAGCGAGCTTTCTCATGTTCCATTTTAAAAGACACCCCAGAGGAAATGTCGTCAATATGACTTTGTAAAAATAAAGTCAGTCCACCCGGGTTGATGGTAGGTGAAACAATCCTTTCATTTCCCTATAAGTTTATTGATTGCTTTGGTTTCTATGGCTCTGGTGAATACCTATCTCCACAATGCTCCTGGATCTTATCAATGGACTTTCAGTTGCTCAAATAAGATATTTTATAGATGTGGCCACTACTGAGAATAGTCTAGGGAGGGTATTGCCTAATGATTGCTTAACATCCAGCAAGTGAATAACAGCAAGAAAAAAAAATGCACACATGCCCAACTCTTTCCACTGAACTTGCAAAGGCACAGCAAATTGCATCATGCCCATCCTGCTATGAACTGTACAGGAGTTTAAGCAGACCTTAATTTGTGTTTGATTGGGCCTGGTATACCTGTTTTGTCTTTTAGCAAAAAAAAAGACAGGGGTCAACACTGAAATACACGAGAAGCATCTGTTTTGAAGGAATTCCTGTACAACTGCAATGATTGCAATAAAACTCTTGAAGTAATTTTCCTTTACTGTCACAGATCTAATTTATGCTAACTGAAGTTCTTGTTTCCAAAGAGAAATTACTCCCTCTACAAAGCTGCTAATTCATATATTGTACAGTAATTGTTTTGGCCAGATTTTAGCAGATGATGATGATCCCAGAATCTGCCAATTGGCATAGGTTTTAGTGACTTTTCCAATCTAGCTCTGGAGACCATGCTAAGGTACTTAGGGATACTTACGGATGTTTTCTTAAAACTAAGCTTCCACTAATTCATTGGGGCTTAGTAGTACAGTGGAACCTCAGTTAACAAACAGCTTGGTTAACATAAAAAAAAAACACATAACAAAAGGAAATCCAAAGAAAATGGTGGCTCAGTTTACAGAATTTTTTCAGAACGGATTAATTGGTTTTCACTGCATTCCTATGTGAAACTGCATTTTGGCTAGGTTAATGTATTTTGGTTTTCAATGCATTCCTATGGGAAACTACATTCAATGCATTCCTATTGGAAATTTGGTTAAAGAATGCATTAACTACATTAACCATTACATTCCTTCTATACTACATTCCTTATTGTCCAATGTAGCTTAGACAACATAATCAAACTTTATGAATATTTTAACCTATTCACCAACAAACTGTTTGGGAGAAGATAATGGTTGCTTGAGATTATGAAACTGAAAAATTAAGTTCTAAATAAGATTGCCGATTTTTTAATTAGCCCTGCTTTTTTATGCCTTCAAAAAGCCAGATACTGTATATAGAAACACACTAGTACCTCGGATAACGTTATGACTTGGTTCCACAAGTCATGACGTTATCCGATTTTTAGTGTTGTCTGATGCATGCATCGAATGATGTTTTTAAAAAAGCCCTGACTTAAGGGACAAACCATGTGGTTTGTCCTTGAAGTCATTGCTGCCGTTGGGGGGTGGATTGTGTTAGGGCATTTTGGGTGGTATTATACCAAGATTTCTGCCCAGTGTGTTAGTATAGCTTTAAGGCACTGCAAGAACCTTAAACACAGGTGTTTGGGATTGAGGCACAGACTGATTGCATGGCTGTGACTACCTGGTGTATGTGTCCCAGCAACAGCACAGCTGTGGCTGATTAGTGGTATAGCATAGCAACAGCACTGTATAACTATGGCCAACTGGGGAAGGTTAAACTGCTGGAGGAGGTTAAACTGCTGAGGAGGGTATTCTACTGTGAAGGAACAACTGAGGAAGAACTGCTGCTAGAACTGCTGACAGACTGACCACTGACTCAAGAGGGAGAAGATGTGCTGCGTGAAGCTCTGTTTCTCTGAGAACTGACAGGTACCTTATACCACTGAGAACTGAAACAAAGGAAAATACATTAAAATATGGTAAAGATGAGCACATATGATGGGTATTACTTCTTTGTTTCATTTACACATTGTACTGTAATGTAATGTTATATATGTTTTCTTGCTATATACCTTTTTCTTTATTGTTTGTCTTTTGTATGTCAGCAAAATTTAATAAAAATTATTAAAAAAATACCACTGAGAAGTGGCACACTGACTTTGCCAACCTGCAGTCAGTGCCTTTGCTAACAGGACTCTGTACATGCTCTTTGGACTGGAGCCATCAGGTGAATCCAAGCTCTGTTGCAACTGTGGGACTTGGAGACAGACTGGTATCTTTGTATATAGTTCTGTGTTTGTTGTCTTTCCCTCACTCACAAGTAAACTGCACTATTCTCTGAAGCTGTATGTGGGCGTCTTTGCACCTGAACCTTCCGCTGCGCAACAGCTTAAATCGCTACTTTGCTACGCTGACACACATATCGCTAAGGGAAATCCCTGACAGATTGGATAGCCCAATCCACCCCCCAACCGCAGCGATCCATTGCTGCGACTGCAATAGGGTTGGGGAAAAGGTGCGTGCCTTTCCCCCGACCCTACTGCAATCCCAGAGATCGCGGTGGGGGTGGGGGTGGATTGGGCTACCCAATCCACCCTCACCTGCAGCGATCCATCGCTGTGGGGGGTGGTGGTGGATTGGGTAGATGTTCTACCCAATCCACCACCACCCAGCAGACGATTGCATCGGATAATGCTAAAGAATCGTTATCCGATGCAAGTTTTTTCCAAAAAACTTGCATCGTTATCCGATTCTAGTGTTATCCGATGCAATCGTTATCCAAGGTATTACTGTATAGCGTAGAATAGTGTTGGCAATTTATGCTTACATTAAAAATGTTGCCTAAATCACACCAGCACATTGATACTCCTTAAAATTGTGCTAGTTGCATTCCTGGGCACTCCTCTGACTTATGCAAATTCCTTTAGGTAAAGGTTGCCCCTGCTCAAAAGACAGTCATATCCGACTCTAAATGACATTGCTCGTCTTCTTTTGCAGCCGAAGAGCCAGTGCTGTCTGCATCTCCAGACATTTCCATGGTCATGTGGGTAACATGACTAGACACCAGAGCACACAGAACATGGTTACCTTTCCTACCAATGGAGTACCTATTTATCTACTTGTAATTTCTTGCTTTCAAACTGCAAGGTTGGCAGGAGCTTGGTTTCCGTCATGCAGCACTTGGGTCTTGAACTGCTGACTTTCCAGTCATCAAGTTCAGCGTCCTAACCACAGAGCCACTGCGGTCCTTGCAAATTCCCTTACACAAGTGTAAATCACCAACAGACATTTTTTCCTTTTCTTTCATAACCATGTTTGCAGCAGGGTCCATCCAAAAATAATTCCATAGGTTCCTGCTTGGGTTTATGCCTCAGAGCAACTTTTTATTGAAGCAATAATATGAGCCTCAGCTACACTTTCTCCCTTATCCTCAGAAGATTGAGTTCCAGGCACAAACTCTTTGAATACAGCCTCTTCAGTTGGGGCCCCAGTAGACACGGTCTCCCTTGCTAAAAAGTCATTCATGTCTGACTCTAGGGAGTGGTGCTCATCTCCATTTACAGTCAAAGAGCCAGTGCTGTCGGCAGCTGCAGACATTTCCATGCTGAAGCATACAGAACACTGTTACCTTTCCTGATGAAGCGGTACCTATTTATCTACTTGCATTTTCTTGCTTTTGAACTGCTAGGTTGGCAGATGCTCACTCCATCACACAATGCTCGGGTCTTGACCTGCTGACCTACGGGTCATCAAACTCAGTGTCTTAACCACTAAGCCACCCTGGCCCTTACAGTCCTGTTACATCTTCTTATGTTTCTTCTTCCGCTGATGATGTGTCCAACAATAACCCCCTCTTGGCCTCGCCCCTCCTGCTCTTTTAACCTGACTGTCAGCAAACCTCAGCTTGTCCTTCTCCATCTGTGGCTACACCTGCCTTTCCCCAGACCTCCCTGTGCTTGCAGGACAGGACCCAGTAGTTCGCAATGTATGCCAGTACCTCACATCATGTTCAAAACGTATCTCTGCATTTAGAATTGTCTGGATAAAATCACTAAAAGATAGGGGTTTTAGCATGAAAAACCTCCTGGGTTCTACACTATCCTATTACACTCAGGTGATTGTAGTAATGGCAAGGAGCCTGGCAGTACAGTTCCTTTTGGCACATCATCTTTCTTTTGGCGCATCCTCCTCCTTTTGGCACATCATTTGAGTTACACTCAGACCTCACATAATGAAAATTATTCGTTCTGCAAGGTTGCTTGCTAAGTGAGTTTTTCGCTATGCGAGTTTTTTTCACATAGTGAAAATTCCTATGGAAAAACTCATATAACAAGCATTTCTATGGAAAAACTCGCACAGTGAAATTTTTTCGTTATGCAAGATTTCCCCATAGAAATGCTCGTTATGCGAGTTTTTCCATAGGAAAAGTCCGACTCGCATAGCGAACATTTTTGTTATGCGAGTCGGATCGCTTCTTGAAAAACCCACTCATTATGTGAGTTTTTCGCTAAGTGAAACACTTGTTAAGCAAGGTTTGACTATAGTCTGATCTGGCTACAGATATTCATGCCCTGATTACATCATAGTAGGCTACAGCAATGCAATGTGGATGGTGCAACCCTTGAAAAGTAACTGGAAGCTTTAACTAGTAGAAAATGTATCAGCCAGTTTGCTAAACTGAATGATGTTATTCAAGTACTGAGATGTAGTGGACAGTGTTCTGGGTACAGTACAGTATTTAAGTTTGCAAGCAATTATTTCTCAATCAAGCATCGTTATACACTGCAATAATCTCATGTATGACTCTCTGAAATCTTACAAAGTAGAGTGAGGCACATATGCAATCAATAAAAATCTAACAATATGCTAGCAAAGACTAGAGCCTAGTAAGTCTTTCCACAAAGTGTACTTTGGCAGCACGGTGTCTTCCAGACACAGTGAAAGGTTTAAATGTTGACATTTGAAACAACAAATGAGTCAATCAACCTGTTTTGGATACATAAATGTCTGGGATTCAGCCAGCCCAAATAGTTGGCCAAATCAGGAACCTGGTGTTCTAGTTCTCCTAATAATTTCATAAATTGCTCATTTCCCATGCTGGTACTTTACCTTGCCATTCTGGGGAAACATGACCCGCATTTAAAAAAAAAAGAAGAACTAGCAGGCAGTAGATTTTAGAAGTCACATGAAAGGGCATTAGATGGTCAGTTCTTTATTTAGGAAAGGCACCTGCCAGATTTACTGCTTTCACTGGCAAAACACCTTGACTGTGCTAGGATATGAACTTACCTCAGAAATGGCCTTATTTCCTTTTTAGACTACCGGTACAATACAACCAGATGGCTGATTTTGGAAGGGATAGCCCCTAAAAGCAAACGTTTCTCAACTTTGATGTGTCTTTATTTTGGAGCAGGGAGAAGTATCATTTCCTGCTACATTCTAGAAAGCAAGACCAGCGCTTGTTGAAGTGACATATTTGGGCCACAGTTCTCTAGAATCCCATATGCTATCCCACAGGAGTGTGGAATTTGTTGTTAAAAAACCCCCCGTCAACTTTCCAAGCTCTAAGCAAAATGTTTTGGTCTGGCCATGCCAAAAGGAGATTTATTTATTTTCGGCACATACACGTTGCAATTCAATAAAAGTAATAAAAAAGGCACTTTGAGGTTAAGTAAACACCTGACATCTCAAAGCTATGGCAGCAAGTTAATCCTAGTAATGTCCTGGCTATATGTAAAGCTAAAGGTTGCCCTTGCTTGAAAGCCAGTCATATCTGACTCTAGGGTTCAGTGCTCACCTCTGTTTATAGCCAAAGAGCCAGCACTGTCTGCGACTGCAGACATTTCTATGGACATGTGGCAGGGAGGCCTAGACACTGGAGTGCACTGAACGCTGTTTACCTTCCCACCAAAGTGGTCCCTATTTATCTACTTGGAATTTCTTGCTTTCAAACTGTTAAGTTGGCAGGAGCTGGGGCAGAGACGGGAGCTCACATTGTCATTCAGCACTTGAGTCTTGAACTGCTGAGCTGTCAACTTTTCGGTCATCAAGTTCAGCATCTTAACCACTAAGCCACCGCAGTCCCTAGGCTGGCTATATAGCATAGCATTAAAATATTCCACAAGGCAAGAAGATAAACAGCCAAAAGGAGAGTAGAAATGCAAGCACTTACCTAGTTGCTCCTCTGTGTAAACAGTTTGATCCATAAAGGACTTGAGCTCTGTGCTTTGGATTAAGTAGCTCTTCAGCTGGGTCATCATTAAGCGGATCTCTTGCAGCATCTCAGTGCTAGAGCTCTGCTTGGCCATCATCTCCAGACTGTAGACTTTATAGTCCTGGACCAAGTTGCCAAAGTATGAATCCTTGTCCTGGGCCAACTCCACAATCTTCTTCTGGAGCTTCCTGTCAGCAGACAGGAAAGCAGTGAAGACATTACTCAAGCTGACCATGGACAGGCGGCTCTTGGCCCTAACTAAGAGCACGGATCGGGTCTTCTTTACTGAAGGGCTGGTCACTGACTCCAGGTCATCTTCAGTGCTACTGGTGGAATAAGAGTCAGGCTCAGAAGGAGGGCAATGCAGTGAGTCATGAGAACATTCACAATCTGTAGTGCCGACAAGCTTAATGTCAGAGTTTGATTCCCTTTTTGCACTGGAGCAAGTTTTTTCTCCCTGCGGCATGTTTTCCTGTGAAATGAGCACTTCTGATTCTTCAGTGCTGACATGCTTTGAGTAAAGAAAGCTGGGAATTTGTGGCTGTTGAGAAAGCCTCTTCCTTCTTGGAGGTGGAACTGGAGGTTCCATTGGCTTCTTTGAGGGGTTCCTCTGCATCTCAACTGTGCCATCCTTCCCTTCTTGATCTTCTGAGGGGGTGTCCTTAAACACCTCCAGATCTTCACAGGATTGGAGATCATTCACACAACATGCACTCCCAACACTGGCTGCCTGTTGTTCCTTTTCCATCACTGGAGCTTGCCCAGAATTATCACCGCAGCTCTTTCCTGGAGGTCTTTCAGTTAAACTCCTCCTTGGTGGGGCAGAAGGAGGAATTCTTTTCATGGAATTTGAAAGTGAAGGGTCACCAGGAGGAAAGCTTGTTTGCCCATCATGCTCACTGCCATTACTAACCTCAGTCCTAATCTCCTTCTTGTTCTTCTCCAGAGTCTGAGTGTAGTTCTTTTCAGAAGTGGTCATGGAAGAGTTCTTAGTCTGCTTTAGAGAATGTAGAGGTGGTGGTGGGGGTGGTGGAGGAGGAGGTCTGCGGCTTCGAGATGACTTTTGAGGACTTTTCATAGTTAATCCAGCTAAAAAAGGAGTTTCCTTGCAGATATGAGAAGGAGGAACATGTGGGGGAAACCGGTAGCTTCTCTCCTCTATAAAAATAGGATTGACAAACCACAGCCTGTCATTTCCTATTGACAGCTCAATTTCACATGAACAATTGTTTGTGCCGCTTGCAAAACACTGCCTACAATTTTTTATTTTTCTTGCCTGGGCTGTGTGGAAAGCAGAGCCTTTCTCAGAATGGCAAAACTTCTCTCCTTGCTTCAGATTGAAAGAGGAATCCCAGAACCCTGTTGGAGGAAAATTGAAATATTGCTAAGCATGAGAACAGAAGGCTATCATATCTCAAACCTAGATTAAATATGAGGAGATCTTCATGATGTTTCCTGAGAATCTGGAAGCTTTCTGTAATGCCCTGAATGTGAACACATAATGGTTATTCATACTTGAGAACATTGGGAGTGACATAATCAAACAACATTCATAAGAAACAGTGTTATCACTCTGCTTTGTTTTATGAAGGAAATATAACCTTTACACCAGTGGTTCCCAATGTGGGGTCTACACCCCACAGGGTGTCTTCATTTCCCAGAAGTCTACGTCAGTACACTGGTTGATCAGTCCTTTGGGGAATTGACTTAGAATTCTGGGAATTGAAGTCCAAAAAACAAAGTCTGGGTAACACTGCTCTTGATTCTGTCTAATAATACAACTCTAACCAGCTAAGATTGATAGAAGCCAGGTGAATTTATATTGGACCTCTGAAAATGCATGTAATCCAACCCCCTCCTAGCCTGTTAGAGTTACTTAGCAATGGCTTCACTTTGGCATAACTATGTGAAAATCCATAACTATGTGAAAAAAATAACTGTAAAAATCCATAACTCTGCTTGGATTTGCAGAAAACTGGTAAAATCTTTCTTTTCCAGAAATCATTTAATTGATGCCATTTTTGTTCATTAAAGATAGAGTTGCACTACAGTGTGTTTTACATTCTGGCTGTTTTATTTATACTTTCTTTATTATTTGAAAATTCTGATTATATGTTTTAAAATACAGTTGTACCTTGCTTAAAGAGTATAATGTGTTCCACAGGATTGCTCTTTAAGCGAGTTTGCTCTTTAAGTGAAACACCATTGTAAGTGACCAATTGTGACTTCTGTTGGGGGGGATTGTGAACCCTGATTTATTTTTTAAGCAAGTTTTTGGTTGGTTTTATTTGTTAAGTGAAGTGAACTTTCAGATAAAATTCTGCTCTTTAAGTGAGTTACTCTTTAAGCGATGCGCTCTTT
This sequence comes from Furcifer pardalis, assembly GCA_030440675.1. Taxonomy (NCBI): domain Eukaryota; kingdom Metazoa; phylum Chordata; class Lepidosauria; order Squamata; family Chamaeleonidae; genus Furcifer; species Furcifer pardalis. The sequence continues at coordinate 24,667,206 of CP126894.1, forward strand.
ATGCGAGATTTGACTGTAGTCCTGTAATCTGCCTTAATATCTAATAGGAATGTGGGATATGAATGTTAATGATACATAAAACTGTGTTCTTAGTTTTTACTATCATTTACAGTTTGCTGACTAATTACAGTTTGTTTACCACTGTACTTTGTAGTTTATATTGTTTATTTACTACAAATACTTAAACCAACCTTTGTAAAACTTTGTTACGTGAAGATGAAAATGACCTCTGCCAAGGATCCTACTCTATTTAAGATTTTTGTTGTTCAGTCGCACAGTTGATTCTGACCCTTTGCGACCCCATGGACCACTGTCCACCAGGCACCCCTGTCCTCCACCATACTCCTCAACCTGTCCAGCTCTGTGTCCACTCTGTCTACAATACCATCCAGTCATCTCATTTTTAGCCACCCCTTCTTCTTTTGCCCTCCACCGTTCCCAGCATCAATGCTTTCTCAAGTGAATCCTCTCTTCTCATTTGTTGTCCGAAGTACTTTAGCTTCATCTTTACTATTTGACCTTCTAAGGAGCAGTCAGGGTTGATTTCTTTTAAGATTGACCTCCTTGTTCTCCTTGCTGTCCAGGGGATTCTCAAACTCTCCCCCAACACCACATTTCAAAGGCATCTATTCTTCTGCACTCAGGTTTCCTTATGGTCCAGCTCTCACAACCATACATTACCACTGGGAACACCATTGCTTTGACTATACGAATTTTTGTTTGCAAGGTGATGTCTCTACTTTTGACTATATTCCTCAGGTTTCTCATAGTTTGTCTCCCCAGAATCAGTCTCCTTTTTATTTCCTGGCTGCAATCACCATCTACAATGATCTTTGATCCTAGAAAAGTAAAATCTGTCACTGCTTCTACTTCTTCCTCATCTATTTTCCAGGGACTGATAGGGCCTGTTGCCATTATCTTGGTTTTCTTGATGTTGAGTCTTAAGTTCAGCTTTTGCACTTTCCTCTTTCAACCTAAGCAAGATTTTCTTTAGGTCTTCCTCACTTTCTGTCATTAGGGCAGTATCATCTGCATATCTCAAATTGTTGATGTTGCTCCCAGCAATTTTGATCCCAACTTGTGATTCATCCATCCCTGCATTGCGCCTTATGTGCTCTGTATATAAGTTGAATAAGCAGGGTGACAAAATGCAGCCTTGTCTTACTTTTTTTTCCTATTCCAAATCACTCCGCCATTCCATATTCTGTCCTAACTGTTGCTTCTTGACTCATGTACAGATTTCTTAAGGTTGTCTGGTATTCCCATCTCTTTAATTACTTGCCACATTTTGTTGTGGTCCACACAGTCAAAGGCCTTGGTGTATTTAACACTACCAGCAGGATAGAGTCTTTTGTTTCAAGGACTGGGTGTAAAAGCTTTGGAAGTACTATTACAAAACGGGGAATTCCTCCTCAAAAATGTGTAATTCTGGAGGAAGTGGAAACTGACAATAATCGAGCAATGTAGATTATAAATTCTTTCCTTTTGAGAAAGGAAAACTTTATTACATTGTCTGCCACTGCCTCCTCTTTCAGCTTTTGGGTTTGGGCTTTTATGTAGCAGCAGAATCCAAGCTTTTTTGTACATCTAATTTTTGTACATCTAATTTTGTACATCTGATTTTTGTTAAAGGAGGAGGAAAAGGAAGAAGAAGTTGAAGAAGGAGAGAGCAAAGGACCATAGCTGAATGGCGGAGCACATGTTTTATATTCAGAATGGAGGGACGGACGGACCGGACTGGACCAGACCAGATGAGATAGTTCCTTATTCATAGAAGTACAATGTTTCTGGAAAAAAAATGAACTTTGGGAAAAGGCATTCTAGGAATTAACAGAATTGGCACTTCAATCTTGAGATATTGACTGTTTCCCTAGAGATCTGATACAGAAATTAGCAATTGCACTTACATACTGCCCCATGGCACTCAGTACACTCTCTGGGCAGTTCACAGACTAATCAGAATTTTTGCCCCCAATGTGCTGGGTACCTATTTTACGGGCCTCGAAAGGATGGAAGGCTGAGTCAACTTTGAGTCCTGGTCAGGCTTGAACTCACAACAGTTTGGCAGCAGTACAACAGTTTAACCACTGCACCACCAGGGCTCTTTATATGTTATAGGATCTGATTAGCAGAAATGTGTAATACCTTAACTTCATCTATGCTCCGACTGTAGAGTTTGCATTATAAATATTCATGGCTCTTTTCCACCCACATTCTTTCTGTCAATTATGACAGTCTCAGATTTGAAGACTAAATTAATATAGATCATTAAACCACTATGTGCTTGAGGCGAGTGTACCCTTGGTGAAAGTTTGTTAGCACCAAGCAATGAATGATGTTGCACTGAATTAATGACAGGTATTAGTCAGTTTAGTCACAGTACACATTCACTCTGATATACAGTACTGGCAATTGGTTTGTTTGTAAGATCAATTCAATGTGTTCACAATGCCACTCTGAACAAATGGGAGTCTTGTTTGACTTTGGCAGCTAAGTAGAATCAAACTTGGTTGGCTTATGGATGGGTCTGGAGATGAGACTAGAAAATAATCCTCTCTGAAATCTGGAGAAACTCTGCTGGCTAGATTGTGTAAAATTGGCCTAGACCAGTGATGGCGAACCTCAGCACTCCAGGAGGAGTGCTGACTAGGGCTTCTGGAAATTGAGGTCCAAGAACGGTTGGAGTGCCAAGGTTTGCCATCAGGGGCCTAGATGCATGAATGGTTTGACTCAGTGTTAAGACACTTAGAAGTACTCTACTGTATAATCTAATGTCTGATCTTTGCTGAATTTTACAATTGGCTTGGGGCTCTGCTGCAGCTCAAATATATCCAAAAGTGACATTAACTCTGAAAGGTCTTTCCGAAGGCTGTTCAATTATTCCTCTTTCATGTTGTTCAGTGAGCAGGTAGTCATGATTTTTTTTTCTGCTCTGAAGAATCAACCCACCCACATTTTACAACTTTCTGTTGTTATTCATGTTTCTTATGTTTACTTCTATGTGTTTTAGGTTAGTTCTCTGCTGATTTTACAAAATGGTATTGTGGGATACATGAAGAAAAGCAGAATATAAAATCCATAAACAAGCAAACAAAGTGAAGACACAAACAATCCTAGGAATTAAAGTTTGGATTTACTCAGCTGCTAATGTTATGATCCTTCACCCATTGCAAGCAAAGGTAAGGTCTAATGTTGGATGGGTGTTTGTATTATTAACAAACTGTGATGGCTTAGCATTTCCACATGGCAATCAATTTGGACAGATAGACATAATTATTATAATCTAATAAAAAATGAAACATATCTCACTATGGTGGTGCTGCTGAAACTGATGACAAAACTGGTACCCCTGTCTATAGAGAGAGGACATTTTCCAAATTCTCTCATTCATAGGATTGCCATAGGTTGGAGACAACTTGATGACATAGATTCACAGATACATGTTTGCATGCACATATGTCTGAGGACATAAAGGAGCAACTCCTGTAACATACATACTTGGGAACAAGTCCTATTGAGTTCTGTGGGTCTTACTACTGAGTAGACATGTCTGGGATTTCACTTGTAAAAACTCTCCATGTCCTATTCAGTGGTGGAGAACCTATGGCACACATACCAGAGGGGAGCACACAGAGCCCTCTCTGTCGACATGTGTGCTGTCGCCCCACCCCTCTGCCCAACAGCCCAATGGGAACACTTACTTCCTAACCCCAGCACAGACTTCCCCTGCCCCTCTGCAGCAAGGACAACAGCCTGTTGAGTTCGAGCTTTCGGTCTCTAAAAGGTTCACCATCACTGTCCTATATGATAGAACAGTGTACTCCAACCTTTGGGTTTTGGAATCCAATTCCCAGAAACCTAAGTCAATTCCCCAAAGCACTGATCAGCCAACGTACTGGCTTAGGTTTCTGGGAAATGAAGTCCCTCTGTGGGGCATATGCCCCATGTTGGGAACCACTGCTATAGAGTCTGCCATTCAGGTGCTAGCGATTGACATGAACCATTTTACAGTTCTTTTTTTTAAACTGGGCATGGATTAGGTAGTCCTTCAAACAGAAGGTGTCTTCAAACAGAGGACTGTCCTTGATAGCTTATGGGTGAGACTACATCAATGAAATGAATCACTAAGGAAAGTGTAATGCCTATTAGCTATCAACAGATGTGACCCCCACTTCTAAAACACACCAAGGTTGTAGCTCTTTTTTCTATGTTTTGACCCAGTGTATCGCTACATACGGTGGGAGATGCTGTGGTGTGGATGGGTGCTCACACTGTCACTGTGGGCATGTCAGGGGCTGTCTGTAACATCACATGACTGGAGTTCAATGCCCCATTTCCCACAACCCCTTCCATGGTCATAAACATTTGGATGTGCAATTTTAAATGGAAATTAAAAGAAAGCCACATAACTAAAGTTTGTCTATGAGTGTTCTTTCCTTACATAAATTAGGGCTGCTTAGTGCCCTCCTCCTGTTTTATCTCCATTTTATTTTAGTGCTTATTCAAATCAAAGTAAATTAACTTTTCAACCTTGATTCATCTTTTGTTTGCTCACAGTTGCTGGAGTCAAATTATTAGAACCTGCTTTTCAAGTGAAAAAATCTCTAGCCATCCACTTTATTGATTTACAGAAAATTGGTCCTTCACTAGTAGTTGGAACTTTCAGACTTCCAGTCTGGAAATTCTGGTAAGTGAAACAAGCATAGAGGGCAGAAGAAAATAAGGCAATGTTAGAAAATTAGTGGCTGGTGTCAGAGAGGCTGCAAAGATCAAGAATACAGTATTAGCTTAAAGTTGCAAAAGCTATATCCCTTTGCTGCTGTTGGAGAGGTAGCAGTTTACATTTCTGCATTGGATATAGGCAAATGACTCAAGCTAACCAGAAAGGTTTACAGAATCTTGGAGACTACACCTGTTTTTGAGAGTAATTTTTAAATGGCCAGAAAGAGCAGATGAAAATCACCTAATTCTTTGCAACAAAGAAAGAAAACAAGGAGGAAGAAGTTGATTCTTTTCTCTACTGTAGATTCTGCCATAGACTGGGCCCTGGACCTTAGAGACAGCAGTTAAGGCTACAAAACTACTATGGACGATTTACCCCTTACTAACCTTGCATTGGGGACTGTGGTTAAGACACTGAACTTGATGACTGGAAGGTCAGCAGTTTGAGACCAGAGTTCTGCACAACTGAGTGAGCTCCCATCTCTGTCCCAGCTCCTGCCAACCTAGCAGTTCAAAATTAACAAATTGCAAGGAGATAAATGAGCTAATTTACAATACACTGAATTCAAATAAGGACAGACCTTTTTGTCAAAGCAAGATAAGCAAAGGGGATAATCTTTAACTGAAGATACATAAATTAAAATAGCCTCATATTCAGATAAATCTAGGTTTGTAGTGGCAGCCTGATCTGGAAAACATTTTATGCTTTCAGAAAGGAGTGTTAGCAAATACAAACTTCCTCTAGGTAAGAAGTTCCCATGAGTTTTTAGGAAGAAATTTTCAGCATAACTTACCTATCCCCAGGCTAGAGATGGTTTCTAGGTCTGTAACACTATTGGCTTCCAATATTGCTTGTGGCAGTCTTAGCGTGAAGGGAAGCAAATCTCTAGGGAATGGGGTGGGGAGGGAGAGAATAAGGAGCAGCATTGAAAGTGGTTGGCAGGAAAAATGTTTTTCAGGAGATTTTACATTATTTTTCTCTCTTGTTCGAAATAAAGGCAGCATTTTGTCCACCTTGTCTTTTGTTTCTGACAGCAAAATGTCATGGTCCAGTCTTGCGTAAATGGGCATGCATTAGGCAGTTAGTCTTTAAAGTGCTACAGTGTTTTTTATTTTGTTTTCTGATAATGCTATTCAGATATTCCAACTGTATGTTTACTATACAAACAAGGAGAGGAAATAAACTCATTTGGTTTGCTCCATTCCAGCAACATTTTCTGAAATTCTTCATTTGATCTGGAATATAGGATCTGTCAAAGGGCATACAGCTCTCTATTTGAATCACTTTTGATGTGGTTCAATTTGAATCAGATTATGGTATCTACACATGCTTTGACTTACAGTGCTCCACCCTGCCCCCTTTTAAAAATCTCTGGCTCAGTGCTAAGGGTGGGCTATCTATCTATCTATCTATCTATCTATCTATCTATCTATCTATCTATCTATCTATCTATCTATCTATCTATCTATCTATTAGCTAATTACTTTAAATTAGCTAGCTAGTTATTTTGCAATTCTGAGAGCTTCTAATTATCCTGTTTTGTAGCCAATGTGGAAGGTTGGTTTGCACCAAAATTGAGCCATGGGTGATACTACTTGAGGCGACTACCCTGTGATGTACTGTATTTGATAGGCTGCAACCTTGAGTATGGTGAGGTAGGGATGGGAATTCTCCTCCATGACAACTAAAAGCTTTCCCTCTTTTTAAAATAATAAAGCAGCTGGAACCCAGCAATTTTGTTGGAAAGGCAATGGTGTTTGCTTGGATGAAAGCCCAAACCAGTGAACAATGTAGTTGGTTCCTTAAGAAGGGGATGTTCACTCACAAAAACACACACACATACCAAACTCCACTGACATGTCCATGTTGGAATTCAAGCATCTCACTTTGAACAGGGGCTTTTTGTAACAAGGATCTGAAAACTATGGTACTAACAAATAGAAAACATATTCCACTACTGAAAATCATTCCCCCCCCCCCCAACATGAATGGCATGAGTACTAGACAAACTGCTTTCTTGGCAAATCCTAGAAAGAATACATGCAAGGAACTCACTATATTCTCTTCCCTCCACCCCCTCAACTAATGTTTGTGTAATGTTAACAATGTGTTTTCTTTAGAAAGTGTATTCACACTATGGAACCTCCTCCAAGTTGCTACCATTTAGGAGACAACTGAAAACGTGGTTAGCGAAGCAGGTTCTGGGGGCTGGGATTGTCAACAAGCTCCCCTTTTGGGCTCGTCTGAGGTCCCCCCTCTTGTAAATGGTTTTTAATTATTTTTAATGATTTAATGATTATATCATTTTAATGCCATGCTGTTTTTATATCTGTTTTAAGAGATCAATAAGGGACAACGGGGGGCAGCATTATTATGTTCGAAGGGTTTTTAACTGTTTTTTTAAACTGTTTTTTAATTGTTGCTGAGCAGCCAGTGAGGTGTTCGTTGGACAGTGTATACCGCCCAGAGTCTATTGATTGGGGTGGTATGTAAATCTACTGCAAATAATTAAATTAAATTAAATTAAATTGAAGGCAATTTTACCTAACCACAGGTTTCTCCAGGGCAAGCATAAGCTTAATTTTTGCACGATTCATTAAAAAAATAAAAATCAATCTGCAACTCCTTTTTAGTAGGTGCTTATGGGGAGAAACAGATGTGCCAGTGTAAATGTAACTCCATGCTCCCCCTCCCCCGACAAAAACAGTTAAAAGGCAAAATTAGAGTTTAAGGGACAGAAATTAAATACATCTTTTAGGTCAGGGATGGAGAAACTTTGTCCCCCTCCCCTCGGTTTTGGACTACAATTCCCATCATTTTTTACCATGATGAGCTGACAAGAATTGGTGACTGGAAGTTCAGCAAGCCAGTAGTTTAAGACTCAAGTGCTGCACGATGGACTGAGCTCCCATCTCTGTCCCAGCTCCTGCCAACCGAGCAGTTCAAAAGCAAGGAACTGCAAGTAGATAAATAGGAACCGCTTCAGTGGGAAAGGTAACAGCACTCTGTGCTCTTTGGTGTCTAGTCATGCCTGCAACTTGACCACAGAAATGTCTGCAGACGCAGTCAGTGCAGGCTCTCTGGCTGTAAACGGAGATGAGCACTGCACCTAAAGCTAAATATGACTGGCTTTTGAACAAGAGAGACGCTTACCTTTACCTTAATGACACAATAGTATTTTTACCCTATGCAAGGTACAGATTACTCAAAAGTAGTTTACAATTCCCTTCTTCCTGGAGAATCATTCTCCCAACCCCTGGCTCTGCAGTCAGATATCTAAGCGTATGGTATGGCAAGGAGAAGGTTTGGGGAGCACCTCTTCAACAAAAGATGTGATGGTGGAGTCTAGTCTGGCCCTCACAACAACATGATTTCAACTTACCTACTGACACAGTAGAATGCAACCAGTCTGAAGATGTCTTCAAACACAAGAAGAGATCCTTCCAAGTACAGCACTGAGGAAAAATAAGAAAAGTATTCTAGGAGTCTACACATTAAATGAGACAGAATGATGGATGGACTTATGCTGAGATGATCCATTTGGGGTCACTTTGCTAACATTGAATCAGCTATTTTGCTTCTAATTTTCCCTGCCAGGCCTACAAAGATGTCTGTGTGCCTCATCCAAGGCAACAGAAAGAGCCCCAAGGTTCCAAGCCAGGTTTTTGTCTATAGAAAAGGGGAAAAAACCTATAATTGGTCAGGTTTGATACCTCTTTCTCCTGATGAATATATTCTTACCATGTAAGTTAACAGTTTGTAAGACCAGCAGTCATCTGACCTGTCTTAATTTTTTGAACTCTTTGCTTTCATTCCAAATTATGTACTGTTGTTGTTCAGTCTCACAGTCAAGTCCGACCCTTTACGACCCCATGGACCACCACATGCCAGGTTCCTCTGTCATCTGCCATTCTCCGTAGTCTGCCCAGAGCTATGCTTTCTGCATCAATAATGCCATCTAGCCATCTCATCCACTGTCGTCCCCTTCTCCTTTTGACTTCAATCCTTCTCAGCATCAGGGCCTTCTCCAGTGAGTCCTCTCTTCTCATTTGGTGGCCAAAGTACTTGAGCTTCAGTATTTGTCCTTCCAAGGAGCAGTCAGGGTTGATTTCCTTTAGGATTGACTGATCTGATCTTCTTGAAGTCCAGGGGACTCTCAAAAGTCTTCTGTACTATCCTTTCCTAATTAAGAGTTCTGGAAAACTCCAAAACTCCAACATAATTTGTAGTGGTTTGCAAAGATATACTGTACACATATCTTTACTGGATCAGAATTGTTTCTGGGTGTATGTATGAGAGTGAGTGTCTCTGTGTGTATGAAAAATTATATCTACCTGACTCATTTCCACGATGCCATTATGTAAAAAATTGTCTTTCAAAAAACTTTTTTTGTCATTAATTGCTGTAAACTCTTTCCAAAATCTTTCAGCCATATTTATCATGCAGTAAAATGTTTTCCATACTCAGTAATGTAATGGATAGAGTTGATAAATAGGACTCTGGAGACATGGGTTTGAATCCCCTAAGCAGCCATTGAAACTCACTGGGGATGTATGTGTGGAACCAGTAAAGCCATTCCTTAAATGGACAAAGAGATTAACATATAGTGTAGTAAGGTAAACCAAATATTTGGACAGTTAGCTCCACTCTTACACCATAAGGCAATACCAACAAGCACAAAGAAACACCTGATACGAAACATATTCATTTCCACTTTTGTTACCAGTACCAAACATGGACATCCACAACAAAACATTAACAAAGATTGGTCACCACGAAAATGAAATGTCTGAGGAAAGCTGCTGGAGTGACTAGAAGGGATAAAATCAGGAATGAGATCATAAGGGAAAGAATTGAAATAGAACCAATCTTGCACTACATACAGAGACAACAAATAAAATGGTTTGCCCATTGGAAAAGAATATCTTGGAATTCCATATCTTACAAGGCATGTGCAGAAAGAGGAGAAGGACAAAGACCAAGAGCAGACCCAGAGGAAAGTTGAGAGATAACATCAAAGAAACATGACAAGAACACCAAATAACACTGGTGGAGGCAGCTAGATTTGCCAGAGCAAGAACCCTATATCTTCCTCAGCACCTAAAGGGGGAAAAGAAGAAGTGAAGAAGACCCTCATAGTTGCATTTGGTGGGAACGCGGGGGAAGGCCTTCTCTGTTGCTGCTCCCAAACTCTAGAACTCACTCCCACAAGATGTCATGCTAGTCCTATCTTTGCTATCCTTCTGCAAACAGACAAAGACTTTTTTTGTTTTAGACAGGTGTTCCTTCAATGACTGCCTGCCTATGAAGGGCTTCTTAAAATGGGGCTGCTGGGTTTTTGTTGTGCTTTTGAAACTGCTTTTATCTACTACAGTAGAATCTCGGTTAACATAAAAATCGCATAACAAAAGGAAAGCCATAGAAAATAGAGGCTCAGTTTACATGATTTTTTTTCCAGAACAGATTAATTGGTTTTCAATGTATTCCTATGGGAAATTCGGGTAAAGTAATTTTCGTTGTAAGAAACATCTCAGAGAATGCATTAATTACGTTAACTGGTTCCACTATACTTTTAATATTTTATTATTATTTTTAAATACTGTACTGTAATGATTCATTGTTCCTAGCTCTTAAGGTTTTACTATTGTAAGCCTCTTTGGGCCTTTTTAGGAGAAAGCGGGGAGGGTATAAGTATTTTCAATAAATAATATAAATTTTTATTTATTTATTTATTTAAATTTGTTTATCGCCCTCCTCCCCGAAGGGACCCAGGGCGATTCGCAACACAACAGCAACACAACATAAAATAAAATCATTTTTACTTTACAATGTGAAAAAGAAAATGAAAAGAAAAAAACATCTTTCATTTCAAAGAAAACAGAACAGAAAGAACATTGTGTCTACTTGCTACAGGCAAGCTTTTTTGGAAACTTTGGCCTTTTAGAGGAAGAGATTGAGCTTTAAAATGGAAATTCTTTGTCTTTGATGTTATCTCAATAGCTGCTCCTATTTACATTTCAAAATCCAAGGCGGAGATGCCATTGACAATTATGTTTACAGAACAGTATGGGGAAATGATATGCTACCTTGAATCAGAAAGTAACATACAAGTTGAATAGTTGAATTGAATTGAACTCTTTCCAGGATGCAGAAAATACACCAGCCCAGAATACAAGCTTGTTTCATCTCTCTTCTTCCAACACAGCTGGTTGGATAGCTCAGTGATTTCGGTATCTAGCTGCAGACCCAAAGGTTAGGACAGTGATAGCGAACCTTTTAGAGACCCAGTGCTCAAACAGAGGGGTGGGGCGAACTCTATGCTGGGGGGGGGGGAGAGAGGAAGCCCTCCTAGTGGGCTGCTGGGCAGAGGAGTGGGGCAAAATCTGTGCTGGGGTGGGAGGAAGTGCTCCCATTGGGCTGCTGGGTGGAGAGAACTCTGTGCTGGCGTGACAACACGCATTACCCTACAGAAAGGGCTATGAATGTTCCCTCTGGCATGGCTGCCATAGGTTCTACACCACTGCATTAGGAGTTTGATTACCCTCTTATGAGAACAGCCAACCTTTGCAGTCATGAGGAAGCTTGCAAGGTCTCAGGGCACATCCAGAAGAAAGAAATATCAAAACCACTCCTGTGTACTAGATACCTAGAAAACTCTGGCAAGAGTCACATTACATGAGAATTGACTTGACAGCACACAAGATTCTTGAGCATAAAGTCTGTATCTTATAGGCATTGAAAAATCAGTCAATTTCACTTTCTCTTACACTTAATTTTTTTTACCCATATTTTTCCCCAAAAAGGCCAATTCCAATTCTTTGAACAGAAACAAAATCCCACACCAACTGCATTGCTCAAATCCAATGACTCAAGCCGTTCCAGCACAGATAGTATCACATTGCAGTTGCTTAATAGCTCTAGGTTAAATGCTAACAGCACTTGTCTGACCTTGCAAAAAAAGGGTCACTTCTGCTAAATCCAACACTTCACTGCATACAGAAATCCCTCCGACCCAACCCTGCAAGGTAGAATTGCCGCCGCCACCACCACACCCACCAAACACCAAAGGCTTCCAGTAATAATCAAGGCAAAGCCTGGTTTTGAATTCCACAAACCCTCAGAGACAAAACACAGAAAAAATAACAGAATTTTTTTAAAAAAATTAAAATTAAAATTAATTTAAAAGGCCCAAAAGTTCCAAAACTCTTTAAAAGGTCTCAAAAGTAAAGGTTTCCCTTGCTTGAAAGCCAGTTGTATCCAACTCCAAAGTTCAGTGCTTATCTGTTTCAAAGCTGAAGAGCCAGTGTTGTCTCCTTCTGCAGATGTTTCTGTGGTCATGTGGTAGGCACGACTAGACACTGGAGCACAAGGAATGCTGTTTACCTTCCCACCAAAGTGGTCCCTATTTATCTACTTGCAATTTCTTGCTTTCAAACTGGTAGGTTGGCAGGAGCTGGGACAAAGACTGGAGCTCATTCTGTCCTGCAGTACTCGGGAATTGAACTGCTGACCTCCCGCCTTCCAGTCAGCATCTTAGCCACTACTTTGGAACAAACAGTCAGAATGTGAAGCAAAAATTACAGTAATTAAGAGATACACACTAGAAAATCTAAGCTACCTAATAGTCACACACTGGTGTAGCATCAACAACACCTTGGAGCATGTACAGAGTGCATAACCTGCTTGGCACACTGCAATTAACTTAGAGAATAATCGTTTCAATATCTCAGATGCCTGGATGGCACTCTGGCAACATCTATCCCCAATTCCCCACCACCACATAGTCAAGAACCCCTGCGAGTGGTTAGCCAAATTTCCCCTTCCCAGACAGCAGTGGAGGACGCTGAGCAGAGCGAAGACTGTATGTGGTAGATGTGGAGCCACTCTGTTCACATGGGGGTGGGCGTCCTCTTCCCAGTGTGACTGTGGAGAAGAAGACCAAACTATGTACCACATTATAGTTGTGTCCCTTACATGCATTTAGAGGCACATTAGAGGACTTGCATAGTGCCACAGATGAAGCCCTTCAATGGCTTTCAAACCAAGATGTGGAACTTTAGTTAGGAACTTGAGATGGTCAATTTGTGCTCACTGTATATCTCAGCATTAATCTAGACAACTGAAGTTCATCATATGGTAAATAAATAAATAAATCTGTGCATAGTATTTCCTAAGAAAGAGAGTAAGCCGACTAGAAAAACTTTAAAACCTCTTTATATACCTTAAGCTTCACATTTTAGATTGTTCAAGATGTTCTATCAATCAAGCATTGAGTTCCTTAAACTCTCAAGACAAAAATATTTTCTGTCCCCTCCCCTGAGCTGAAATCACCTTCCCATTTAACTCAGTGCCAGGGAATAAGGAGGCATAACCTTAAAAGCCTTTCTCATGGGGGATAGGTTGCACATTTCTCTCTCTCTCCTTGCTGGCAGGCATTGCCCTCTCCACTCTTATCTAGCCATTCCCAGGCAGTGGCAGAAAAGCCCCCATTTTCCAGAAAAACCCCAGGTCTCATTCCCCCCAACATCTCTGTTTCTTCACCCCATGTTTAATATCCCCTGACACTGACTATCTATGGACCTATCAATAACCAAAGCAGAGGGTGGAAACAGGGGGAAGGGGGTTGGCAAAGTCTGGCCCTCCAGATTTTTGACTGCAACTCCCTGATTCCCTACCCTTGGCTATGCCAGCTAAGACTGATGGGAAGTGCAGTCCAGCAACATTTGGAGGGCCTTGCATTGCATATCAATAGATTTTCCCCCCTCATATGCATAATTACTCAATCCCAGAATCCAGCATGCAACTTTATCGCCTGTAATGGGGTTGAATCATAGCTCTGTGACCATGATTCAGCCCCATTACAGGCGATACATTTGCATATATAAAATGCTATTAATAATGCTTCCAATTGATAGAGAAGTCAAGCAGTCTTCACATTTGGTGCCACTTTGTTTATTGCTGGGATATCTCCTTGAAAGTTGTGACATCCTAGATCTCCCAGAATGTGACCACTGCTACTTGAGTCCCTTTCCATGCTGACACCATAGAGCTGCCCAACAAAAGAATACAGAAGTTCCCTACAGAGCTCACAAAGCAAACACTGATGTATGCTTCCCCTTACAGACTGCTCCAAGATCTACCCCAGGGGTGCCCAAACTATGTCATGTGGGCCGGATATGGCCTTTGACACCAATTCATCTGGCCCACACCACTCTTGCAGCTCCCAAAAGCAGAGGTAAAACACACACACGAGTATAACATGCCTGTGTATGTGCAGAATGCTGCCGTAAATGACCCGTGGCTGTCGTAAACACGTTTACAACAGCCACAGGGTCATTTACAGCAGCATTCTGCGCAGGTGCATTTTACTTCCCCTTCCACTGGTTGGAACCACGTGACTTGCACTCTCAACCATGTCACCAGCCCACAGTCCGAAAAGTTTGGGCACCCCCCTGATCTACCTACTTGAAATATAGGAAGTGGCCTTTTATTGAATCAGACCTTTGGTCTCACACCAACTGGCTCCAACTCTCCAAGACAGGGGTACCCAAACTATAGCCTGTGGGCCAGATCTGGCCCCAAAGCCAATTCATCCGGTCTACGCCACCCTCGTCCCTCCCAGAAGCAGAAGTAAAACACACCATTCTGCAGCGGCCTGCACCTGCAAAACAGTGAGTAGTTTGGGCACCCTCATTTAAGCAGAGAAAATGGCAGCTTAAAATCTATCTCATCCTGTTGCAAAACAGATTGCAAGGCATGTTTTACTTCTGCTTCCGGTGGGAGGAACCACATGACTGGCCCGGGTTTAGGTGACACACGAGCCTAGTTATACCGTACTTGGAGATTTCAGAGGTAAAAACTGGGGCCTTCTACATAAAAAGGCAACAGGGCCTGTGGTGGCTTAGTGGTTAAAACGCTGACCTTGATGACTGGAAGGTTGACAGGTCAAGAGTTTGAGACCCAAGTACTGCATGACAAAGTTAGTTACTGTCTCTGTCCCAGGTCCTGCCAACCTAGCAGTTCGAAAGCAAGAAATTGCTAGTAGATAAATAGGTACCACCTTGGTGGGAAGGTAAACAGCATTCTGTGTCTAATCATGTCTGTCACATGTCCACGGAAACGTCTGCAGACGCAGACAGCACTGGCTCTTTGGCTGTAAACAGAAATGAGCATCAAACCCTAGAGTCGGATATGACTGGATTTCGAGCAAGGGTGACCTTTACATACAAAGGCATGTGCTGCACCACTTAGCTAGAGACCCCAGATCAGAGTGGGCAAAGGCAGGCCACATGTTTCATAAGGCCCCCCAATGCTTCTCCACCCCCTCCTCTCCAGATCAAATATTTTGGTTAAAACATGGTGAATCCATTAAATTACAGCATGTTCCTACTTCACCCTCCATACAAGTCACCTTCTGGTTTCAGGAAAAGCAGGCAATGTAGCCCACAATAGATACAAAGGGTGTAAAATCAGTTCCTGAAGCTTCCAAAGTTGCCTTCTTTTGCCTCACAATCAATGCTGGGCCAAAACATTTTGCTCGCTAAAGTGAAACCCAATGGATTCACTCACCTCACAGCACACAAAGGCCACCCGAGGCTTTAAAATGTTTTTGCCCAACAAATCAGGCATCAAATGCTGCTTTTGTTTACTTTTTCTCCAATCTTTATCTGCACTTTAAAATCATCGGAAACATTATATCCTGTTTTGACACTATGATTCTTTTAGTGCTCTCCTTCAGCTTTACTCTAATGTCAGATATTAGAAATTCATCCTGCTCCTGGTCTTATTGTGGCACGGAGAATAAAGCTTCTCCAACTCTCACTTCCAAACATGTTGTTTATTTGGTTTCTATGTTGGCCATCTAGTGATGTCCACATATACCAGGTGCGCCAAAACTTTTCATTCCATGGGTCTGACCACACCCCCTGACAGCTGGTCCGGCCAGAAGCAGAAGTAAAATGCACCCACAAATGCACGAAATGCTGCCATAAATGCACTCGCGGCTATTGAATATGTAGTTTGGACACCTCTAATGTATACAGACATCTGTTCTTTTACTTAAGGCATATATTGGCAAGAAACAGGCTGTCAACTTCAGAAAACTCTCAGGCATTTTCGTCCTTCTTTTCTGACCCCTAGGCCCAAATCTCCAACACTGTTTGGCCTTCTTTTGTTTCTTACTTTTGCATTCTAGTCTTTTCACATGCCAACTTAGCAGTTCAAAGGCAAGAAATTGCAAGTACTGGTAGATAAATAGGGACCACTTCAGTGGGAAGGTAAACAAAGTTCTGTGTGCTCTGGTGTCCAGTCATGCCTGCCACATGACCACGGAAACATCTGCAGAAGCAGATAGCACTGGCTCTTTGGCTATGAAAGATGAGCACCGAACCCTATAGTCAGATACGACTGCCTTTCAAGCAGTGATGGGATGTCCCCGGTTCCAGACGGTTCCCTGGAACCGGTAGGACCAATTCCGGAGGGTTCTCTGTGAGGGGAGTCCACTTTTGAGGCGTCCGGTTCCGGACGCCTCACCGAAAGAATTTTTTTTTTTAAAAATCGGAGCTAAAATGGCTCCAATTGACTGCGCATGTGCAGAAACTCAATCTGACGCATTGCGCATGTGTCAGATTGAGTTTCTGTGCATGCGCAGTCAATTGGAGCCATTTTGGCTCCGATTTTAAATTTTTTTTCTTTTAGAGTTGGAGCCGCGCACCTTTCAGGGCGGCGGCGGCGGCGGCCCTTCTCCGTTGGCGGCGACGGCCTGTCAGCCTGTTGGGAGGAAACGGAGAGAGACGGAGCGGGGGAGCCACGGGGCCCAGGCTGGGCGCGGGGGGCTCCTCCTGCCTCTGCTCCTCCTACTGCCGCCGCTGCTCCTACTCCTGCCGCCGTCGCGGGTTGGGGTCAGGTCTGAGGCGACGGAGGGGCAGGAGCGCCTGCTGTCCGTGTCCGGCGTCCGCTTCAGCTGGAGGAACCTGAGCTGCCCGACTTGCAAGGTCCTCTTCGCCGCCCTCGATGCCTCTGTCCAGGTGAGCCTCACCTCGCCTCGCCCCGGGGGGTGGGGGTGGGGTAAAGGAGGCAGGCAGGTAGTGGGGGTGGGACCAACCCCCCCCAACCGGACACCCGTCGTGGGGATTGGGAGTCCCTTGGGCAGGAGGACGCCCTGGGACGCCTCGGCCTGCCGGCAACCCCCCCCAGCCCCCAACCCCTGCTCTCTTTGCGGCTCAGGCTGCCCCAGGAGGAGGGGGGGTCACCTTTCCCAGGCCCATCTTGCTTGCTCGATACCCACCCTCTCAAAGGGGGGGGCACCTGGGCTTCTCCCGCCCTCCGTCACCAGCCCTGCCCTGCCTGGCTTGTTTTGCTGCCTGAGTTGAGCGGACGCCCCCACCCCCACCCCTTGGGTGCCCGAGGAGGAGGAGGCAACAGGCGCCTGGCAGAGGGTTTTTTATTTGGGGTGGGTGGGTAATTTATTTGTGTTTTGGGTGGGTGGTTGTATTTTTATTTAATTTTTATTTATTTATTTAAGTTATTTACGGCTTTGTGTGTGTAGCTATCTGGCTGGGTGGGTGGGCTGAGGGGTGTGTGTGTGTGTTTATTTTTATTTTATTTATTTTTATTTTGGCCCCGCCCACAACGTCATGACGTCATGACGTTGGCTCAGCCCATGACGTCATGACGTCATGACATTGGCCACGCCCATGACGTCCATGACGTCATGGCGTGGTAGTAGAATTTTTGTCATCCCATCACTGCTTTCAAGCAAGGGTGACCTTTACCTTACCTTTTCACATGCAGTATGATTTTATGCTTTGCCTCCCATGTGAACATTCATGTGTAAATTGAGGTTTATGATTCTATAAAAACTCATTTTGTATTGCAAATAAATTGCAAATATATTAGGGTTTTTTCTCCTTGTGGATTCTTTCATGTTGACTTAGATTAGATTTGCATGTTCTCTCTCTAGTGTGAAACTTTCCTCCAATGGTTCCTTCCTTGTAACAGACAGCAGGACCCACCTGCTCACAACAACTGTGATGTCAACTAAACTGTAAAATTCTGAGCTTGCCAGTTGTAGCTGATCACGGTATAATCTTCATGAAGGAACGGAGATGTACAAACCAGATACTTTCAGTCAGAGTTCAACATTACATTCAATTTTAAGGTTTGAGTCTATGTCACTACAAAGTGTTACCAGAATGCTGCATTAACATAAACGTACTGTACTCCAGTCCTAAAGGCAGAGCCCTAGAGTCTCTCCTTGTTTATGCGAAGTGAGGAGTCCCAGAATACTCTGAATCCTTTGGAAACTTTAACAATTATGACTATTAGAGAACATCAAACTCAACTGAAAGAATCACAGGTAGTTAGCCCAACTAAATCCTTTCCTCTTCATGCTTAATCCATATATAGAGTATTCTGAAACCCATTTTCTTTTCTGAAGCAAAGCTATACTTTTGTAAAATGACTTACACTCAAGGATATAAATTAGACTCCTCCAACATTAGCTCTTTGATCATCTACTCAAAGAAAACTATATAAGGAATCCTTTTTATTCAAATGTACAAGTCACTCACTGCTAGATACAACAAAGTGGGCGACTTACCCTAAATGAGGAAGGAAACCAAAAGCACGACCCTTGGTTTGTTCTGGTGCTCTGTGGTCAAAGTTACTAAATACAGAGAGCTGACAATGCTATATCTGGCACATTAGTTGAGCTAAAAATAAAATACGTCACCATGACTGGAATGCAACAACTCCAAGGCGCCACAGATTCTGTGTGAACATAGTAATATGTTCTATCTACACACACTTGCTCATCTGCTTCTTATCTTCCTGAAATGATATTTTAACTTGTTCATCTCCTGTCTTGTTCACACAACACACAATTAATCTATTGAACATGCAACTTCAGGGTATAATGATGGTGGCTCACTGGCTTAGCTCGGTTTAAAATCTAAAGTAGATTTTAGGTAAACTTTAAAAAAAAAATCAGGGGAATCTGTAGAAGGCAAGCATTCCACAGTCAATGAGCACCATGAAGATGATCATGGATCCTTCTGAAGGGAAAGGCTTCTGGCTGGAAGTCTCTCTGATACAAAAATAAACTCCCCATAGTTGGAATTTTGAAGCAGCAGCCGTGTTAGTCTGTGCAAGTGTATTAGAGCAAGCATATCCCCTTTACAGAACAAACTTCTGAAGGATGGCCAGTGATTCTCATCCACATCCACTTCACAGACCAAAGGAAGTAAGTGGTCACTCACACCTTTGTCAATTTTCCACACAGCATTGTCAATAGTTGCCTGGTCTGAAAGATAAACTCATTAGCAGATGTGTAATACCACAATGTTTATTTTGGATCCATCTTCTTCTTCTTCTTTTGCCATATCCAATTCCAATAATTGGCAATTATCATAGTAATCAAACATGAAGACTGTACTATGAATATAATGCCGTGGCCTTTCATCTGCTTTCCTCATCACAGCATGACACCCATATCACTGATCCAGCTCTGTTAGTCACTTTGGTCCTGAGCCATTTTGGCATACAAAGTTCTCGTCAGCCACAGGTGACTATTGATGAAGCTGCTGCCCTCCATCAAAATGGATTCAGCTGGGATTTAATCCACTTGGGGACCATCACCCTTCCCTGTGGACTTCACCAAGGCCGCTAGTCCTCAGGGTTGTCAGGTTAGTTAGCCACCACCTAACGCTCGCTCAGCGTTGAGTTGCTGGCAGTATGGTCTACTCTATTACCATAACAGGACAACCTAGCTATCTACTAATGACTTACAACTCAACAGAACCAAACCTCACATTAATAAATCTGAATAACAATCAGGAATCTTCTATTATTACCAGTTGTAAATAGCCACACTGATTTGTAAAATTATCTGTTTGTAAAGTAACCAACCATTGTGTACCTTTGTACCTGATACAGTATGTATAAATTAATGCCATGAAGTCTCACTCTTATGTCTGACTAAGTGGACTTGATCCACAAAAGTTAACGTTAAAATACATCAGTTAGTCTTTAAGGTGCCACAACATTTTTTGTATTTTTGTTTCATTTCATTTACTCTCTGATAAACTCCTCATTGGAGGCACTATAATACTAAGCTATTCTGTCCAGAGTAAAGCCTGGTGAAAATGAAACTGCCTTAACAGGAGTTAGGAAGGGAAAACCATGCATCTCTGCAAACCAAGCTCTGTGTTATCTGTTCAGGGAGTGGGGAGTGGAACAGTGCCTTGAAATAGATAAGCCTGGCTTCTACTGGTGTCAAGAAATTTCTGTCTTCAGAGATGACATATCTTTGATTAGAAGATGCTGGGGGGAAATATAGTGGGGCAGAGAAACCCATAGTGTACTTGTGGGTTTTCCAGAAACATCTATTTGACCTTTGTTGGGAACAAGATGCTAAGTTACACCTTGAAATCTTGGTCTAAATCAGGGCTCAGCAAACATGGCTCTCCAGGTGTTCTTGGACTTCAGTTACCAGAAACCAAAGACAGTACACCTGCTGATCAAGGTTTCTGGGGAATGAAATCCAAGAACATCTGGAAAGCCACATTTTCTGACCCCTGGACTCTAACCTATTAGGTCTTATACTCTGTCTCCACTCTGTCCTTAGTTATGTTACCATTATGTGCCTTTGCACTTACCAGTCCTTGCTCTGACCCCAATTTCCACCCCCCAATTTTTTTTACAGATTTTGTTTTCTATTATGTAAACACCAAACCTGATCCTAATGTGAACATGTTGTGAGTTCTCTTTTTAAGCAGCTTACACCTTGGCGTTCCCTGCATCCTGGTTTGTACACACTTCACTATCCGATTTTGATTCAGCAGATCATGTGATATTGATTCATATTATCAACTACTTCTTCACCTGATACTTACTATGTACCAGTTACTCTGATTAGCCTGTTAGTTGTGCTCCTCCGTCACAGCTCAGTTGTGTAATATAAAATCATCATTTAAAAAAGACCTGTAGATTACACCTAGAACCTATACATGTTTACCTACAAGTAAACATCATAGGATGAGAAACTTGCAAACTTAAAAAGATAATAAATGAAAACCATGCATCCGTACTCAGAAGAATGCATTGCTATTTTCACTATACAGTCAAACCTTACATAAAGAGCGCCTCGCTTAAAGAGCAGAATTTTCTCTGAATGTTCGCTTCGCTTAACAAATAAAACCAACAAAAAATTCACTTAACAAATAAATCGGGGTTCACAATCCCCCCCCACCAGAAGTCACAATTGGTCACTAACAATGGTGTTTTGTTTAAAGAGCAAACTCGCTTAAAGAGCAATCCTGTGGAACACATTATGTCCTAAGCAAGGTACAACTGTAATCTCCTATTTAAACAGTTAATTGAACTATGTAGATTGAGGAATCCTAATTCAAGGTAACTATTAATTAATTTTGATGGGGCAGGAGACTTGCTGGATGTGAATTTTAACTGAAAGCCAGAAAAGGTGGCTGTAGGGTCACCCTCCTTCAATGGAGGCATTTAGTATGTTTTGTTCCATACTAATGAGATGCCCAACTCATTAAATCTTGCTGTAATTGATCTTTATTGTTGAATGCTATATACTGTACTGTACAGGCGAACTTGGGGGCTAATTCTCTCATTACTCCTGTAGGTCCTATGACTTTATCCTGCCAAGTTCTTGTTTGGCTCACAAGAGCCCTTGGCTCGCTCAATAATTCCTAGTTTACCTGGGCCCCTTAGGGGCAATATGGGCAACATCTGGAAATCGTAGCATGTGGAACCTCATGGGTGGTGCTGCCTCTTCTAGATGCCAGTGCTATGGTCTCTGCTGCTGCATAGACCACTTGACCTCCAGACCCCTCAGAGGCTCTTCTGTACTCTTTCTTCGCAGAATCTCCTGGTGGGCTTTCCCCCTCCATGAAAAGCTTTGTGTGCCTTCTTAGGTGCCAGGTGCTTATGGGTCTTTGCAGCTGGTTACCCTCAACTGGACCTCCGTGCCCAACTAGGAGTCTTCTTTATTCAAGTAGACTCAATCTCCTGGCAATAGGGGCTTTTCGCAGAGAGGTCCAATTCTGTCCAATAGCTACACTTGAGCTCTTCTGGGGGTCACCCCTCTCAGGCTACCCCTTTCTCCAGTACCTCTGGGGAAATCCTACACTTCCACTTCCTTTGTGGTTCCCCCATCTCCATCATGCCCCCCTTGCCCCATGGGCTTGGCTTCCTGCCTCAAAGCTTGTACTCAACTCCAACCAAGCACCCTTTAGAGCCACTCCTCAAGGTATATTGCCTCCCTTACCATTCTTTCAGCACCTACGTCTATTGAGGACCTTTATGTGTCATATTCCTGGGCTTCAAGGGCATGTTGACTTTACAGGATCCCAGAATCACTGAGTTGGAAGGGACATTTTAGGCCATTGAGTCCAAGCCCCTGCTCAATGGAGGAATCCGAATCAGAGCAGATATGACAGGTAGTCATCCAATTCTATCTTGAATGCTTCCAGCTGTCATGGCAATTGGTTCCATTGTCGTACTGTTCTAACTATTAAGAAGTTTTTTGTGATATTTGGCCCATATCTGGTTTCCTATAGTTTCCACCCATTATTACGCATCCTGTGCTCTGAGAAGACCTCTTTATAACCATCTTTCAGGTATTTAATGAGTGCTATCATATCACCTCTCAGTCTCTTTTTCTCCAGGCTAAACATGCCCAGTTCCTTCAGTCTTTCCTCATTTGGCTTGGTTTCCAGTCTTCTGATCATCCTTATTGTCCTCCTCTGTACCTGCTCTAGTTTGTTTGCATCTTTCTTAAATTGTGGTGCCTAGAATTGGACACAATACTCTAGATGTAGTCTAACTGGTGCTGAATAGTCACGGACTAGTACCACGCAAGTTTTGAAGACTATACTTCTGTTAATGCAGCCTAAAACAGTGTTGGCTTTTTTGGCAACCAGACTGCACTATAACAATTCCAAGTCCTTTCTTGCTTGTAGTATTACTGAGATAGGTTTTCCCCATCTTGTAACTGTGTATCTGGTTATTTTTTCATAGGTTTAAAACTTCACACTTTTCTCAGTTAAATTCCATTTTAACCTTCAGTCTCTCTCACACAGTAGCAAATGAGAGAGAAATGGAATGTCCCCTACATAGCACCCACATTTCCTGGGGATGACTGTTCCCATTTGGTCCTGGTCATGCCTTGGCCAATCTATGACACATGTGCCAGAGAGGGCACTCAGAGCCTTCTCTGTGGGCATGTGTGCCATCACCCCAGCACAGAGTTCACCCAACCCCTCTGTCCAGCAGCCCAACTGGAGTGTTCCCTCCATCCCCCAGCACAGAGTTCACCCCATCCCTCTGCCCAGCAGCCCAATGGGAGTGCTTCCTCCCTTCCCCCAGCACAGAGTTCGCCCCGCCGCTCTGCCCAGCAGCCCAATTGCAGAGAGACTGGGCTGCTCCTCTGTTCTTTTCATCTCCCCTTAAAAACTTTTTTCTGTTGTTAAGAAAAACCTGATGGAAGGTTGCTCCTTTTGCTCCACTTTTGGCAGGCCTGTAGTTGCCTGTTGTGTATCAAGCCAAATTCAAAGGTTTTGATGTTAACATTTGAAGCCCTGAATGGTTTAGGAACTCAATACCCCAAAAGATATCTATCATCCCACCTGGTCATTGCAGGCCTTGACTTTATGGACTGCCACCCCAAGAGAGATTAAATGAGTGCCACATGGAATCATGGTGGCTCCTTTGTGGTGGAATAAGGTACATTGTGAAACTCACCACGACTCTTTCCTCCAGTCTTTCAGGATAGGAATAAAAGCAGAACTCTTAAAGGAAACCTTTTTAAAAAAAATATCCTGTCTAATGTGAGTTTTAATCAGATTTTTAACCAGTGCTGGCTTATTTGCTTATGTCTGTCTAGCTTCTGTTGATTTGTTACTAATGTCTATGGGTGGGATTTGATTTATGTGGGTTATATTATTTGTATTTAATTGCCCAAAATAGTGCTAGTCACCAAACAGGGCGGTATACAGGCATTTAAATAAATAAATAAATTATGTTCTGTTAGGCAGAGATGGTTTTTTGTTTTCATTTTTGATGACAACTTCCATTTTGCAGAAGTGAAGACTGCATAGGATCAGCTTTGGAATCAGATGTAAATCTAAAGAAAGGAATTAGTAAAAGCAGCAGGCTTTGAACCAAGGATTTTGTACCCTTACTAGAGCAACTTGACCCTGCTTTCTTATATAAGAAGAGGAAAGTTTTCCTCTTTTGACTTTTGAAGTGGGAGGTATGGCTCCTCCTTAATTACACATACTTTTGGCAATTTTCATTATATAAGCCATTCTTGCATGGTCGCTCCTGCTGATAAGGTTTCTTAAATGAATTCAAATGCTAATGGATACCCGTGAGCACCACTGTGTTCAGAAAATAATAGGCTATGTGCCTCATCCAGGCTGGCATACAATGGCCCTCTGGCTGATGAAATTTCTCCTATAGAATATTCTCAGCAGATCCTTTCATGGAGGAAATGAACTGTGCTAAAGAGAGGTCAAATGCTGTAAATGTATGTATAAATATATTTTACACAGTAGCCACAGACCTGTACTTCCTAGCTTCTCTCTCCTTCCCCAGGACAAAAAATGAGATAAAGATAAAATAGGGAGGGAGGGGTTGGATTTTTATCTTATACACCTTTGATGGCTTCATCTCATTTTCTCATAGATATCAATGCGAGTCCTTCTGTTTCCTTCTCAGCTACTTCAGGATTGTATTAACATTAGAATTCATTTTATTTAAGTGCTTATTTTCCTTTGAATATCTGGTGCTGCTTGTGCCTAGAAACATTTAAAAGTTTGGGAATATTCATAGGCTTTATGGCATATCATGATTCAGCGAGTGCTAAATTAACTTGAACAATTCAGGAGTTATGATACTATCTGAAGTAGCATCTATGCATTATTCATGGGAAAGCTAATGAGGAAATTTAAGGGGATAACCAGGCAGAGGTTGACACAAGGCAGCTTTATTCTTTCAACTGAACAGACAATTTTCACTTTAGCTTCATTGTGTATTGGTCTGGAAACTCTTGGTAATTCCACGTTATCTGCGACGACATCATTAAGCCTCCAGATACTCTTTCAAATCTTTAATTCCACAAGTGAAGGTTTAATGAAATGTTCCATAAACTAATTGCAACATCGTGCTGGAAATAGATTCACCCATTTGGGTTATGTTATGTTTATATTCCATTCTTCCTCCAAAAAGGTCAGCAGTATGTTTTTCTCTGCTACCTTTATGTACCATATTTTTGCTAGGGTTTGTCTGGAGACGGGCACTTGTTCTGGGGCAACAGGAGCCCTATGACATGTAGTCCCAGCCAGATCAAGCAGTAGTGCAGGGGTAAGATTTGGATATACAGGTGCTCAACTTGGCAGTTTCCATAGCTAACACAGCTCTACAAGGTGAATATCTAAAACCAGGCAGGAGCAGGCCTTTTATAAATTTAATGGCTCTTAATAGCCCAAATGGTAAAAGATTTTGTTCAATCATCAATCCAAATGGGCACTGTAGTCAGGAAATCAGATGAAGACTGGCACTCTAAAAAGCAGCAATGAAGGGATTAGAAAAGATCCTTAATTCCAAGGATATCAGAGAATAAACAAAACAAAAATGTTGTTTTGTTTATCCTTTGATATGTTTGAAACACTGACTAACATGGTTACTATTTAAAAAAAAATAAAGTGCAAGGAAGTATTACTAGAGTTCAAGATCATAAGACTCTTGTACTTCTGATCACCATATCAGGGTGTAAAAACTTGATAGTAAAGAAAGCAGAGAGGGGAAAAATTATTCATTTGAAATATGGTGTTGGAGGAGAGGTTTGTGGACACCCTAGACCAACGGTGCCCAACTTTTTGGGCCATGGGCCGGTCACGTGGTTCAGGGGGCTGGTCACTATGGTCTGGGGGCCAGATCCAGCCCCAACGCCAATTCATCTGGCCAACAAAGCCCTCGATGCTCCTGGAAGCAGAAGTAAAATGCACCCATACAGGCACGTTTTACTTCCATTTCCAGGAGTGACAAGGGATTTGTGGGCTGGATGATTTGGCGTTGGGGGCCAGATCTGGCCCCCATGCCATAGGTTGGACACCCCTGCCCTATATCCCTGGTGGCTAACGTTGGCACTCCAGCTGTTCTTGGACTTCAATTACCAGAAGCCCAGGTCAGCATTCCTGCTGATCAGGGCTTCTGGGAACTGAAGTTCCAGAACAGCTGGAGTGCCAATGTTAGCCATCACTGCTAGACTGCCAGAAAGACAAACAAGTGGGTCTTATTGCAAATCAAGCCTGAATTATATCTTGTGAGAAAAATGACGAAGCTGGGGCTGACCTACTTTGAGCAGGTAATGATAAGGCAGGATTCTTTTAAAAAGGCAATCATGCTGGGAATGGTGAAAACAGTGGTGGAATTCAGAAGGTTCGCCCCAGTTGGCCAGAATTGGTAGCAGAAATTCCGGCTGGCCCCACCCATCCAAGTTTTGAAATAAAGTACAGTGGTACCTCGCTTAAAGAGCATAGTGCAATGTAGGCTTCCCCCCTGACAACACCCACCATACCACGCCCGCAGAGTAGGTAGTAAAAAAAAATTCGAATCCCACCACTGGGTGGGTGGAAAGTGGCAGGAAAAGAGGAAGACCTAATACAAAATGGATTGACTCTCTAAAGGAAACTACAGGTTTAAGTTTTGAAGAGCTGAGCAGGGCTATATGAAGATAGGGTACACCCGATTGTGGTTCAAAAATACCACAATCTTCAAGGAGGCTCTTTCTGTGTACCTTATGAATGAGAGATCTCTAGAATGCCCTATCTTTTTTTAAATTGGCATAGAAGTATGATGATAAAAAAATAAATAAAAAGATAGGGCATTCTGGAGATCTCTCATTCATAAGGTACACAGAAAGAGTCTCCTTGAAGATTGTGGTATATTTGAACCACAATCAGGTGTACCCTAGTAATGGCAGCCTTGTGTTGCCAGCTAATCTTTCTCACACTAGATCGGACTAAGAGAACTGCAGAATGGACTCACCAAAAAGTGCCTTCATTTTGGCAGGTTCACATCTGGCCTAGACATGGAAGAAGAATCCATAAGGTCTCTCATTCTAGAGTTGAGGGTGACTTGATTGCACACCACCACCACCACACATACTGTATTTGCAAATGAAAACTATTTTTACTTCCTAGTGACCAATCACAAATCAAAGCCAATTAATTTGTGAGATATAGGAGATTAAAAAAAAGCTGCTAGAGGTTGTCTGGGGCTGTATACAAAATACAGATTTTTAATTGATTATTAATGTTTCTTCCACTAATTATCACTCCTCCTTCATCTAAATCTAATGCAGCTTTCCAA
This sequence comes from Furcifer pardalis, assembly GCA_030440675.1. Lineage (NCBI taxonomy): Eukaryota > Metazoa > Chordata > Lepidosauria > Squamata > Chamaeleonidae > Furcifer > Furcifer pardalis. Next base: position 24,694,330 of record CP126894.1, read on the forward strand.
TTAATATGTTCTGCTTGCAGATTGAACAGTTAAGAGATAAAATGCATCCCTGTCTGATACTTCTGCTGGTAGGAAACCACTCTGTCTCTCCATATGCTGCCCTTCTCCACAATAGATGTCAAGCATCAGGACAGTCAAGTGCTAAGAAACATCTAAGCTCCAGCTGGCTCAGTGATTTATGTATCAGAGACTAGGCATTGGATTCCACCCTGTGCCTCTGGAGAAGAGCTAACCCATGTAATCATGGAGAAGCTAGACAGTCTTTGGGTGCCCCAAGAAGAAGGAACTGTTAAACTACTTCTGTGTATTCTCTACCTAGAAAACCCTTGAACAGATCATCTTAAATTAGAATTATTCTTATTTGTTGAGCTTATTTTATTTATTTCATCTGCTATTCTTCTACTTCTTCCATCTCAAGATGAATAAGGCACACTATTACAACAGCTAACCCACACTTAAAACCTAAGAAGGATAAGATATATAATACAATGCTGTAAACAGCACAAAAGTAGAGGCAGAATTCCCTCTGACAACTACACCAGAGTAAAAACATTAAGAGTGTTATGCAGGATCAATCTTTTTTCTCTTGTTTTTTAAACAGATAAAACATCTAAGGAAGTCCACCCTCCTGTATGGGGAAGCGAGGTTTCCTTCCTGAATTGTAATTTTAGGGATAACCACACAGCACATATGCAGTCACAGAGTTCAGCTTCCTTGCTTGCTTTCTTAGAAAGACAGACAGACAGACAGACACGAACGCACGCACGCGCACACACACACAGGGGCAGATATATATCAGAGGCAGAAAAATAGTTGATTAGATGAATATATTTCAAGTCTGAAGAAAAAACTTACATGATTTTTCTTTTTTAATAGTGTACTCCAGCACCTCAGAAATGTCTGTATGACTTGGATTATGAACTGAAAGGAACAGATGTTCCATTTTCTCTTCTTTCCTCACCATGAATATCTAAACAGAGAGGGGGAAAGGGTACATGAAACAATAGAGTAATGGAAAAAATATCCTGCCTGTCTTGTTGAATAATCATCCTATCAGAGAACTATAGTTAGGTTAGAAAACAAAACAAAACAAAATAAACAAAACCATTATTTTATTTTATTTTGTTTTCTGATATGCCTGAACCACAGACTAACATGGCTACTATTCCAAAAAAAAATTCATAGTTAGGTTATGTTCTCCCTACAAATAAGGAGCCCTGGTAGCACAGTGGTTAAACTGCTGTACTGCAGCCAGAATGTTGTGAGTTCAATCCAGTCAGGAAGTACCCTGTTGGGGACAATATACTAATTAACTTGTAAACCGCCCAGAAAGTACACTAAGCACTATGGGGCTGTATATACCGTAAGTGTGATTGCTTTGTTTTAATCACCAACAGTTTCTGGTGGAACAAAACTGAGAGAGATTTTTCTTTAAGTTAAAGATATGGAAAGGGGGAAAACAGGAACCTGAGCCCCCAGGGATCGACTTAAATTCTATCCTGACAGCAAGACAGCGCTAGCTGGGTGCTTCCAAGGAACTCCAGGACCAGCTGTGCTTTTAGATGCTGAAACCTCTACTCTCAGGGGAGATGGGAAAGAGGCTTGTAGATATTTCTGCTTCAGGTGTCAATTTTTTCCCCGTGTTAGAAGCACACAAAGATGCTTTCTGGGTTAAAAAGATTTTTGCTAGAGGAAATTATTTATTTATTTATTTAATCGTGCCACAGCCTTCTCCAAAACCTCGCTCAGGAATTGGAGGTTGGAGGCCAGTAGTTGTTCATAACCGCGGGGTCGAGGGATGGCTTCTCTAGGAGGGGGCACACCAAAGCATGTTTTAAGGCAGCAGGAAAAAAACCCTCCCAAAGCGAGCAATTAATAATGGCCTCGACCCAACCCTGGCATATTTTACCAGCCAGGTGGGGCATGGATCTGATGCACATGCAGTGGCACGCACAGATCCAAGGAGCCTGTCCACTTCCTCAGGGACAACTGGATCAAACCAATCCCAGATAACATGACCAGACTGTACTTCAGACAACCTCAGATCTAATATTTCCATGCTAGGGTTCAGCTTCAACCAAATCCAAGTGATTTTCTCCACTAGATAATCAGCAAAAGCCTCATCTGACCCTTGCCAAATGGGGCCTGATGAGGGACCTCTTCTGAGGAGGGACCTGGTTACCTGGAACAGAGTCACTGGGTGGTTATCTGCAGAGGCAATGAGGGTGGTGAAATATTGACGTTTCACCACCCCATCACCACCTGATAGGCCTTAATAGCAGCTCTAGCAAGTGTTCTGTCGGACTCACTCCGAGTCTTCACACAGCGGCGCTCTTGGCGTCTCTTTGCTCAGGGCTCATTTCATGTCCCCAAGATTTTTTCCCACTGAAGTGGTCCCTATTTATCTACTTGCAATTTCTTGCTTTTGAACTGCTAGGTTGGCAAGAGCTGGGTCAGAGATGGGAGCTCAGTCCGTCATGCAGTACTTGGGTCTTGAACTTACTGACCTTCCAGCTAACAAGGCCAAGCTTCTTAACCACTGAGCCAATATTTCTAGCCTTGGTTACTGTGCACCTTTCCTACAGTGTTTGTGAAGGAGTATCATTTGTTGTTCCCCTTCAGGCAGCAAAATGTCTTTGGACAGCTTGGAGGAACAACTAGTTTTGACAACTATCTTTTAATGACCGTAAAGGATAGAAAAGGAAGATTTATTAAAAGGGCTAAAATAGTCTTCACAGGTGTGAGGAATTATGAAAACACCCTAGGAAAAAATTAGCATTTACAGAGCAAAAAAAATGGTTTATGAAAAAGAAGGTACAGTACTGTACTGGACTTACTAATTTAACAAGTTACTAATCACTGTCAAAGGACCACAATGGCTTAGTGGTTAAGACACTGAGCATGACGACTGGAAGGTTGGCAGGTCAGCTGTTACAGACCTGAGTGCTGTGTGACAGGTGTGAGCTCCCATCGTGTGTCCCAGGTCCTGCCAACCGAGCAGTTCGAAAGCAAGAAATTGCAAGTAGATAAATAGGTATCACCTTGGCAAGAAAGGTAACAATGTACTATGCACTACAGCATCTAGTCATGTCTGCCACATGGCTACAGAAACATCTGCAGACATAGACAGTGCTGGCTGTAAATAGAGCTGAGCACCACCCCCTAGAGTTGGACACAGCTAACTTTCGAGCAAGGGAAACCTTTACCTTTAGTTACAGACAGCCTGAGGGAAATATGTTCTGGAAAGGGTTAAGTGCAGGTGGCACTACCACTCTTTCTTCCCCTGTAAATGGTGGACCATTACAGAATTCTCCTCTCCTTTGATGAGTTCTGAATGACTAGCGATTGCTGAATGAATGCTGAATGACTAGCGATTGCTAGCCTAGGATCAGCTTGACTTCGGGGGCAAACCTCTTCTCGCCACCCAACAAGAGCCTTGGCAAGCGCTAAGGCTCATGTTGGGTGGCGAGACAAGGCACCCGCTTGTGCGCTTTGTAGCGCACAAGTGGGTGCCTGTTCCCCCCACCCCACTGGCCATTATGTAGTCTTTATGTAGTCTTGCCATGTTATCTGGGATCGGTTTGATCCAGTTGTCCCTGAGGAAGTGGACAGGCTCCTTGGAGCTGTCCGTGCTACTGCCTGCACATTAGATTCATGTCCCGCTTGGCTTGTTAAGTCTGCCCGGACGGTGACTGGCGGCTGGGTTGAGGCAATTATTAATTCCTCGCTCCAGGAGGGGTTTTTTCCAGCATCTTTTAAACATGCATTGGTGCGCCACCTCCTGAAAAAGCCTTCCCTCGACCCAACCATAATGGCCAACTTTTGACCAGTATCCAACTTATCCTTTTTGGGTAAAATATTGGAGAAGGCAGTGGCATGGCGGTTACAGGAGTTCCTGGATGAAGCGGATTATCTGGACCCTTTTCAGTCAGGATTCAGGCCCAGATATGGGACAAAAACTACATTGGTTGCGCTGGTAGATGATCTCTGGAGGGAGCGGGATGGTGGACATCCAACTGTCCTGGCTCTTCTTGACCTCTCAGCAGCGTTCGATACCATCGACCACGGTATCCTTCTGGGAAGGCTCCAAGGATTGGGGATCCAAGGCACAGTGTTGGCTTGGTTTTCCTCATTTCTGAGGGGCCGGACCCAGTCGGTGTGGTTGGAGGGTGAGATGTCCAGTCCTAGGTGACTCCAATACGGGGTGCCTCAGGGCTCGGTGCTCTCACCTCTTCTATTTAATATCTACATGAAACCGCTGGGTGAGATCATCCGTTCCCATGGGGTGAGGTACCATTAGTATGCAGATGACACCCAACTGTATATCTCGGCCTGTGGGGACCCTAGCGATGCAGTGGAAGTCCTTTCCAGGGGCCTGGAGGCTGTCAAGGTCTGGATGGGAGACAACGGGGTACAACTGAATCCTGGCAAGACTGAGTGGCTGTGGGTTGGGGGTCCTGTGTTATCTCGGGAACTACCACCTTTGGTTCTGAATGGGACAGTTCTGCCCCAATCAGACCGGGTACGTAATTTGGGGGTCCTCCTGGACTCGCAACTACTGCTCAAACAGCAGGTGGCAGTCATGGCCAGGAGGGCCTTTGTACAACTTCATGCCGTTATGGCCGTTCCTAGACCAGGACTCCTTGCTCATGGTCACACATGCCTTGGGTCACCTCCAGACTTGATTACTGTAACATGCTCTACATGGGGCTACATGGGGCTGACCTTGGTGACCATTCGGAGGCTTCAGCTTGTCCAGAATGCAGCTGCATGAGTAGTGGTGGGATGCGGGCATTATGGCCGAGCTTCATCGCTGCTGAAGGAGCTGCACTGGCTCCCAGTTTGCCTCCGGGTGCAATTCAAGGTGCTGGTTATTACCTTTAAAGCCCAACATGGTAGTGGACCAGGATACTTAAGAGACCGCATCGTCCCAAGGACATCTGTCCGTCCCACCAGAGCGTCTACAAGGGCCGTGAGTGGGTGCCTCTTCCCCGCACCCTACTGGCCCTTTAGCAAGCGCTATAGGGCCAGTAGGGTGGGGTGAAGAGGCACCCGTTCTGTGTCCAAACCCAGGAGCTTTGGACACAGCTCACAAGGGCTTCGGAAGGCTAGCCCAGCCCAGCTGAGCTGGGCTAGCCTTCTTCCGCAGCCCTTGGGGGCTGTATCCGAAGCCACTGGGCTTCGAACACAGCATGGAAGGGCTTCGGGCTGGGCTAGCCTTTCACAGCCCGCACGGGCTGTGTCTGAAGCCCAGCAGCTTCAGACACAGCCCGGACGGGCTGTTGACGAAGCCTAGCAGCGCTCAGGCTAGCTAGCCCGTGCGCCGCTAGGCTTCATCCAGCAATCGCTGCTATTGAACTAGGGTCAGGGGAAAGGTAGGCACCCGCGTGCCTTTCCCCCGACCCTAGTTCAGTAGCAGTGATCCATCGCTGGGTGGTGGTGGATTGGGTAGATGTTCTACCCAATCCAACCCCCCACACACGATTGGCTTGGATAATGCTAAAGACTGTTTAATAGAATCGTTATCCGATGCAAGGTTTTTCCAAAAATCTTGCATCGTTATCCGATTCTAGCGCTACCCAGTCCAATCGTTATCCGGGGTATTACTGTATGATGAATAATGTTTCCTTAGCTTTAAAAATGGATTTATTACAGGCTATAACAGTTAATGCCAAAAAGAGAAATGTATATGTCTGTAAAAACTTAACAATGATAATGATGCACAGGATGCATAACAAAAATAAAAATAAAAATCACACTGATTTCTTGCTAACATTGGTTGAAAGGGTTTTTATGGCAATGGCAATAGCAATTACACTTATACTGTACACTGCCCCATAGTACTTGGTGCTCTCTCTGGGTGGTTTACAAGTTTATTAGCATTTTGCCCCCCACATGCTCGGTACTCATTTTACCGACCTTGGAAGGATAGAAGGCTGAGCCAACCTATATTTCTCTGGTTAGGATTGAACTCACAACGTTCTGGCTGCAGTACAACAGTTTAACCCAGTGGTGCCCAAACTAAGGCCCGGGGGCTGGGTGCGGCCCCTGATGCCAATTCACCTGGCCCCGCAAAGCCCTTGTCGCTCCTGGAAGTGGAAGTAAAACGCGCACATACGGGCACATTTTACTTTCGCTTCCAGGAGTGACGAGGGCTTCGCGGGTTGGATGAATTGGCGTCGGGAGCCACACCCGGCCCCCAGGCCTTAGTGACTGGCTTCCTGAACCACATGATTGGCCCACGGCTCAAAAAGTTTGGGCACCCCTGGTTTAACCACTGCAGGGCTCCAGAATTAGAATATTATGCTGGGATCTATATGAAAGGTGAAGGATATGTTTTGCCATGTTCACAATCAAAGCAACAAAATTGCCAATACACTTTAGTCCATCTACTCATTACACCAGGAGTTCTCAACCTTTTAAAGCTAGGGGCCGAGTCACACTCCCTCAGACAGCTTCAGGGGCTGGCTGGCCATTTTGCCCTTCCTCCACCACATGGCACTCCCGGGTGTGGTGGAGGCAGTGGGGGGGGGCTACAGGAAATGGTGCCACAGGCCACATCTGGCCCACGGGCCGCAAGGTGAGAATCCCTCCATTACAACAATCAGGAACAGCAAATGTTCCTAATATGCAATGAAGAAAGTAACGAGATCACTTTTACATTGACAAGGCTCGATGATTACGCCCAGAAAGTCATTTGAAACCAAAGGGGAGAGGACCTAGCCTCAATATTTTCCATAACAAGGTAAAGACAGTGATGGGATGTTCCCCGTTCGGACCGGTTCGCCTGAACTGGTAGCACCCATCAGGAGGGGGTCGCTGGGGTGGTGGTAAACCCCCAGGCGACCGGTTTGGTCGCCTCTCTGGCCCCCCTACAGAAATGCATTTCTGGGCAGCCTGTGCATGCGTCAAACCTCTGGAGGTTTGACGCATGCACAGTCATTTTGTTATTTTTTATTTTTTGCTCCGCCCACGACATCATGACATCGGCTACACCCAAGACATAATGACATCATGGTGGGGTAGCGAAGAATTTGACAACCCATCACTGGATAAAGAGTTGTATTTTTAAACTACAACTGTTACTACTTTTAAATTATTTTAATGGTAATGTTGAAAGTTCAAGACTGGAGGAACAGAGCTATTAATTATCTCCTCAAGGAGAAGGGGGAAAAAATATTTGCTGGAGAAGTGGAAGCCTACCCTTGCTGGTTCTTTGCAAAGTATCTCAGCTGCCTTCTCCTGACTAAGGCTCAAGTGAAGCCAAACAGGAAAGGTTTTAACAATCTTCTCAAGAACACTAATGCCTGGTGGAGTAAAGCAGTTCCCCGGGGCGGCACATGGGCCGGACTCAATCTTCTTTTCTGCTTTCTCTCTACTGTCTGCAGCAGGCCTGAAAACAGACACAAAAACAAATCCCTATGAGACAAAAGCAGCAATGTGTTTTCAGAAGAAAAGTACAGGCTAAAGGAGAAAGGAGGTGGTAGTTGTAGTTACTGAAAAGATCAGGATTTGTGGGCAGCTGCCTTGCATACACTAATGAATACAACAGGAAAATGCAACAGTGGAAGTTACAAATTACAGTTCCTTGTTACTCCTGAATATCAAAGAAACAACAAAATTTTATTTTAGAAGTAATATGATAAAAAACCCACACAAAATAACTTTTAAATAAAAAAATGAAAAATTTATGAGCAGATTAAAAACAATGTAACAAGTTACTTTTTAAATATTGTAATGAGTACAACAGGTTACTTCTCAAACACTCTACTGAGTTAAAGGAGCAAATTGATTTTTAAAAGTACTATAAATTCAACAACATCAAGGTAAGAAATGGGCTTGCAATGCTGTTCATTATCAGGGGCAAGAATATCTGTTGCTGCTCATCCTAGTTCCCCCCCCCCCCCAAAAAAAAATCTTAGTTGTAATTCTTAGGTAGTTTAAAAGGATGGTTGCAACTAATTATCAGTTATAATCCAAAGTATTTTAGTGTCACTTGGTCAAGAATGAGAATGAAAGACCCATTCATTTCACAAAAGACCTAGCTCTGGCAGAGATCAGAATTCCCAGGACTAAATTCACTTTTGGACTTTCACCACCATATTTCCATTTAAAAAGGTAAAGTTCTCCCTTGATTGAAAGCCAGTCATGTCTGACTCGAGGAGGCAGTGCTCATCTTCATTTTCAGCCAAAGAGCTAGCGCTGTCTGTGGAGAGTGTTTTCAGACATTTCTGTGATCATGATGTGGCAGGAATTACTAGATGCCAAAGCACACTGAATTCCATTACCTTTCCTGCCAAAGCAGTACCTATTTAAGCAGAACAACTCACTGAGTGCTTCCATACTGGAATCATGCAAAAGACCTGCATGCACCAATCCAACCATCCATCAGGTTTGCATTTACTTATATATTACCTTAATTTGAGCTGACTGTTTGCTATTGTTGAAACTGTTACTGCCAAGAGTAGCCTATTTACTAGATGGGCTGTATAGATGGATGGGTGGGTGGGTGGTACTGTATTAAATCTATTTGGTACACACACATACCAAGTTTCAGCAACAGATACTCTTCCACCAACATGGCAATACAGTACTATATTCTAAAGACAGCCACCTTTCCAGCTTGCTGTATTTTTCAGGTGAAATCACACAGGGCAGGCTACAACAGGCCAATATTTCAGTAAACAAACCAAATCCCTTAGACACTCTGCAAGAAGATCATTAACACTTTTAAAAATAAACACACAAATCGTTTCCTGTCTAAAGCTATATTTATTCATAAATATGGAGAGCAGGTGGAATAGTACTGGAAAAACAAAAACATATTAAATGGCATTGTTATTTTTTAAAAGCTGCTTAGAGGTATACAGCTCAAAATATTGTTTTTAAAGGATTAACATGCCATCTTGTCTTTTTAAAAGCAATGTGTTACTTTCTGCTTTAAGTGTAACCTCTCTAGTCATGCCTGCCACATGACCATGGAAACATCTGCAGAAGCAGACAGTGCTGGCTCTCCGGCTTTGAAACAGAGATGAGCACTGAACCCTAGAATCGGATACAACTGGCTTTTGAGCAAGGGAAACCTTTACCTTTACTTTTCTGACATTATATTTTTAAAAATTGTCCTAATAATACGTTAATTGTCTTCTACAGCTATAATAATTTTGTGACAGAAATTATTCTGGGTTGAAAGGATTTTTGTGGAAGAAACTCTGCTCAGGGAACACCCAAATGAGGCTCCTTTCATGTCCCCAAGAGCTGGGACAGAGACGGGTACTCAATCCATCATTCAGTACCTGGGTCTCGAACTGCCAAATTTGCCAGCCTTCAAGCTAACAAGGTGAGCTTCTTAACCACTGAGCCACCACAGCCCTGCTACACCTAAAGGAAGTGACCAAGGTTCTTATTTCTATTAACTACAAGTTAACTGAAAAAGCTCAAACAGATGTTAGGTGGTACCTAAGACCATGATGAAAACAATACATGAAGAAAAGAAAAGTTCATTCAGGACAAGAACTGTAATGTAATGTCAAAGTATGTAATGCAATGTCAAGAGTCTAGCTTCAATCTTTGATATCTCCATTTATGGCTAGGAAAGAATTCTGGCTGAAGCCCTGAGAACCCAAGACCAAGCTTGATGAATTAACTTGGCATAAGCTTCCGAAGCTCAAATATTCTTTTTTTCCAAAGCAAAGCCAAAAGAACGTTTTAAAAGAGCACTATCTACTCCAGTAGTCTGTTCCCATAGAGTCCAGCCAGATCTCTTAGGGAAGCCCACCAGCTGGACGTTCAGGCAACAATGCCCTCCCATTCATATTTTCCAGTAACTACCTGTTATATGTTGCAGGTAGGCACCTTGACATCTTTAATCACGTTAGGTTCCAATTTGTTTAATAGTCCCTAACGGCCATAAACATGTCCTACGGTGGTGAAATAATCATTTGAGAGTGCCCTATTAAATGATTATCACCCCATCATTCAGGGATTGGATGAATCTCCAATATAGGATTGGGAGAAATTTTAATGTAGCCTACTCTTATTTAATTTTCATCATAACATGCAGCACAATGGCTATTGTCCTATGTGTATTTGTTTACAGGTCTTGGGCTTGATAATAATAATTTAGTGTCAGAAATTATTCTGGGTTGAAAGGATATTTGCTGGAGAAACTCCGCTCAGGGGTCGCCCAAATGAGGCTCCTTTTCATGTCCCCAAGAGCTGGGACAGAGACAGGCGCTCAATCTGTCATGCAGTACCCAGGTCTCAAACTGCCAACTTGCCGACCTTCCAGCTAACAAGGTGAGTGTCTTAACCACTGAGCCACCACAGCCCCTTTGGGCTTGATGAATTACAGTACAAGCAATGTGCTTATTAGAAAATAGTTACCATTTTGGTAATGGGGGTATAGTAATGTTACATTGCAGAAGTAATGTAATGTAATGTAATAAAACTCCTTTATTGATGCAATGGGTAATGTTTTCTAGTACTTTCTGAAAGGTACTTTTAAAGAGAATTTTAGGGCATTTCTATGGGTAATTTGGCAATAATCTTATCAACTCTCTTTTTAAAAGCAACAGGAAGGTTTTTAATAGCAAAGCAACAAATAGTTACTTCTGAATAATGGAAAAGTAACTATGAGTTATTTTTCAAACACTATAACAACTAATAAAAGGTAAGGGTAAAAGTCATGCTTGCTCAAAAGTCAGTTGTAGCCAACTCTAGAGTTCAGTGCTCATCTCTGTTTGCAGTTGAAGTGCTGTCTGCGTTTGCAGAAGTTTATGTGGACATGTGGCAGGCATGCCTAGACACCGAAGTGCACGGAATGCTGTTTACCTTCCTATTGAAGTGCTATCTATTTATCTACTTGCAATTTCTTGCTTTCAGACTGCTAATTTGGCAGGAGCTGGGACAGAGGTGGGCGCTCATTCCATCATGCAGTACTCGGGTTTTGAACTGCTGACCTTCCACCTCCCAGCCAGCTTCTTAACCACCTGAGTCACCACAGTCCCATAACAATTACCATATATTCTTGACTATAAGTCATCCCGAATATAAGTCGAGGTACCTAATTTGGACCTCTAAAACTAGGAAAATAGAGTGGTCTGAGTATATGTTGGTGGTGGAAAATGCAGCAGCTGCTAGTGAGTTTCAATAATTAAAATACATGACAATATGGTAAAATTAATTAATTTAGATTTTTGTGTGAGTATGTTTTTGAGTTTTTATGGTAGTGTTAGTGCTTTTTTTTCTGTATAATCAAATTTGCACCACCAGTTTTGAGACCCTCAGAGTAGTTGACTCGAGTATAAGTCCAGTTCCCTTTTTGGACCTCATTTGGGGGGCTAAAAACCTAGACTTATACTTGAGTATATACAGTAATAGGAACTAGTTATTTTAAACCATAATGTTTCAAACTCTGCTAGTTTGTGAGCAGGATCCCCCACTGACCTCAGTGAAAGGGCAAATAAAGGACCCTGGATCACTTCCCTTCATTTATAGCAAGTACAGTATTGTCTGGGCTCTCATTTGTAGAAGAAAAGGAAAAAAAGTAGTCATAATGCCTGTTCTCCATCCAGAAAACTGACTGAAAGACCCTGGAACACAACTAAGAACAAACAAATGCTAGCCATTCCCCACCAGGACTCACAAGTATGATACGAGGATAAATCTTAGGAGCTTCGCTTATGAATAAGACCTTGGCAAAGTTTTTGCACTGAAAATCTCATACTTTCTAGTCACTGGAGAATTCAGCAAGTTATAGTTGAGAAAGTTGTTCTTCCATCATCGGGCACTTTCATTTTCAAGCAGGCTAAAGAATGTTTTTCATAATTTTGGTTTTAATCTTGTTTAATGTTTACGTTTTTTTAAATATAGTACAGTGCTGTGCAAAAATCTTAGATCACCACCATCTGGTTTGGGAAAAATTCAAGAAATAATTTGAGGGGGGCGTAACTCAGGGGTGCCCAAACTTTTCAGGCCACAGGCTGGTCATATGGTTCAGTGGGCTGGTCATGTGTTTCAGCGGGCCAGTCGTGTGGTTCTTCCCACTGGAAGTTGAAGAAAAACGCCTTGCAATGTTTTGCAACAGGATGAGATAAATTTTTAGGCTGCCATTTTCTTTGCTGAAACCAGGGGTGCCTAAACTACAGCCCGTGGGCCAGATCAGCTCCCCAACACCAATTCATCCAGCCCACACTGCCCTTGCCGCTCCTGGGAGGGGAAGTAAAATGTGTATGGTTGTGTTTTACACACTGAAATTGGCAAGATTCTTCTGCTGACTCTCAACCCAACTCTCTCCAAGTTTGGTGAAGTTTGGAGCTAGGGTGTCTGAGCTATGCCCTCCCCCCCCATCCCAATCAGTCATTGATTTTTTCTCCCAAACCAGCTGGTGATAGCCGAAGACTTTTACACAGTACTGTATTTTTGTATAGCATTTCAAACCTGTTACCCATGTATAGTTGTAATTGTTGTGAGTTGCCTTGGGTTCCCATGGGGAGAAAGGCAGCATGTAAGCAAGCAAGGAAGCAAGTTGTTTTTGAAGGCTCCACTTCCAGTAGAAATTCTGAGAGTTGTCGTACAACTTTCTCACTTGATCTACATGAAAGGCCCCGAAATGAAAGAAAAGTTCAGATTAAAAATGAGAAAATCAGTTCAAGGGTAAATCAGATGATATTCATAATAATAGTAACTAGATTAGGGTATCTTAACTAAGTGGCTTGTTTGCTGAAAATCTAAAAAACTTGTGGTACAGAATAATAACTAGAGCCAAAAATTGAGTTGATGTTGGTTTTTGAAAAACAAACCAATGAGCTATGATTAAAAAAGGCTTATTGAATTAATACAGAGCATGCATAGAAGAATAATTTAGAAAATGGTACAGTAACATTTCAAGGTAAGAGGATTAAGGATTTGATCATGCATTTAATTTAGTACATCTTGCATATAAATATATATTGGAAAAATAATGTTTTAATGAAATATTTTCTCAACTGCAGATTGGAAAAGAAAAGAAAAACAAAGAGAGGATTCACAAGGAACAAACTTCAAACAGAATAATTTAGGACACATGCACTGCATACAAGTCAGACTTTTGCTTTCCAGTACTGTATCAGCATCTGTAAAACTGAACAGCTTGAAACACCAATAGCTTTTAGAGCTAGAAGAAAATATATTCTCTTGTTGGTATTGCTCCACCTAAGATAGGAATAAAAGTAGTAGCAGACACTGAGAGAACTAAACAAGAGAATGACCCTCGACACCCTCGGAACAGATATGAGCCTCAAGTGCCCTGGCTTAGATCCAGGAAGAGCTTTATGGCAAGAACAAACATTCCTGAGTGGGGGGTTGGTTGTTGTTCAGTCACAGAGTCGGGTCCAACCCTTTGCAATCCCTTGGACCACAGCACATCAGGCTCCTTTGTCATTGGCCATCCTCCACAGCCCACCTAGATTTACGCACACTGCATCAACAATGCCATCTAGACATCTCATTCTCTGCTGCCCCTTCTCCTTTTGCCTTTGATTTTTCCCATCATCAGGGCCTTCTCCAGTGCCTCCTCGCTTCTCATTTGGTAGCCAGAGTTCTTGAGCTTTTCTTGAGGGTACACAAGAGCAAAATCAAATTAGAAGATGGAGGAAGGAGCTCACTGGACAAGGAACAAAAATTAAAGGAGGATATAGCTGAGGATCTCAATCTCCCCATGTCACTTGGAGGACCCTGGATAGGCTGAGGGTTGGAATCCCTAGATGCAAGACCAACATGCTCAAATGGGGGCTGCTGGCGGACAACAACACATGGTGTGAATGAGGAGAGATACAGAATCTAGTTCATTTACTGGTCTGCTGATTGCTGCCAGAGGCATGTACCAATGAGGACATAGGTTTGAGCAATGACAAAGCAAAGAAAGTGGCTTCATTTTGGCATTCCAGAGTTTGATTGGGACATGGAAGAAGACCCAAGCCAGAAACTGATATTTGTTATAGAAACCTGGTAATTACCATTTAAAGAATATCATTGTTGCAGAAAGGTAACTACATAAAACGCTTCTGTCTGATCTGTATCATTTATATCAGCATGTGTCTCTTGTACCTCTTTTCTTGCTAGAGGACCAGAGGTCATTCAACCCATCATGATTTTATGTACTGTATTATAAATACAGTATATAACATTTTAATATAACATTTTACTACAGTCCCCAGTGGCTGTGGAAATTCTGGGAATTGTAGTGCAAAGCAATTTTTCTTTCTAAACTCTGGAGCTACAGCAGAGCTTCAAAATAATGTCAACCAAAAGCACTGAACAGTAATGTTGAAAAAATAAATGTTTTACATAAAGATGGTACAGTATCTGTTTTTCTTATTTAAAAAAACCCACCATCTTTTATTTAAAGGAAGTTGATTTAAAGCAGAATTAACACCATGGCATTAAAAAGATTATTACCCCTTAAGTGGTACAATTAATTGGAATGTTTATCTTTGTCTTCTTTGCCCTAACATTTAAGATAGTTTACCTTTGGACAGTGTACAAATTCACACAGGTTTATTTATTTATTTTTATTTATTTTTGCATTTGTATACCATCCTATTTGTGAATGACTCAGGGCACTTTCACAACAATAACAAAACACTAAAAGAATTCCACATTAAAATTTATCCATGGCCATAAAACCCATTAAAATTTAGATTAAAATAATTTAAAAGAGTTAAAAATCAACAAGTTAAAACCAAGATTAAAAAGATTAAAATTACACTAAGGGGTGGATCAGATCAGCCAACAGGCTGCGGTCATAGAATGTCCAGGGCCCCATACCTGCCCCGCCAGCTATGTTTTCACCCCCTTCCTAAAGGGCAGCAACTCTGTCTGGAGACACAATTCCATGGGTAGGAGGTTCCAAAGGGCCGTAGTGGACATAGAGAAGGCCCTCCTCATAGTGCTAGAGAGATGTGCCTCTCTAACCGATGGCACCACAAGGGCACCTCTCCGATCTGCTCTGGTGGGACAGACAGATGTTCTTGGGGTGATGCGGTCTCTAAGGTATCCTGGCTCACTACAATGTAGGGCTTTAAAGGTGATCACTAGCACCTTGGATTGCACCCGGAGGCACACTGGAAACCAGTGCAGCTCCCAAAGTAGCAGTGAGGCACGAGCATAACGCCCGCAACCCATAACTACTTGGGCAGCCGCGTTTTGGACCAGTTGCAGCCTCCAAATAGTCATTTATTTATTTATTTATTTCATTTGTACCCCACTCCCCTCCGAAGACTCAGGGCGGCTTTACAACTAAAAACAATTAAAACACATACATACAATTAAGTTAAAAATTAGCATAAAATTAAATTAGAATTAAAAATTAAAATTCAAGTTCAAGGGCAGCCCCATGTAGAGTGCATTACAGTAATCAAGTCTGGAGGTGACCAGAGCATGTGTGATCATGAGCAAGGAGTCCCAGTCTAGGAGCGTGTGTTTATGAGACAATGACACAGTAATTTACAACATTCCCCCAGACATCAGTGCAACTGCTGGCCAGATCCTTAATGGTTGTTCATTCCTTCTTCATATGTGCAGGATGCCATAAAATAGGTTAATCCCCATGTGTTAATGGACCAGAACCTGGAAAAGATAGTTTTGAAGACTACAACACCAGAGTCCACCACCCATTAAGGCCACCACCCATGCCTGGTTGTGGGCTTCTGGCAAAAGGGCAGTTCAAAACAGGTACATTTTCTAAGTGGTACAATGAATTAAGTTGTATCTGAGTGGAATCAAAATCTGTCTCTACCACCTCTTGCTTCCTTTACTGATTTCTTGGCAATCTCAGTCACTAATGAGCACTTTGTACAGCATTTTACAGATCAGCCCAATTTTAGATGCATAACCTGGCATACGGCTTAATTAATTGCATAGTAATTACATCAAAGTGCAGTACTTTATTTGATGTGAGTTTCAAGACAACTCAGCTGGAAGCCGGAACAAATGACAGGATAATTTGCCTTTATAGTCTTGTGGTATCAGTGCAATTAGTCACATCACTGCCATAACAGGGATGAGAGGAGCCAAGTTACAACTGTTAGAACATTCCTTGATCTAAAACCTGCTGTTTGCTGCAAACTAGGAAGAAGAAGAGGCTTTTCATTCAGGGTCAAGGGAAATCATATAACTGGGCCCAGAAGATCCCCAGGAAGTGAGGCCCTAGACATAGATGGACTTCATAGCTGAAGAACCTGAGAGACGTGTGGAATGCCCTTGGAAAAACTGTTACAAGGAGATAAGAATTGGAAGACTATCACCAGGATGATAGCCAATATTTGGAATGGATATGACACATGAAGAAGGGAGAAGGGAAAAGAGGAGGAGGAGAAGAAACAACTGGCTGTACCAGCTGAATAGATCCCTTGAGCAGCCTTGCTCATGGAATGACGCTTTGAAGAGCCACCTAGCAAAGTGAAGGTCCGAAAAAACCCAGAAAAATTCACACATTAAAAAATATACTTACAGATGTATGGACATATGTGAGAGGGGAAAGGAATTGTAAATATTGTAATAATCCCGCAATTTTTTTACAGAAGCATTGAAACAGAAAAGAACAGATATACTGCAGAGTACCTGTATATCAGTTATAAAATATATGACCTACAGAAAATTGGGAGTGGTAAAGTAAAAAGGTTATACAGTAATACACCGGATAACGATTGGACCGGATAGCGCTAGAATCGGATAATGATGCAAGATTTTTGGAAAAACCTTGCATCGGATAACGATTCTATTCAATGATCTTTAGCGTTATCCGAGCCAATCGTGTGTGTGTGTGTGGGGGGGGGGGGGTTGGATTGGGTAGAACATCTACCCAATCCACCACCACCCCATGATGGATCGCTGCTACTGAACTAGGGGCAGGCTAAAGGCAGGCGGGTGCTTGCCTTTCCCCCGACCCTAGTTCAGTAGCAGGGATTGCTGGACGAAGCCTAGCGGCGCATGGGCTAGCTAGCCTGAGCACAGCTAGGCTTCGTCAACAGCCCGTCGGGGCTGTGTCCGAAGCTGCTGGGCTTCGGACACAGCCCACACAGGCTGTGGAAGGCTAGCCCAGCCCAGCTGGGCTGGGCTAGCCTTCTTCCAAAGCACTTTCATGCTGTGTTCAAAGCCCAGCGGCTTTGGACACAGCCCGCAAGGGCTGCGGAAGAAGGCTAGCCCAGCTCAGCTGGGCTGGGCTAGCCTTCCAAAGCCCTTGCAGGCAGTGTCCAAAGCCACTGGGCTTCGGACACAGAGCAGGTGCCTCTTCCCCCCACCCTACTGGCCCCATAGAGCTTGCTAAGGGGCCAGTGGGGTGGACGGAACAGGCACCCGCTCGCACGCTACAAAGCGCATGAGCAGGTGCCTTGTCTCGCCACCCGACACGAGCCTTAGCAAGTACTAAGTGTTGGGTGGCGTGACAAGGCACCCGCTCGTGCGCTACAAAGCATGCGAGTGGGTGCCTGTTCCCCCCCCCCACTAGCCCCTTAGCACTTGCTAAGAGGCCAGTGGGGTGGATGGAACAGGCACCCGCTTGCGCTCTACAAAGTACTTGCTAAGGGTCGTGTCGGGTGGTGAGACAAGGCACCCACTCGTGTGCTCCGTCCACCCCACTGGGCCCTTAGCAAGCGCTAAGGGGCTAGTGGGGTGGGGGGAACAGGCACCCGCTCGCGCGCTACAAAGTGCACGAGCGGGTGCCTTGTCTCACCACCCGACACGAGCTTTAGCAAGTGCTAAGGCTCTTGTCGGGTGGCAAAAAATGTTGCCCGCTCGCGCGCCACAAGGGACAACCCATGGAGTTTGTCCCTTGTGCTGCGTGATCAGGCACCTTGTCTTGCCACCCAACATGAGCCTTAGCCCTTGCTAAGGCTCGTGTCGGGTGGCGAGAAGAGGTATGCCCCTGAAGTCAAGCTGACCCTAGGCTAGCAATCGCTATCCTAGGGTCAGTTTGACTTCAGGTACAAACCACACAGTTTGTCTCTGATGTCAGGGCTTTTTTTTTTAGCGTTGTTTGATGCATGTGTCAGACAAGGCTAAAAATCGGATAACGTCATGACTTGTGGAACCAAGTCATAACGTTATCCGGTGTATTACTGTACAAGTAAAAAATGTTTTTGGGAAATTTAGAACACATTCATAGCATATGCCCCGATGAATGATAATAGCATTAAGCCAGACCCAGAAATGAGTAAACTTTGGGAAAACTGAAGCGAAGGAGGGGAGATTTCATCTACTTACAAATTCCATTGTACAGCACGGATGAATTGTTAGTCAATGTTTTGTATTTATTGTCAATGTATTTGTTGGTGTACTTTGTATGTATTTCTAATATATTTGTTAATAAAATCTTATAAAAATAAAACTATTAAGCATGTAAAAGGTACTCATATTGTTGCTGCAGTTTTCAAGAAGCAGCATGTAGAGGAAAATGTAAAGAATAAAACTATGATGTTGAATCACTGTAGTAAAATGGTGGGGTGTGGGGTGGCTATCTCCTACTAAAAGAAAACAAGGATGCTCTTCAAGAAATAGTTACAGCTATTAGAAACCTTATGTTACCAGTGCCAAATATCGACACTCACAACAAAACATAAACAAAAGTTGGTGACCACAGAAACTGATGGTGGCCACTCGAGCAAAAACCTTGCATCTCCTTCAACACCAGATAAGAATAAAAGAGGAAGCAAAGCAGGAGGAGAAAACTCTTAATCTGAAACAAGGATGTCATTGCAACATCCATGAGCCACAGAGAAAAATAGTGCTGTATTTTGTAAGTAGGGATCTGACGAGTACTCACTAAACTCCACATTCTTTGTAACTTTTTGAGTCTCGCCATTTCGAGAAATGCCAAGACTACCACCCTTCTTTCCAGGGTCATCAGGATTTCCTAAGTTCCTATGAAAAGAAGACCTTGCTATCATTTCCCCCTTTCTCCTATCTCATTTTTAAACCCTTGTTCTTCTCAGGGATTGGCAAAATTCCATGCAATTCAATGGCATTTCCAGTGTGAACCTCACATTGGCAAAATGCCATTTATAGTTTTCTTTTCCCTCTCTGCATGAATCCAGAAGACAACCTTCTGAACAGGAACTGTAATAGGCATGTACAGACTACCACTGACAGGGGGAGGGGGATCAAAAAACTTCAGAAAAATCCCACAAGATTTGTGATGAAAATAAAAATCATAATCAAATAAATTTTGGTGTGTTCCCTCCTTCATTTCCATATGGAAGCTTCTTAGCTGCAAGTTTCACATTTCTCATTTGAGGCAAAGTTTAGAGGTAACTACTTGCTACTTGGCACCAGAATCTGGAAAAATTCCATTTTTTTAACGGCATCTACTATAATCTCTCAGCCTGATTTCCCAGGAATTATAAACTAGGGGGGAAATATTAAAATTTCCCAAATTCTGATCGGATGAGAAATTGGTTGGGTCCAGGCCATGGAGACATTTTACTCAAACTCTTTGTCATTTGCCTTGTGTATCCGTCACACCGTCTGACAACAGCTCTCCACGGTCTCAAGCTGAGGTTGAAAAAAATATTTTTCCTCTCTTCATCCAAAAAAAGGCACTTTTTCACATTCTTTGTCAAACATGACATGTATTGCTAGGCCAAGAGGATTCTAAGGATGGAACCTCTTTGTAAACCTGGCTATTGTTAGATTTAACAGCAGCGTCTCAAGTCAGTTCATTTTGCTCAAGCTTAGTAAATGCTCTGTATAGCGAGACAATTTTTAGAATCCTATTAATATCAAGAGGAACAATACAAGCTCATGCTTAATTCCCCCACTGGTATCAAAAGGACTTAAAGATGCTTAATTTTAGCTGGTTGCCCCCTCTTTGCAAAAGCAATCTAGTATTTCCAGGGGCTTGGGTAGTTTGAAAACTCTCTTTTTACAGATTCCTGTATTTTCAGTACTTTTTTTTAATCATTTGGATACCAGAGGCAACGGCTGGATTCTAAATACTTCAAATTACCGTACTGTGCAAACATTATCCATAGTTGTATCTTCCTGGAAAACTGCCTGAGTATTAATCCCTCATGACAGTGAGTGATCAGTACTTAATTAAAATGGTAATACAGTACAGAACATTTCAGTAAGGGCAAACAGCATGAGACAATTAATAAAAGCATGTGTTCAAGAAGGCCTAATTGGGAGGGAGGGTTTGCCTTCACTCTAATCAGGAGTGCCCAAACTTTTCGGGCCATGGGCTGGTCACATGATTCCTCTCACCAGAAGCAGAAGTAAAACACGCCTTGCAATCTGTTTTGCAACAGTATGAGATAGATTTTTTAGGCTGCCATTTCCTCTGCTTAAACCAAGGGTGCCCAAACTATGTCCTATGGGCCAGATCCAGCCCCTGAAGCCAATTCATCTGGCCCACACCACCCTTGCCACTCCCGGAGAGCAAGCAGAAATTCACTTGCAAAGTTATCTCAACTCTACACACCACATATTATTGCATGACAAGCTTCCAGGCAAACTTTCCTTCATGGCCTGAACCCAACCAATTTCCCATCTGTTAAATAAATGCAATGCCGTGAGCAGTTTCTGTTTTCCTTTGGAGAAGACATCTGTAGTGTCATTTCCAAAGAATGTATCCCTTGCACTCAAGAAAACCAGAAACTGCTCACTACATTGCATTGACTGAACAGATGGAATATTGTTTGGATTTATTGCCAGCTGACGGAGCATAAGGCAGGGCCTTGTCCCAGGAGGGTCCAAATGGGTGTGGTATAAGATGCTGTTGATCTAAGATTGTGGGATGTTTGGAAACCAGCATTTTGCTGAGCCAAGGTCCCTAATGGATACTGTTCAACTCATTTGGGACTCAATCCCAGTTTTCGTTTGCCGATTACTGGTAAAGAACCATCTCTGCTTTATCTATGATTCAATCCTATCCTATAACTAGAGGAGATCATGTATAAAATATCCTTAGCACAGTGTCTTTTTCAACATTTTATTAACATAATGCTTTGGTCCAGCTCCTTGAGTTTCCACATCAGCCTTCTCCTACTTGGAGTATAAATAGATACAGTATAAGAATATAAAAACACACTGCTTTTAATCCACGATTCTGTTCTTACAGTACTCAACCTTTGCAGAAATTAACATAGAAAACCGGAACCTATGACTCACATTGCTTGTTAGGTATTATTCACTTACTAGCGGCAGTTCTCTAGGTTTCACTTAGGGTTCTTTCTTAGCACTAATTAAGAGAATTCTAGGACTCTCTAGTGATCTCTTATCCAGGTAATAACAATCCTATCCATGTTCAGGAGCTAAGAAGTCCTGAACCTGTTTAATTTCGAAAATGAAATGAGACTAAATGTTTCCGAGATGGCATGAAGATCAGGAGTATACTTCCACTCTCTTACTTCTTCCTGACGTTAGCTACAGGGGAGAGGAAATTAGTGCGGATAAAATGTTATCAACAATGAATTTGCCTAACCCCCTTCAGTTCTCTTAAGATTCAGTCATCAGCATGACAGCTGCTTCAAAACTTAAGGCACAAATGTAATTATTGACCATGATTCTTATAACAATTAATTGTCAACTCCTTCAGAAAATGGACAAAGGAAGTATGCTTGCAGCTGTGGTAACAGTGCTTGCATGAAAGGCAAGTCTGTAGCAACACGCTTCGTGTTCAAACTGTGCTCTTGGCCTGACCACAGCATCTTCCCATGCTGCTTTGTCAGAAACAAAAAACCTACAGCTTTTCTTAGTGGAAATGAACTCGGTTGTTCTGAAAACCAAGGTCAGGACACAACCAGCCCCAGCCTTATTTATTTACTTATATGTTGCCTTTCTCCCCATAGGATCCAGGGGACCCAAGGTGGCTCACAAAAAAATAAAGTTATGCAACAATATCAAGTTAAAATAACTATAAACTATATATTAAAAGCATTTAAATATTGAGATAAGCAATTTTTAAAAATTTCATTTAAAACATTTAATTTCAGACAGACTGAGGGAAATGCCATTCTTCCTGATCCCTTCCTGACCCTTGGAAAACTATCTGTTCTGCACCCATTCCCATCAGGTAAAGGTCGCCCTTGCTCAAAAGCTAGTTGTGTCCAACTCTAGGGTGCAATGCTAATTTTAATTTATAGCCAAAGAGCCATAGAGAATCAAAGCTTTTGAAATGTGGATCTACAGGCAGCTGCTAAGGATATCATGGGTTGACCATGTGACTAATGTAGAAGTATTGCACTGGATGAATAAAGAAAAAGACCTCTTTAAAACCATTAAGCAAAGAAAGCTCCAAAACCTTGGCCATATCATGAGGAACAACAAAGTAAAGAATACTCCAACTCGCTGTGCAAGGAAAGATCCCTGGGAAGAGAGGCCCTGGACATAGACAGACTTCATGGCTGAAGCACCTGAGAGACTGGTGTGGCAAGTCCTTGGAAGAACTGTTCTGAGGAGTTAAGAACAGGAAGACTATCGCTATGATGATAGCCGATATCCAGAACAGATATGGCACATGAAGAAGAAGTCAAAGAGCCTGTGTCTGGAAACCTTTCCATGGTCATGTTGCAAGCATAACTAGACACCAGAGTGCATGGAATGCTGTTTATCTTCTCAGTGATGCAGTACCTATTTATCTACTTGCAATTTCTTGCTTTTTGAACTGCTAAGTTGGCAGGAACTGGGATAGAGACAGGAGCACTCGGGTCTTGAACTGCTGACCTGCCGACCTTCCAGCCGTCATGCTCAGCATCTTAACCACTAAACAGTCACACTCCCATCAACACTCGCCACCCGACACTCGCCACCCGAAGAGACTAGACTGGAGAAAGGAGGTTTAAGGGAGGAAACACATTCATTGTTGCATTTGGGAGTCAGAAATCATTGCCTGCCTACTACATATCACTTTGAGAATGATCTTTATCTTTTCAGAGACAGCTACAAAATAAAACAAGCTAATTTGCAAGCATAGAAAGTCAGAAAGCTTGTGGAACTTTGAGAGCTTATATTGAAATAAATGTGTTTGTCTTTAAAATGACACAATATGTTGTTCTACAATTGTGCTGAATTTTAGAAACTAGCACTTCTTACAAGATTGATTATCTGGCCCTCAAAGATAAGTATATTTTATTATTTTGTTTGGGTTGCGTTTTAAACAAAACAAGTCAACCCATACTTCTCAGCCTAACATGCAGATCAGAATTTGATTATTCTTTCCTTTTCACATGTTTCTAAATTTTGGTCAAAAAGTGCACATTTCATCATTTAGGGCAGGGGTGGCCAATCTTTTTATGTCACTGTCCAGACTATGCCCCCTGAGAGCTGAGCAGGCCTGACCATGCCCCCTGGAAGTGGAAGTGGGCACATTTATGGCTGTCGTAAATGCATCCACTTCCGCATTCATGACAGCTGTGGATACATATGTTCCCTGGAAGTGGGTGCATTTATGGCTGACGTAAATATGCCCGCTTCCACTTCTGGGTGTGGCAGAGGTAGTGATGGGCCGGATGGAATGGCATCATGGGCCGGGGCTTTAGTGTCTTATGAAAATGTACTTTGAGAGTTAAAGGAGGGAACAAATATTGCAAATTTTATATATAGGGGTTTTTTTAATCACAGACTTTGAAAGAGGCCTAAATAGACCAGTTAATAATACAAAAGACATGGTCAAGAAAGAAACTAATCCAGCCATTTCTACTAAAATGACTCTTATCTTTATTATATACAGCAGTTCATTAGCTCCAACTCATCAACCTAGATTTTACAGGTTAAACACAGAAGTGTGAGGACACTCAATTATTGATTCTTCAGTCTGATGTGGTTTACATCAGATAAACATCCTTGGAAAAATTTGCGAAGGAATCTTTGTTTCTGTCAACATCTTAACGCGTTGTATGTACTGTCTAGAGGAGGGAAAGAAAGCCGAGAAAATGAGACCAAAACTTTTGATTTCCTGTCTGTGGTTTCTTTCCACTAACCTAATATATGACAAGCCAAAAAGGAAATTATAAATTATCTTTCAGAATCTACATACAAGAACAACAGTGAAACTGGAAAATGTCCTAAAAATATGGATTGTAGGCTTAATCTGGAATGAAGAAATCAGTATCATAAAGGTAAGATTTAGGATTTGAACCAATGGCCTGGGGTGCTAACAGAAAGGTATTTTGGACATGGTTCAGTTAAAAATACTCAATTTTATTTCCTGTCCACTTAGCATAAAATGATACTTAAGACTCCACTCCAAAACACATTTAATCCAGTTCAGACAGCCCTACTGTTTTGAATTGCCACCATATCTGGTGAGCATTCCTTTTCTCCATTTTTATACTTATCACATTATTACCATTAATCAAATCTGCCAATTTTTTCAAAGCTAGTGAGCAAAGCTGAGCTAACAGAATGAATGAGATGATGAAGCCCAAATGTGTCATGCCACCTACCTCTCTCTAACAAAATGGTTGGCTTTGCCCAGCAGCCATGTGTTAAACTGCTCATACATACTCCTTTGTGGTATATAAGGGGTCTGTGTGTGTGAGGGAGAAATCAAGGAAGGAGAGACAAAGAGGAAGGGGAAGGTCCAGCCACTTTCAATAGTAGCAAAAATGTATTTAAATAAGTAACTGCATTTCAGTTTCAGTGTATCTTCAAACCTCAGTAAAGCTATGATGGTGCTACATGTAACTTAAAATTTACCCCTCTTTTCTTTAAAAATGGATCACTCATACTCTTGTACAGTATTCCCTATCACCATGTATTAGAGAGCTCTGGTGGTGTAGTGGTTAAAATGCTGTACTGCAACCAAAAGGTTGTGAGTTTGATCCTGGCCAGGACTCAAGGTTGACTCAGCCTTCCATCCTTCTGAGGTTGGTAAAATGAATATCCAGCATGTTGGGGACAAAATGCTAATTAACTTGTGAACTGCCCAGAGAGTGAACTTTGCTTTGCTTTTGATGCAAAACCTGGACAATGACGAAAGTTAACAGGGGAAAGATTGATTTGTTTGCAATATAGTGCTCGGGGATAGCTCTCCAGACACCCTGGACTGCCAGGAAGATAAACAAGTGGGTCTTAGAGCAAATCAAGCCTGAATTGTCTCTGGAGGCAAAAATGATGAAGGCCCGAGGTTGTCTTACTTTGGGCACATGATAAAGTAAGATTCCTTTAAAAAGCCAATAATGCTGGGAAAGGCTGAAGACAGCAGAAAAAGAGTAAGACCAAATATGAGATGGATGGACTCTTTAAGAGTAGCCATACACTTGTATTTGCAAGAGCTGAGTAGGGTTTTTGGGGACAAGGTCCAATAGATCTCTCATTCACAGAGTTGCCATAGATTGGAGAGGTAGCAACAACAATACCAATGATGTGAGCTGCATTGGCAGTATTGTTGTGGGTCTTCTATATGACGTTAAAAAACACACCCAACAGATACATTCCCAAATGCTTCTACCAAATGAACCCTGTTAAGTCTTCGAAGAACCACAAGATGTAGGGTTATTTTTTAATAGACTGTGGTGTATTCATTGTCTGTGGTTGTCATTTCCACCCCTGCCTTCATCAAATCTGTTTGTCCCAATGGAATCCTTGTTAATGCCATTTCTTGCATGCACGGTGTCCTGAACTGTCCAAGGAAACAAAAACTGGAAGGATAGCTATTTATTCCCACTCTTTCTCTCTGAAGACAGACCAGTCTCCTTTAAGGCTTACTGAGATATGTGGATGTCTCTTGCATGGGAAACAGCATCCTGGGGTGTGTAAGACAGATAAGAGATCCTTTGAATGGCTAGTATGCAATGTTTTTTCAGTATGGTTAATTAGGTTTGTGGAGAGTGATCTCATCTTCCTATGATTGTTTCTAGTGGAAATAACAACACCTTTCGGTTTCCCTGGGAGGAAGGGAATAGGGAGTTAACAGGTTGAAACTGGGCCAACCCTCCAAACCCTCAGTTTTCACAAGAAATAGTTAACTCTTCCAGCAAAATGCTAGGGATCCTGCCTCAATCCAAGCAAATAAGATGTAAACAAATAATTTTATATTGCACATCATTTCATGGGATTCGCACTATGGCCTGACCACATATTATGAGTCAAAGTCCTGAAAACCAAAAGAAAAGTGTATAGAGTGTGTGTGTGTGTGTGCACTTGATTCCTGAACAGCTGTTGCATAGATCAGAGTCTGCTAGAATTGCAAATACATGTCTGTACTATGTCAAGCTTCGCACCATCAATTTTGCCATCCATCTCTTCCCCAAATTTTCATTTTTTCCTTTCAAACCACCATCCAGGGCTGTGGAAGAAGACTAGCAATGAACAGCATTGCACTGACATTGTTGTCGTTCAGTCACACAATAAAGTCTGACCCTTTGCAACTCCATGGACCACAGTACACTAGGCTCCTCTGTCATCTGCCATCCTCCGGAGTCTGCCTAGATCCATGCTCACTTCATCAACAATGCTGTCTAACCATCTCTGCCACTGCCTTCTTCTTTTGCCTTTGATCTTTCTCAGCATCAGCGCCTTCTCAAGTGAGTCCTCTCTTCTCATTTGGTGGCCAAAGTTCTTGAGCTCCAGCTTCAGTATTTCTCCTTCCAATGAGCAGTCAGGGTTGATTTCCTTCAGGATTGACTGATTTTTTTTTTCTCCTTGCAACCTATGGGACTCTCAAAAGACTTCTCCAGCACCACAGCTCAAAGGCATCTATACTTCTACACTCACCCTTCCTTATGGTCCAGCTCTCACAGCCTGACTAGCAAATGCAATCACAGTTCACCATTTCTGCTTGAAGCTATATGGCATGTTCAGGCTACATGCAACCCTTCTGATTTTGGCCCCCCACCGCCTCCACCACACCAGGAAGTGCCATGTGGTGGAAGAAGGGCAAAATGTCCATCCGGCCCCCGAGCTGTCTGAGGGAACATGACCCAACCCAAAAGGTTGAGAACTCCTGTACTAGAGTGTCACTCTCAGTATCTTTCATCCTTGACCAATGAGAATTTCAGTCCAACAATATTGGGACAGCTGTACTTTGTCCACCCTCTAGTCTACAGAAGGGAATGGTGCTGGTTTGGATGTCACATATTAACTTCTCTTTTCCCCACATTTGTGAAGAATGAAATCATAGAGTTGATACTTTTCCAAAGATATTGGAAGTCTTGGATGCCTGCCTTTTAAAGCATTATTTACACAGTAGCTTCTCAAGGCACTGGCTTGGAAGAACAGCACTATATGTGGAAAATAGGTCAGGCAAAGGTCTTTCCTTTGGGATGTTGTTACAGTCAACACAAATAACAAGCTGTGCAATGCCACAGAGTGGGAGCAGGACATCCACTTGCCATCAGTGCAACCCTCCCCGAAATGAAACATGACAGGAACAGCTTCTCAGAAACCTCAACAATGGCAACAGAGACATCGAAAAATGTGCAGGAGATTGAACATTACACAAGATTTTAGGATCATTTGCAACACATCCTTCAACCCTGTGGAACCATTAAATGTGATTTGTGTATATTCGCAAATGTGTGCAGAAATTGAGAAAATGCTCATTCTGACTGAGATCATCTGGGGCTTGTAGGGTAAAATATTCCCACCTCTGTGAGCATGTTTACAACGTAACTTGTAGTAAGCCTTACTTTCACCCATCCCAGTGCGAGCCTTCTCTCTTAAAGTGGGACTTGTGTTTACTTTACAAATGTTAATAATTTACCTTAGAGAGGGGGTGGGGTGGGGGGAAAAGACCTCACAAACCTTTGGTAGCACATGCAAAACTGCTCTGGGGACTGGGACAGTTACACAGGACAGTGTTTTCATTAACAATTCCTAGCCTATCATATCAAAATGTACAGACTCTTATCCAGATGTTATCCTACCTAACTCAAAAAGAACCAGGGTCTTACTCTCCTATATCTGCCTTTTAGCACCATAAAGTTGGACACAGTCCAGAGCTTTCCGACATGTTCACCTCTGTGCTGTTGCGGCCCACTACCAGCATGTCCAAGGTTTTTCTTTTTTAAACTCCTCCTCCTCCATTTTGAATTGCAGCCTGCCCTGCAGAAATGCAACAGGTGAAGCTGACCTGACATCCTGGAAGCTGACAGGAAGAGGGGGAGGATGACTGCCTGTTTAGTTTGCTTGTTGCGAGCTGTGGTCAATGTAGGAGACATCAACCCCCACCCCACCCCCTCCTTAATTAAATTATAATGCTAGCAATAGCAATTACACCTATATACCCCACTTAGTGCACTGTCTGGGAGGTTCACAAGGTAATTGCCCTTTCGACCCCAACATGCTGGGTTATTCATTTTACCGACCTCGGAAGAATGGAAGGCAGAGCCAACCTTGTGCCCGTCAGGATCGAACTCACAACGTTTTTGCTGCAGTACCGAAGTTTAACCACTGCGCCACCAAGGCTCTTTGTAATAATAATTATTTTTTAAATAATGAATTATTAATTAATTATCCCGCCCATCTGGGATATTTTCCCACTCTGGGCAGTGTACAACAAGTCAAGTGGCATTTCTACCCTTTTTGAATTTCAGCCACACACACAGCGGTGTCTCCCTTCTGGATTCACACACAGCCAGATCTGGCTACCATTCCAGAAGTTGCTCCGTGCTATGCAAGGAAACGGCGTTTCCAGCCCGGTAACCCCTCATTCCCAGTCTTTCTCCTCCTGGGATCTTCACCGGAGCTTTGCCGAGGCTTCGCTTCCCGCTCACTGAAGGTGGAGGTGGTGAATTACCGCCGTGGTGGAGCTACTACAGCTGACGCCAAACAGCCCGAAATCCGAGAGGAGAGAGAGAAAGAAAGGCGTCCTTGCCCAAAACAGTCAGGGGGGGAGAGAAAGGAAGGAAGGAAGGAAGGCGAAAGGAGAGAGTTTCACTATTGATTGAGGCAAACAAAAAAAACACACTTTCCTAAGGTTTCACACACGACTCACCCGACTGCCTGGTTCCCCACCGACGCTTTCATCCTCACAACCCGACTTTGAGGCGTTATTTCCTGCCTGAGAATGATTTGAAATTTCCTCTCCGCAACGAGTTATACCTTGGCATTTCCTGAGGAATAAACGTCCACGCCCTCCTGCGTCCCCCTCCCACTTAAATACATATACTGTACTGTACTGTATATATGTCTGTATTTAGGCAGATGATGAAGTAGACACAATGGAAAGTTGAGCTTTTGCTCTCTCTTTTTGGGAGGGGGGGCGCAGAAGTTCCCCCCAAAGCATTGAAGGCTCCAAAATGAGAATAAACTTTCAAGCCTGTGCGCTTTTCAGCTTCTTTCTGCCTACTTCCTGTATTTATGTGAACAGGGGCCTTCAGGAAGAGGCAGTCCTTGGTGGTCAAGCCTGTTTTCTTTTCTTTTTTCTTCTTTTTTCAGAGATCCATTTTTAGTCATGAACTTTAGCTGGGGGAGTTGTGGATGGAAGGCGGGTGAAGCCCATGACTGTTAGTCACTGGCTCTATATCTTATTTTTCTTCAATTTCATTGGAAGGAAGATTAGGCATTCATCAGAGTTGCAGGTATATTCTGGAGCAGAGGAGGTGGTAAGAGTGCAGTGAACTCTGGAAAGGGTGTACTGTACTGTATGTCCATCTGCAAATTCCTGAAGCATGCATATTTGTGTCTGAGAGTAACTGGAACCAGACGGAGAGTCTAGAAACCTTCCCACTGTTTACACAGGTCTTGTGAGAAGAGAGCCTTTACTACATGCTGGATGTGTGTAACTTTCTGACGTTGCAGTGTTCATATATCCTGAAATCAGTGGTAGCAACAGCAATTGCATGTATATACTGCCCTAATTGAGGAGTGTGGTGGCTTAGTGGTTAACACACAACTTGATGACTGGAAGGTTGGAAGGTCAGCAGTTTGAGACCCAAGTACTGCAAGACGCAGTGAGCACCTGCCTATGTCTCAGCTCCTGTCAACCGAAAAGTTTGAAAACAAGAAATTGCAAGTAGATAAATAGGTACTACTTTGGTGGGAAGGTAAACAGTATTCCGTGCACTCCAGTGTCTAGTCATGCCTGCCACATGTCCCCAGAAACATCTGCAGATGCAGACAGCACGGGCTCTTTGGTTATAAACAGAGATGAGCACAGAACCCTAGAGTCGGATATGACTAGCTTTCAAACAAGGGCAACCTTATTGCCCCATAGCGCTTCGTGCACTCTGGGCGGTTCACAAGTCAATTAGCATTTAGTGGTGGCCAGTTTGTTGGGGCAAATGAGGAAAAGTCCCATCTCTGGGTATCCCAAGTGACCTCAACTTTTTTGTCCCGATAGTAGGCACAAGAGTTGAGCCCTATATGTGTTCTGCTCAGGGCCGTAGCCAGGGTGTGGCCAGGATGGGCATTGCCCACTCTGAGTTAGCCATTTGCCCACCCTTGAACTCCTGGGTGCTTCTCTCTCTGTCTCATACACACACACCATCGTTGCCCATCCTGAAAAAAATATTCGCCCACCCACGTCTAGAATCCTGGCTACAGCCCTGAACACTTGGCTTGCTTGCCTCTGTGTATATTTGCATAAATACTTCTGTGCACAGGTGAATACCAGGTCTTTACACCCATTTTCACATCTGGTTCTTCCTGTCAAACATCACACTATGCATTTGGTTGCTACCTTCTACACCACTGACTACAGTAGCAATAGCAATTACACTTGTACACCACCTAATACAACTGACTGCAGTGGCTCAAGTCACTAAGACGCTGACTGGGAGGCGGAAGGTCAGCAGTTCGATTCCCGAGTACTGCAGGACGGAATGAGCTCCCGTCTCTGTCCCAGCTCCTGCCAGCCTAGCAGTTCGAAAGCAAGAAATTGCAAGTAGATAAATAGGGACCACTTCGGTGGGAAGGTAACAGCATTCCATGCGCTCCGGTATCTAGTCATGCCTGCCACATGACCATGGAAACGTCTGCAGAAGCAGACAGCGCTGGCTCTTTGGCTTAGAAACAGAGATGAGCACTGATCCCTAGAGTCGGATACGACTGGCTTTCGAGCAAGGGAAACCTTTACCTTTACAACTTAGTGCACTCTCTGGCCAGTTTACAGGTAATTAGCATTTTGCCCCCAACATGCTGGGTACTGACCTCAGTAGAATGGAAGGCTGAGTCAACTTTGGTTCCTACCAGGACTGAACTCACAACATTTTGGCTGCAGTACAGCAATTTAACCACTGCTCCACCAGGGCTCTGTAGGTGGCAGGTGCCACTGCCTGAAATAGCTACTGTATGAGCAAGTGTGCCACTCAGGTCTAGCCCTGTCATTTGCACACCCACCTCTGCAGCAAATCTGGGAAATAGTAATGTTTGCAGTTTCACTGCTAATAAGAGAAAGTGGGATTTTCTGCCTGATATGTAAGGACATAATTAGCATAACCTGGCACCTGGGGCTTTGTTTCCAAGCTGAAGGAATGCCCAAAAAGTCTTTCTTCTCTATCTTTTCCTTCCTGCATGTCCCATCTGGATTCGGTAAATAAGTCCAAACAATACAAGGAAAGCTATGTTGGACCAAACCAAAGGCCTGCCAGTTCCAACCTCTGTTCACACAGTGACCTACCAGTTCTCTCTTGGAAACTCATTAATGGTTTATACAGAGCAGGTGTTCCCAACCGAAGGCCTGCAGAGCCATTTTGTTTGGCCCTCCACTCCTCCAAGGGCATTCAAGAAACAAAATGGTCATCCATTTGAAGCTGTTGTGACAAAATGGCCACCCCCATTGTGCAGGCAGGGGGAAATGACCATCCAGCCTTGAAGCTGACTGAGAGGGCATGACCTGGCCCCCAGCTTGAAAAGATAGGATATAGAGCACAGCTTAGTAATATTACCTTTGGGAGTATAACTGGGGTTGGGAAAAGGTTGCTGGCTGAGGATTCTGGGAGTTGTAGTCCCAAAAAGAGAGCAATATTTCCAATTAGCTCTGCTATAGAGACAGTCTGGCCAGATGATCCTGCTATGATAATAGAGTAGACCACACTGCCAGCGACTCAATGTCCAGTGTCAGGACTCAATGTCCAGTGTCAGGTGGCGGTTAACTAACTTGACTACTGTGAGGACTAACGACCTTGAGTGCCAAAGACCACAGGGAAGGGTGATGGTCTTCAAGGGGACTAAATCCCACTTCAATCCATATTGATGCATGGAGGGCAGCAGCTTCATCACTACTGGACTGGAACTGAAGAAGATGATGATGAAGAAGAAGAAATAGAAGTAGAAGAAGAAGATGTCGACAAAGGATGATAATGATAGAGACTGCCTCTGATACTGAAAGAGCTATTTTATTTATTTATTTATTGGATTTCTATACTGCCCTACTTGGTGTGACCAACTCAGGGCGGTGTACAACATAATTAATATACAGTCAATCAATAGAGTTCAACAATAAAGGCAGAAACATACAATATATAAAAAATGTAACAGTATAATAGCAAGATAATATTCCAATCAGCATTACAAATATGATTCAGTGTCATAAATACAAATATCAAGTCACAAATACAAATACAAATATCATCAACTTTCACAAGTATAACGTACGCCCGCCAATAGCTGTTCCTAATCAGCTGTCGGGGAATAGCTGTTCCTAATCAGCTCTCCTCACCCCCGCCGCCAGTCTTTTATCGGCCTCTGGGCCGAGATGGAAAGAGGTCCCGGAGGGAGGGGGGGGGAAACGCCTCACCGGCCACAGCTGCGGCAGCTTGTTCCATCCCCGGGCGAGGTGGAAAGACCCGGGGAGAATTGTATTTGTTCTTTTGAATGTGATGTTGTATTGTGTTCTTTGTATTATTACTTGTGTTTATACTTTTGACTGTAAGCCGCTCTGAGTCAAGTCCCCCTGATTGGGTGGGGTAGAAATCGAAAAATTAGATTAAATTAAATTAAATTGCATTTAAGTATAGCCATCTTGACTTAATTGATGATGGCCTGATCTTCCACAAATGTATCCACTTACTTTTTAATAGTGATGAACAAATTAGGAGACAATACTACATCTTGTGGCAGTGAATTCCACAGTTTCCTCTTGCACCTTCAACACAATGGAGCATGCCATGACTCTTTCTGTTTCTGCCAGCAGTAGCCTGAAAAAGGCCCAAGCTAAGCAGGCAAGTGTGCATGCTGCAGATTCCCCATCCTCTTGGGATGGTTTTTATTTATTTTTATTTTTTGTGGCAAGATCTGCACAGATGATCTTGGAGTGGATTCCCTTTGCATGACTAACATGAGGTCCAAAGTGCCTGGAAGCACAATTACATTCCCCCTCCTGCTCCCAGCTAAGGAATGTGCTAATTCAGAGTGAATGAAAGAACAACTGAAACATCTATATGGTGTAATTTCCTCTTTCCCTGTTGGGGTGTTCAAGCTGTGAATCTCCACCCATCTGTATGTCAGATCTATTAGCTACTCTGCAATCAGGGATTTTGGAGCATCCTGCAGTCAATGAAAACATTAAAATATAAAAGGCAAAACAACAGACCCCAAACCTTATAGTAGTAAACAAATACATTAATAAAACTATGGCTGGAATGTATCAGTTAATAAATACTTATGAAAGAAGAGAAATCTCTTTAGCAAAAAGCCCAAACCAAATAGTATTTGCTGCTCAAGCTATGTAGGTAGGGGATTGGATTTGATGGACTAAAAGGCCCCTTCCAACTCAGTTATTCAGTTATTCTATTATCTGAGCCCCGTGGCATAGTGGTTAAGCTCCACTGCTCATGACAGGAGTTCATTCTCAACAGACTCAAGCTTAACTCAGCCTTCCAAGGTTGGTAAAATGTGTATCCAGCTTGTTGGGGGCAAAATGCTAATTACACAGTGATAAATCTATGGTAATCTCATCCAAGGTAATAAAAGCCTTGAGTAAATACCTGTATCTGAAATACTAAATTCATCGTATTCCACAGCTGAGCCCTACTATATAACTGGGTTTGCTCTATCACAGACAGTCAGCTTGCAGATCTAACTAAAGTAGTTCTCAGACTTCAATTTCCATCCAAAGAAAATAAAGAAGAAAACACACACACACCACCAAATCTAGATTAGCCTCCAGGAACACCCCTGAAATGTGTTACAACAGAACACCGCTTATTGTAACCTATAGTTATTCGCTAAAACCGCTTGAATTTCTTTTCCACACTGACCTCACCCAACTGTATGACATCTTCCTATCCCTTCTAAAGACTCAGCAAAGGGATGCATGACAGTTTTTATTTGCAGTCAGGGATGCAAATAAACCAGGGAGTTCTTGCTACT
Source organism: Furcifer pardalis (assembly GCA_030440675.1). Classification (NCBI taxonomy): domain Eukaryota; kingdom Metazoa; phylum Chordata; class Lepidosauria; order Squamata; family Chamaeleonidae; genus Furcifer; species Furcifer pardalis. The sequence goes on from CP126894.1 coordinate 24,728,563, forward strand.
CAGAGGAATACAGTGTATGAGTATGACAGGGATAGGAATTCTGAAATCTTCCATGTTTTTGGATTACAATTCCCATCACTCCTGATCATTGCATTCATAGTGATGGGGGCGATGGGAGTTGTAGTGAAAACATGTGTAGAATGGTGGGTTAACCACCTCATTATACTTTGGATACTTTGGAGTCGTTATTCAGTGACAAGTCCTCATATGAGTAGACATCTCTGTGACAACATTCCACGTAACTTCTGTCCATATTGATATGTCCCTGGCAGTTCTTCTCCATGTTGGTCAGACATTCTTCTTGAGAAAATCTTCCCATCTGTGAAGTGGTCTTCCTCTGGGTCTTTTGCAATCTCTCAGATAACAAGTCATTATTCTGGCACTCCATCTATTGTCATTTATGCGTGCAACATGGCCAGCCCATTTTAATCTACTCCATTATAGAGCTTGAAAAATGCCAAAAGTCCAAAGAGATGTAAGTCCCTTCTATAGAAGGGAAGACTAAAATGCCAGGAATGTTTTAGATTAGGAAAAAATATGTTTTTAAAAGGAAGTATGCTGGAGCATTATAATATGTCAAGAACACAGAGCAATCAGAAAATGTTTTCTACTTCATGTTACCCAATAAAATAAGTGGCCAGTAGGTTGAAGAAAATTTCACCGCATACAGAATTAACTTGTGGAACTCATTGCCTCAAGATGAATACCAGTTTCTTGCTTAGATGGCTTTAAAAGGTTGTCAGATTGGATTATTGAAAGTACAGTAGCATGTTCCAGCATCTGCTAGGGTTTGTAATAGTGAAAGAGTGCCTCAGGGTTCAGAAGCAGTATTTATTATTTTACAGCCCAATTCTATACGTGTGTTTTTGAGAAATAATACCTAATGGTTTGTGTCAAATTCAATTTGTTATGACCTACTACAAAGATAGTGACAATCAGGAGTGAAAACAAAAGACCTATAAGTTTAAAACACAAGCTTTATTGTTAAAGTTTTATTGTTTATTGTTGTTAACATTTTTGTATTTTCTCTTTATTGCTGAAATAATAACCAGACAAAATCACATCAGTAAGAATGATGGCAATTGTAAAAAATAGTATCTACAGATTAGAATCTCCATAAGTTTTTCCTCAACGTATGTTCCATATGTATGACCTACACAGATGGGTCCCTACTTTTCAGAATTGTTTGGCTATTAACTTAGATGTGATGATGCCTCCAGATGTTCTGGACTATCATTCTCATCAGGTTTAGTCAATATGGTTAGTGACACATATAAAAGACACCAGTTGAGCAAGACTACACTATGGTGATCTTTTGTCTGTGTCAACATAGGGTTTTGTATGTTGTTTTGATGAAGCATCAACTATAAATCTAATTTTCCTTCCTAAGAGTGTATACTTGTTAAAATTAATAGGGCTGTCAGGTCAGAGAGTCTGACTTCTAATCACTGCCCTAAAAATCTTTCAGAAATTTATAGATCTGTTTCATCACAGCTGACTTTTATCCCAATAAGGGGTGGAATTCAGAATAAAACCAGACAACCATATCAAAATTCATCTGGATATCAGGATATAAATCTTTCCATTCTTGAAATAATTTCAGGCAGCAGCAGCTTTATTGATCATCATTGTTCCTATATTCTATAAGCAGAAAAATACTTCACAGTTGTGACATCATCCAAAAGTCTTAAAATCATCTCACAGTTATGGGAAACTGTATGCTTAATATAAAAATATTCTTCCAACTTATGAAAGGCTACTGGCCATAAATGTCAGGACCATTAACTAAATGCATAAAATTATAATAAAACATTCTTTAAAAGTTTAAAGACACATTTTAAAAACAGAGGACACATCTCTGAAATATCTAAGTTCCTAAATGTAAAAACCTATGAAACAAAAAGCATTACTTAGCCTGAAGCATATCATAACCACATGCATACAAAAGTATTCGTTCCCTTTCAAATATAAACATTCTTTCTTCCAGGACCTGCAAGTTCTAGCATCCTGATAGACCATGGAAAATTCTCAATAGTAATTAGTATTGAATTATCACCTGCTGGTAAATAAAAATCGGTAAGCTCTGCAAAGTTTAGAAAGCTAAGAGTCTGCATTAACAAGCCTCTGATAAATCAGAATCCTGTGACTAGAGTCTAAACCAGTGGTGGCGAACCTATGGCACGTGTGCCAGAGGGGGCACTCAGAGCCCTTTCGGTTGGCACATGTGACTTCACCCCAGCACAGAGTTTGCCCTACCTCTCGCCTCTGCCCAGCAGCCCAATGGGAATGCTTTTCCCCAGCACAGAGTTAGGCCCATCCCTCTGCCCAGCAGCCCAATGGGAGCACTTCCTCACTCCCTCCAGCACAGAGTTTAACCCGCCCCTGTGTTTGGGTACCTGGGCTCTAAAAGGTTCACCATCACTGGTCTAGACCGAGTCTTGGAATGCTAGGATTCTGAAATACTGTACTAAAATATTGTGAAATACTGTAATCATCAAAAGAGCATGGTGCAAGATTGCTAATGTTTTCTTTCTTTTTACATTCCTGTTTACTCTTTGCAAGAGGAATCTGCCCCCCTCCTGGACTCTTTCCACCTGGCCAAGGGGATAAAAGGGCCGCCCGACGAAGCTAATGGCCGAAGATGCTCCCCCAGCTGTGTGGGTGGCTGATACCACCGCCCTGGCTGTGCAGGTAGCCAAGGATGCCTCTGCCCCCCCCCCCCGTGGACTATTGCCACCTGGCCAGGGGGATAAAAGGGCCGCCCAACAGAGCCAACGGCCGAAGACACTGCCTTGGCTGTGCAGGTAGCTGATACTGCCACCCTGGCTGTGCAGGCAGCCAAGGATGCCTCCGTTCCCCCCCCCCCCCCAGATTCTTTCCACCTGGCCGGGAGGGGGAATAAAAGGGGCGCCTGATGGAGCCAACGGCCGAAGATGCTGCCCTGGCTGTGTGGGTGACTGATATCGCTGCCCCGACTGTGCGGGCAGCCAAGGATGCCACCCCCCACCAGACTCTTTCCACCTGGCCAGGGGATATGTCACCACCTACCCAAACTTCCAAACTCTCACTAGCTTTTCTCCTTCTGCTGTTTTTTGTTATCTCATGGTATTAATTTTGTAAGCCGCCCTGAGTCGCCATGACATGGTGAGTGGGCGGCTAAATAAATTTGATTTATAAATAAATAAATAAATAAATAAATAAATATAAGAGACAACTCATGTCATCAGCCAGGCCCTGGATGTACTGGTGCAGCATCCTCTTGAAATTATTTTCCCCTTGATATTACTTTCACATGATGGACAAATTCATCATATTTATCTGGGTACAGAGGGATCGTCTCCACACTTTTATCCAACTGCTTCCAAAAATTCACCCATTTACCATTCTTAAAATTAAAAAGTCTGTGAAAAGGCACTTCTTGCAGTTCCACTGCAGCATTTCCAATACTGCAGCATTTACAACAAGATGGGATCTATGTTGAATGCTCAGAATCGGATCACCTATGACTTTCATGCACTGTGCTGCTATCTTGTATTCCATTTCAAACAGTTTAATCATGTGTCTTGCTTCCAATAGAAGCCTACTTTGCCCCTGGTGGTGCAGTGCTTAAACTGCTGTCCTGCAGCCAAAAGGTTGTGAGTTTGATCTTAACATGGATCAAGGTTGACTTAGCTTTGCATCCTTCCAAGGTTGGTAGAATGAATACCCAGCATGTTGGGGGCAAAATGCTAATTAACTTGTGAACCGCCCAAGAGTGCTCTAAGCACTATGGGGTGATATATAAGCCTAATTGCTATTGCTATTTGGGATCATTAGAGAGGAAAATCATGGGGATGGGGGTTCCTACTGTCCCAAAACATCCCATTCCAATTTACTACATCATCAGAAAACCACCCAAAGTTTCCCTCCTGGTCCTTTTCTACAATGAAACAAATGATCACGCAGTTGCAAATACTGTTTGAATAGTTTCAGTCAGAAAACAAATAGAAATCCTCAAAGACAGTGGGAAAAACTCTGGAATGGATGGGAGAAGTATGGATTGATTCTTGGTGACCTTTACATTGTGTGTCTGTTGAAAAATAGTTCAAACTCACCTGCACCAATTCTGGAGCAAATAGCAAAGTAATTTCTAGTAGAGTGGCATGCTAACTTAATTCTGGAATGATCTTAATGCAAAAATACAAACCACAGTCACTCCCTTTTTGTTAAACAAACTGCTCAAAATTCTATTGAATGTTAACATCAGCATGACGTAATTGAGTAAATATTATTGGTGAACTGCAGAACTTAATCGGCTTTAATACATTGTTTGTATCACTGGAAGGGGTAAGCAATAGTGGTGGGGGGAGAGAAACAAATGGATGGAGGATAAAGTGGTAGAGCAGGGTGAACCTCAAACTCCATTGGGGTGTCCTCAGACCTCCCAGAAATAGTAAACAAAAGTAAAAGCAGTAAAACAATATTTAATCTGTAAATTTTACATAAAAATAAAACAGCTGTTGCAAAGGGGAGTAGATGGGAAGCCACTCTGGTGTTTTGTGTGTGTGCATGTGCATGCATGTGCATGTGTGTGCATCCATGCACATGTGTATGTGTGTGTTGCATCTCTTCAGTTGCCAGACAAACAGAAAATTGCCCCTCAGCTCATGTCAGCAGAGGACTCACATCCCTGGAGAACAAGAAGGAAAAAGAGAGAGGGGTGGAGCTGCTGCTGCTGCTGCTGCTGCTGATGATGATGATGATGAAGATGATGGGATGAAGGTGTAGAGAAGAAAGAAGAAAAGGGTCCAAAATAGCAATAGCAATAGCAATTGCACTTATATACTGTCCCATAGTGCTCAGTGCACTCTCTGGATGACTTTGGAAGAATGGAAGGCTGAGTCAACCCGGATCCCCGTCAAGATTGAATTCACAACATCAGCAGTTTTGGTTGCAGTACAGCAGTTTAACCACCGCATTATCAGATGGATGTGGGAGAGAAAAGCAAAGCAATTACACTTAATGTATATACTGCCCCATAGCGCTTGGTGTACTCTTTGGGTGGTTCACAAATTAACTAGTATTTTGTCCCCAACATGCTGGGTACTTATTTTACTGACTTCAGAAGGATGGGAGGCTGAGTCAGGATTGAACTCGCGACCTTTTGGTTAAGGTACAACAGTTTAGCCACTGTACCACCAGGTTCCTAATTTGTAGGGAGAAAGTAGCCTAACTATAGTTCTCAGTCTGGTAAAGGCACTGCTTTGAGGATAGTTTGCATATTTGTAAGCTGCTCAGGGAGTAGAAATACCGAATGGTGTGGTCTAATTTAAAATGTATGAACTCATAAGGAACAGATTTGTTATTTGCATGATGCAACCACAGGCATGACTGGTTGCCTTATGCCAACTTTCTAAAAAAAAAGAAAAAAAAGAAAGGTTAATCAACATCATTGAGCGTTATTGAGCACCCAAGGAAAAAGAAAAGACCAAAGGGGTCTTTTACTGAAGTACCCTCAGCTAGAGTACAGATTGCATAACAGCTGTGTTATTCTCCCCTGTGTGAGAAATGCTGCTGTATGTCAATGGCAGGCTACATAAGGATGCTGAATAAGTCACTGCAGGCTCCTGTGCAGTTAATCCGGAGATTACGAGCCCTTTTATAGCACAAATGCACATTACATAACTGGCCATCCAGGCCTGCTGAGTCAAACTACTGTCTGATCATGCCACATGAGGACAGAAGGCTTCTCACCACAATGAGCTTCTGATGAGCTGGGTGTGCATTAATGCTAACCTTTTCCCTTGCAGAAATGAAAGACATTTTCTCTCTTGCTTTCAATCTCCCTTTTTCAATTGTCTCTCCTTTTTTCCATCTCTCTCTCTCTCTCTTGTGTATGTGTGTGTATGTGTGTGCATTCACACACACTCTCTCTCTCACTCACACACACACATGTACACATACACAGAAGATTCTGTGTGTAGAATGACCTGACTTTATAATCTGTTCTGCTGAGGCTATGGCTTATACTCCACAATCCAGCCTATTTAAGAATTTAAGGCTCTGTCATCAGGGGACAGCCTTGCCTCTTGCAGTGTAAGCAAACATGACTGGCCTTTGCTGAAGCAAATGGTGGCGCTCCGTTCTTATGCAAGTTAACCTGCGAACTATCAAAGAATGTCCATGTTTTTTTCAACACCTGAGGCAGAAAAATACACAAGTACAGTATCTCAATCCCTTCCTGGTAGGAAAAAAAAGACAATGACAGGCACCCTTATCCCCATGAAATGGAGGGAAACTCTTTGCAGCCCTTTCATATCTGCAAGTCAGCTTTTCTAGGCACCCACCTCAGGAAACCTCGGCTTGGTCTGCCCTACCTCTTGAGGAGTCTACACATTTCACAAATCATGTGGTTTAAATTGTGAGTTAAATATTGTTGTTCTTGTACCCCAATAAGGCAAGTGAGATGTTTAAGATGTGGTTAAATAAAGTGTGGCTAATATATTTCCAGAATGTCCCTGTGCATGCCCTGTGCATGGCCTAGACGTTCTGCACCCTACCCACTACCTTTCCTCTTCTATCAAACTGCTCTTTTTTTTAACCAGAAAGAAAAAGAAAGAAAATGTAAAAATTAAGATCTTCTTTTCAACCTCTACTAGCTTTTTTTAAAGTACACATTTTTGAAGGGCATGAGGACAGAGGTGCTGGGAGCTTCCCCAAACACAGCAAACCTCCTGGAAGGCACAAGCAAACTTTCTGAGGTGACCTCTGGGGGGCTGTTTGAGGCCGGGGACATCATTTAGTCCCCTCAGGTGACACAGATTGCCCACTTCTCCCTATGAACCAAAACAAGGTGTATTTGTTGTTGTGATTCTTTGCTATTCTTTCATTTAAATATCAATATACTGTACATGAAATATATGGGGTCTTTTGGTGGTCGCTAATTCATAGGCTGGCAGTAAGTCAGAAGCAACTTGACAGTACATAACAAGAATGACAGAATCATAGAATAACTGAGTTGGAAGGCTCCACCAAGTCCAACCACTTGGCAAATATGTAAAGCAGGAGTGCCCAAACGTTTTGGGCCATGGGCCGATCATGTGGTTCAGGAAGCCAGTCACTAAGGGGGGCGGCCCCTGGGGGCCGCCCCTGACGCCAATTCATCCGGCCCCCGAAGCCCTCGTCGTTCCTGGAAGCGGAAGTAAAATGCCCCCATACGGGCATGTTTTACTTCCGCTTCCAGGAGCGACGAGGGCTTTGTGGGCCAGATGAATTGGCATCAGGGGCCTCACCCGGCCCCTGGGCCTTAGTTTGGGCACTACTGATGTAAAGGAACAGAAGGGCATTTGACATTGCAGGGTGAATCACCCCTTTTCTGCTGAAGCCTCTCTTCCCACTCCCAGCATTGAAAGGTCAAACATCTAAGGAAGGGGTTCCCAACCTAAGGCCTGTGGGCCGGATCTCACCCATGGCACCATTTTCATGTGTCCCCCATCCCTCCAAGGGCATCTGGGAAACAAAATGGGTGCCCCTTTGAAGCTGTTGGAACAAAATGACACCCCCATCATGCAGGCAGGGCAAAATGGCCATCCGGCCCTCAAAGCTGACTGAAAGAGTGTGACCTGGCCCCTGGCTTGAAAAAGTTGGGAACCCTTGATCTAAGAGGATGAGAGATTGTGCCATCCTTCCTTATCAATCTTTGACATATATTGGCTCACTGGAACTATAAGCACCAGAAAGCCAAGAAGAGCAAACAGGAGCATTCTGAAAAATATTAATCTACAAGGACTAACATTACAGGGAAGCTGATCAGCCCCTTGGCTACTCTGTTCAGAAGATAGGAGGGGGATATTTTGCTAAAAATGGCTGGGGCTACTGGAACTTATTGCAGTTTGCTATTTTCCATGGTGAAGGAAGGACTCATTGATAAAGACAATAATGCTGAGAAAAACTAAACAAAGACTAAATAAGAAAATGGCCAATATAAGAATCAACTTGTCTTGGTTCTAAGCAGAGCTGTTATTGATAGGACTTTTTGGAGATCATTAATTCATAGGTCTAAAGTGACTTGACAGCAGATAACCAACAACATATTTCCATGGGCCAAGTTCACCACTATCGACTCTTTTTTGAATAATCACTCAGTTTATCAACACAGCATGTGGCAAGCAATAGTATGGCTGTGATTTTGTCCGCAGCTTGGAAAAACTTTGGGGCACTGTAGCTATTCAAATCATCCAGTCAGTATGAATACTGGGGATTTTAAAAAGTAACTTGAAACTCTACTGGATCACATGTTGCAGACAGGAATATTTTCTTTTAAAAACATCTTGATTTAGTCCTTAATTTTATAATTTCCCAATCCAAAGGCAAGTTGGTTTCTTCACTCGGACTGGGGGAAATAAATAAATACAGTTACTGTACTTGCATACTAAATCTGTTTTATTTTTCTAGCAACATGAAGTGTTTCAGTCATAATTTTTTGGCATATAAAATTGTGCTATTTGATGTATTTATGATGTTTAACAATAAAAGCCTCAGTTTTGTGAGGCAACGTTATGATTGTATCCTAAAGCAATAATTACAAGTACAGTATGTGTCTTCATTTTTGCTATATGAGAAGTAGGTGGGTGGGGAAATTAAAGCAAAGTTAGTGGACACAAGTCACAACAGAAACAGAAACAGTTTACAAGATGCAAAGTTGTATGGACTTTCACTTCTGGTGGCAACACTCATTTGGTGTAAAAATAGATTTTATTGTGGTACATCTATCTACAGGATACACATAGACTTTCATTTTCTGATTCTGTAGATTGTCTCAAGTATGAATCTTCACATAGACCATTCTTGTAATTTTGAGTAAGTAAAACCTTGCATTGTAACATTCATCCTGTCCCCTAAAAGGGTAGGGTGGGGTTTTTGTTCAGTCGCACAGTCGATTCCGACCCTTTGTGACCCCATGGACCACTGTCCGCCAGGCACTTCTGTCCTCCACCATCCTCCTCAACTCGCTCAGCTTTGTGACCATTGTGTCTACAATACCATCTAGCCATCTCATTTTGGGCCGCCCCCTTCTTCTTTTGCCCTCCACCCTTCCCAGCATCAAGGCTTTCTCATATTTCATCAGGATTTTTAACATCCCCTAGGGTTCCCAGTATTTCTTGTTGGGCGGGGGGACCTTGACAAAACCCATTTTTCCTGGATTTTACCCTTATTTCTGTGTAAATCCAGTAAATGAGTGTTGATTTACTAAATTCTAGATCTGCTCTAGGTGAGATTGACAACTGGATTTAGGCCTCCATCTCAAGGTTTTCTTTTAATCCTCTTTATGAAGAAATCTGAAGGTTTTTAAAAATATGCTTTTATTGGAAATGAACCAAACTAACCATACTCAGACACAGGGACTTCCTCCACCCATTTGTCTACCTTGCCCCAACAATTGTCACCATTAAGAGGACAGAACAGATTTATGGATTGACATCCTAAGAGCTGTCTTGGTGGCAAAGTCACAGTACTGGAGAAGGACTGAGATACTTGCTTAGAGTCCAGTATGGCTAGAAACCAGGTCTACAATCCATTATCTTGAAGTTAGGGGTGGTGGTATTATATTCTGATCTAAAGCTGCCTTCTGCAATGTCATGACAACCAGAGATATTGGACTACAATATCCAGGACCTCACCCAGAATTGTGGGCTAATTGATTCTGAGAGAGTTCAAGTTCTGCCTTCTATAGCACACACTGTGCTCTGGATTTCCCCCATAAGATCAAAGGGAAACCATTCACTTATATGGGAAAAAAATAAAAGTAATGGTCTAAAGCTGATATTGAAAAGCAAGCTCATCCTGATCTTCACAGCTGCAGTCTTGATTCTTGGTTACCTCCAGAGTATGAAGGAAGGAATGTAATTGAGTGCAGCTGTCTTGAATATAAATTCCCACTTATGAATAAATATGTAAAACACAATAGTTGTTTCTGAACACCCCAGAAACATTTATTACATTAATGCATATCATATTACTCTATTCCCATCCCCAACTGTTCAGTATTTTTTTTCCAGACATTTGGACACACGTTTCTTAAGGAAAACATCATCCCATTCTCCAGTTGTCCTTATATCTTTTATTGACAGTGTACATATGTTGATATATATTTATATATTTTTAAAATATGTATAGTGCCTTACAATACTGATTGCTAGGATTATTTTAAATATAAATCTTCAGTTCATTTCACATTAACTATTGGGCTTTTCTTCCTCTTTTCACAATAAAAATAGCCAAAGATCATGCCAACATTCTGTAACAAATTATCACGATTGGATTTTGTTTAAGTGACATACAGATCTGTACAAAGAACCCCATATCACAAGAGCATTCACAGTGCATAAGGTCACAGTCATTGAAAAAATAAATAACATGATAAATAGATCTGTGTAATTTACAAAGTTTCCATTCACTTTTGCCATTCTCTCAGCAGCACTATAAAAAGTGTCTCATCATTTTTCAGAAGGGGTACCACTGCTTTCACACACCCCTCTGTGAGATGCACACGACAAAAATCAATTGAGCAGGGAAGGGGGGAAAATAGTGTACATCAGCAATTAGTTCTGTGCTTGGAAATGTCCCTGAATCATTTCACCTAACAAAGGGAGAACTTTGTTAGATAATTTATGTCATTAGGAACAAAACTGCTGTTTTCAGAAGAATTATATATATCAGTGATGGTGAACCTTTTAGAGACCAAATGCCCAAACAGAGGGGCAGGGCAAATTCTGTGCTGGGGGGAGGGAGGAAGCACTCCCATTGGGCTGCTGGGCAGAGTGAACTCTGTGCTGGAGCAATGGCGCACACGCCAAAAGAGAGGGCTCTGAGTGTCCCCTCTGGCATGCATGCTATAGGTTCACCACCACTGATACAGTATATACTAGTTTTAACATATGGTTATTGAATAAAGGCCATCCTCCTCCTGCAATAGGGAAGGGGGGGGGGTTCCTGATGAACATTGGTCTCCTTTGTAGAACTGACCTACCAGGTTACGTCAGCTTCCTGATGTTGTCAGACATCACCACACTTCAAACATCAAAAGCTATACACCTTTCAAGCATATTGAATTTAGAGGCCTTAAAAGATATACATTCTTTCTGCAGAAATAAGAACAAACAAACAAACAAACAACAAATAATTCACCAACAATTGTCCTTTAAGGGACTAGGAAATGAATGGCAGCTCTCCATTACAATCAATTCTCTTCCAGAAAGTGCTTTATCAGAGCAGCATGGAGAAGATGCTTCATACAAAGAAAGTGCAGGGTATAGTGCGCATGAGAAAAATAATTTGCAGCAACAATATCCCAGAGGCAGTGTTCAATGGTGAATCAGCTCCCATTCCTGGTGCTTTTACAGCAGTGGTTGTCAAACTGAAGCTTTACCGGGGCTATCCACAAGGAAAAGATCAGAAGTAGCGGGCAATTCTTCTGGAAAGAGTTAGCACGCTGCTACGGATCTACAATCGCTGGGGTACCTTTAGGAGATGTCTCAGACTGTAATTTATTCAGGTGATCTGTGGGAAGGTAACTGAACAGTAGAAAAAAAATCTTTTACCTTGGCCTCAACCTTTAAAAAAATATGAAAAAGGAGATTGAGAGAATTTTGGCCAAGGCTGGATTTATCAAATGCATTAATACATTGGCAGGGACAGATGGTCAAACAGGTTTAGAAGGCTCTGGTTTAGTGATCATGATGGTGCAGTCAGTTAATGTCATACTAAACATTTTCTGGTTAAAGGATTCTTTCTCAGAAGCCTTCCTGACCTGTAGGATGATTCCAGGGTAAGGAGCTTTATTAAACTTTACGTTGCATATGGACTTTGATTTGTAGAACAACAGATTGTTAAGTGATCCATGACAAAACCTCAGCAATTTGCAAGTGGCCCATGGGAAAAAGAGTTTGAGATCTGTGATTCCATGTCTCACTCTAAGGACAGCATACCTGGGTCAATGCCTCTTACACAAGTCATTATATCTCTCTCTCTCTGCAATATGCTGGAGGTTCTCACTATAACAATTAAGAGAGGATTCCCTGATTGTGTAACCTTTGAAAATCACTGCTATCCAGGAACAAGCATTCAAGACCCTAGGAAGATCTTGGTGACAGAGTTTATATGCATTTCAACTGTTAACACAGCCTTTTTTAAAGGAAGGCTTTGAAACCTAAATTTCAACTACACAGCAATCAATTGGCAAGACAATTATTTTCTAGACAAGTAACCAGGAGGTACTAGCTTTGTTCAATTTAAGTGACACAAATAGCAAAGCTGCAAATTATGGCTGGCAATTTCTAAACACCAGACTGTAATCATACCTAGTCATAGTTAGGCATATGGAGATCAATGGGACTTAAGCTAGTAGGACTAAGTATGGATACAACTCACTATGTTCAGAAAGAGCTCTGTGTACAAAATGTACACATAAGGATAATTATAGAGTTTTGGACCGTCTGAATACCAGGCAAAACGGAAATATTTTACTATACAAATATAGATTTTTAAGGTGCTGCAACTTAATAATAAACATCTTTGGTTTTACAGAGGTACAATTTTCATCATTTGATTTAAAATGATGTTAAATGTGACTTTTATGTTCCCCATCAGTGCAAACACTTATGCAGTGTTTGTAATGAACGAAGTCAAAGCTCTGTTCAAATAACCTTCAATATTGACATACAATTTGAGTCAATCAGGAAAAAGCCTTTTGACAATAAATAATTGGGGGCGGGGGAGAAATGACAGAGGACAGTGAAAATCAAAAAGACACAGAGGGGGGCAGGAATGCCAACTTTTGTATTCACCATGGAGTTTGATGAGATGAATTATAGTCAGATTGTCAATCTAGGAAAAATGTCGTGATGCTTTCTTATACTGTATCTTTGTTTTAAAGCTCACTGAACAACCATAAATAAAAATCCATTGCCAAGAAACTAAGCGACATGTTTGTTACAACTGCTACGGACATAAGGAATCATATAAAAAAGAGGCTTGGCACAGTGGTAACAAAGAGAGAGAAAAGAGAGGAAAATGCTGATTCAAAGGGACAATGCAGGAAAAGAAGCTGGCTAGTAATCCAAGATCAGAGTTTGGATCATCTGAGTTTGAGAAAATAGCAGCAGGAGCAGCACAAAACTAGATCTTGCAAGCTATTTTTTTAAAAAAAGAAAGAAAACCTACATCATTTCTGTTCCACTCTCCTGAGAAAGTTGGAGAAGGCTGGAAATGGAGAAAAATGCAAAGAAATAGTCTGAAAGAGCAAAACATGTATTTCCTTTCATCCTCTTTTGCTTTTGATCAAATTGTTTTATAGTGAATTGTGATGTACGTATTAGCTGCCTTGAGGCCAGTGTAATCAGGAAATATAAAGGTAAAGGTCACCCTTGCTCCAAAGCCAGTCGTATCCTATTCTAGGGTTAAGTGCTCATCTCTGTTTATAGTCAAGGAGCCAGTGCTTTCTGCATCTGCAGACGTTTCCATGAACATGTGGCAGACATGACTAGAACTGCTAGTTTGGCAGGAGCTGGGACAGAGACAGGAGCTCACTCCATCATGCAGCACTCAGGTCTCAAACTGCTAACCTGCTGAGCTTCCAGTCATCAAGTTCAGCATCTTAACCACTAAGCCACCACAGTCCCAATCAGGAAATATAGGAACCCCTAATTAAATAACAACAACTCTGCTTTTGACAGGGGAACATTTTAAAACAAAGCTCAAACAAATCAAGAGTTAATTAGTGCAGAAGTGGGAGGACTACACAGTATAATTGGTGAATATTCTTCCAAGCCATCTGCAATTCTGAGAATGCTATCACCTGGGGCTAGATTACTGTAAAATGCTGTATATGGGACTGCCATGGATGAGGGTTTGAAACTTCCACATGCCAGGACTGTAATTAGGGTAATTAAGCAAAGCTCTTATTTTGCCGATTCTAAAGGAGCTGTGCTGGCTTTCCATTCACTTCCGAACACAGGTCAATATGCTGGTAAAGTCCTAAAGAGCTGTGGTACCCAAGTGAAGGCTTTCCTTGCATAAGCCTCGCTGTGTTTGAAAATGATTAATTAATAATTTGATTATTAAGATCATCTCTGAACTATCGCAGACAAACTATGTGACAAGGAAGAGAAAGTCTTGCTGCAGAACCCTGAATATGGAACACAGAGGTGTTACAGTCACTAGTAACACTGCAGTCTTTTAGATGTCAACTCAAAACCTGTTTGTGATTTTCTGGCATTTTTATCATTTTTACTCTGTTCCCAGCACTGCTCTGATTTCCACATAATACAAATATAATTCTAATATAAAAATATTTCTAATAAATACATAAATAGGATTGTACTTTGAGATATTCTGTAAAGGAATACTGATCTCATTTACCACAGTATGAAACCAAGATAAATTGACTTACTATAAAGAGAACAAATGAACCTTATGACATTCATGTGCTAATGTGATGGGGTTGTAGGTTATGATCTATTCTACAGGCTCTCTTAAATGCAAGGTACTGCTGGTCTACTGGACTGTAAACCCATTTTTTAAGACTTCCGTGCCTTACATTAATATTAATACATTTTATAAATTCACATGTCCAAATATAAGAAAATTTCTTATCTTTCATTTTAGTATTATAAGAGAGTTTTCTCTCCCATTTACTTCTTGAGACACCAATCTATATAGTCTATCTAAAGTCTTGCTTATTTCCTCCTAATGCATGCAAGTTGTTAGACATGCCTTTAGTAGACGTAAAACAAGTTCTCAGCAGTCTGTAAAGGAAGAGGGACATAAACTCCTTGTGTTGAATTTTATGGGGCAGAATCAGGACTGCAATTTCCATTTCAGATTATAGAAGTGGTTTTATCACCGGAGCAAATATAAGGCACAAGTTGGAGACAATCTTGGAGGTCCCTGGCAACATTTTGCAAACATGCAGGCAGGTTGAGACATCTATAAGGATCAGTCAAATGTCACATGACTAGGCTGATGCAAATTTTTGCAAATGTGCCAACAGTGGTTGGTAAAGTGGGTCTGTCAGATGGTGTTAAGACTGCAATTTTTGTTTTAGCCAGTGGTGAGAAATGCTAGTGGCTGGAAGTGACAGGAAGGATTGCACTTTATTCTAGTCTCGTACTATAGGAACATTCAGCATAAATATTTGTATCTGGTTGATCGTCTTTCTTATCAGAAAGTGTACACATTCTTTGGCAAATCATATATATTTTTTCGGTCATAAATAATGGACTCTTTCTCCCTAAGGTTTTCAGGCTTTGGCCGGACAACCAAATGTCATGATTTGGATTTCCAGATAAGACTAAACGGCCTCTTCCAGTTGTATAGAGACAATGACTAATTGCACTGTTATCTGTTAAAAATAACTGTAGTACTGTACTAGTACTACTGTATTTAGGAACACATCACTATTGAGTTTGAGATTTGTTTTTTCAAATCCCAAATATGGACTGCATTAAAGTACTGGCAATTTTCATTCTTTTTTGCCTGTGCAATGCTGAAGAAATGAGATGTGTCTAGACTCGTGGTTCCCCACGCTCTGTGGGTGGGGATTTGATTTTTAAGGGGGCAATTTGAGAATGAGTTATTAACAGTTAATGTCCTTTTAGGCTTCTTCCTCATGAATAGTTCACTTTTTGAATGATAAGAATGTCACCTGGGTGGGACAGCAACCAGGATTTTAGAGATGCTTCTGGGAACTAAAGTCCAAGAACAGCTGGAGTGCCAAGGTTCGCCATCACTGGTTTAGATGAACTTTGTACAATGGCTGGAGGAGGTCTGTGTGATCCCATTCCCATGAGAATTCTCTAGGGTAGTGTTTCCCAATCTTTGGTTTTTGAACTTCAATTCCTAGAAGCCTAAGTCAGTTCCCCAAAGCACTGGTCAGTACTTACATAGACTTCTGGGAATCAAAATCCACCAGTGTTCCACAGAACATCGTTTGGGAAATGCTGCTCTAGGGAGATGTAACATGCAAGCCTGACCCTTCACCCCTTATTTACACTTGATGCAGACAGCCAACAAACAAAGAAAGCATGCATACATGACCCGATCCTGGCAGCTTTGCTGTGTTTAGGAATCCTATTTTCATTTGACTAAGGGAAATGGACTCTAGGAGTTGTCCCAAAAAGAAACAATTCTGAGCTTCAGACAGTTTGAGGTGCAATGCAGACTTGATGAAAGGAATGGATACTCTGTTATGCATTAGTTTGAGTGAGTTTTGTGTGACAAGCTTTGCTAACTTATCAACAGAGATTCAGGTTGCCCCCTGTAGTTTTAGTATCTGCAGTTTCAGTTATCTAAAATATTGGTTCTAAAAATATTCAATAAAAAAATCCCTGAAATACATAATATATATGTAGTTCTATGGTGTGTTACCAAAGATGGCCACTATAAGACACTATCTGCAACATCATGTTCACAAGGAACAGAGGCAGATATTTTGCTGGCTCTCATGTAGAAAGACAGAGGCATTGAAAATCCCTCATCTGCTTCTATGACTCAGATATAAGTGTTAAATACAAGGGTTGCTGTTATCTGCAGTTCAAAGTATTCACAATAATTCTCAGAACATAAACCCTGCAGATACAGGGAGGCAACCTAGCTGGGGCATCAAAATGGGAAAAAGGGATAACACTTATGAATGATAAAGTCCATTGGAAAATGTCCTCCTTTAATTCTCCTGCAATACTGCCAAAGAGTCATACATGCAAAAATATATATTTAATGTGTTTTTAAATATGTAACATCTTTTGCCATCCAATATATTTTATTTTCAGTAGGTCACACACCCCTATGTATAAATATAATCTGTACTTCTGTTTTAATTCTGTGTTCATCAAAAAAATTACAGTACATTATTTTTTGAATCAATAAATGGAATTAAATATAATGCTTTGGATTTTTAAAAACCTTTTAAAAGTGGGAAACTTGTTTAGAGACAAAAAAACCCAAACTCCCCCCCCCCCCAAAAAAAAACACAAAAAAAAAAAACCACATGAGGCCATAACTGTAGCTATGTAACCTGTGCACACATCACTGGATTGGGGTCACCTTTTCAGCATGCCATGTGACTAAAAACCACTTCAGATACTATCATAAAGCACAAGTAGCATGAATGTCATGTCTCTGTGCTTTTTCTGCAAAGTTTAAGATGGGACCTTCTGTGCACCCTAGAAGAGAAACAAGCACTTCTAGATACTTCAGATGTTATGTGGGAATAGCAAAAAGAGGGGACCAGAGACACATTTAAACTTCCTCTTTTCCATCTGTGGTAATTGTCCGAAACCACCTACTGTTCTTATATTTATAAGTCAAGTTTACATTCAGTTACCTCCAAGCCCATTTCTTTTTTCACAAATACTCCAGACTCACTTCATTTTTGACACATATTTGTGGAAGAAATAAACAAGAGTGTAGTTTTGGGAGACTAAGAGACTACCTCAGGTGCAAAATTAGTTATGCTTTTCAAAATAATCTTTTGCAGGTAGATGAAACTAATAGGTCTTAATGCGCATTTGGTGGGAGGAAGACTATTTGCAAATTAGGGCAGACAAGCAAAATATATGTAGGTGGTTGTAGCTTTTGTGGTTCCCCCTCCTCTCTAATGGACAATGGAGCTCTCTGTGCTTCTTCTTAAAGGGTCCCTAGAGCTTTTTATCTTTCCAGTTGACACACACTTTTCCAACTGTTCTTAGTTGCTCTATGTGGAAAGAGTTCTCAGTCTTTGTGGAGAACAATTTTTTGTCTCGGGGGACATTTAATGATCTTCCTTGTGCTAGACAGCCCTAGATCTTGAATTTCAAAATGCACTGGGTAGGAAGAAAGGTACAGCTGAACATAGTAAGTAGTCTTCCATTATTATTTCAAAATGCACTCAGACTTCATTTCCCCCCAAAGGCTAGCAGGTCTTTGGGTTTAGAAAAGCTACTTTGTTGGATTATAACAGGGGTGCCCAAACTACAGCCCGTGGGCCAGGGCCGGCCCCCAACACCAATTCACCTGGCCCATGCCTCCCTCATCGCTCTTGGAAGTGGAAGTAAAACGTAACCATACGGATACGGTGCGTTTTATTTCCGCTTCCAGGAGCAATGAGGGAGGTGTGGGCCACGTGATTTGGCATTGGGGGCCGGCCCTGGCCCATACTTTGGACAGTCTTGGTTTAAGCAGAGAAAATGGCAGCTTAAAATCTATCTCATCCTGTTGCAAAACAGATTGCAAGGCGCGTTTTAATTCCACTTATGGTGGGAGGAACCATGTGACCGGCTCACTGAACCACATGACCAGCCCACAGCCAGAAAAGTTTGGGCACCCCTGGAGTATAACATCAAGAAACCCCCAGCCAGGGTTGCTAGTGGAAGATAGGCCCTGTAGACAACACAAGTAACTCTTCCAATTTCATGTTCCTGCTGTCCATTTTTCCAAAAATTTTGCTCAGAAATGAGCTTGATTTGAAAAAGTGGGGCTAGGACATGCAGTGGAAACAATTGTTTGACTATTTCATTGGGCATTGAAGAAGACCAATTTATATTCTCAGGGCGAACATCAACAAACTGGAGATTGCGCAGCAATCTTTTACATTTAGAGAGTGTTTGTGTGTGGGGGGACATGAGTTCACCCACACATAAATCCACACCCAGTACAAATATATAAAACACCTCCAAACCCCATAGTATATCTATGATGACCTGGAAGGCATTTAGACTCACATTTTTTCAGATGGTCTACCTTCATAACTAGATACTGAGCACCCAGGAGGTTAGTTTTTAATGAATATGCTAATTGGTGCTGGCACAACCTTTTAACTTAAAATCTTGATATTCCATATATAGTCATTGTTTGTATTTGTAACTGTTCATTCTTTAGTTGTTGTTTTCAAGTACTAGTATCCAGTTTACCATATCTTAAGGTTCTACAGTTTTGTTGCTGTTTTTAGAATTATGTTGTCGGTAGTGCTGAATTATCTATTCCCTCCTCATTCTCAGTGGGATTGTTCTTGTGTCTTTTAAGTCTTTCTTTTTAAATAATTAAAAAAGAGTGAGAAAGTGGACACCTCTCAGCATCAGTGAAAGTTCTCTATAAACAGAACACTTGAACGGAGGTGTCCTTAGCCATGCATGTGATAGCAAGTGCATTATAGCCTATAGCTGAGATGCTCAAAATGAGCTAAAATCGCATCCTGTTTCACTCTCCTTTGCTCTCATTTGGAAAGCCGTAGATCCTCCAAAGATCGTTTTCCTATATTTCATATTAAACCTGATGTCGATGAAAATCACCTGCTTATAAGAGACTGAAAACTGCAACAGGAATACCCACAGGGCTTTTTAAAAAAAGTTCTGTATGAGATCCGCAGGGCTGCATGAAAGAGCCAGAATATCCAAGACGGGAAAAAACAGAAGAAGAAAATGCGTTGGTTATTTTGAGCCTTCATATTATTCAAAGAAACACTGTTGTCTTTTCCAGCGACAGGAAAAGTGCTGGCAAATTGATGAAGCAGGAAAAAGACACGGCAGTTTTGGAGGAGAAGCAGGTAGAAACGCCAAATGTCACCAGGCCTTTATAAGCACAATGGATCTAGATGACCTCTTCTCAGTCATTTCTTTCAGTCATCTTCTCGGCACATTGGGAAGTTAACAAAAGTAAAGACGTTAAACTCTATCAGTATTGAGAAACATAAGAAGACGGCATAAAGCAGTAGCACGTAGATGCCCAATTTCCGGTCAAGTTTCCATTTGTTTAGGTGGATCCCACCAACCTGTAAGAATACAGTGCATGCATTAATAAAAAATCAAAGCAAATGAATACTACAATGTATCTTCAAAAAGGAGGCACTTTCGAGTGATTAAAATGTCTCCTTGTTGTAACATGTGATTCCCCCCCCCCTTACCTCTGTATCTTGCATTTAGCATGGTCTATTTTGTGAAATGCCACTGGAAGCAAGTACAGGCTTAATTTAAAAGTGTAAAATGTGTACCCCTGATGAAATCCCACTGGGAGAAGGAAAATGAGCCAAATGCTGCAAATACACATCCACCTTAATGTATGGCTGCATCCACACTAAAGCTTTGCGCAGCAGAAATCATCGTGAATCAATGTGGAGCAAAAAGAAAATAGTGTTCCATCACTCATCTGATCAACCTATTTGACAATTCTAAACAATTTAATTCTTCCACATGCTCCAGTTCTGGTAGGCTGGCAAGTAACTATCATGTTGCCTAAAAAGTCAAGAAAATAAATCTTTTGAAATGCTTAAGAATTCCAATTTAAAACTGGCATGCAAAAATCACATAAACTGCTAGCATATTTGGAGAACCTGCCTTGGAGCATCTTATTCATATTATAAGAAGCCACAGTATTAAACTAGCAGGATGCTGAGCATGAGTAACACAATGGAAGCACACTTACAGTTAGACCAACAGATCCCAGAAGAAGTGCGACAGAATAGACTAGTCCTTTGCTATTTATTTTAACCTGTGAAAATCAAAAGAACATACATAGCTTCAAATGTTTATTATGTCTCAAAGATGCACTAAGTAGCAAGCAATCATTTCCTATGTACTGTATATAAAATTAATCTACAAAATCTACTCCCTGAAAATGCAAGTCAACAGGAAACATTCTTCTCATTTTAAGTGAACTGGAAGTTTGGACTTAAGTGAGAAAGTATTTGATTAATAAGCAGAAAGAATCACAAAACAAATGTTGCATCCATAGCAAAACATTAATCTAAGTCAGGGGTGCCCAAACTATGCCTCTGGGCTGGATCCGGTCCCTGATGCCAATTCATCCAGCACACAAAGCCCTCGTCGCTCCTGGAAGCGACGAGGGCTTTGTAGGCTGGATGAATTGGCATTTGGGGGCCAGATCTGGGCTCTGAGCCATAGTGACCAGTTCCCTGAACCATGTGACCAGCTCACAGCCCAAAAAGTTTGAGCACCCCTGATCGAAGTTATGGTAGGCATCAAGAGAAGCCCCATGTATTTGATGCACCCAGGATATGATGGAATGTTTCTTAATATCTCTTTGTCTAGACCAAGGTTTTCCAACCTTCGTCCTCCAGGTGTTCTTAGACTTAAATTACCAGAAGTCCAGGTCAGTATACCTGCTGATCAGGGCTTCTGGGAATTGGAAGTCCAAGGACATCTGGGGGCCAAAGTTGAGAAACACTGGTCTAGACCAGGAGTCAGCAAACTTGGTTCTCCAGATATTCTTGGACTTCCAATTCCCAGAAGTCCTGATCAGTA
The DNA here is from genome assembly GCA_030440675.1 of Furcifer pardalis. Classification (NCBI taxonomy): domain Eukaryota; kingdom Metazoa; phylum Chordata; class Lepidosauria; order Squamata; family Chamaeleonidae; genus Furcifer; species Furcifer pardalis. The sequence continues at coordinate 24,749,832 of CP126894.1, forward strand.
GGTGTACTGACACAGGCTTCTGGTAATTGAAGTCCAAAAACACCTGGAGAGCCATGTTTGTTGATCCCTGGTCTAGACTACAGTCAGCACAAAACAGTGTTACAGTTTTAACAACAGTAGAGAGAACAGTGCCAGCAAGTCAGAGGAGAAACAAACCTACTGAGAACCTGGCTAGGCTTGGGGAAGGTTCAACTATACCTTCCTTTCAACTAATACCTTAATGCTAAATAGCACTAAATGAATACATGTTTTGCCATTATGTATCTGGGCTTATTAGAACATAGCTTGTGTTTCCTTTCTCCAACCCAGTTATTCCTTTGGAGAAATAACTTAAGATGTCATCCCATCAAGGCTACAGCAAAAGCTTTCCTGGCAGACTCATGTTTTCCTGCTATTATGATGTCATCATGGCTGGGCCACTGCCCTCTGAACACTTGTCCAAAAGGATGTGGGTTGAAGAAATTATTCTTGGGAGTAGATACATTGAATTGGACCCTGATACAGCCACTAATAGAGCTGATCTATTAAAATCAAAAGGGCTTACATTAGCAATGAGGGGCTGAAGACCCACTCATTTCAATGAGTCTACACTTAATGAACTAGGTAAAGTGTCAAGCCACCCAATTTTCTGACAGTTATTCCCACATTAATTTGAACACTTAAGAATTTCAGCTAAATTGTGTTGAAATACGGGTACTGCAAAATCAATCATATTTTCTATGGCAATAAGGGATCTGAAGAGAAACATCAAAGTTGGTATACATACACTTGAGCCATAATTAACCACCATAGTCTGCAAACCCCATGGTACTCCAAGACCCACGAGAATGTCAAACACATTACTGCCTATTGTGTTGGAGACAGCCATGTCACCTAACCCTGCAAAACAAACATTTCACAATGAGCATCCTCACACAGAAAAAAAGCATCATGAAATATTAAGTTGAACACAACAATCCTGTCTAGCCAGAAGTAAGTACCAGTGAGACCAACTGGACTTATTTCCAAGTAAGTAGGTATAGGGTTACAGACTAATTTGGTTTTAGTGTCAGGAGCATGGAGCTATAGGTCTATAAAGGACCAGTACTAGATTCAATTCCCATCTAGGTCACTAGAAATGCCATGGCTTGACTTCAAGGGAACCCTAGCACTATTAGCTTAGCATAGTTCAAAGCCAAAGTATTTTCAGATGTGGGGAATGCAATCCTAACTTTAAGATGTGTCAGGTGTAGGGGCTAGAAATAAGCATAAGCCTTTTCTTATGAAAGATATCCCCTTACACCAGGGGGAAACCCTCTTCTGGTGACTAATTACAAAGATAACAGTCTACAGATAGATCCATCAGAAATATTACTGTCTTGGCTAAGATCTCTCAGCAGGAGAGCCTAAAAGGAATGAAAAATGGGCAGAGGAAGGGAAGAGCTGAGTTAGGGTCAAATTCAAATTTACTTTGAACCAAGAAATAGCCAATATACCTACATAAACCTAGGACAGGTCTTAAACCACCACTAACTGGGAGAAATTTGGATTCAGCATAGTTTCAGCTGAAAAAGAATCAGCACAGCTGGCTCTCTCCCTTCTTGGACAGTTAGGATTGCACTCTAATTAATTAAAAGTTAGAGCCCTATTTTTATGCATACACTTCTTCTTTCCTCAGCTACACAGAAGTGTTTCATTTTCTATATTCAGATTTTCTTTTTGAAAATAAGCTTATTTCACTACCTTTCCGTTTCAATTGGCAATGTTTCCTAAAGTCTGTATGTATTTTGTACATCAATTCCTCCAATGCATACAGTTTTGCTAGTAAATTTCTATGATATACACCTTTGAAAAAAAAGATCTTCTCTATCTTGCAGTCAGTTGGTATAGATCAGTGAGTTAGAAGCGCATCTGGTTGTGGAGCCAGGGATTGGGAGTTCAAACCTACACTGTGCCTCCTTGAGAGAGGATCCAGTTGAGACCACCCAGAGCCTGTGTGCTGACAGGTTTACTTATCTTAATATTCATATGGACTTGGGAAACCTGCATTGTCCTAATGTGCAACAAGAAGGAAGGACTGGTAAACCACTGCTAAGTATTTTATATCGAGAAAACCCTGAAAGGATCACCCATGGATTAGAAACAACTTGGTAGTACATAATGAATACATCTTTGTATCCAGTGATCTGTACTGTAAAATCTAGAAAATGCAAAACCCAAAAGGCAATTCCAGGTTGCATGTTAAGATTTCAAAACTGTGAATTAGGTTAGTTTGCATTAAAATGCCAACCATACAGGTTTCTCTCCCTTTCTGATTCTTAAGTGCTGCCGACTCCATTTGTGTGTAACAAAATGCAAGAGGTGTTCTTGTTAATAGAGAGAAGAAACAAAATCATTTCTCTGAAGCTAATGCAGACTTTACCTTGCCTTGCTACTATTAAACTGGCCATGCAATCTGGTACGCTGGTTCCTGCAGCTAGGAAAGTAATGCCCATGATAACATCAGGTATCCCTAGAGTGTAACCAATCACTGTAACCTATGCAACAAAGGAAAACACAGTAATTGAGAAACAGTAGTGAGAATTCTTTGTAGTCCTGCATGCATGCTAAGAATTGTGAGTCATAAGTTACTTTAACTTCTTGAGCATGTGGGTGTTAATGTGAACCAACCATGTAAACATGATGATTTTAGTAATGAAAACAAATTGCAGAAGCTATCTGACTAATGATTTAGAATAAAACAGAAATGCATATAGATTAACAGGTGTCACCAGCGAGAAGAAAGCAGTACATTGTGTATTTTTCATTTGTTTTACAGCAACTGTGGAGGAGGTATTCCCAGTTGAACTTTGCTTATCTGAGGTGCACCTACTCTCTGACCTGTACCACCTCCACCTTGTACTACCTCCACAACATTTCCTGAGCTATACATTTCTTATTCAACTTATTCTATTTAACCTGTGAACTGCCCAGAGTGTGCACTAAGGGCTATGGGGCAGTACAGAAGTCTAATTGCTATTGCTGGTTTGAGTATTAGATTCTTCTTCTTCTGTGTCTAGGCCAGACGTGAAACTGCCAAAAATGAAGCCATCTTTTGGTGAGTTCATTTTGCAGTTCCTTTTGCCTGACTTAGTGTGAGAAAGATTAGCTGGCAACACAAGGTTGCTGTTACCAGGATATGTCCGATTGTGGTCCAAAAGTACCACAGTCTTTGAGGAGGCTCTTTCTGTGTACCCCTGAGTATTAGCTGAGAGCTGAGGAAATGCATATTCAAACCCAGACTCAATCATGAAGCTTCTTGAAAGATCCTGGGCTTATGTCCCTATTTCTCAATCTAAGCTGCTTTACAGTTCTGTTGTGAATTTAACATTATAGAAAGCTGTTCACTGCTCTTGAAGAAGTGAAGGATAACAAATATAACTATGGTACTTTGACACCTATGTTGTACACAATACAGCTGCACAATATCGTAGCCTTCTCTAACTGGTTGCCATCTGGAATGTTCTGACTGTAACTTCCATCACTCAGCCAACACAGCTTTTGTCAAGATATGTGTGATGGGAGCTATACTCTAGAACAGCTGGAAAGTTATGGGTAAGAAAAGACAGGTGTGCAAAAAACAAAGCAAAGCAAAAACATACTACCTATTTCATTTCCAAGAGACTCAGCAGAAAGAAAAAGCATGCTCCATTAAGTCAGAAGTCTTGGCAGATGTTTCTTCTCTGAACTGCCCACTCACTTGTCTCAAGCAGAAGCTTGGCTTTGCCTAGGGCAGAGATGACCAAATTATGGCCCATGGGCCAGATCCGGCCCCTTATGCCAATTCAACCAGCCCACACTGCCCTCTCCGCTTCTGGTGGGAAGAACTACATGACCAGCCCAATCAGCTGTCCAAGGGGCATGGTCAGGTCCATGGACCGAAAAGTTTGGGCACCTGTGATCTAGGGACTGAATGATATTTTAGTCAAGGGGTCATTCACAACCCAATGACTACATGTAGCATTTAATTATTTATAATATCCATGTGGTGCATAGGGCAGTACTGTATTCACAAATGAATGAGAAAGGGGGGGGATGTTAATTTTTTTGCATTCCAATACAATACATGAACATTTGCCTGTTTAGAATCAGTTAGGCTTCATCAAATGGATAAAAAAGCAAGTGACATGGGTTGGAGATGTGGACAATCAAAAGGAACATATGAACACATGTGGTGGAGTTGTAACGTGGTAAAGACATTTTGGGGAAAAATAGAAGAGGAAATTTCAAAAATAATGAATGTGAGGCTTGAGCTGGGTCCAGGTACGACCCTATTGACGGATGTGGACAGTATAAAATTGGATGAGGACAAAAAGGAATTGTTATCTATAATGTTAACATCAGCAAGACAATGTATAGCAAGAAATTGGAAAAATGATGCAATATTAAAGATTGAAGACTGGTACAAAGAGATGTGGGGGCTTGCCCTAAATGACAAATTAACATGGGAGTTGAATGTGGCAAAAGGATTAGTTAAAGAAAACAAATTTTCAAAAATTTGGAATTTATTTGTGGAAGTGACATTGAATGGAGAGAGAAGGAGGCCAGCACCAAATCTCCTTGGTATTGTAAATAGCACAAGGGTGATTGCTACAGACCAAGTAACAAATGTGTTTTTATAAGAAATAATTTTATTTTTATTTTATTATGTTAGTAATATATTGTTAGTCATGTAATGTAATGTCTGTGAATTTTTTTTCTCTTCTGTTACAACGTAAATTCAAATGGTTATTTTTCTGCAAGCTATATTTGTAGTGTTGTATTGTTTGAAAAGTTAATAAAAGAAAAAAAAGAATCATATTGTTGGAAGGAGCATCGAGTCCAACTCCATGCTCAATGCAGGAATCCAAATCTATATTTTTCCCAAAAGGCATTATTATTTCATCATCTCAGACTAAAAGCTATTTGTTTTAAACTTGCAAAACTGCTTCAGTGATCTGGAGGGAAGATAGCTTTGTGACATAACGGGGTTTAGCCAACCAACTATAATCACTGCCAGATTCTGGTGTAAACCTGCAGAAATCTTTTCCACCGAGTTTTATATTAGAGGATGAGTTATGCATTTGAATCAAAGATAACAAGTATACAGTACTTGTAAATTGGGTCCAATTTGGTGTAAAGGACTATAATAAGGATAATTGATTGGCTAACACCTGTTATGACCCAAACTACATTTCCTCCAAATCCCTTAAACACTGAGTATGAATAGGAATAACTGCTTATAGACAAAGTTACTTTTGGGACTAAAGCCAGAAGAGCTACTGACTTTGTTGGCTAAGTCATTTTTTGTAATACAATTTCTGACTACTATGGAAAGCAGATTTGCCATTATATGGAGACACCTGTTTTTATATGTTGAGATTGGAGGATAAAGGAAATCCACCTATGACAGTGATGGCAAACCTTGGCACTCCAGCTGTTCTTGAACTTCAATTCCCCGAAGCCCTGATCAGCAGGAGTGCTGACTTGGGTTTCTGGGAATTGAAGTCCAAGAACACCTGGAATGCCAAGGTTAGCCATCACTGACCTATGACAAATGAACCGATGTTTGTTCCAATATAGCTTTAAAACCAATTTCCATATTAAAAAGTAATCCCTGTTAAGAAAAATACTATCCCTTAAAACACTTACCAGCCACACCATAACATAGGAAAACAAAGCAATCCATAGGGTGGATAAAAGGAAGGTCAGCATGAAAAATTTCTCAAAACGTGGTTTGCTGCAGTTTGGAATGGTGAAAAAGAGGATGAATATCAATGGCCAAGTCAGAAACCATTTCAGTTTCTCCATTTTCCCATCTGGATAACAAAGAGAGGAGGGCAACATTTTAATAACTTTACTATTTAGAAGTCTTATATCTAATTAAGCATAATTAAGGCAAAAATGTAAAGCAAATGGAGCCAAGTTAACAGTTCTGCATTTTAAAGGTGAGGAAAATATTGACAGAAAGGGATTTAAAATCTCTGTTGTGCTGCATAGACCCTATCTAGCAATGCCTCAACATGAATACATTGAAAAATAAGGCACCATTAAATGCTTAATTGCCTCCCACTAAGTACTACAGCAATTGTTCAGAACAAAATTAAGTGTTATTTCAACAAGTGCAAAATCATACCTCCTCCACCCCCACAAGAACACTGAGAAATAAATAAATCAAGAAGCTACAGCACTGAAAGCTGAAACTGTCCAAATGTTGAATTTCCATGCCAAATGCCATATTCTGCAGGTATGCCATGGAGTTTTTCTGCCATGATGTCAATCATATAACTTCTTAAAATTAACTCTGCCCCTCCCTTTCTTCTTGTTGATTCCTTTGTTAGCCACCTTTTCCTCTCTCCTCCACTTTATGTTCTCTGAAGATAGGAGCGTTGAGATGTAGCTCCCTAGTGTACAGTCAAACCTCGCATAAAGAGTGCTTTGCTTAAAGAGTAACTCACGTAAAGAGCAGAATTTTCTCTGAATGTTCACTTCGCTTAACCAAAAAAAAAAAAAAAAAAACCCCAGAGTTCGCAATCTCCCCCCCCCCACACACACAACTGGTCATTTCCAATGGTGTTTTGCTTAAAGAGCAAACTCGCTTAAGGAGCAATCCTGTGAAACGCATTATGCCCTTTAAGCGAGGTACAACTGTACATATAAAAGAACAAAGTCCTGACCACCATCCCATCTTTGGCTGATCTCAGTAGCCAAGAAGGGCAAGAATCTAAACAAAACAAAGCAGGAAGCCCCATTTATGATGGATTACTCAGTGTGGTGTAGCAGACAGATCGATGGACTAAGATGTTAAAGGTGAGTGTTCAAATCCACACTCAGCCATGGAATCTCACTTAGGAGGTGGAACTAGTTAAACTACACTTCAAATATCTCACTTACTCTGAAAGCCCTGTAAGGATTGTTATAAGTCAGTTCTGAATTGATGACACATACCCCCCACCAGTGGCGTCACGCAGTCTTCAGCCGCCTGGGGCGAAGAACAAACTCGCCCCCCCCCCAGCTCGCCGCTGCCGCCGCCCCCTCCCCCCGACCCAGGTAGAAGCCGGCCCCCTGCTGACTAGCGGCGCGCGCGCAATTGCGCGCGCACCACACACCTCCGTCCGCTCGCCCACCACACACCTCCGTCCGCTCGCACCTCCGTCCGCTCGCCCGCCTGGCTGGCCGTCGGGGGCTCTCCACCGCCTGTTGCCCCTGGCAGCGGCTTTCAGGGGGCGGCAAAATGTCCCCTCCCCACCCTTTTGCTGGCGAGGAGGAGAAAAAGTGTTTTTTTTTAGGCGGACAATTCAAGGAGGGGCCCGCCCGCCAGGCTGGCTGTGGGTCGGGGGCTCTCCTGGCGGGCGGCCCGCGTGCGCGCGCACGCTGCCCACCTCTTCCTGCCCAGCCAGCCCCCAGGGGCTCCCCGCCACGGCGCCACCCACCCCCGACGAGCGCCCCGTCTCACGGCAAGTTGGGTGGGTGGCTGGGCGGGCGGAGGCGAGCAGCGTCCGCGCGCACGCGGGCCGCCCGCCAGGAGAGCCCCCGACGGCCAGCTGGGCGGGTGACCGGGCGTGCCCCTCCTTGAATTGTCCGCCTAAAAAAACCCCCTTTTTCTCCTCCTCGCCAGCAAAAGGGTGGGGAGGGGACATTTTGCCTCCCCCTGAAAGCCGCTGCCAGGGGCAACAGGCGGCGGAGAGCTCACGACGGCCAGCCGGGCGAGCGAGCGGATGGAGGTGCGAGCGGACGGAGGTGTGTGGCAAGCGGCGAAGCGCACGTGGGGCGCTCGCCAGCAAAAGGGTGGGGAGGGGACATTTTGCCGTCCCTTGAAAGGCGCTGCCCGGGGCATCCGCCCCCCCGCCCCCCCACGCTACGCCACTGCCCCCCACCCGTCCATACAGCTGGTTATAGGGTTCCAAGTGTTGTAATCTTCAAAAGCAAATTGCCAACCTCTTCTTTACAGAATCTGCACATGGCAAGCAACAGACGCATACTGTACAACTATTTCAAACTAGAAACTGACAACCCGCCTATCCTGACAAATGTTTCACTACAGGCCACTGAACCTAACAGTGCAGCACACTGAATACCCAGCAGACAAGACAAGGCAAGAATAGAGAAAGGAGAAACAATTTATATAGGAGTGGAGTTGGTGCTGTCAGGTGGTCAAGTATTAGATCCTTAATGGCTTGACCAATTCTTCAGACTAAAGCAAGCTTGGCTTTCTCACCGATTCTATAATATCCATTTCAGGTTTACCTGGAAGTGAAAATGGAGACAGGTTGACATGTTCGTTCTGCTGTTCCTGTGTATCAATATGGATGGTCCCATTTTCAATATTTTTATGTTTCCCATTCTGGATGAGCTTCCCATTAGTAGTCTGGATTAGTCTCTGGCGCTAGAAGAATATATAAACCAGGTCCAGTGAATGCTCAAGTCATTCCCCAGAGTTTATTTTATATATTTATTGAATTTGTATCCTGCCCCATTTACTGCAAACATACTACTCTGGGCAGCTCACATCATTACATAAACCAGCAATAGTGTACACCCTCTCATACATACAAAAATAATTAAATAAAAACATGACAAATCACAATACAGCTATATAACAAATACAAAAAAATAAAATGCAACAAATACAATTAAACATAGCCACCCGGATGGCCACTGTAAATTCAAATTACCCCAATATCTTTAAAATGTATAAAATGTCTATCTAGTGGGCCTACTAACTCAGGTCAAAACCAAAATTATATTAGTTATTTATAGATGAGAAGATTTAAGTAAAGGTAAAGGTTTCCCTTGCTCGAAAGCCAGTCGTATCCGACTCTAGGGGTCAGTGCTCATCTCTGTTTCTAAGCCGAAGGAGCCAGAGCTGTCTGCTTCTGCAGACGTTTCCATGGTCATGTGGTAGGCATGACTAGACACCAGAGCGCATGGAACGCTGTTACCTTCCCACCAAAGTGGTCCCTATTTATCTACTTGCAATTTCTTGCTTTCGAACTGCTAGGTTGGCAGGAGCTGGGACAGAGACGGGAGCTCATTCCGTCCTGCAGTACTTGGGAATCGAACTGCTGACCTTCCGCCTCCCAGTCAGCATCTTAGTGACTTGAGCCACTGAGAAGATTTAGGTAATAATAATTTCGTGTCAGCTCTGGATTGAAAGGATTTTTGCTGGAGAAGCTCTGCTCAGGGGATGCCTGAATGAGGTTCTTTCATGTCCTCAAGTACAGCCCTCAGGTATCAAAACCCGACCTTCCAGTCTCCAAGCTCAGCGTCTTAAGCACTAAGCCACCGGGGGAGCTGCAGAAGATTTAGGTGAAAACACTTAATGAAAAAAAATGTTTCTAATTGTTTCCTATAAGTAGTTAAAGATAGAGCTGTTCTTATTTCATATGGAAAAACCATAATGTGGAGGCTACAGCAGAAAATGCTCTCCTATTAATCAGTTTTCTTTACTTCTTTAGGATTGATTCCTTGTAACCTAAGCTGATGAGAGTTCTGGCCCAACAAACATGCAGTGTTAAAGCACTCTATAAAGTCAGGGCCACCACAAAAAAAAGACTGATTTCCCATGCAGTTCTTTCAATCTTCCTGCAGGCTGAGTGTCCTAAGCCAACGAGCATTTTCAACCAGTCTTGCCCTTATAGACTCACCTCATTAATAATAATCCTGCTTGCCATCCGTAGCCTGGTTCTTGGTCCAAACTTGTTTGTAATCATTATTCGCAAGCCAGCTTCAGGAAAGCGATATTTCGGAGGACTGGAACAAATGATCTCATCGACCATCACCACAGAATTTCGGCCATATTGTTGCAGTCCCTTCACTATTGACCACAACATCAATGGTTAGCTGTGCAATTTGCCATTTTCATTTTGCCTGCCTTATTCTCCCTTTCCTCGCTATAATTCCTTCAGATTGGAGTTTAAAACCTGAAAAATCTTGAATTCCTTGAGTTCTATATGCAGCCAAGTTGGGTTGCATGTTAAGAAGACCGTTTCAAAATGTAGTTATGTGAAAACAAATAATAAATAATATTATATAATACAGTAATAAAATAGATCGGCTTTGTGTGGGAATAGATTGTCCTACATCCTAACTCATTAATCTGCTTGGTTTATATTTATTACTGCTGTTTTCATTTTGCAAGCTTTATTCAACATTCATTGTAAATAATAATAATAATAATAATAATAATAATAATAATAATAATAATAATAATAATAATAATAATAATAATAATAATAATAATAATAATAATAATAATAATAATAATAATAATAATAATAATAATAATAATTGCATGCTGGCAAGTCAATTTTGACTCATGGTGACCTTTTCCAGGTTATCTAGGTACAGAATACACAGAAGTGGTTTAGTGTTCCCTTTTTTAGGTGGGATGTGTGGGCTCTGGGACTGTGCAGTTTGCCTAAGGCCACACAGGCTGACTCTGCTCTCAAGAGGCAGAGTGGGGAATTGAACACCCAATCTCTAGCTTTGCATCCAGATACTTAAACCATTGAGCTATCTAGACCAGGGGTCAGTAAACATGGCTCTTCAGGTGTTCTTGGACTTCAATTCACTTGCTGATCAAGGCTTCTGGGAATTGAAGTCCAAGACCATCTGGAGAGCTAAGTTTGCTGACCCCTGATCTGGACAGTTACATTCACTGTGTAGCACCCAATAGATTTCAGGCAAATCATAATATTAAAATTCATAATAAAGTGTAATCTAATTAAAATTCTACCTCACTGATTTCAACAGAAAAGTATTGGAAATGTTCAAGTGTCTCTCCCATAAAACACAATAGGTCTCAAAAGCACTTGATTTGTGAGTAATACTAACACTAACACTAACACTAACCTTAACCACTTGCTAATAACTGAGACAAAGATAGCTCCTAAAAAATTAGTGCTGCTACTAAACAAAACAAAAATAAAATTTAAAAAGTTCATTTTTTTCTTAATGGCCAATGATGTACAACTATAATTTTAGAATAGTGTCATTTTCTATAACATATCAGCCTACAGCACAGCTTATTAAAAGCTTGTTTTGATGGATTTGTCATTATCTATAAAAAAAACCCCAAAAGCTTTACACTGTACTACTTTCAATTTCTAAACCCAGAGATAAAATATACAGCCCTAAGAATTGAATAAAAAGGAAAACATAATAAGAGCATGCAAGTATTACAACAATCGGTATCAGGTAGACATAGCAGGCTCAGTAAGGCTTAGCAGACAGGAGACATGTGGTGTTAGAATACATACTGTGATGAAGTAAAATATTAACCCCAGAGAAAGAAGATAGTCAGAGAGGGGAAGGAAGAGAGGGACAATACTATTATTGGTTGCCCAGTTATTAAATTGTAAAAATACACACACACACAAATATGTATTTGTAGTAGGTTACTTACATTAAGAGCAACTGGAAAGTTTAGTGTTTGTGTGAAAAATAAATAAATAAATAAACCATTAGTGCATAATTCCAGGCTGAAAGCAAAAGTGTAAGAGAAGATTCCTTAGAAAAACCTCACATGTAATGACTGCATGCCTGTTATTTCAAACACAGAAAAGACAAAGGAGAGAGACTTGAGAGGTCCCAACCATCATTTCTCCTCATACTATATCTTGGACAGAAGACCATTTTCTGCAGAGCCATCCAGGGCCAAGTTCAGATGACTAGTTTCATTCTCTTGTTTAAGAAATCCAATGCTCAACTGAGCATAGAGAGGACAATACTGTATAAATAAGGGTGCACAAAAACATATAGAATGTGGGCCGACTTTTCATGGCCAAGCATACTTGTTACTCCAGATGTTCTTGGACTTCAATTCCCAGAAGCCCTGATCAGTAGGTGCACTGACTTGGGCTTCTGGGAATTGAAATCCAAGAACACCTGGCAAGCCAAGTTTGCTGCCCCCGGTCTAGACTACAATGCAAAATAATTAAATGAAATAAGAACAAAGTGAACTGTATGTCCCTGACAGTAGTTGGGAAGAGAATCATATTTTAAAATAATTCTTTATGCAGCAGAGTCCTGCAAGCAAAACCCAACACATTAGGGCAGGGGTGGGCAACCTATGGCCCATAGGCCAGACTTGGCCCACACCACCAAATCATCAGACCTGCATCACCGCCTGAAGCGGATGCATTTATGACAGCTATAAATACGTCCACGGTTGTTGTAAATTCTTTGATGACAGCCACAGATGCGTTTTACGTCAGTGTTTACAGCGGGGGAACCACCATCCGGCCCGCTCAATTGTCTGAGGGAGCGTGACTCAGTCTGTAGCTTTAAAAGGTTGAGAACCCCTGCATTAATGGCATGATAACCTAGAAACTTCCCCCTTCTGAGTTATGTATGTACAGTATGTAGTTATTTCATACCCTGCCTTTCCACCAAAAAAATAGTAATACAAGAATCAGTAACGAAATCTTAATTAAAATTGGAAACATGACATTAAAAAACACATAAAAATATAATTAAGGACACAAGAATACATTTCAAATACAATTCTATAAACACCATAGGAAATCATCATCCAGGCTAGTTTTCTATCCAGAGTCTTATCCAGCTCCCCTTTCACCTCAGACTGCAAATAACACTGCTCACGTTGAATACATACTTTGCAAATGAAAACCAAGCTGCTTCTGACCAGTCTCTTCTTTGAAATGGTGTCACATAAGCTGACTCCACTACAGCTGAGCCTAGAGTTATTATATTAGCTGAAGTCTGGTCCTGTAGTTTCAGGACCTCAACCAAAGACCCAGGAGAATGTCCTGATGATTTTATAAGAGCTTCCCCCTTGTGATGTCAAAAAGAACAAACCATGGCAAAATGCTGTGTATGTGACAGATACAAATTATGAATTTGGAGGCCAATGTAGGAGTGCCTGTTGTGAAAGATTTTCAGCCTGCAGTGCACAATGGAAAGCCAACACCTTGGTAAAACAAAAAGAAACACTGCTTTTTACACAAAAAAGTGGAACAAAAGAAAATTGGGATCTACTCGCAGATCTCTTAGTGATCTGCGGTATGTCAGAGTTCTCACATCAGTAGCATCTGATTCCTTGAGATTTCAAGATCAAAACCTGACATCTGGTGGATTTAACAAACAAAAAAGAGCCTCATTTTCAACCACAATCGGCTGTACCCTGGTAATGGCCAACTTGTGTTGCCGGCTAATCTTTCTCACACTCGGCTTAGCAAAAAGAACTGCAGAATGAAGTCACCCAAAGGTGCCTTCATTTTGGCAGTTGCATGTCTGGCCTAGACACGGAAGCAGCAGCAGCAGCAGCAGCAGCAGCAGCAGCAATAGCAATCCTACTTAGATACTGCCCTGTAGCACTCTCTGGGCAGTTCACAAGGTAATTATCAATTTAATCCAAAACCTGAGTGTCACGGCCAAAGGTTAATACCTGGCAACATATGCCAGAGGCTCTAGCTAAGAGCTTGGAATAGTCACATTTCCTCAGTCACTGGCGATGTTGGCTGGGAAATTCACAAAATTGTTTCTTCAAAAAGTAAATTTTCTACATTTTGGCCAGCTAAAGATTTCACTTCTGCTCTGCTGCCTCCATACATGCCAAGTCATGACATCTGCCTTCTAAAGCATCCCATTATATTTCATGATGTAAGAATAAAGTATGAATGCCAATAGTAATTGAGCACAAGGAGCCCACAAAATAACTCTGGAGTCAAAACTTTAGTCAGAATCCTTTTCTGCCTTAGAGAATGATGGGTAGCTTCAGATTAGGGCTGCAACACTAGAGAAGAAGCAACTGGCCCTATCCCTTGCATATGGTGTTACTGATCCTCAGCAACTGGGTGAGATGTAAGTTGCACACTCTTAAGCGTGAGACTGAGCCCACTCATTTCTGGTGCTGTCCAACTCCCACAGAATTCCAGAGACCAAGAGTCAAAGATGCAGGACAGATGCCCAGTTGGGGAAGACAAGTGTAAAGGCAACAGCTAGCCATTCCTGGTGCAAGTTTCAACTCAGCTGGCAACTTGGCTAGTTTTAGGGACAACATTCTCTCTTGAGAAGCCTTGATGCTGGGAAAGCTTGAGGGCAAAAGAAGAAGGGGGCAGCAGAGAATGAGATGGCTAGATGGCATTGTTGATGCAATAGGCACAAAGCTGGGTGGGTTGAGGAGGATAAGGGTGCCTGGTGTACAGTGGTCCATGGGGTCGCAAAGGATTGGAATCGACTGTGCGATTGAACAACACCAACAATAAAAGCATATTACTGAGGAGCACCATTAATCATTACTCAGCAACAACAACAAAATTATTTTTAAAAAACCTTGACCATGAATTTCAGTAACATTTTAAAGCTCTAGATAAAACTGTGACTTGATTGATTCCAAACCATTCACAGCTAGCTAACATGAACAAACAAGCCTGACTGCTTGGAGCTTTGCTGAAGTGTGAAAAGACAATGTAGTAGGACTACCTTGTGGGGTGTGCAGAGGGTTGTTCCCAAAATGATGGGGTCAACCCCCTTTGTCTATGGCCACTAGCTTCCTATGCAACACAACTACCATACCTGTTCATCCACCATCAAGAGCAAAAACACAATACGTACCAGATGTAACTGGGATTTGGACATTCCCTTACTTGCTCCAAATGGATCAGTTCCACCATCTACCTGAACCAAACCATACCAAAAGGAAAGTGAAGTTTGTCCTGCCTGCCTTTTTTCTAAAGTAGAATTCACCCAAGCAAGTTAATTAAGAGGCAGTATATGTGCAGATAATACTTGTGAATTGAGTTCACTGTCACACAATTAATATTACACTACGATTTTGTGTACATGTTAAATTTTATACCTTGTCTGATTTTCCAAGAAGTAATTGGTTTATAACATGAGGCATATTTCTCTACAAGAAGTTACCTGTTGCAGCTAATTAAAATCCTCCCCTTTCACAAAATGTGGGGGATAAAAGGACTATATATAGGATACCATAGTTCATAATATGAGGCGCATGCTGTACAGGGGGCAATTTGATGGGGGGGAATTTGAGAATGAGTTATTAACAACCTTTTAGGCTTCTTCCATGTGAAGGACAGGTTTCACTTACCAGTAACTGTCGTTCTCCGAGTATGTTGTTTGGGGATTCACACTGATGGGGATGCACACTGATGGGTTCTGCGCCTGCGCTGAATCCGGAGCGGAGCTGGAAAGCTGATTGGATAAAGAGTTTTGAATGTGGGACCGCCCACCA
This sequence comes from Furcifer pardalis, assembly GCA_030440675.1. Classification (NCBI taxonomy): domain Eukaryota; kingdom Metazoa; phylum Chordata; class Lepidosauria; order Squamata; family Chamaeleonidae; genus Furcifer; species Furcifer pardalis. Next base: position 24,765,049 of record CP126894.1, read on the forward strand.
TGCCCAACCCCTTTAGGCGCCATTTCGCGCTCTCCCCTCAGTTTGATATTAAAGCTGCCCGCTAAGCCTAAGGCCATCTCAGGCCGGCAGCCCTGAGGGGAGGCAGGGTTGGGTTGTGTGAATCCCCAAACAACATACTCGGAGAACGACAGTTACTGGTAAGTGAAACCTGTCCTTCTCCTTCGTGTTGTTTGGGGATGCACACTGATGGGTGACTAACAAGCTCACTTACTTGGATGGTGGGCAGCCGGCGTCCTGAGATGCAGGAGAGCGCGATGTCATCATGGATGGGCGGTCATCAACGAAGAAGATCGGAGACCAGCCGTCAGGATGGACCTGCCCCGTCTGACATCAGGGGCGGACCTTGTATCAACCCGGTAGTGGGTGATGAAGGTGGAGGACCTGGACCAAGTGGCAGCCTTGCAGATATCCTCCATCGGGATGCCCTCTAGGAATGCAGTGGAGGAAGCCAGTGTCCTGGTGGAGTGAGCCCGGACATGAGGCGGAGGTGGCAGGGATGACATCTGATAGGCCAGGTAAATGGTACCTGAGATCCATTTAGATAGTCTCTGGGCAGACAGAGGCTGTCCCTTAGTCTTGCCACCATAAGCCACAAACAGTTGTTTTGCTCTCCTGAAGGACGCAGTCCTCTGGGTGTAAAACAGCAAGGCCCTCCTGACATCCAACGAGTGCCACACTCTCTCTCTTGTGGAGACGAGGGATTCAGGAAGAATGCTGGAAGCGTGATGGCTTGGGCCAGGTGAAATTCAGTCAGGACCTTGGGCAGGAATGTCAGATCTGGGTGCAACACTACCCTGTCGGGATAGAACTTGAGAAAAGGAGGGTCAGACCGAAGGGCTGCCAGCTCCCCTGCCCGTCGGGCAGAAGTGATAGCTACAAGGAAAGCAGTCTTGTAAGAGACAAACTTAATGTCCACCGAAGCCATGGGTTCAAAGGGTGCCTTCGTGAGTGCGGTGAGCACTGTAGTGAGGGACCACTGAGGGGGTGGTATCTTCACTGGAGGATAGGCGTTGCGTAGCCCTTGAAGGAACCTTTTAACAGTTTTGTCTCTGAAGGCGGAGGACAATACTGAAGAAGGTGGGGCCTTGGCGACCACAGCAGCTAGGTGGACCTTCAATGATGAATGTGCGGATCCCAACTCGGCTAGGTGCAGGAGGTAGGACATGACATCCTGCAGGGATGCGGAGTCCACGGTGCGGTCGCTGGATGCTAGGAAGTCAGTGAAGCGACGGTACTTGGCATCGTAGGACTTCCGTGTGGAGGGTTTCCTGGACAGATCAAGGATCCGTGTTATGTTGGGCGGATAAGCCAGGCCGTCAGGTGTAGGCTCGGCAGATCCGAGTGAAGGATCCGACCGTCTTCCATGCGGAGGAGATTCGGATCGGTGGGTAGGCGGAGACGATCGCAAGCCAGGGTTTGGAGTAGTGGGAACCACGGCTGGCGCGGCCAGGACGGGGCAACCAGGATCGTCCAGGCGTTCTCCGCACGGATCCGTATCAGGACCCGTTGGATGAGGGGGATCGGTGGAAACATGTACAGCAGTTCCTGGTGCCACGGCACCATGAAGGCATCGCCCTCCGATCCGTGGCCGATCCCTGCTCGGGAGCAGTAACGGCGGCACTTGGAGTTGGCCTGTGACGCGAAGACGTCTAGGGTCGGTGTGCCCCACCGTCGGCACAGGCGGTCGAACACCGATTCGTCCAGTTCCCACTCGTGCATTGCCGTCCCTTTGCGGCTCAGGGAGTCTGCATCGGAGTTCAGGGTGCCCTGGATGTGGACACCTATGGGGAACACGTGTACCTTCAGGCACCACTCCCACATCTGGACGGTCAGGTAGAGGAGGGAGAGAGACTTGGTCCCTCCTTGCCGGTTGAGATAGGCTAGTGTCGTGGTGTTGTCCGAGGCGATCTGCACCACACTGCCCGCGATCGACGGTCTGAAGGACCTCATCGCCTTCCACACCGCTAGCAGCTCGAGGAAGTTGATATGGTGGTCGGCTTCCTCGGGCGTCCATATGCCGTGAATCCGTAGTCCGCGGCAGCACGCACCCCATCCGTGGGTGCTCGCGTCGGTGGTGACTTGGATGGACGGTGCGGGAAGGGTGAAGAGTCTCCCCGCGGTCACATTCTGGTCCATTGTCCACCAGTTTAACTGGTCTCGGAGTTCGGGAGTCGGTGTGAGCCACTTCCCGAGGTTGTCGTGGGTGCCGTTGAAGGAGGAGAGGAACCACGACTGGAGCGAGCGCATCTTGAGTTTGGCGTGTGAGACCACCGCCGTGGTCGACGCCATGAGTCCTAGCAAACGGAGGGCGTCCCTCGCACGGACCCGACGTCTGCCCTGGATCCATGCCACCACTGTGCGGATGTCGAGCAGACGTTTGGTTGGAGCGTAGGCTCTTAGAGCCAGAGAGTCTAGAACGGCTCCGATGTATTCTATTCGTTGAGTGGGGGTCAACTGGGATTTCTTGAAGTTGACCCGCAGACCGAGGCTCTGCATAAGGGCGAGGCAATGTGCAACGTCGTCCTTGGCTTTTTGTTGGGTTGGGGAGCAGATCAACCAGTCGTCTATGTACGGGAACACTTGGACGCCTTGCAGTCGCAGATGAGCAGCCACCGGTGCCATGCACTTCGTGAATACCCTCGGAGCGGTGGAGAGGCCGAAGGGTAGGCATGTGTACTGGTAGATGTTGCCGCCCACCTGGAATCGGAGGAAACGACGATGTTCCCTCCTGATGGACACGTGAAAGTAGGCGTCCTTCAGGTCGATGACGGTGAACCAGTCCCCGTGGTTGATCAGCGGGAGGATGGAGTGAAGGGTTACCATCCGGAACTTCCTCGCGTCGATATGCTTGTTGAGAAGATGGAGGTCCAGGATGGGACGTGCCCCCCCGTCTTTTTTGTCCACAAGGAAGTATCGGGAGAAGAACCCTTCGTGAGACTCCGACGCTGCGACCGGCTCTATGGCGCCCTTCTCTAGGAGAGCTGTTAGTTCCTCCTGGAGCGGTGGGGATGGATCGGTGATGCGGATCCGTCCGACAGTAGGGCATCTCTCGAACTCGATCGCGTAGCCAGAGTCTAAGATGGTTAAAACCCATCGGTCTGTGGTGATGGCAGACCACGCCGATAGGTAGTCGGAAAGGGGGCGGTAGGGTAGAGTCTCGGTCACGGAAGAGTCAAACACGTTGTTTGCCCTTCCGTTCCGTACGCTTGCCAGTCTGAGGCCGCTGCTGGTAGCGTGGACGGTTGGGTTGTTGGCGCTGCCGGTAGGGCTGGTACCGGGAGTAGTCCCCTTGCCTCTGTGGCGGGCGAGGTTGATAGGATGGGCCCGCCTGAGACGTCGACGGCTGGTCCTGATGGTAACGGCCGGACCCACGGTGTGGAGGGCGGAGCTGTTTTATCGTGGCGTAGTCCCCTTTCAGCTCTCCCAAGGAGGTGTCGGTCTCCTTGGCGAAGAGGCCCTCGCCATCGAAGGGAAGCTCCTCCACGAGCCGCTTGACATCGTCCTGCAGGTTAGCCGAACGGAGCCAGGCGTGGCGACGGAGCTGGATGGCGGAGGCCAAGTTTTTTGCCTCCGACTCGGTGACGTGGCGGCCGGTGCGGATTTGCTGGAGGGCGAGGTGGTTGCCCTCCATGCAGAGTTTTTCAAAGTCCGCTTGTCGATCAGGTGGCAGCAGGGACTTGAACGACTCCGCTTGCTCCCAGAGTCGACACTGGTAGCCTCCCATGGCCGTCGCGTAGTTGGACGCACGGAAGGACAAGGAGGCATTGGCGTAGAACCTCCTGCCCAGTGCGTCCAGCTTCTTCCCTTCTTGGGTCGACGGGATGGGAGTGCTGCTGATCGGCGTCCGGTGTTGGGAGCCCTTGACCACTCGGGAGTTCGGTGCCGGGTGAATGTGCAGAAAGTTGGAATCGTCCAGCAGTCTGTACATAGAGTCCACTCTGTTGGATACGGAGTGCGAAGAAACCGGCTTCTTCCACACCTCCTTGGCCGCTTTAGCAATCTTAGGGAGCAGTCCGAGGCGGACGGGGACCAACTCCTTGCGGTCGGCCAAGCCGCAGACGACATCCTCGCAGTCGTCCAGGGGAGCCTCCGCCCGAATCCCAAGGGTGGATCCGAGGCGAGTGATCAGTCCGGTGTAGGTCTTCAGATCCTCCGGCTGGGACCCGTGGACGGCGCCGATGTTGTTGTCCGGGGACTTGTCGACCGCAACCGGCGGTGGCTGATGCTGCTCCTCCTCCTGATCCGACGAATCGGAGTCTCCTGACCGCTCCGAGACGCTGGGCGGTGGCAGGTAGACCTCGGGGTCCGAGTCCGACCAGTACGGCCTGGCGGATCTCGGATCGCTCCCCGGCAAAGGCAGCTGGTACGGAGGGAGAGAGGCCTCCGACCGCGCCTGTTCCACCCTCTGCCGCTTCGGTGCGGGGCCCTCCTCACGGAGCGGTGGTGCCTCCGTGGCTGGTGGTGAGGGCAGAGGGCGCTCCCACGGTGTCGTCTGCGGGCCCTGGAGCTCGGCGTGCAGTTTCCGCACCATCGCCTCGATGTACGGGGCGATGAGGCTCAACTGGGGCGGCGGTTCGGTAGCCGGACCAGGAACCACGGAAGGGCTGCGGAGGGAGGAAGACCTGTGCGGTGGTACAGGTGGAGGAGTCTCCGGTGGCGGTGGGGGGCTGTGGGCCCTCTCCGGCGTGGCGTCCCGGGCCTCGGTCGACATCCTACCCGGCGTAGGTGGAGCTGCGACCGGGGCGGATGCTAGGGAGCGTGGCGGCGAAAGGTGAGCCGGTGCCGGGGTCGGAGGAAGAGAAGACGAAGAGCTACGGCGCTTCTTTTTCTCTTTTTTGTCCTTCTTCTTCTTCTCCTGCTCCTTCTTCCGCCTGAACAGTTCAGAGGCCGAAGGCCTGGAAGAAGAAGCGGAGGTTGAAGGAGCAGACGTGGAAGCGGCCTGCTCTGGAGCTGGGGGAGCCGGTGGCGCCAGTGCGGCCTCCATGAGGTAGGCTTGAAGGCGGTACTGGCGGTTCTTGATGGCGGCCTTCGAGAAGCCGCGACAGACTTCGCAGGTCTGGACCTGGTGACTCTCCCCGAGGCAGCGAAGACAACGCACGTGCCCGTCCGAGCTAGGGAACTTTCTCTTGCAGGACGGACACTGCTTGAACGCTGCCGCTGAGGCCATCCACCGAAGTAGATGGCCGAAGAGAAAAAATTATCCCGGCCGGGAGGCCCCGACACGAGATGTTGGTCTTTCTTTTTTTTTCTTTTTTTTTTTTTTAACCGGCGGCTGAGGGCGAGCCCCAGCCACACGAGGACCAAGGGAACAAGTCCCCTAGTCCGAGAAAAATTGTAAGGTAGGAAAAATTGGAAGATTCTGAGACAATCTCAGCAAAGTACTCACAGCTTTTTTTCCAGGCTCCTGCTTGCGCAGCGGAAAAAAGCAAACTGAGGGGAGAGCGCGAAATGGCGCCTAAAGGGGTTGGGCATGGTGGGCGGTCCCACATTCAAAACTCTTTATCCAATCAGCTTTCCAGCTCCGCTCCGGATTCAGCGCAGGCGCAGAACCCATCAGTGTGCATCCCCATCAGTGTGCATCCCCAAACAACACGAAGGAGAACAGGAGTTCACTTTTTGAATAATAATAATTATTTGCTATGGGGAGGGACATCAGGATTTTAGAGGTGGGGCATGGCCAAAAAAAAAAAGGTCGGGAACCACTGGATTAGCACCAGAGAAATACAAAGGATGCCCAGATTTTACAGGTGAATATCAAGATCATGGCAACAGGCCCTATCAGTACCTGGAAAATAGATGGGGAAGAAGTAGAAGCAGTGACAGATTTTACTTTCTTAGGATCAAAGCTCACTGCAGATGGTGATTGCAGCCATGAAATAAAAAGGCGACTGATTCTTGGGAGGCAAGCGATGAGAAACCTGGGGAGCATAGTGAAAAGTAGAGACATCACATTGCAAACAAAAATTCGTATAGTCAGGGCAATGGTATTTCCGGTGGCAATGTATGGTTGTGAAAGCTGGACCATTAGGAAAGCTGAGCGCAGAAGAATAGATGCCTTTGAGATGTGGTGTTGGAGGAGAGTTTTGAGAGTCCCCTGGACAGCGAGGAGAACAAATAGGTCAATCTTAGAAGAAATTAATCCTGACTGCTCATTAGAAGGTCAAATAGTAAAGATGAAGCTAAAGTACTTTGGACATCAAATGAGAAGAGAGGGTTCGCTTGAGAAAGCATTGATGCTGGGAAGGGTGGAGGGCAAAAGAAAAAGGGGGCCACCCAAAATGAGAATGTTAGATGGTATTGTAGACACAATGGGCACAGAGCTGAGCGAGTTGAGGAGGATAGTGGAGGGCAGAAGTGCCTGGCGGACAGTGGTTCATGGGGTTGCAAAGGGTCAGCATCAACTGTGCGACTGAACAACATCAAATCAATAGAATCCTAGAAATATAGTGATTAAGAGTTATATTCCAAATTCTCATTCCTTATTAAGAGGCTGCCTATTGCAAATTGTTCAGGAAGCTACAGATGAAAATCACTGCTCAATACCCATTTGCTTTCAAGCTCATGTACTAGTAATACTTGTGTGTGTGAAAACATTTTGAACTTTTCTAGTGTGTACATGTCAGTAGGCCCTACCAAAATGCACTCGTCAAAGATAAATTGTTAAAGAGACACATACCTTGTCCTCTTTTTACTTCTGGTCGCCCTATTCCACATTAGATAAACTAAATCTGACAAAGAGAAGCCTGTTCCACTCTGTCTGTGTCATTATAAAATTGTTGGCTTTCAAATTACTACCGTAAATGATTTTGTTCTTGTTCTTGTTGCAATGGACAATAAAGCTAACCCTCTGGAACGCGTATAGGTTGTACTCACATATCAAGCCCTGTCCTGCACAAACCTACTTTCAGTATTTTATTATTGTAGGTTTCTATTAATAATAATTTTGTGTCAGAAATTATTCTGGGTTGAAAGGATTTTTGCAGAAGAAACTTCGCTCAGCGCCCAAACGAGGCTGGGAAAGAGGTGGTTGCTCAAGCTATCATGCAGTACCTGGGTCTTGAACTGCCGACTTCCCGGCCTTCCGGCTAACAAGGCAAGCTTCTTAACCACTGAACCACTGCAGCCCCATGGTTTCTATTGACTAGCTAGGACTCAAAGCTGAACATGTGTGAGTGATTGAAATTAAAAAAAAACATATATGGGATGTACAGCTACTTGGGTTATCACTGTCACAACACAAACAGCTGCAAAAGTACGAATCTTCACTTTCTGCCTATAAGGCTTATCTCTGAAATTGAATTTTCCTCCAGGTGAAAAGCTTTATACATCTCAGAATCCAGTAATAGAAGCTTTTATGTTTTTGCCAGTCAGAGCTCTTGGAAGCAATAAAAGTTGCAAGCTTCAAAGGCAGCTTTGCAATCTGTGAACCTCCCTTTTATCCATGACTCAAGTAATAGAATTCTATTAAAAAAATAAAATCATGCTTTGCATTTATATACTGGAGAAGAGTAAGGTGAGACTCAAACTTCCCTAACCAGGGAGAGGTGTTAACAGATAACCCAGACTTCATCCCTAGGGGAAGCATGCAAAGCGGGGGGAGCGTTCCCTACTTTGGCAAAGCCATGCCCCAAGCAATGTAAAATCCCATATCAAAGAACTCTGAAATGGACTAGGCAGGGTGGCAAAAGTGTTGGCTTGGTTTTTGCCAAGCAGCAAAAAAAGCTGTTGACAAAGCAAAGCAATCACGCTTATATACCACCCCATCGTGCTTAGTGCACTCTCTGGGCGGTTCACAAGTTAATTAGCACTTTGCTGCAGTGGCTCAGTGGTTAAGAAGCTTGCCTTGTTAGCTGGAAGGCTGGCAAGTCAGCAGTTCAAAACCTGGCGATAGTTTGACAGATTGAGTGCACATCTCTGCCCCAGTTCTTGGGGACATGAATGGAGCCTCATTTGGGTGTTTCCTGAGCAGAGTTCCTCCCACAAAAATCCTTTCAACCCAGAATAATTTGTGACATGAAATTAGTTATTATTTTGCCCCCTGCATGCTGGGTAGTCATTTTACTGACCTCATAGAGATGGAAGGCTGAGTCAACCTTGAACCCTGGTCAGGATCAAACTCACAACCTTTTGGGTTGTAGGACAGCAGTTTAACCACTGCACCACCAGAGCTCCTCTAGTGATTGTGGGAAGTGATTGTGACTGAGGGACTAGTGATTGTGGGAAAAGATTGAGTAACTTACTTTTTGGACAACAACTTTTAAAATCCCCCAGCTAGAATAATGATTAGAAATTTTAAGAATCTATCCTTCAGAAGTTTGTTGTTGTTCAGTCGCACAGTCAATTCCGACCCTCTGCGACCCCATGTCACCCTGCTTATTCAACTTATACACAGTATAAATCTATAATTAAAAACCAGTTTAAAAGAAGAAGTAACTTCCAGGCTCAGGAAGCTGACATACAAGGGCATACCACTATGATAAGATTTTAAAAGGCAAATAATTTAATTTTGAGCTGAGTTTACATAGAGAGTGATAACTCAATTTTTCTTCAAACTGGAATCCTGATGGAAGATTATAATACAACATGCCATGGGAATGTTAAATTTAGGAGAGACACTGTTATGCAAATAACTAACCCACTGGAAGCTGGGGATGGCACAGAGGGTAGAGGATTTGCTCTGAGTTTCAACTCAGTCTTTAAAGAAACTTCCAAGGTGCAGAATTTAGTTTGGAAATCGGGTTAAGTGCCTTGAACAGCTACTAAGCCTGGAACAGATTTACTGCCATAATGAAATCAAGAGTCATTAATTTCTCATTGAGCCTGAATTACTATTTATCAAGAGTCATGAATTTCTCATTGAGCCTGAATTACTATTTCCCTCTTGCTTATAGAAATCACAGCAAAAATAAAGCAAAAGAGACAAAAATTTATGAGCTGAGTCCTTTAGTTCAGTCTTATTTTTTGCAAATGTCATGACAAAATATGAGTACATATACATACCCATATGTCAGTTTCAATTGAAAGAAACTCTTGTAAATAATTAGAAGGAAAGAATGAAGAGATAGCTGTAAAAATTCTTCAATGGGAAATTAGTAAAACAATAACAAAAAAGAAAAAAGGAAACTTGTATGGTTAATAATTTCACTTATTTTTAATCAAAACACTGAAGCTAAATATAGAATTTCATCTTTCCTTGCTCAGTTCAAAAAGCAAGTACCTCTTCACATTAATTACTACACGAGTCTTTTTTGTTATTACAGTCTCAAACTCATTGTTAGGAATTTAACTAGCGAATCCACAATGACCAGCATATCTTGCACTGTGGGCTGCCAGAAATGGCTTCTCTAGATACAGTATAACACTACAGTGTCACAACATTCACTTTGCAATGGAATCCAGCACTTGTATGCAAGATTATGTTCTCCTGCAATCCCCACTCAATGTCCTCCATTAAACATCCACATAAAATATTATTTGGTTTTATAAGCTATGTTCTGACCACAGTATATTTTCTGTTTTTCATTAAAGCATACTTTTCACATGGACTTGACTATCACAGCCAAGTTAAACAGGATTCTTCTGCACTGACTAAGAGTGTGTCTACATTTGTAGAAACTCCTACGTTTGCATTGGATTTGTCAGGAATGAAAATGATTTATAGATCGAAGACTACCTGACACGCAGCTAATCATGCATTATTTTGTCCGGCAAGTGGGTAATTTCAAACTACCTGCCTGGGTTCATTTATTTTACACGAATTCCCAAATCACTTTACTTTTCATTGATTTGTCTTGCCTGCATCTTGTTTATTTTGTCTTTTGTGTTTCTGTGATCAAGATAATAGACTTTGGACTATTTTAGAAATGTTTGATCAATCTTACTAGTAGTGCTATTCCACTTCAGTGCTGAAAACTGCAGGCAGAGGAACCACCTATTTATTACTCTGCTACTTCAAATACATTTTCTTTATTTTTTTAAAAAACCAAATCTCTTCCCAGCTGGTTTAAACTTCATCTTTTAAACTAGCTGCTGGGGACAAACTCTGTACAACATAATTACACATATAGCACAAGGTCAACAAATGAATTTTAAGGAAATTAATGCTAAACCATTGTATTTCCATGTATCAATACACTACACAGGGAAAATGAAAAAAAATGCACTGAAACAAACACAATGTGACCTAAAATAAATGTCACACAAACAAACCATCTGGATCCCATTTTATTCAATAGTACACACCTTAAGGTGCATACACAAATTGCACAGAACATCAGCCAAACATATTGGGTCTTGCTATTGTGCTGTATAAGGTGAACATGCAGCACCAAATACAGTAAAACCCCTACTTACATAAAAAGTCTGTTCCGTAAGTTTTTATGTAAATTGGTTTTTTATTTAACTCGAAGCAAACCCATAGGAAAAATGAATTTTTTGCATAACAGGAGCAAACCCATAGGAAATTGTGTCATGTAAATCGGGACATTTATGTAAATCGGGACATGGTTTTAGTGCAAAAATCATTATGCAAGTCTAATTTTATGTAACTCGAGGCATATGTAAGTCGGGGTTTTACTGTACATAAAATGCTCCAGCAGTCTCATCCTATAGGGGAAAATCTGTATGTAGATGAACTCTTTCACTAGCATTTTTCTTTTAACTATTTTCTAACTGGGGTATTCCAGTGGTCCCCATGACTTGGTATGAAAAGCAATGCCAATTTATGTCATAAGAGAGGACAGCTAGACTCATATACTAGGATAATTTAACAATCCCTCACAGGCAAAATTGAATTACATTTGTCTGAAAGTAGCGAAAGAAAGAAGGAAGGGAAAAAAGAAACCACAACAAAATCAAGTAAAAAAGCAAAGAGATACTATTGTATCATTCTGCTTAAGGTTAGGGAAGTTAGTTGTCACTATATGAACCACCAATAGACAAAATATTTCATGACAACCATTTGTTCAGCTCCTGTCTGCTTAGCCTTACCTTTCCACAACAATGGTATTGCAGGGTCATCATGACCAAAGTCATAAGAGTCATTACCATCTTCCAGTTCACTGTTGACTGTGTTGCCATTTCCAACATTCATACTTTTTATAGTACAGAACTTCTGCATCTTCACATTGTACCTGAACACAAGAAAGGTGAGGGAGTAAAGACAGGTTGAAGTTCTAAAGGAACTATTAGATATCTTTTCTACCCCCATTCCTAATAGTGTTACCTCTGCAAGCAGGGTGGCTTGAGAAACGATTTGGTCAATATTGTAATTGGCTAAGAAGCTTGTATGCAAAATTAAGCACTTTATGACCCATTGATTTCAGAGTCTACAAAAGCTTTCTGACCTTCTGTAAGAAATGAGATCCCAGATAGGGATGTACAAATCTAGCAATTCAGATTGTTTCCAGTTCTTATCTTACGCCTCTTAAATTTGTTCTGTTTCAATTTTGCATCTATTTGTGACTTATAAAAAAGTGGTCACAGGAAATTGTATTTCCAAGTCTGTTTTTCTGATGCATGCATTTTTGTTTCTGCATATAAAACTGCTTTAAGGCAACTCTGTTTTAAATCTTTCTCTCATCAATATGGTCATTTGTGCATGTGTTTTTGCTCAAAGAGCTGCACTGGAAAAATACAGAAACACAACTAAAAAAAAATGTTAATGTGTTCCAGTCTACATATTGATTTGGGAACCATAGCTTTTGTAAATTCTTATCAAAATGAAAATAAGTAAAATTCTCTTCAAGTCCTTCTCTCAGCTATTCCGTATGAAAGTAGTACAGTATTCCTTGATATTTATGACCCAGCCTTCTCCAGCTTAGCCTCTTCCAGATATGCTAAATGGTGCTAGCCCAGGAATGATCAAAGATGGAATCCAATAAAATTGAAGTTCGTAACTGGAACTGGCTGGCAAACACTGGCCTAAATAAACAAACTATTTTTCTCAGAAGATATTTTGCCCCAAGAATAAATTTCTTCTCAATACTGTGGATTCCCTGGGTGGGGGACACTTCCAATGATTTACAATTGCGCATGTTACATATTCAGTAAAAACATTTTTCTAGCATAGGAAAGCAATAGTGATAAAATGAGAGAGTTGTATTTAGCAATAGGAATTACACTTGCTACCATAGTGCTTAGTGCACTCTCTGGGTGGTTCTACAAGGTAATTAGCATTTTGTCCACAACATGCTGGGCACTCATTTTACTGATTTCAGAAGGATGGAAGGCTGAGTCAACTTTGATCTCATCAGGATCGAACTCACAATGTTTTGGCTGTAGTATAGCAGTTTAACCACTGCATCACCCAGGCTATATTGTCTTTGTTATTGTTAGCTAAATGACAAAGTACAGTATAATATAAAGTCACATGGCTGAGCAGTCAAACACAATTAAAGAACAAAAGAACTTAGGAGCACTTACTTCATGATAAGTATATAGACGGAGTACATAATGATGAGTATAAGGCTTTCCCACCTCAAATAAAATGGAAAGGTAATTAGTAGTACTGTATATAGGATGCTATTAACAGAGCTATAAATCACAAAGCATATTTACCATGGGAAAGAAAGCATCATTTGTACTGTGAGAAAAGTTTTCTATCTTTACCTTTGTTTCCCTTTAAACCTCCTTCTTCTTGATCACACATTTGTTCCCCCCTCGATTACCACCCATCCCTTTCTGACATGGACATCCCAGGCCTTAAGTGACCTCCCTGTCTCTACTTGCTGAGCTTTTCACAGGGTTGATCTTGTTTCAGTGCCAGGCCCAAAAAAGGCCATGTGGCTCCAAGCCAGAGTTCCCTAATGCCATTTGACCTGGAGTACCTGGGCAGACGTCCTATCTTTGCACGATAAATTAGCTAAGGCAACAGGAAAACTGGGGGCAGAGATGAAGGTTTGCCAGTATTCTTCAGCACACAAAGCTCCACATATCAAGATCCAAACACCTCCTATACAGTAATACCCTGGATAATGATTGCATCAGATAACGTTAGAATTGGATAACGATGCAAGTTTTTTGGAAAAAACTTGCATCGGATAACGATTCTGGATAATGATTCTTAGCGTTATACGAATCGATGGTCTGCGGGTGTGGGGTGGTTTGGGTAGAACAACCCAATCCACCCCCCACCCGCAGCGGTCTCTGCGACTGCAGTAGGGTCGGGGAAAAGCACTCTAGAGAACCAATCACGTCTCTCTCTTTCCCCCTCCCTGTAGTTTAAATACAGGGAGGGAAAGAGAGACAAGCAGTTTCTCTCTCCCTGTAGTTTAAATACAGGGAGGAAAAAGACGCAATTGCAAATGCGATCGCGTCTTTTTCCTCCCTGTATTTAAACTACAGGGAGAGAGAGACTGTGTCTCTTTTCCTCCCTGTATTTAAACTACAGTTTCTCTCTCCCTGTAGTTTAAATACAGGGAGGAAAAAGATGTGATCACATCTTTTCCCTTCCTGTATTTAAACTACAGAGAGAGGGAAAGAGACAAAAGCAGTCTCTGCGACTGCAGTAGAGTCGGGGGAAAGGCACGCCTTTCCCCAACCCTACTGCAGTCGAAGAGACCGCTGCAGGTGGGGGATGGCTTTAAAGGCAGGGAGGAAAAGAGAGACCCGATTGAGTCTCTTTCTTTCTCTGCCTGCTTTTAAAGTGGTTTGTCCCTGAAGTCAGGGCTTTTTTTTTTAGCGTTGTTCGATACATGCATCGGACAACGCTAACAATCGGATAACGTCATGACTTGTGGAACCAAGTCATAACGTTACCCGGGGTATTACTGTATCTCAAAATGACTTGATGCTATCACAAATCCGTCTCACAATTCTTCTAAAACTGGCATGGGCACAGTATCCTCTTTCCATTTTCCCTCCCAAATTCCCAGCTTGTTGCAGACAGACAGATATGTTATAACCATCACAGAGCTGCTCTTATCCCAAAAATGACAGAATTTTCATGCCTCTCAAGTTACATTTCTAATAGTGGAGAATTAAATAAGAAGCACAGCTTACCATACAATCTTCTCGTCATTTATAAACTAAATAGGAAAGAAAGGACATGGAGAAAATTAATAAGATCTTTCTTTAGGTCAGTTGAAGAAATTCAGTTATACAGTACATACGTATGTATGTATTATTTTAACTAGTATACTGCCCAATAGTGCAAGCAGTCTCTGGGCAGTTCACAATGCAGTAACAGGAGGGAACCACACAATAATGGTAAGATTTATGGTATTTGTTATGACTCACATATTCTGCTATCTTCAAAGTACTGTACAGTCAAACCTCACATAAAGAGCGCTTCACTTAAAGAGTAACTCACTTAAAGAGCAGAATTTTCTCTGAATGTTCGCTTCACTTAACAAATAAAACCAACCAAAAACTTGCTTAACAAATAAACCGGGGTTCACAATCCCCCCCACAATTGGTCACTTACAATGGTGTTTCGCTTAAAGAACAAACTCACTTAAAGAGCAATCCTGTGGAACGCATTATGCTCTTTAAGCGAGGTACAAATGTACTATCATTTTAATCTTTCTGTTAGTAAGAACAAAAGCAGGGAGGCAGGTACAGGAGCAAGATTCCCAACTGACCCTTAGGGCCCACACGCAGGAGCAGGGCCTCACAGCCTAGATCTTGGGAAGCTGTGGCTCTAGCAACTCCCAGTGACTCCCTGGCAACAATGGCCACACCACCGCCCCTCCCATCAACCCTAGGCTGGTGCCAAATGCCAAACCTGGCCGGACACAATTCTGACAGATGAACCCCGTCCTCTGGGGCCAGCCAGGTTTCAGTGATGCATGCCAGATCAACCTGCTCCCCCAGAATAGAATCTAAGATTAGAGGAGCTTTATTGCTGACTGACCTGACATTCATCAGCAGCTGCCTAAGGGAGGGAACTCTCTGGATCAGCTGCACAGAAACCAGAGGTGTAGCCGAGGGGCCAGAACAGGGGACAGGTATTAAACATCTGTCCCATGTTCCCCGAGTTCGGCTCCCGGCATATCCCAGAGGATTGCTTATCAAATGCCCATGCATGGCACTTCAGAGACTCTAAAACAGACTCTGCCCCTCAGCTCCCGGCATATCGCCCCATGCCCATCACAACATCAATTTTGCCCCCAGGAAACTCACTGCTTGCTCCAGATGAAGCGCTGTCCCTTTTCCCTGACTAGCAAGCCACTCTCCCATCTCCCCCACCACCTCCAAATCCAGGCACAGCTTTGTGGCTGCAAAAGTCGAGACCCAGCTGCTCCCACTTCCCTCCGGCCGGCCAGCCGGTAGTTGGTTATAACTGCGGGGTCGAGGGATGGCTTCTTTAGGAGGTATACTTGGTATAAAGTAATGTTTAGTATAAAAAGATTTCCAGACAGAATAGTTACAGGTTTTTGTTCAGTTAACATAAAGTGTTGGCTCTAAATTCCTGTTTCTTCAGTGAAGGCCAAGTTGAATGGCACATGGATATTCGGTGCATAAATCAGAGAGATCAATTTATAGCCTGCAGAGTCTGTTTTAGAGTCTCTGAAGTGCCAGGCATGGGCATTTGATAAGCAATCCTCTGGGATAATACCCAGATGAGCATAATCTAGCAAAAATGCACCTACCCTAGCATTAAAATCTCCCACCAGTACTGTATAACTATAACTTTGGGATGTTTATTTTTTATTTCTAGGATTGTCTTTTTTAGTTACACCCATATGCCAGAGGTCTAAGAGGGAAAGGAGTGTGGAGGGAAGTATACATTAAGCAACACAACTTCAAGCATCTTATATTTAAATTGACCGGCCAGGAAGAAAAATAAATCTTTTCTAAGAAATAATTCTTGGCCTTGCCAGCCTAACTCTGTCTTGGCATGTACACTTTCCCCATGTTCTATCTAAAAGACCTGCCCAGATGGGCTAAATAAGATACCAACAGAGTGCAGTCATACCCAACATAACGAATTTAATTCGTTCTGCAAGGTTGCTCGCGAATTTTTCGCTATGCCAGTCGGACTTTTCCCTATGGAAAAACTCGCATAACGAGCGTTTCTATGGGGAAAACTCGCATAGCGAAAAAAATCGTTATGTGAGTTTACCCCATAGAAACACCCGTTATGTGAGTTTTTCCATAGGGGAAAGTCTGATTCGCATAGCGAAAAATTTGTCATGCGAGTCAGACCGCTTAGCAAAAAACTTGCTCGTTATGCGAGTTTTTCGCTAAGCGAAATGTTTATTATGCAAGGTTTGACTGTACTTTCTTTAATAAGATACCAACAGAGTACTTTCTTTAATAAAACATTATACTACAAAGCAGGGACAGAGTACATGCCTTCCTGCAGATCTGGTTGAGCTAACATTTTTATTATCCTTCATTATACCTGTTAGGACTGATGGGAGCAGCAGTCTAACATCTGGGGAACAGTATACAATCATTCCCCTGTCACATGGAATCCTGTGCACACATTTTAGGATGGGTCACTTCTGTGTCCTTTTAGAAGCATCCACATCTTTTTTTTAAAAAACAAGCTCTTCAGAGGAGCGAAAATTGTCTCAACTTAGACAAAATATCACACATCTTTTCACATTTAAGCAGAGCATCAGATCAAAGGGTAAAGTTGACTCTTACCACAATAAGCACAACCACAGATAGCGTGTAGTAGACAGAATCCCTGAATACAGACCACCAGGTGAGGCGTACCACCTGGAAAGAGGATACTGTTAGTACAGGTAATAGGCCCCAGCCTCCACCTGAGAATTATTTCATTTTAGACTTTATAAGAGACTAGATGCTGTGGCCATACAACTTCACCCTATCTGAACAGAACTGATAAAACAGAGCTGATTCACATATGTATGCACACCATCTGGGAGATATTGTTCCTCTTCATATCTTGCTCTCCCAGTTATTTTTCCCATATGTATCACAGAAAGGATTGCATTTGCTCCTCAAAAGCAGATGTACTCTTAGAAAAACAGTTTCTGAACTTATAATTCAATCTAAGGGACAGTTAAATTCTATTGAGTAGCTGGGGAATGGTGTATTCCAGGGGATGCCAAAGGCAAAAGGTCATGACCAAAAACAATATTTTTATTTTAAAGTTATAACTTTGCCATTAGCTCAAAGTTTTAAAAAGAGACATTTCAACATTTGGCAGTGGGGGAAAGCTCCACAAAAAAGATGAGATACCACCAAACATGATGGTCTCACAGGGTGCAATTGCACTCTGGTGACTAGACACAGATGCTGTATAAGCTGGAAGGTTCTGAGAGTTGTAATTCCAAAAGTGGCATTTCCAACCTGTGCTTATCCTGTAAGAAGCTTAAAGCCTTCACAGAAGAATGCCTTCAAACTGATGCAAGAAAAATTCCTAATAGAGACTGAAATCCTCTTGCTTAGCATTGCATTTTGCACTAGAGTAAATCTATCGGATTGGTATTGATTTGTGGAGGAAACTCCTCTGATATTCCACTGATACCCCAGTTCTGATTTAAAATGCAAAGGTTAGTCGCAATTAGAGTAGGCCAATTTGAATCAATGGAACTGAGGCAAATGTAACTCACCAAATCCCCGCTGATTCAGTGAGGCTACTTTAATGCAACAGGCTTTCAATCAATATTTTAATGGATTAAGTGCTTACATAACATAAAGATAAATAATACAGTCAAAATATATCATTCATCTTTAGTTAGGATAGAGGAGATAGAAGAAAATATACAACTTTACTTATGGATCTATATACTGTACTGAGTTTTAGATAATGAAATGGTAAAAATTATAACACAATGCAGATGTGGTAAACCACCAGCCACATCAGTTGGAAACAGCAAATTGAGTAAACACAATCTGTTCATAGAGAGTTGTCAAATGGAAACTAGAACTGTAAATGCAGCAATTACAACATAGGCTGGCTTAAATTTAAGATTCACTGAGAACAATGAAGAAGTTAAGTACTGTATGTGGGTCTATCTTCCTCAGTAAAAGCAAGATAATTTTAAATGCCTTTCTATTTGCTAGATAGTAATCACTATTTACAATATTAGATCAGAAAAATTAAAACATGTAGATTTCCCATAAGATAAAATAATAACGGTATAATGATTTTCCATTGTCAAGTCAATGTTAATATATGATAATCTTGTTCAGAGTTCCCTAGGTGGAGTGTACTCAGAAGTGATTTACCATTTCCTTCTTCTGGGAGCACCCTGGGACCGTACAGCTTGCCCAAGCTAACTCAGGGATACTCTTCTGGGATGCAGAGTGAGGAATTCAGTTCTCAATCTCTGGGTTCACAGCCAAGAACCTAACTCACTGAACTATCCAGTCAACTAATGGATAAAAGGATTGTATGTAATGAAACCAAAGGCAAACTCTAAATCTGGGGTGGCCAACCTTAGTGCCCCAGGTGGACAACCTTAGTGCCCCAGGTGGACATTCAATTACCAGAAGCTCAAGTAAGCACATCTGCTGATCAGGGCTTCTGGGAATTGAAGTCAAAGAACACCCTGGGCACCAAGTTTGGCCAGGGGTGCCCTAAGTGGTTATGTTATTCTATCAAAGTAGCTTTATTTCCATAAGTGTCGTAAACACACAGTTTACCCAAATGGATCAGAATCTATATTTCAGAGGTCTTCTCAACCAATTTTCTGTGGTAGATGAAAGCATACTGGGAAGGAAGATAAATCTTATCTCTGTAAAGGTTTCTGTCTGACAAACACTTTAAGGAGGGAGCTAAATCCAATCATCAGTCCCAACTAGACTCACTAAACCAACTGTCAACCTGTGATTCAGAGGGTCTATTCTAATTGAATTGAAATTATTCTTTGGCAATGGAAAGAAGCATTCAGTGACATGAAATAGCTCTCCAATGCTAAAAAGCAGCAGGAAAAGAAGACTGTAATTGGGATTTTTTTATGGGGAAGAAAATGTTTTTAAACATTTTCCCTGCATGCTACAGTCCTAATACCCCAATGCCCTTGCTATTCACTCAACTTCAGGTCTCATATGCTTTCCTCTATAGTAGCTAAAACATAATTTAGACCACATTTCTTAAGGAGGACCAGTTCTTTCATCCATATTCCTATGAACATAGATAAAAAAATCTGGTCCTCCTTAACAGCCAAGACACTGATTCCTATCATAATATTTCTCTTAGTTTTGCAGAAAAGGACAGATACATCTTCTCCACTAACATTAAAATACAGCAGTTAGTCTTTAAAGTGCCACATTTTTGTCTTTTTGTTTTGTTTCTCTGATATGCTTGGAAAAGACTAACACAGTTACCATTTCAATAATTTATCCAGCTAATAATTCAATTTAAAATGGTTTGTATACTTATGCACACTGAGACAAATTTCCTTCATTTTTGCATCAGCAGGAATTGTGCTTAAAAGCCTATTATTTTCAAAACCAAATAATTCATTTATACTCAAACCAGAATGTATCCTGTGATGTATTCTTCTGCTTATCCAGTGCATTTTGACTAACAATGCAAAGAATGATAAAGAAATGAATGGAAAATCTCACAAACCTGTCCAGCAAAGATTCCACAGACTCCAATGATGCAGAGTATATTAAAAACAGCTGAACCAACAATGGTTCCAACACCTACATCCCCATGAGTGATAAACACACCTGAACAGGGAGAGACAAACAGAGGTCAAAAACAGTGGGATTAAACAACAAAATGACATACCCTTTGGATTGAGAAAGTACTTTCAGAGTTAAGAGGTAATACCAGAAAGGGGGAGGGGGAGAGAGGGAGAAGATGGTGTAGACTTGTTCCCCAATTTTTAGTTTTTGGCTTTCAAATTCCACAAGCCAAAGTCAATTCCCTAAAGCACTGACCGGCCAATATACTGTTGTTTGTTGTTGTTCAGTCGCACAGTCGATTCCGACCTTTTGTGACCCTATGGACCACTGTCCACCAGGCACTTCTGTCCTCCACCATCCTCCTCAACCCACCCAGCTCTGTACCCATTGTCTCTACAATACCATCTAGCCAGCTCATTTTTGGCCGCCCCCTTTTTCTTTTGCCCTCCACCTTTCCCAGCATCAAGGCCTTCTCAAGTGAATCCTCTCTTCTCATTTGATGTCTAAAGTACTTTAGCTTCATCTTTACTATTTGACCTTCTAATGAACAGTCAGAGTTGATTTCTTTTAGGATTGACCTATTTGTTCTCCTCGCTGTCCAGGGGACTCTCAAAACTCTCCTCCAGCACCACATCTCAAAGGCATCTATTCTTCTGCGCTCAGCTTTCCTAATGGTCCAGCTCTCACAACCATACATTGCGACCAGGAATACCATTGCTTTAACTAGATGAATTTTTGTTTTCAATGTGATGTCTCTACTTTTCACTATGCTCCCCAGGTTTCTTATAGCTTGCCTACCAAGAATCGGTCGCCTTTTTATTTCATGGCTGCAATCACCATCTTCAGTGAGCTTTTATTCTAGGAAAGTAAAATCTGTCACTGTTTCTACTTCTTCCCCATCTATTTTCCAGGGACTAGCAGGGCCTGTTGCCATTATCTTGGTTTTCTTGATATTAAGTCTCAAGCCAGCTTTTTCACTTTCTTCTTTCAACCTAATCAGGAGCTTCTTTAAGTCCTCCTCACTTTCTGCCATTAGGGTGGTATCATCTGCATAGCTTATTTCTCAGAAAGTGGGTTGATTAATGAGACAAATACACAAAATTTAAGGAAGCCAGAATTTTAGACAGTGTGGTTCGGGTCAGTATCATAGAACATATTCCATATGGATAACCAGTGAGTCAAAATTGGCTAAAGTTTCCATTACATGAAGACTCTTTTTAAATTACAAAACTTTGTAGATGGACCCTTACTTTAGGGACAGGATGTCCTAGACTTCAGGACCCCTGAAGCCCTAGCCTAAATGGTCAATAAGAAAAGGACTGTGATAGCTAATGTACCAAACACTGGGTGGCCAAAAAAGCTTCCCATTCCTTCCTTAACTGAACATTGCTGACACTCAACAAAGTCTACCTGAGACATTTCTCTGGTGGTTATTCTGTAGATCAGTGGTGTATGTAGATACACTGCATAATCATCATCATCATCATCGTTTTACAGTAAAACCTTGTATAAAGAGTGCCTCGCTTAGAGAGTAACTCGCTTAAAGAGCAGAATTTTCTTTGAATGGTTGCTTCACTTAATAACAAAAGCCTACCAAAAACTCGCTTAATAAATAAATCAGGATTCACAATCCCTCCCCCTCAGAAGTCACAATTGATCACTTACAATGGTGTTTCACTTAAAGAGCAAACTCGCTTAAAGAGCAACCCTGTGGAACGCATTATGCTCTTTAAGCGAGGTACACTAGTACCCCGAATAACGTTATGACTTGGTTCCACAAGTCCCGTCGTTATTCGGTTTTTAACGTTGTGCGATACATTGAACACACAATGTTAAAAAAAGCCCTGTTTCCCTGGAGGCTGCAGGAAACGAGAACATCGGGATTTGAATCCTGACATTTTGGCTTGCTGCTGCCTCCAGGGAGGTGGGGGAACTTTGGAAACAGCTTGGAGCGGGTTTCCCCACCTCCCTGGACCCGGCGGGGGGGTCAGAGACCCCAAAATTGGTAAAAAAAAGTCCGTTTTTTTTTTTACCAATTTTGGGGTTTCTGACCCCCCCGCCGGGTCCAGGGAGGTGGGCAGACCCGATCCAAGGTGTTTCTGGGCTTCCCCGACGTCCTGAGCCAGTGCAGCAAGCCAGAATGTCAGAGTTCGAATCCCGATGTTCTGGCTTCCTGCACTGGCTCAGGACGTCGGGGAAGCCCAGAAACACCTTGGATCGGGTCCCCACACCTCCCTGGACCCAGCGGGGGGGTCAGAAACCCCAAAATTGGTAAAAAAAACAGACGTTTTTTTTACCAATTTTGGGGGCTCTGACCCCCCCGCCGGGTCCAGGGAGGTGTGGGGACCCGATCCAAGGTGTTTCTGGGCTTCCCCGACGTCCTGAGCCAGTGCAGCAAGCCAGAATGTCAGGATTCGAATCCCGACGTTCTCGCTTCCTGCAGCATAAAAGAGGGTGGGGGAAGTTCAAAATTAGCGCACATCAGCTCTAGGGAGGTCGGGAGACCCGATGCGCACTAATTTTGAACTTCCCCCACCCTCTTTTATGCTGCAGGAAGCCAGAATGTCGGGATTCGAATCCTGACATTCTGGGTCGCTGCACTGGCTCAGGACATCGGGGAAGCCCAGAAAAAGCTTGGATCGTGTCTGCCCACCTCCCTGGACCCGGCGGGGGGGTCAGAGACCCCAAAATTGGTAAAAAAAACGTCCGTTTTTTTTACCAATTTTGGGGTTTCTGACCCCCCCCCCCCCCCGCTGGGTCCTGGGAGGTGTGGGGACCCGATCCAAGGTGTTTCTGGGCTTCCCCGACGTCCTGAGCCAGTGCAGCAACCCAGAACATCGGGATTCGAACTCTGACATCCTGGCTTGCTACACTGGCTCAGGACGTCGGGGAAGCTCAGAAAAAGCTTGGATCGTGTCTGCCCACCTCCCTGGACCCGGCGGGGGGGTCAGAAACCCCCAAATTGGTAAAGAAAAACGTCCTTTTTTTACCAATTTTGGGGGGTCTGACCCCCCCGCCAGGTCCAGGGAGGTGTGGGGACCCGATCCAAGGTGTGCAGGAAGCCAGAACGTCGGGATTCGAACTCTGACATTCTGGCTTGCTGCACCGGCTCTGGACGTCGGGGAAGCCCAGAAACACCTCCAGAGAGATCAGAGGACCCGATCTACAGCTGCAGGGTGGCTGGGGAAGCTGACGGGGACTCCCTGTCGGCTTCCCTAGCCACCCGCCCATGCCTCCGCAGCTGTGGGGTGGCTGGGTAAGCCGATGGGGGAGCCCCCCGTCAGCTTTCCAGCCTCCCCACCCCTGCCTCCGTAGCTGCAGGGTGGCTGGGAAGCTGAACGGAGAACCCCGTTCAGCTTTCCACCCACCCTGCTGCTAAGAACGACTGTATCGTGTAACGTTAAAATCGCGTTACTCGATACAAGATGTTTCCGAAAATCTTGTAACGTTATGCGGTTTTAACGATATACGGTACTCGCGTTATACGGGGTATTACTGTACAACTGTATACATTTCCCCTTGAAAATCATTTTCAGGAAAAATGGTGTGAATTTGTTTAAGGTGGATCCCAACTTGCCATGAAGTGACCCACATGCTGTGATCATGGAGCCATCTCCTGCGGCACATATGAAATGAGACATGTAGGATTTGATACCAGAACTGCAATGGACTGCCACAGCCTTGAGGATACTAACAAGATGAGCTTTAACAGCCAGGCTATCTTGCATGGCCTCTTCCACCTCCATGACCGCTGTGAATCAGAATAGTGAAGTAGTTCCTCCTCCGCTCATTTTGCCGTTGGGCTCAATATGATGGTTTCCAGTGGCATTTCCTCCACTGAGGGGGCCATCACCCCATCTAAAGGGGCTCATCTCCCTGTAGCCATTAACCCCTTTAGGAAGTCAGGTTATTTACTGCTGCCCAATACTTGGCAGTGAGTCGCTGGCTGTAGGTCTACTCCATTACACAGTGGTTCCCAACAAGGGGTACACAGCCCACTAGTGGACTTCAATTCCCAGAAGCCTTAGTCAGTACATTGGCTGATCAGTGCTTTGGGGAAATGACTTAGGCTTCTGGGAATTGAAGTCCAAAAACCAGCATTTGGGAAACACTGCACAGAATGTCCAGCTGGCTGGCCAACTGGCCACACATACAGTACAGTAGTTTCCTTTATATCCCTGACATTTAGAGAACAGCTGTTTATATTGCATACAACTTTAGATAGATTTCTTACCTATGACAGATGCAAATAACTCTGGAGTTGAGCTTCCTGCAGCCATAAATGTGGCTCCTGCTACATCTGCACTCAAATGTAGTTTCTGAAAGAAAGGCACATGCGGATTCAAGCACTATATGATTACAACCACACTTAAAGAACATTACTCTTTCACTAGATCTGAGAGAGACCAATGAAGCCAAGTCTTAAAAGGAAATTCTTGGTCTATTTAGCCTTCAGAAGTAAGGATAAAGCAGGCCACCAGGACTTAGGAATAGAATGCCCATAAAGCCATGAGATAGCTATAAAAGACAAATAAATAGAAATACACCCCATGTTATCAGAAAGGCAATTCTCCTTTAGCATTCCACATGCAATGCTACAGGTTTTGTAACACAAAACATGTACTTTCCACGTACCTCACAAATTTTCTCTAAAGATGGAACAAAGAAATCATCACATACAATAGCCAAGGCATAGAACATATACAGAGCCTGCAGGAAAATCAACAAAAATAGTGTTAACAAACAGGTCACAATAGCATAGCAAGAAATTCCAGATATACACTCAACTAGTATACACAAAGGTGTTTTTTTTTGTGGGGGGGGCGGGGGCGGCGGATTATGTTGTCCTTTGCAGTTTAACCTTCCTTCAAACTTTATGGAATTTTATAAAAATGAGTAGAAATCAGTTAAATTAGAGAGAAAATCTATTAACCTTTCTCTTTTCTTTATTTCTTTCTTGATATTAAAGTGTTATTACTGAACAGAATATTATGAACATAAATTTATATTATTTTATTTTTATGTCTCCATATGCTGATATCTGGGATGAAAGCTGCTACAAAATGATAGGTGTCACGAAACCAGCCAGCCCCCTCTGCCTTGGCCCTCCAGCACCAAAGCCCCCAGAGGGCGAGCTGGCCGGCGATGCAGCTTTACAGCCCTTAGCTGCTTCTCTTCCACAAAGAGGTTTAAACAGGTAGTGTATTCAGAGGCTTGTGTGTGAATACATTGCTTCTCTTACCCCTTAGTCCAATGAAGAAACGTTGTGGAAGCAAATGAAGGTTTATTGATCAGGTATATTGATCAGGTTCATAAAGCATAAGTCAGTAGCATAAGACAGTCCAGCAAATAGTCCACAGGTACATTAGGTAACCATTGTGAAAGGAAAAGAATAGTCCCACACCATAGCCAGGGTCTTAAGCCATTGACATCCCAAAACGAACTAACTAACTTCTCTGCAAAATGGAGAATCTGCAGTCAGGTGGGTAAGCTTTGGCCAATCAGGTAACAGAGAGAAACATTCTCAAAACAATATTTGTTTACACACGTGCACAATCAGTGTAGTCAAAACATGCTAGCTAGAGAGATAACACAGAAACACTGGCTGAAAAACAGGCTGTCTCGTGACATGAGTCCATGGGACAGAGAGGGATAAAGGATTTCTATGAGGCCTAGCTGAATAATCTACTGCCTCAAGCCTTGGGAAACATGAGGAAATATGTCGTTTCCTGACAATAGGCAAAAACAGTGAGGATGGGGAAAGAGAGAAGACAGAACTACGTGTAACCAAGTCCTCCATCTTGAATTCTCCCTGTCTTTCCCATGTACAACAATATTTGCCTCATCTCCATCTGCTGCCTGATAACAGCAAGTTAGACTACTTGTCTGCCACCTCCAGTGATGGCTAGACGAGGGGTGGTTCAGGGAGCTGGTCACTAAGGCCCGGGGGCTGGGTGCGGCCCCTGACGCCAATAAATCCAGCCCATGAAGCCCTCATCGCTCCTGGAAGCGGAAATAAAATGCACCCATACGGGTGCGTTTTACTTCCGCTTCCAGTAGCGACGAGGGCTTCGCGGGCCAAATGGATTGACATCAGGGGCCGCACCCGGCCCCCGGGCCTTAGTTTGGGCACCACTGGGCTAGACATTTTAATTTTTTTAGCTACACTTCCCAGACTGCCATCTCCCGGCTGTCCCAGCAAAGAATTGTGCTGGTTGTGGGATTCTGTGAGTTGCAGTTTTTTAAAAAATGTTTAATTTCCAAGCTTGTCTAGACAAAAGAACCTCCTTGTTCCGGATGAAACTACTTCTCCACATAGCTTGCCACTACCTATGTTTGGTCATGGCTCTTGGGGATATCAGGTGGAAGTTTTTCTTATCAACAGCTTTTGGGTTTTTAAATATATATATATCTGGAGATGGCTCAAAATTAGATTTGGGACCTACTGAGATATGATTCTTCTTTGAACAAATCTATTGATACAGAACAGAGGTTCATTAATGTTTTCTTACTCTCCTTGCATCTTCTAGATCAGAAAGGCTAAAAATGTTATTTTAAAAGCTAACAAATATATCTAAGGCAGATTTTCACTAATCAAAATAATTATAGCAGCATACTCACGAAAGCCTGAGCATACTTACACCAAGAATATGAAACAATATCGCTCCTTGCTGCCTTTCCTTATTTGTGAATAAATCATCAGGAAATTCATGAATTGCTGGGAAAAGAAAGTAAACAAGAGAGAATGGGTTACAGAACTGAATTTGTGGATACAACCTAAAAGTTGGGAAATATTAGGGTTAGTTAAGGATACTGCAGACAACAAAACCTTCCTAAGTTCTCATAAACCTCAAATAAACAAACTTCATTATGTGTAATTTCCCATAGGTAGAGACCATGGCCTAAAAAATAAATAATATTTGCATGTAGAAACTTCTGAGAGTATACATAACTCAAGTCATATATAATAGGTCACATGAAGTGGGGGAAACACATTAAAAACAAGTAGATTTAATTGCATACATTCTATTTGATCTGCTTTCCTTCAATATATTAGTAGGCTGTATGAGACAATACTTTCCCCCAACCTTCTTCAGTCTGGGAGTTGGTAACAATTATGGAATGTACAATTTGGAACGTACAATTTAAAAACCTATTTTTACGTCTTGTAACCACATATAGAAATGATGATCAGTATCCTGTTACTAATGGGACTGCAGGGGCTTAGTGGTTAAGACCTTGAACTTGATGACTGGAAGGTTGGCAGGTCAGCAGTTCGAGACCCAAGTACTGGACAATGGAGTGAATTCCTGTCTCTGTCCCAGCTCCTGCCAACATAGCAGTTTGAAAGCAAGAAATTGCAAGTAGATAAGCAGGTACCACTTTGGTGGGAAGGTAAACAACGTTCCATGCACTCTGGTGTCTAGTCATGCCTGCCACATGTCAATGGAAACATCTACAGACACAGACAAACGTGGCTCTTTGGTTATAAACGGAGATGAGCACCATGTGTTTTTTTTTTAATTACTTGTAAACTGCCTTGAGTCACTTTGGTGAGAAGGGCGGTGGAGAAATACGAACGAATATATAAATAAAAATATATGTGCCTCATCAAACAGACTTGTAAATTCAGCCTGTATTTACCTTTCAATGACTGATTACAAAACAAGCTAAATGCAGGATACATGGATGAGGAAAACTATGTCTTTTACCACGTAAAGGAATTTCTCTTCTAAACAACTGCCATTGGCTGAAATCCTGTTCACACACACACAAGAAGTCCAACACCACCTTGGAGGTTTCCAAGGCTCCTGTAGTATCTCTTTCGTCATAGAGAAATGGTTGGGAGTCCACAGCCCTCTAAAGCAGTGGTTCCCAACATGGGACACCCCCCCCCCAGGGGACTTCAATTCCCAGAAGCTCAAATCAGTACATTGGCTGATCAGTGCTTTGGGGATTGACTTAGGCTTCTGGGAATTGAAGTCCTAAAACCAAAAGCTGGAAAACACTGCTCCAGAGCTTCCCCATGATGGAGCTTTGCTACTTTTCACAGCCAGGGCAGTGTTTTAACAGAAATGTTTTAATTTGAAAACAATCGTAGTTGATTATCTCATCGGCTATGTGGTATGGCCACATATACATGACTTTGACTAGCATCTAGTTTGAAGACTAAGCCATTAAGCCCATTAATGCTACTACTCTGTTCCCCAGCATTACTAGATGGCCAAGAAGGAACAATTTAGAAATGCCATTTGTTGCTGAAACATACAGTATTTACATAACCATTTGATGTAACTGACATAAGACAGATAATTATCTATGCCAGTGATGGTGAATCTTTTAGAGACCAAGTGCCCAAACTGCAACTCAAAACCCACTTATTTATCACAAAGTGCCAACACAGCAACAGGGGAGGAAGGAAACACTCTCATTGAGCTGATGGAGGGGCGGGGTGAACTCTATGCTGGAGGGAGGGAAGAAGTGCTCCCATTGGGCTGCTGAGCAGAGGGGTAGGGTGAACTCTGTGCTGGGGGAGGGAGGAAGCACTCCCTTTGGGCTGTTGGGCGGAGGGGCGCGGCAAACTCTGTGCAGGGGTGACTGCATGGATGCCTACAGAGAAGACTCCAAATGCCACCTCTGGCACGTGTACCATAGGTTTGCCATCACTGATCTATGCTCACCCCTAAGGGCAGCAGCTACCATTATGAGCCAATCCAGGTAATAAGAGTTTCCTACCACACTCTGTCTCCTGAGCATACTATCCTGGCAGGAGCTGACTCACATTCCCTTTATCTCATAAACATAGTTCTCCCCTATCCAGCTCATTGCATGGGAAGAACTATTGTCTCTCATTCCCAAGTGATAAGTCTCTTTCACCTCCAACTCTAAATATTCACACAGGGAAGTAATGCTTGAATCTGCAATTTGTGCCTCAAAGCAAACATGTATAAAGCAAATCTGGCTGTGGAGCCTGAAGTTGGGAGTTTGATTCCCCAATGTGCTTCCTTGAAAGGGGCTGGATTTGATGATCCATAGGATCTCTTCCAGCTCTGCATTTCTAAGATTATTATACCTGCTGGATTGCTCAATGGTATAGGTATATGTGGTCCCATCAGTTGGGAATTTGATTCCCACTGTGCCTCCTTGACAGCGCTGGACTCAATGATTCATAGGTCTGCAGTTCTAAGATTATTACTATAAACAAAACTGTCCCTTAGAAAAAGTCAAGTTTGGGCCATGTCAAAAGTTAAACTGCTCTACTATTTTGTGGGGTGCTGCATGCATTGGCGCTGCAAATTCTTTCTCTCAGTGACAGACTACATCCCTAAGTAAAGACTGTGAAACTCTTTTTTAAAAACATACAGTTGTAATATAGACACACACCCCCATGGAAACCAGAGTTTGCAGATCAGAAGCCAGTAGTAGAACAGTGGAACCTACTTTCTCGAGAGGTGTTGAGCACTCCAACACTGGAAGCATTCAAAAGAGAACTGGACAACCACCTGACATAGCTGCTTTGATTTGGATTCCTGCATTGAGCAGGAGGTTGAACTTGTTGGCCTAAAAGGTCCCTTCCAAATCAGATATTTTATGATTCTTCTCTCAGTCAGGATCTATGGGACCAAGCCTACAGCCATTATCTTGCATGAACTACAAACAATACAGTGGTAATAACCACAACTTTGCATTCCAACTAGATTAAACTCAGTCAAATCAATCAAATCAAAAGCAGTAAGAAGAGAGGAAGTTCTAACATGAGATGGATTGATAGAATAACATAAGCTGTAGCTTTTAATTTGCAAGACCTATGCAGAGATGTCAATGATAGGACCTCGTGAAAGTCGTTAATGCCCTGCCAGATGACCATCCAACTTCCATTTGCAGACCTCCACCAATAAAGAAGAGTGCACCGCCTTCCAAAGAAGCCCATTCCACTGTCCAACAGCTTTTGCTGCCAGGAAAGTCTTTTTGAAGTTTAGACAAAACCAACTTTTTCATAATTTGAATCGATCGCTTCAAGTCCTACCTTCTGGAACCAAAGAAAACAAGTTTGTTTCATCTTCCACATGACAGCCCTTTAAACATTTAAAGATGGCTGCTGTATCACTTCTAAGCCTTCTCTTTTCTGTTCTTCCCAATGCCTGGCTTCCAAATTTTTTACTAACCTAGTCTTCTTCTGGATACATTCCAAGTTGACAATATTTTTCTTATGCCACAATGCCTAGAACTGAATATAGTACCCAAACTGAGGCATGACTAATTCTGCAGATGTAGCCTAATATTACACTTGCCTTTTGTGTCACCACATATTGACTCGTGTTTAGTTGCACCTACTAAGACCCTTAGATCATTTCACACATATTATAGCCCTCCCAGCTGTTACCTACTGCATATTTGTGGTCTGCTTTTTCCTGCTTAAATGCAAAACTTTACATTTTCTCCTACTTATTCTGTTTGTTTTGGCCAAGATCATCAATCTATTAAAGTAATCTTTAACTCTGATTCTATCTTCTCAAGTATGAGTTACCCCTGCCAGTTTGGAACCATCTACAACTCAGATGAGCATGTATGAATATGTTGAACAGCACTGGCCCCAGGACTAAATCCTGCAGGACTCTACTCATCACTCCTTTCCATGATGGCAAAGAACCACTAGTGAGCACTCTTTGGGTCTAGTCATCAACCTGCTGCAAATCTACCTAATGATAGCATCATCTAACCCACATTTTACCTGCTGGCCCTGCTGTCAAAACCTTTGCTGAGATCAAGATAGACAACATCCAACACATGTCGCAGTGGACTGTTACTCTAGTTTTTTTAAAACTTAAGTAGTGGTCCATGGGGTCGCAAAGGGTCAGAATCGACTATGCGACTGAACAACAACAAGATGATAAAAGATTGTTTGGTTTGACTTGTTATTGAGAATCCTGGGCCACCAGGGGCCACCATACTTTCACTTGGTACAAGTATAGCTTTCAACATCCACAGGAATCACTAAAGTCTTTTCTAAATGCTTACAGACTAACTGATTAATGATCTGATCTAGAAACTGTCCTGGTAACAGTGTCAAGTCAGCAACAGCTGCCTAATTTTTTCCCTTTCTGAAGAGGAAATGACATTTGCCACCATCCTGCTTTCACACTTCTCACTTGTTCTCCAAGAGTTCTCCCAGATTATTGGCAGACGTTCTGAGATTATATCTGTAATGACCTTTAATACCCTTGAATGAAGCTCATCTGGCCCTGTCGATCTACATTCAATTAAAATAGCTCAATGCTTATCTTGGACAGCAGTCCCCCTCCTCCCTCCTTTATTCCACTTATAGGAGGTTAAACTTTATTTTCCTTTGAGAGAAAGACAGAGGCATTCAGCAGTTCCTCCTTTTCTCTGTCATCCATTAGTATTTTCCATTCTATCCACACAACAGACCTACTACTTCCTGTTTTAGTCTTGCTCTGAACATAGCTGAAACTTACAGGCACAAGAAAACCCCTTCTTATTTTTAACCTCTCTTGCAAGAGAGCTATTCATTTATATTCTTCTTGGTGATTTGCCCCTTTCCCACATCACATTTCCAATACATCGCTGTTTCCCCCCATGGCGCATGCCACCATCCTAGGGATGAGAGGCAGCTGCGGACAACATTTCCACCCTCCTGGCCCCATCTGGCTAGAGGGTTAAAAGGACGTTGCAACTGAGCACTGGAGGACCTCACTGCTTCCCCCCATGGCCCATACCATGGGCCACTTTCACCCTTTGCTCCAATTTATCCATTTCCTCACAGTTGTACACAAACTGTGTACAACTGAAATCCTGTGTACTACTGAAATCCTGTCAAGGTCAGGATTTCTGTTGCCTGATCACTGCTGCAGGAGTCCTATGAATGTATAGAATAGACGTGAGAAATCAAATCAAATTCAAACTCAAATAACCTTTATTCGCATTACAACCAGTACTACAATGCCAAGAGCATATCAGGCAGTTGATACAACAAGGTGTGGTAAAAAAAATGCGGAACCTAGGATCAACTGTTCCTACCTTTAAAAAGTAGCTACTCTATCCATAAAATCAGTAGAATCATTGTTTAAAAGAAGCAACAAGATGAATCTGTACGTCCACTGAAATTTGTCAAAGGGTGGTTTAAATTTTTAAGGCAGATTTTCTCATAATACAGTCAAACCTCACATAAAGAGTGCCTCACTTAAAGAGTAACTCGCTTAAAGAGCAAAATTTTCTCTGAATATTCACTTCGCTTAACAAATAAAACCAACCAAAAACTTGCTTAACAAATAAATCGAGGTCCGCAATCCCACCCACCAGAAGTCACAATTGGTTACTTACAATGGGTGTTTCGCTTAAAGAGCAAATTTGCTTAAAGAGCAATCCTGTGGAATACATTATGCTCTTTAAGCAAGGTACAAGTGTATGGGCAATAGGAACTGACTTAGATAACTGTTTCAGCTTGTTTGACTCCTCAGGGGCAGATCCTGGCTTACACAACTTACATAAAACCTTCACTGGCATCGCAATGGCACCGCAAGTACAAGTGGTATAAAAATGGTTAGAACAATGAGGAGCAGCATAACCAAAACATGTAAAATCAAGAATCATCAACTCCTGCCGAATGGCCTAGAGCAGATGGCACCTGACAGAAAGGCACCCAGTCAGTCCAAGGAATTGGTGGAGACATTGTTCAAGAGAAGCAGCAATCTAGAGGAGTCTGAGAGTCCACTAAATTTGGTTAAAATGGGATCTAGGTAGTTGAGACAGATTCCCTTGTAAAATGGGCAGTAGAAGAGGACATGGACAACTGATTCAATATGTTTGGCCCCGCAAGGACACAACCTATCCCCACATGGGATTTTACTGAATCTCCCAAATAGGAGCTCAGAGGGGAACACATTAAACCTTGCCAGTGAAAAGGCGCTGTGCTGTTGAGGAAAAGCCAGGTTACACAAATAGGGAGCCATCTGGGCTCTCTGCAGGAAGATCCCCAACTTCAAGGGAGAGCAAGTTTTATTGGCTTCACTGCAAAGGTAGTCAATATCTAATAGTCTTTGCTTAATTAATCTAAAGACCTCAGAGGCAGTAGACAGAGCCATTGGTTCCAATACTAGGCCTAGAGATTTAATATTTCCCTCTATGGAAGAGAGCCAGCTGGAAGACTGTGACTCCTTAAGAAATTGAAAGCTGAGGCTAAGGGGGTTTGTGTCAATAAGTAACCATAGCCAGAACTTTAATATTATTAGCCATGCATTAGTATCCAGGAGGTGTTGGCCTGCTTCAAAACACAGAGCAGCGAACAGGATGCCATTAGGGACACTAAATATCTTCCGTAGGAACCTGGTTTGAGGTAGTTTCAGGGAGTCTTATAGTGAAAATGAACACCGAGGTGTTTTACACTTTCAACCTACTCAATGATGTTGCCTTTGATGTTCCAACACAATGTTTCCAAAATTTAGCAAAAACCAAGACCTTCGATGGGAAAAAAAATCAGTAGTCTGTGTTCATCACAGCTGACATTTATCCCAACAAAGGATTAAATCCAGAATAAAATCAGACCACCATTTGCAGTCATCTGGGTATCAAAGTAAAGTACTTTTCAATGTTGCAATAATTTCAATCTTATCTGTTTCTACAAGAGTTATTAATCTACATTGGTTCAATATGCACAGAATACCTACAATAAATATCAAAGAGACTTACAGCCTTGTAAAACTGTAGACACAAATACTTCAAAAGATATGAAAACTAAATGTAAGCAGTAGACAGACAGGTCAGAATTCCATCCAAAATACAGGAGCATAAAAAGCACAGAAATACAAATAGAATATAAATCTGTCCTAGTAACTTGCAAAAAGTTTCTGGTTTGCCATAAAATGTCAGGATCAGAAAATTACATATACTGTACAGGTAATAAAATATTTAAAATAACATTTTGCTACATTATAAAAATGACAGAGCTTGAACATTTCAATAAAATTATCAAAAAGAAACATAGTATAGAATGATAGTATAGTTAGAATATGAATGGAATATGTATACAGTAATACCCTGTATAACGTGAATATCACATAGCGCTAAAACCGTATAACGTGACAAGATTTTCAGAAAAATCTTGTTTCAAATAACACGATTTTAACGTTATCCGATACAGTCGTTCTTAGCAGCAGGGTGGGTGGAAAGCTGAACGGGGTTCTCCGTTCAGCTTCTCAGCCACCCTGCAGCTATGGAGGCAGGGGTGGGGAGGCTGGAAAGCTGATGGGGGGCTCCCCCGTCGGCGTCCCCAGCCACCCCACAGCTGCGGAGGCATGGGCGGGTGGCTAGGGAAGCCGACAGGGAGTCCCTGTCAGCTTCCCCAGCCACCCTGCAGCTGTAGATCGGGTCCTCTGATCTCTCTGGAGCAGGCAGGGGACACGATCCAAGGTGTTTCTGGGCTTCCCCGACGTCCTGAGCCAGTGCAGCAAGCCAGAATGTCAGGGTTCGAATCCCGACATTCTGGCTTGCTGCACTGGTTGAGGGCATCGGGGAAGCCCAGAAACAGCATGGATCGGGTCCCCACACCTCCCTGGACCCA
Source organism: Furcifer pardalis (assembly GCA_030440675.1). Taxonomy (NCBI): domain Eukaryota; kingdom Metazoa; phylum Chordata; class Lepidosauria; order Squamata; family Chamaeleonidae; genus Furcifer; species Furcifer pardalis. The sequence goes on from CP126894.1 coordinate 24,799,208, forward strand.
GCGGGGGGTTCAGACACCCCAAAATTGGTAAAAAAAACGTCCGTTTTTTTTACCAATTTTGGGGGCTCTGAAGCCCCGCCGGGTCCAGGGAGGTGGGCAGACACGACCCAAGCTTTTTCTGGGCTTCCCCGACGTCCTGAGCCAGTGTAGCAAGCCAGAATGTCCAGAGTTCGAATCCCGACATTCTGGCTTGCTGCACTGGCTCAGGATGTCGGGGAAGCCCAGAAACACCTTGGATCGGGTCCCCACACCTCCCTGGACCCGGCAGGGGGGTCAGAAACCCCAAAATTGGTAAAAACAAAAAACGGACTTTTTTTTACCAATTTTGGGGGCTCTGACCCCCCCCCCCCCGGCCGGGTCCAGGGAGGTGTGGGGACCCGCTCCAAGCTGTTTCCAAAGTTCCCCCACCTCCCTGGAGGCTGCAGCAAGGCAAAATGTCAGGATTCGAATCCTGACATTCTGGCTTGCTGCAGCATAAAAGAGGGTGGGGGAAGTTCAAAATTAGCGCGCATCGGGTCTCCTGACCTCCCTAGAGCTGATGCACGCTAATTTTGAACTTCCCCCACCCTCTTTTATGCTGCAGCAAGCCAGAATGTCGGGATTCGAACTCTGACATTCTGGTTTGCTGCACTGGCTCAGGACGTCGGGGAAGCCCAGAAACACCTTGGATCAGGTCTGCCCACCTCCCTGGACCCGGCGGGGGAGTCAGAAACCCCAAAATTGGTAAAAAAAAAAACGGACTTTTTTTTACCAATTTTGGGATCTCTGACCCCCCCCCCCCCGCCGGGTCCAGGGAGGTGGGGAAACCCGCTCCAAGCTGTTTCCAAAGTTCCCCCACCTCCCTGGAGGCAGCAGCAAGCCAAAATGTCAGGATTCAAATCCCAACGTTCTGGCTTCCTGCAGCCTCCAGGGAAACAGGGCTTTTTTTAACATTGTGTGTTCAATGTATCGCACAACGTTAAAAACCGGATAACGACGGGACTTGTGGAACCAAGTCATAACGTTATTCGGGGTTCTAGTGTATATTGTTTCGATATGGAGGAGCCATTGCCAGATTGGCTAAACTGGTTATAAGTGAGGATTTGGTACTCTCTTGTATTTCATGCAAGTAAATTTTTTCCAGTTGAATCTTCTTCTCTAAGTTCTTATCAATTCTCTTGGAGGGCATTTCGCTATTTAATAATCAACGATAAAAGGTGATGCATCCAGCCTTTATATTGAGATGCAATAGAAGGATAAATCCTGAACATAGGAGTGTTGGCAACTGCCCAGGAGGATCATTCAGAGGTCAAGAAGAGTAATTTGAGACAGCTGTTTGATTTAACAACATCAGTTTTACATAATGTGGATGAGTTTTTCTCTCTTGAAAAACTGATAAAAAGAGAGAGCCCCTTTTATATATAGCACAATATATGTAACTGTCTTTGAACATGCTCTAGAGAATTCTTTATGCCAGTGCTTTCCCATTTTCTGGCTTGCACACAATTTCCAGGAACATTAAAAGATTCTGGGCTTAAATTTTGAGGCTCTTTACCATTTGCAGGGGGACTGTGGTGGCTTAGTGGTTAAGACACTGAACTTGATGACTGGAAGGTTGTCAGATCATCAGTTCAAGACCCGAGTGCTGCATGATGGAGTGAGCACCCATCTCTGTCCCAGCTCCTGCCAACCTAGCAGTTAGAAAGCAAGAAATTGTAAGTAGATAAATAGGTAAAACTTTGGTGGGAAGGTAATCAGTGTTCCGTGCACTCTGGTGTCTAGTCATGCCTGCCACATGTCCATGGAAATGTCTGCAAATGCAGACTGCACTGGCTCTTTAGCTATAAACAAAGATGAACACTGAACCCTAGAGTCAGATACAACTGGCTTTCAAGCAAGGGTGACCTTTACCTTACCATTTGCAGCCAGGTTATCCGATGGACCTAGTGAACAGGTGTGAAGCTGGGAGTTAGGAAACAGAACCAGTTCAGAAGGGAGAGACTTAGCCTACTAGTGACCCTGTTGGGCTAAGCCAGGAGTTCTCACCTTTTTAAACCAGGGGCCGGGTCACACTTCCTCTGACAGTGGGGTGCAGATGGTCATTTTGCCCTTCCTCCACCACATGGCACTTCCTGGTGTGGTGGAGGTGGCGGGGAGCCACATGAAACGGTGCCACAGGTTGAGAATCCCTGGGGTAAGCTGTCTGTCTGTCTGTGGCTGCCTCTTCCTCTTCTTGTCTTCTGGCCATGGTCTTCCAAAATCCAGGTAGAGCACCCTCTACTGCCTCAGCTAGACTTAGTATACTGACTATCTTTCCTCTACTGTCCGTGGCATTCCTATCTATAAGCTGCACAGCCTGCCAAATCATCAGCAATGTCTACTCAGCAATGCATACCACTAGCTTTCCCTAAACAGTATGAGGCTGCCAGGTCAATCGCAAGTGTCTTATTGATTACCCCACTATAGTAATAGAGTAGACCATACTCCCAGCTACTCAGCACTGAGTGTCAGGTGGTGGTTAACTAACCTGAGAACCCTGTATCTAGACTTGTACCCTGTTCTCCTACATTGACAATGGCCCTGGAAAGGGCAGAGTCAATGTGTCTCATATTGGACTTCACGTCTGTATGCAAAGGACTTATGTCATTTCTTTGTGTTATCACATTCGTATGGCTTCTTTGCTCCAAGAGGTTCACAGCAACATACATGAGTTATTCCGTTTAATCTGTCCAACACCCCCCAGGGAAACTGGGGCAAGGATGCCACATGGCCCCGCTGAGCATCTGAACCTGCCCTTTCTGGCCCAAGTCCAGCACTAGAAGCAGCTTAACATCAGCAGTGCAATTCTATGCATATTTACTCCAAAGTTGTGCTGATTTTCAAAGAGATGCACTCCCTGTTAAATGAATGTTAAGTTTGCAACCTAAGGAGTGTTGACTTAAGACTGTGCCCCTGCCTATACCAAGTTGTTTGGGAATATGTTTTGCCGAAGTCATATGCAAAACAGCTTTTCCAGGCTGCAATTACAAAGGTACAATATACTGAAAAATCTTTGTGACTACTGTATTTTCATTCTTAAAAATAGACTGAGTCTGCCTCAGTAAATGCAGTGATTACGGTGAAACTATGTTTGAATACATATTGACATCTATCATGACAATCTGTTACTATCTAGGGAGAATAAATAGTAATAAACCAGCAAAAATTGGTCCAGACATTTAAAAAAAAACAAAAAAACCCTTACTATTAAAAAGGAAACCATACAGTACAGACTGAACATTATTTCCAGGTAAATATATCAAATATTGCACTTGTATGCTATCTTTTCAGATTTTCTAAATTGCCTCTTGCTCATTTTTTAAGGGTTCAAATTTTAAATTATCATGGAGTCTATTTTCATTTTCAAGAATCTGCTGAAGCCACAAGAAATATTGAATAATGTAGAAATGAGAAGTGAGCCTATTGTATCAGAATCACTTCCAAACACAGTCTTGTGTTTGTTAAAAAGACATTTATGTTCCAAACTACCAAAAGATAGATGTGTTTTTTAAAACAATCACTGAAAGATTGGGCCCCGCATAACTAAGGAAATGGATGTTTTCACAAACAATCAGTACATATTCTAAAAACAACAATGCAACCCATGTTAACAACATCTTTCCCTGAGAAACTGCTACAGGGAAGTGCACTGCTTAATTGGCTAAGCATGCTTCTTGGTTTGACAGGGCAAACTGCCTCTGCAAAAGCCAGGAGAATAAGTCAATACACGCAACTGACACCTGTTTCTCTTTAGGATGGTTGCCAGCTGATTATTCCAGCCGACTTTCTTGGGTAGCACGATAGCGTTGCTCCCGTATGCCCTGTCTATACCGCTGAAGGCAGCTTGCCAGGGGACTAAGTTCCAAAATCTCATAAGCCTGACAGAACATCTCACCAGCCACGTGGATCAGCTGTTTTATAACCAATCCAGGCATGTGCTTTCTTCACCTTATCAGACATCCCTAATGGGATGGTGATTGCGCAAGATATTCAATGGCTTCCCCAACACAGTTAGCTATAAATTGGGTTCTTGCAGGGATGGAGCCAGCCACATCTTCTTTACATAGTGAGCTCCAAAGACAGCTGTGACTTGTTTTACATAAGATGTACAAGTGGGGCAGAGACTTGCTTGTCAGAAGAATCCACATTTATTCTTCAATTAACCAAATAGTTCTTGCTGAGATTTTTTTTTTAAAATCTATTTTTCCTTGTTATTTGTCAAGTCTTTAAATACTTTAAAATACACATTGTTGTTGTCATTGTTGTTCTTAATTTTCTGATTGTATATGTTCATTTTATATTTTGTATTTTATTGTTGTTGTTGTTTGTTATGTAATACAAAACCCTTTTATACATATTATTGTATACTACAGTATTTCTAATTCTTTTATTTCTGCCTGCAAGGTTAGGAATGATTTTTCTTCCAATCTGGTCATCTCTTGTAATGCACTGAATTTACCACTAAAGCAGGGGTGCCCAAACTTTTTGGGCCACAAGCTGATAACATGGTTCAGGGGGCCAGAAGCTATGGCCCATGGGCTGGATCTGGCCCTTGATGCCAATTCATCCAGCACGTGAAGCCCTCGTCATTCCTGAAAGCGGAAGTAAAACGTGCCCAGACGGACAAGTTTTTACTTCTATTTCTGAGAGCGATGAGGGTTTCGTGGGCTGGATGAATTGGTGTCAGGGGCCGGATCTGGCCCATGGGCCACAGTTTGGGCACCCCTGCACTAAAGGTTTCAGGCAGTGGTGGGCAGCAACAGGTTCGTACCGCCCAAGAGGGGGGATATTAAATTGGGTGGCCTCTGGGCAGTGGGGTGGTGAAATTGGGTGGCCTTCAGGCACGGGAGGCTAGTTAAATTGGGCGGCCACACCCACCTCCCTGCCCTGCCTCATCAGGTTTTGTCCCTGCAAGTGGTTCAAGGTCTCCCTTGCTCAAAAGGCAGTCATATCCGACTCTAGGGTGCAGTGCTCATCTCCATTTACAGCCAAAGAGCCAGTGCTGCTTGTTTGCAGATATATACATGGCCATGTGGCAGGCATTACTAGATCGCCCATGGCGTAGGCTCTGCCCACAGTGTGGTAGCGAATTTTTTTGCTGCCCACCATTGGTTTCAGGAGATGCATAGTAATCCTCTTAGTTATAATGTATTTAAAATTATGTTTTACACTTTCTTGTAATCTTTTAGTAGACTTTACTTATGCTTAGAATAATAGGAAAGTTCTGAATTCCCCATTTATCACAGACTTTTCTGATATCAGAGCATTCACTTTTATTCTCTTGTCTGCAGTTAACTGGAGTGTTCTAAATTTTACTTTCTTTGAATACTGAACAGAATATTTCACTCTTATTGCACTCCTACTTTCCGGAATACAGTCGTATTTATGAAGACACTAATAAATCAAAAAGCTGTAGAATTACAACAGACATATTTTTGTCCTGAGAAATGTCTTCTCATTCATTTCAATACATGAACTGAAAAACAACCAAAATTCAAGGAAGTAGTTCTGTTTTGGCATCTTGCTGCTGAACTTTGCTGCTGAACTGCATGCAGTTTGAACCACAATCAGGCATACTCTGGTAACAGCAGCTTTGTGTTGCCGGCTAATCTTTCTCACACTAGGTCAGGTAAAATGAACTGTAGAATGAACTCACCAAAAGGTGCCTTCATTTTGGCAGTTTCATGTCTGGCCTAGACATGGAAGAAGAAAAACAATGAAAGCTCATGCAACTTATAAACAGTGTCTTAGAGCCCAGACTTTACAGGAGTTCCATAACTGGGCAATGCATAGCTTCACCGCAATATAAAAGTATTTAATTAGGAAAGTGGCATACATTACACAGGAAAGTGTGATTATTTCCTCCTTTGCTATCTGACTGCCATTGCAGTTAGGTGATTTTAAAAAATCATTAATTTTCTCTGTAGTGCTGATTAAAAAACAGTTCACAGCCATTATTTCAAATGGCTTAACAGAGAAAAATGGGGGGGGGGGGAGACTATTTTCCTAATTGATATAGCATTACAGTACTTCAGTCAGATAGGAGAAAAATTTACACTTTACCTACCCATCCACAGAGGAACAAGGGAAGTGTTTAATTTCAATATCTGATATGCTGAAAAAAAGTGTGCCTTAGGGGACCACTCTGGTAACAAATGTGTCTGGACAGGATGGGTGGGGGAAAGCAGATCAGCCCATTGCAAAATGCTGTAAAGAGTGGACTTAATACCTGTCTGGACAGGGGCTTAGTTAGTTGCTTCTAAAAACAGTTACCCTTTCCTTTTGAGTACTGTACTTAATTATGGACTGATACCACTTCTTTTTTTGCTTATGATAACTAATGAATTTCTGAAAGATATATATCATGAATTAGGTAAAGGTAAAGGTTGCCCTTGCTCGAAAGCCAGCTGTATCTGACTCTAGGGTTCAGTGCTCATCTGTTTATAGCTAAAGAGCCAGCGCTGTTTGTGTCTGTAGACATTTCCATGGACATGTGGCAGGCATGACTAGACACCGGAGTTCACAGATTGGTGTTTACCTTCCCACTGAAGTGGTACCTACGGTATTTATCTACTTGCAATTTGTTGCTTTCAAACTGCTAGGTTCTTAGGAGCTTGGACAGAGATTGGAACTCATTCTGTCGTGCAGTACTTGGGTCTCAAGCTGCTGACCTGAGCCACTGCAGTCCCTTATATCATGAACTTTTTATGTTGTTCAGTATCACGAACTACAGACCCATTAATTAAACAACAATCAATTTTATAAGCAATATTAAAAGAGACTGCAAAGAGTAAGTCCTTAGAAAGCATTTGCCACATAGTGCTAAATGACTACCCTGCTAAGACAATGAAAGTTGATTGCAAAGGAGCCTGGAATGAAACACTCTTAACAGGGCTAAAGGGTTCCACAATGCATCTCTGAATAAAGCATTCAATGTGGTTAAAAAACAAAACAAAACTTTATTTCACAGACAAAGCACCATATGGTGGGACAAGATGTAAGCTTCTTGCTGCCTAGACCTCCTTCCTCTTCTTCCCAATTTTCAAACAACAGCAATTTGCTTAAACATTTAATCTCAGCAGTGTATTAATTCAATTTGCTTGACTCAACCAAGAGCAGGCTAACAAATACGATTATCTTTATCATGGTGAGTGATAGATTATAAAGCAAACGGCTAACTCAATTGTAAAGTATTAAACCCACTGAATATTTGCATTGTGAAAGGATGTTGTAGGAGAGAAGCAAATCCTTGAAGTGCTCTTTCATTTTGATTATAAATGGTTTTTGCTGTAAAAGCCAAGATTACTAGCTTGTTATTATTATTTTTTTATATCTCTTTGGGAAGAGTGACTATTTGCATTCATTGGATAATTATAGAGCAAATTAGGGTTAATTTTCTCTCTCTCTCTCTCTCTCTCTCTCTCTCTCTCTCTCTCTCTCACACACACACACACACACACACGAGCAAAATCATGAAATTTAATTATGTGAGTGCAACTCAAATTTGTACCATGATAACTTCTACAACACTGAGGCGTAAGTACTACACACAAAATACTTTTGTGGAACTTTACACAATTGAGTGAGTGCACCTGAGACTCATAACCAATTGCACAATGGAATCACAAAATTTCTTGTTTTCAGTGTAACACAAAGAAAATTTATGCAGGCATAACATTACATGGATATTCCCCATATAGTTTCTCACATGGATATGGTCATCATAATTGACCGTACAGTCTGATAGGCTTCTCATTTGTGATGTTGAAGTTATTTATCAGAGTATATCTGCGTGTCCTGCTCAGTAACATGGCATTTACACCCAAGGCTGCATTATGTATTTGAACGGTTACATGACACAACCATTAAGGCAGGGGTGCCCAAACATTTTGGGCCGTGGGCCGATCATGTGGTTCAGGAAGCTGGAAGCTTCTGCTGCAAGCAGAAGCAAAACGCGCCAGTTTGGGCGTGTTTTACTTCCGCTTCTAGGAGTGACGAGGGCTTTGCGGGCCAGATGAATTGGCATCGGGGGCCACACCCGGCCCCCTGGCCTTAGTTTGGGCACCACTGCATTAATATCTCCATTCTACTAGGAAAATAAGCTCAAAAGGAGAAAGATTTAACTTCAGTGTCCTTTATACAGGATAGTTACTGATGATGATTACTACTGATGTTGATTACTCTTCTTTGGGAACATCACTGCACATCTTCTTTTCTGTCTAGGTCAGACATGCTCATTCTGCAGTTCCTTTTGCCTGACCTAGTGTGAGAAAGATTAGCTACCAAAACAGGGTTGCCATTACCAGGGTACACCCAATTGTGGTTCAAAAAATAACAATCTTTAACTGAAAAGAAGCTGATGGTCATAAAGTTGTAGTTCCAACATAATCCACTGCACTGGAATCACAATCAGACAACAGTAGTCTGGATCAGATGTTCCCAATCTAAGGCCTGCCAGCTGGATCCCACTTGTGGCGCCATTTCATGTGCCCCCCTCCAAAGGCATTCAAGAAACAAAATGGCTACCTCTTTGAAGCTGTTGGGACAAAATGGCCACTCCCATTGTGCAGACAGGGCAAAATGGCCATCTGGCCCTCAAAGCTGACTGAGAGAGCGTGACCCGCCCCCCGGCTTGAAAAGGTTGGGGACCCCTGGTGTGGATGGTCAAAAAGATCAAGAAACATCTTTGCAATGCAATCACACACGTTTACTTACATGTAAAATTCCACTGAGTATATGTCCACAGGATTACCATCTTATTACACCATTGTACTCAAAGTGAAAGTACATGGCACCAAACTTTCTTAACTTTAATAAATTCATGACTTGAAAGTGTAATATACCTGTATAATATGTGTGTTTTCTTCTATTCTAGAGATCCGTCCCTTGTGTCTTAAGACACATTCATAAAAAGGGACTGTGATTCTATGAGTCAGCATTATATAGAATTATATAGAGATGGGCATAAATGTTCTGTTCATGAATTTAAGTTATGGTGGCATAAATGTGCTGGGCTTTAAACTTAACAACAATAAATTGCACTATGAAATTGCCCAATTAGTCACACATCCTTAATATAACCAACTACAAGCTTAATGCTACATACAGAGACCATTTGATGCTAACTTCTTGGAATTTCATACCTTACAAAGCATATATGCAAAGAGGAGAAGGACAAAGACCACAAGGCAGATCCAGAGGAAGGTGGAGAGATAACATCAGATAAATAATTTAATTTAATATAATTAATATAATTTTCATATTTATATGCTGCCCAATCAGACGAAATCCGACTCAGGGTGGGATTACAAGATTATGTGTTTGATATTACAACAACACCAAATAACACCTATGGAAGCCACTAGAAGTGCCAGAGTAAGAATCTTGCATCTCCCTCAACACCTGATGGGGTAAAAGATGAAGTAAAGAAGAAGTGCTCCAGGGGTCAGACTTCTGCCCCAGGTCTAGCATGAACTTGAATTATCCACCTGTAGTTATGGAACAGAATTTTGACCAATATGTCCTGCCCCACCCCCCAAAAAAACCCCTATTAACAAGCACCCCGGAACTTCCACTCTCCAAATTATTCAGAGATCAATATGAGTGTGGCAGAAATATTGCAGATCTATTTAAAGAAAAAGAAAATATTTCTATATTCCCGATTAATACAACTGCTTTAGCTTGTGAACAAATGCATTTAAAATTGTGCTATTCTGAACTTTTGAACTGATATACAGCACCATATTTGCTGGCGTATAAGATGCCCCCCATTAAAATACAGTGCAAAATAAAAAATAGAGTGTGCCTTGTACTGTATATAGTGGCCTATAGTGGACTATTTTGGTAATAATATACTCCAGTGTGTTTTATATGCCAGCAAATACAGTATGCTCCAGCCCTGCATATTTCTATTCCTGTTGTGTTCACTGTATTTTAATGTTAAAGGAAGTGATCTCAACAAATAATCCAATCCCCCAGCCTTGCTCCAGCTGCTGCCACTGCCGGTGGTGGCGGAATCATTCAGCTGTGGAGTCATTTACTGCCATCATAAACACGTTTACTACAACCATAAATGAGTCCACAGCGATCATAAATGCCTTTACGACACCCATGAACACATTTTATGGCAGCATTTACAGCGGGAGGAACCACCAGTCCGGCCCAGTCAGCTGTCTGAGGGGGTGTAGTCTGGCCTACGGCTAAAAACGGTTGAGAACCCGTGTTGGAAATGTTGCAGAGATTCCATTTTGGCAATTGAAAATTGCCTTGTATGCATGAGATCATGCGACACTTTCTCCTAAGAGACTGAAAGGGGAACAATTTGTATGCTCTAACAAGGAAGAAACCTAATGGGTCAGGAACGATATTTCTAAACATAAATTTGTATAACTCTGCAGAAGAAAGAGAATTGCTCTGAGATCTCAAAATAGAAAAAGAAGAGTGCACAAGTGGAATTTAATGATGAAGACATAGCAACTACCGTATATACCTGCTAAAGAAGAAGTTGCACATTTCACACACAAGAGGAAAGTATCCGAAGATGTGGAAGGATGCCAGTGTGTGCAGACCTTCGGAAACATTTGGGACCAAAAGAAAAAGAACAAAATGGAAATTCCCTTGGGAGAAAATGAGTCCAATGAAAACTGAGCCTCTCAGGGGACATGAGATGCTGATTAAGTTAAGAGGGAACACATTGAGGGGAATGGAGAGGAGAGTCCTGGAAGAGTCCTGGAAGAAAGATTAGCTAGTTGGCTAGAACCATGAGGAGAAGCAACATTGTGTTTCTTGAATGCAGATCTTCTTTTGCCATACGTAAAAGAAAGATAGTAGGAGACTTTGAAGAACTGAAGTGTTTTCAGAAGTATAAACATTTTTAAGGGGAAAACACATCTGTGCAAGAGTAAAAGAACTGGCATAAAACCTGATGGTTGAGTAGAAGATAATGGTAAACTGAGATGGAAAGTAATGAAGTACAGTATCCTCAAACAGAGCATGGCTGACTGTCTTCTACAATCATAAGCATGAAAGTTTCATATCACAATACTCTGCTAACAGGTTCTACTTGTTATTATATAATGTGGCCATGACTGTATGATGACCCTTTAAGATTACACTCAAACAAGAAGAATCTAATAATCTGCAAAGACTCCAAAAAGGCACAAAGATATCACCACTGTTTTTCATGCATCATTTATAATCTGCAACCATTCCATTCTAATAACAGACAGAAGCTGTTGGAAATTGGTTTCATTCAATGTTCATGAGTTACTACTGCAGCTCTAACAAAAATCTAGGATCTAGGTAACAGCACAGTCCTTTTAAAAAGCAGTGTAGAAGTGTATTTTAACAAAAGGCATGCTCTGTTTCTTTCTACTACTTCTGACAGTCAGGAATCACTGAAAAGAGATCCTGGGGACATACATTGAAGCGGCCCACATATGAAAGCGTTCCTGCTGTCAGGAGAAGACTTTTGATCCAGCTGAGTTTTTCCACTGGTTGAAGACTCAGAAGGACAAGGCAGTATCAAATAACCTGATGGAACAAATTATCAGTTATGCATCACACTAAATAGTATCTTATATTATATAATATAGAAATTATATATTAAAAAAGGTTGGTTCTGTTCAGAGACTTTCATCTTCAAGAGTAAAGATGAAGAATTACCCATTAATTATAGTCATAATCCTATGGTATCTTGAGTTCACTCATATTACACAAATCTCCCCTTCATACTTACTAAAATGAGTAATTGCATTACTCTAAGGCAAATCATTCAACATCACAGTAATTCAAGTTTATACCCAACTACCAATGTAGAAGAGGCTGGAGTCATCCAGTTCTATGAAGATCTACAACACCTTCTATAACTGAAACACACAAAAAGTTGTCCTTGTCATCATAGGGGTTGGAATGCCAAAGGAGTAAGTCAAAAGGTAACTGAGATAACAAGCAAGTTTGGCATTGGAGTACAAAATGAAACAGGGGTAAAGCTAACAGAGTTTTGTTAAGACAACACGCTGGTCATAGCAAACACCCTCTTCGAACAACCTAAGAAGTGACTCTACACATGGACATCACCAGATGGCCAACACCAAAACCAGACTGATTATATACTTTGCAAAGGTGGAGAACCTCTATACCGTCAGTAAAAATGAGACTGGGTGCTAACTGTGGTTCAGATCATGAGCTATTGATTGCAAAATTGAGGCTTAGAATGAAGTAGGGAAAACCATTAGGCCATTTAGGTATGAGCACATCCCTTATGAATATACAGTGGAGGTGAAGTTATTTCAGGGATCAGATTTGACAGACAGAATGCCTGAAGAACTATGGATGGAGGTTCATAACACTGTACAAGAGGCAGCAATTAGAACCATCCCAAAGAAAGAAATGCAAGAAAACAAAGTGGCTGTCTGATGAGGCTCTACAAATAGCTGATGAAAGAAGGAAAGTGAAAGGCAAAGGTGAAAGAGAAAGATCCATGCAACTGAATGCAGATATCCAGAAAACAGCAACCTATCTGAGAATACAGTTCTTTACGCTCAACAGGACCTGGAAAGAGTGTGATGCTACACCACTCAACAGAGTTAGGAAGCAATTATTAAAAACAGATAATTTATTTAGGCTGAACAGAGGTCTTCCAGAACAACTGCTTGTTGTTGTAGTACCTGTACTCTGGCCATAGATACCAGCATTTTGATGCTGACCTCTGCTCACTCCCAGATTTGCTTTGAGATTGCTGGCCAGTACTTGTTGCTGTCCAAGGAATAGACAGGTGTGAAAAGCTTTTACCTAAGGCCCATATAAGAGCTTGCAGTATTTTTAGAGCAATTGTTAGATAATCAATCCAAAGTACTATGACCCAAATAGACTGGCCTATATTTTCTTTTCCTTCCTTGAAAATGGCTATAGGCAATCTTATCAATTGCACCAGTGGACAAAACTGCCCAAACATTCCAGGCCAAAAAGGAGAAATGAGCACCTGTTTCTTTCCCTCCTTCCTGTATGAGGGTCTTAAAATACATTTGAATTATTCCTTCGTTATTGCAACCAATAAGAGGAACATTATTTATGTCATCAGCAGCCAGTGGTGGGCAGCAAAAAATTTCGCTACCACACTGTGGGCAGAGCCTACATCGTGGGCACAGCCTGTGTCGTGGGCAGAGCCTACGTCGTGGACAATCTAGTCATGCCTGCCATATGGCCATGTATACATCTGCCAACACAGGCAGCACTGGCTCTTTAGCTATAAATGGAGATGAGCACTGCACCCTAGAGGTGGCCAGGGTGGGGCAGGGAGGTAGGTGTGGCCACCCAATTTTACTACCACCCCACCTGAAAGGCCCCCAATTTTGCCACCCCCTGATTGAAGGTCACCCAATGTTACCACCACCTCTGCCCAGGGGGTCCAGACCAGTCACTGCCCACCACTGGCAGCAGCAAGTAAGCATAAGACATGCCACTCCAATATTATACATCTTACCCTTTAATATCTGTCCAGTTGGCAAGGCATCTGAAAAAGGGTGTCTAACAATTGCTAGGTATACATGTAATAGGACTGCTATGTCTATGAATAATTGAGAAATCCAGGCTTCTGATCACATGATGAGCTTAAACTAAATGCATCTGGATTTCAATATACTGTACAGCCATCATACTAAATGTTGGGATTAAAACGGGAATTATCTGTTTTTAGACAACTTCTAAAACCCCACTCTTAGGATTCTGAACAACAACCCAATGCTCAAAGCTTATGGGAGATGGAGTCAAAATAACCCAAACTTACTCAGCTTGCATTGGAGGGAAAACAGGAAGACTACAGCGGACACTTAGGAGAGACTGTAAGGTATATGTTATATACTGTTGTAGGGCCAGACTGTGAAAAGGGATTAACAGTAGTTCCATTTGGTTTATCAAACCTATGACTCAAATATTCAGTGCACAGGAATTTACAAAACAAAATCTGAAAAATTAGGAAAAAGCGCTTTAGCAAAAGAACAACCTCAGGCTTCATCTTTTTTCTACTCCCTGTTCTTCACTGTAGGCACCGTTCTGTAATGCACTAGTGTCAAGGAAGTAAATGAACAGTAAGGAGCAGGAAAGGAATAGTAAACATTTGTTGATCAAGGCAAATGGGTGTCTGGAACCTCTTGTAACGGAGCAGACAATATGTCTCAGGACCATGACACAGAAGGCAAGTTAGAAATCCAGAAACAAAGAAATCATTGTTCTGGTAAAGAAAAGTAACAATCTCCCATACCAAGCTAGTATTTTTCTGGTACAGTATTTGGCTTAAAAAAAACTATACTGGTGACTTCTAACATACTGTAGTTTGATCAGTGGGGAAACAATCAAAAGACATCAGCATGCTGTCTCAGTATGATAACATCTAAATCTAGATGTAAGCCTCATTAAACTAGACATGAGGCTCATTTGCAACTCTGCCAGCTTTAAATAATAATTTCTTCTCTGTTTAGAATATTTATGTAGCAAAGGCTATATACCAAAAGGGAGAAACTAACATTAAATGCTGAAGATGTTCTCAGTTGTTAAATTTATATCTACCAAGGTGCTCCCACACATAACTAGTGTTGTACTTATGATGTTAATAAATTAAAGAAAAATCTTCCACTGTTCATCTCAGAATGACAGGAATTAATCAAACTACATGTTCTCTGCTAAGAACTGTTCAGCTGAAGCAATTGCCAAGTGAGACCATCTTTATTGGAAAGCAGCAATTTTATTCATCTCACTTTCCTGAAATACCACAAGTTAGTTATTAGCAGGCTTCCTGTACATTTATGCACTTCTGCAGACAATTAACGTTTTCAGCAACACCAGATGTGAGAATATATGGTTGTTGTTGTTTGCTTTCCCTCCACTGGATACATTAAGTTTGTCAGTATAAACATGATTGCAATGCAAACCAAAACTAGCTCCTTCTCTTATCAAAGATATTTCCAATTCTCTTTTGTAATATCTCAGCTTATCCCTGTACAGTGTTTTGGGAGTTTGTAGAAATAACCCTAAAAAAATTCCTTAAAAAAATTGCCCTACTTGCCCTCTTTGACACAACTATTACAGATAAAGTCACTCTGTCTTTTTTTTTTATGGGGTTGCTCTAGATAAACATAAATGGAGCATGGCAGATTGGGGGGGGGGAGAGAATGGTTTAATTATCTCTTCCATACATTCACTTAACAAGTAGTTTGTATGTTAACCACCTTATATGTTTGATGCACAATGTTTGGAGGGTGAAGGATCTGCTCCGAGAGATGTAACCAGGAAATATGCCCATATCCGAATCGGGTGGCCAACCTTGGGGCCCCAGGTGTTCTTCAACTTCAGTTCCCAGAAGCCCTTACGGTACTTGGACTTCTAGTAACTGAAGTCCAAGAACACCTGGGGTACCAAGGTTGGCAATCCCATTGTTAACACCTCACCTAATTCTTAGGTTTAAAAAAATGAGGATTTTTCACTTAAAATATATCCTTCTCTTAATCTTCATGAGTGATTTATACTGTTGCATTTAACTTAATCCCCTACTTGTTTTCTAGTTTAGGATTATTTATTTATTTATTTATTTATTTATTTATATTTATTATCCCGCCCCAATCAGGCGAACCCGACTCTAGGCGGCTTACAACATAAATGCAGATCAAACTTAAACAATACAAAAATCCCACATAAGTGCAAAACAAACTAAACAATCCCACTATACCCCTACAAATTTAGTGATTAGTTTAAAAATTAATTTAAAAAGAAATTAAACTGTAATTTACAAAATACTAAAAAAGATTTAAAATTTTAAAAATTTAAAAAGTTTAAAACAGCAAAAGGGGTGGCTGTCCCATTAGATCAGCCACCCAGCATGGGACCCCACATTCCTGGGGCCCCATACCTGCCCTGCCAGCCAGGTTTTTAGACCCTTCCAAAAGGGCAGGAGCTCTGTCTGTAGACGTAACTCAGTTGGCAGGAGGTTCCAAAGGGCCGGGGCGGACTCGGAGAAGGCCCTACTCCTGGTGCTAGAGAGATGCGCCTCTTAACTGGCCATGATGGCAAATGGCCAGCTGAATTGACAATAGGCCAAATGAAGCTGTGTTGAACACAAATCCTTCCAAGCCAAGGGATATTAGAAGTTACCTAGGAGTGTCCTCACCTTGCCCTAAATTTGTGCCAACAAAATTGTGGTAGTATCCTTGGGATGGAGGAGGCTATGTGTTTGGCAAGACTTACCCCTTCCTCTGTCTTCTTTTTCATTCCTCTGCTGGTAGATTTCAGACAGCAGAGCTGGCCTACTGTTCTTGCAATAGATTTCCCAGACCGGCTGACAAACAAAGGTTCTAGACAAAAGGCAACTTTTGCATGTAGAAAGGGACTTTTGGCCACAGAAGAAGCATATGCTTAATCTTTCCACAGTTGGAACATCTTTGAGTTAGATTTGTATTGTTGCTTGTTTTATCTCTTTTTTAGTGCAGAACCTTAGATTTGACAGTATACTCTTGACAATTCTGGAACACAGGAATGAACGTCTATTATCCATGCTTACAAAAAGGGAAGGAAAGAAGATAAAAGGCTGAATTCACACAGTATTGGTCTGGTGAGTTGTCCCTACCAAGGGTGAATATTAATTGCAGCTCAGCCTAACTCATCAACACTTGACTAGTCAAAGTACTACATTTTGACTGTAACCCTCAGAGTAGGGCAATCTCCAGGATGAGTTTAACTAAAGTCAGTAGAACGTACAGTACTTCCAAGTATAACTTTTAGCATGATGGAATGTGCCAATTTAAAGGTTCATGCTACTTAACATTATAAAATATTGCTCAAGTCACTTATAAATATGCACAGAGAAAGTTGTAATTATGTTTTAAATAGAATAAAATATTCTTTGAAGGCCCCTAATACTGTACTTTACCAGCTGATCTTATAGGATTTTCCAATGAAATTTTCACTTACAGCAAACCCCAATACGTTTTCCTCATACTTTCCAGTCTGAATTTGAATAGGACTCATTCTTGGCTAAAATACAGCATAAGCCCAAAGCTGATAGGCAGCTACAAATTATTCATCACCACTGCTAGGTTCAAATCAATGTATTGAAATCAATTATTTCTCCCTGTGCTGCTTCTTATGCATCATTTCATTATAACCAAAAGATTTAAAAGTTTTGCACAAGGCTTTCCCACATACCCAAGTGTTAGCTGTTCCCAGCAGTGAAGCTCAGAGCATGTAATCCTGCTGCAACTCTTTATCGCGATGGTCCTTAAGACAGTACTTTAACATCCCAGTACATATTTTTATAGAGGCTACAGCATTGTACTGATGTACAATCATTCCATCTCATCTTAGCCCCTTCTATACTGACATTTGCAGTTTGGACCACTGAACATTCTATATTTTTTAAGATATAAGATGTCACCTACCAGCTACTGCATTCATACAATACATCCAAATGTATTCTGTGTCAACTCTATTACCAGACAGAAATAACTTGCTGGAAACTATTCCTAATTCAAGATATCAGTTTTAGAGGCTGCAGTGCTCTTTTCTCTAAAAATCTGCTCAAAAGAGACACACTACACTCAAAAAATGTATGAGGGAGTTTGTGGTTTTTTTTTTTTAAATGGGCCATCAAACTGGACAGCTTTTCCTGCTCTAACACCCCAACTGTGGAATATCATCCCCTTGAATGGTCAATTGGCACTGACATTGGTATCATTTGAATGCCAAGTCAAGATATACTTATTTAATAGAATCTGTGGGGGTTAAAGATTATCCCCTACATAGATTTTATTGCAATGTTTTAAAGTTTTAAAATAATCAGTCACTAAATAATGGGTGAATATTTTGATTTTTTTTTTTGCCTCTTTGATCTTAGAATAGTTTTAAATATTTTATGTTTTGAATTTCTTTTTACAGTTTTATAGATTGTCCTGAGATGCTGCGACATAGGGCCAGCTAAAATTGTATAAACCAATAAAATTAAATACAGTACCCTATTTGCTGGTGTATAAGACCCACATTTCTCCCTGGAAAAACTGTAGTGCGTCTTGTACTGTATATCATGGCCTAATGGCCTATTTAGGTAATAACTGGGTGTGTCATATACTGTACTCTGATGTGTCTTATATGCCAGCAAATACGGTAAACTGACTTACAGCAATCCTAATAGGGTTTTCAAGGTAAATGAGCTATTTAAGTAGTGGCTTTACCAGTTCCATACCCCCAGTGAGGTTTCACAGTTGAGTGGAGATTCAAACTCAGGCCTCCTAAGTCCTAGTCCATCATAATTCACTACACTACACCACACTACACTGGGTATTTCAGTATATGAGTACATACACAAAAAGATCGTATATATCTGTAGAAGATGGAGTTTTTCAAGTGTGATAACAATAGACTCAACAATAATTCCTCCTGTTGTAGCAGAATAGTAGTGTCCTTTCTTCTGACTTTAACAATATTAGATGAAACACTCACTGGCAAGCATGAAACACCAAACCCCTTTTCTATCCATTTTTTCTTATTGTTCCCCAGGTCAGAAACAACTACAGTATTACATTTCTCTGCCCAGCAAGCTTTCAAATTACAGCTAGTGTCCTTGCTAAAATTGCAACATGAAAGAAACAGCAAACCCCAGAAAGCTTTCGTTTGTCTGTGAAGAGCTTCGATATCTTGAAACAGTATTTTTGGCTTCACAACTGAGGAGAAATCACTCTCCCCACAGCTTCCATGCACTTCCATGGTACTATGGGTACCATGGTCACATAGAAATTTAGGAGCCAACCCGCTAGCGTTTTGAGTATCTGCAATGGCATGAAACATATCTCCTACTTAAGGAAAGCTGGTACAATTTCAAGATACTTGCTAGTCTGTTTTGGCTAGTCTCTTTATTAAAAATTTTCACAGTATGAACTCTCATGTAGCCTTGCAAAATCTGCAAAAACACTCTAAAGGCAAACCACCTGGGAACTCAAGGTGTCACAGCTAGCACTGCTATGAATAACTGGTACTAGAGTCTGAAAAGGAGGTTGTTTCCTCCGCCTGGCCTCCCCTGAGGCACTGAATTAGTCACTGGGGAAGAAAATGCCAGCCATGGTAGATCTCTGAGCTTATTTATCAGCACTTTTACATTCTACAGTATATTATTATTATTATTATTATTATTATTATTATTATTATTATTATTATTATTATTATTATTATTATTGTTATTATTATTATTATTATTATTATTATTTCTTCGATTTATATGCCGCCCTACTTGGTGAAATCTATCAAGAAATCTACTTGATTTACTACTTCAGTTGAAGTAAAGGTAGAGGTTGCCATTGATGGAAAGTGAGTATCTGACTCTAGGGTGCAGTCTTCATCTTCATTGAAAGCCAAAAGAATGCTGTTACCTTCTGACCAAAGAGGTACCTATTTATCTACTTGAAATTTCTTGCTTTTGAACTATTAGGTTGGCAGGAGCTGGGACAGAGACAGGAGCTCACTCATCATGCAGCATTCAGGTCTCAAATTGCTGACCTGCTGGACTTCAAGTCATCAAATCCAATGTCTTAACCACTAAGCCCTTCAACTGTAGTACCATACTATGAATTGAAGAATGTCTTCTTTCATAATACTGTATCTGCATTTAGGGAAATTTTGTTGAAGGCTTTGCACAGAGATGGGTAATGCTACTTTATGACTACAACTCCCAAAATAATTCATGCTCTTTGGGGAATTATGGGAGTTATAGCCCACACTTCACCCATTTCTAGTTATGCAGTCTCCTCTTTGGCAATGGAACAGAGATGTGCCAATAAAAATGCTACAGAAATATCTACTATCATAGCATTATAATAATAATTTCATGTCAGAAATTGTTCTCGGTTGAAAGGATTTTTGTGGAAGAAACTCCACTCAGGGAACGCCGAAATGAAGGTCCTTTCATGTCCCCAAGGGCTGGGACACAGATGGGGACTCAATCTGTCATACAGTACTCAGGTCTCGAACCGTCGACTTGCCAACCTTCCATCTAACAAGGCAAGCCTCATAACTATTGAGCCACTG
Organism: Furcifer pardalis; assembly: GCA_030440675.1. NCBI lineage: Eukaryota > Metazoa > Chordata > Lepidosauria > Squamata > Chamaeleonidae > Furcifer > Furcifer pardalis. The sequence goes on from CP126894.1 coordinate 24,819,287, forward strand.
CAGCCCCTAATCTATCATAGCATTGTGGATTCAAGATGGGCAGCATTGGTTTGAAGAGAGGGAGACTCTTAGGAGTCTTGCCCAGTCATTTCTGAGCTTTACAATAAATGGGATAAGAGTTAAGACTATCTAGTTCTTCATATTTATAATCTCTACTTATCCCTTTCAATATTCACACTGAAAGAGGGCAGAACAAAAGTTTGGAATCATTGTGTAAAATAGGTAATGCATTAGCATTACTCATTGCTCTAATGTTTTAATAATATGTTAAAGACATCATTGGGGATTTGACTAACACTTTAATAATTATGATTGAGAAATTAGAATAATAGAAGAATTGACAAAAATGGCTAAACATACTCACCTCATTGACCCTAGAAAACAACATCTGAGAAATAGAGAATGAACAATGCCTCTCCTCTTCCCAAATATAATTTGTTGCTATTGGCATTACAATGAGTTGAGAACAAATGCCACTACTAATTATTACTCCAAAACATGTAACACATTTGTACATGAAACGCATGGTTTCTGAGCTTTAGATGGAGTACAGTATTTTTTTTTTTAAAAAAAGTGCTGCAAAGTCCTTCTAGATACATTTATACATTATGTAATCCTTCTGCTTCATTTTGCAGCATCTGGATATTATCTTTTAAATTTTATTTTTTTTAGTATTTTATCAATTACAGTCTCCACTACCTGAATTGTTAAGTGTATTTTTCTGTATATAGAGGGTATGATGGGACTGTTAGTAGGTTACACTTAATGGGGAATTGATTGATTAACTATGTATTTTTTAATATATGTTGTAAGCCGCCCAGAGTTGGGTTTACCTGATTGGGGCGGGATATTAAATTGGAATAAATAAATAAAATCTCCAATTTGAACTATTCCAGTGGCAAGGCCATAGCCAGGAATCTAGGGGGGGGGGGGTTCAGGAGGTGCAACAAATTTTTTCAGGGGGGCAACAATGTCACACTCACATATATAACATTGGCACCAAGGGTGGGGTGGGAGGCTGTTAGCTCAGGAGGTTGTCACCCCACCCCCTGGCTACGGCCCTGTCCAGTAGTCTCTCCATACTTTTTGTCTTTTCCCCACCTTATTCTTTGCCCTTAGCATTATTTTAAAAGGCTATGGAGGAAAAGATTAATTGGTTTGTATGGTGCTACATGCTTGGCATTCTGAAAGCAATGATACATTTCAGGGATGTTGCAGAATGTAGATAATGTGTCCTGATCAGTTAGTGCCATCCCAATTCTGCTCATTTGACATCCCAAAGGTTATAGGAAAGTTCCCCACCACCATCAATAGCTGGGAGAATTCATGTGTTTGATTCATGCTCACACTTCAGTCTTCTCTCTGGGTATTTTTTTCTTTTTGCATTCACTATTTTACTTTGATTTTCCAAAGGACTCATGTCTGCAATGCTCTAAAAATGACTTAACATTACCTGATCCTGAACAGGTAATTTTTTTAAAGGACAGGATTGTTTTTGGAACCTTGGATCATGATGGCTTTTGAATCTTTTACCGATGTTTAGTCAGAGAGAGGCACCCAAGCATGAATTTAAACTTTCAGAACTCTAACCATAGGTGCTACTTTCATCTGAGGATTTGTTTGTATTTGCCTTGTAAATGACAGAGCTACTTCAAGTGAGACCCTCCTCTTTTCTAATATATTCATTTAGGCAGAAAGGGGAAAGTTACTTCTCTGAACTGGAATTAACTATGCTGGCTGTAAGATTCTAGTAGTTCTAGTTCTAAGAAGAGTAACATTTATCATCTCTGTACTGTACATTGTTTTGGAGCTATGGTAGCTTCTTTAGTACTGGTGAGAGCATTCCCTGTGAAGAGTTCCACTCAGGATGTAAGAGTTCACTGTCATGAAAACATTTTTTGTCAATGGCATCTAACTTTTGTAGTCTGCAGAACTACCTCTCCCCCGCCCCATCCTTGGGAAAAGATATGGAGGGCTGAGGAACCTTTGGAGGAGAACATTAAGACTGATCAGAATGGAATCAGAAGATTCCTTAGGATAGAAGGAGCCCTTCTATCTTCAGAAGGCAGAAACTAGATCCAACTCTCTGTGAAGAAATGTAGCACTATATATAAAGAGAAGTAATAGATCAGTGGTAGCCAACCCTGGCCCTCCAGGTGTTCTTGAACTTCAATTCCCCGAAGCACTAATCAGTTAGTGTTCTGACTTGGGCTTCTGGGAATTGAAGTCCAAGAACACCTGGAGTGCCAAGGTTGGCCACTGCTGTATTAGACAAACAAGGCCCATAGTTACTCCTAAAAAAAATTGTTGTTGTTGTTCAGTCGCACAGTCAGTTCCGACCCTTTGAGACCCCATGGACCACTGTCCGCCAGGCACCTCTGTCCTCCACCATTCTCCTCAACTCGCTCAGCTCTGTGCCCATTGTGTCTACAATACCATCTAGCCATCTCATTTTTGGCTGCCCCCTTCTTCTTTTGCCCTCGACCTTTCCAAGCATCAAGACTTTCTCAAGTGAATCTTCTCTTCTCATTTGATGTCCAAAGTACTTTAGCTTCATCTTTACTATTTGACCTTCTAAGGAGCAGTCAGGGTTAATTTTTTCTAAGATTGACCTATTTGTTCTCCTCGCTGTCCAGGGAACTCTCAAAACTCTCCTCCAACACCACATCTCAAAGGCATCTATTCTTCTGCGCTCAGCTTTCCTAATGGTCCAGCTCTCACAACCATACATTGCCACAGGGAATACCATTGCTTTGACTATGCGAATTTTTGTTTGCAATCTGATGGTCTCTACTTTTCACTATGATCCCCAGGTTTCTCATCACTTGCCTCCCAAGAATCAGTCGCCTTTTTATTTCATGGCTGCAGTCACCATCTGCAGTGAGCTTAGATCCTAAGAAAGTAAAATCTGTCACTGCTTCTACTTCTTCCCCATCTATTTTCCAGGGACTGATAGGGCCCGTTGCCATGATCTCTGTTTTCTTTATATTGAGTCTCAAGCCAGCTTTTTCACTTTCTTCTTTCAAACTAATCAGGAGCTGCTTTAGGTCCTCCTCACTTTCTGCCATTAGGGTGGTATCATCTGCATATCTCAAATTGTTATAGGGTACCACTATTTGGCAAGTCCTAGACTGCAGTGCTCAAGTAGCTAAGACGCTGACTGGAAGGTGGCAGGTCAGCAGTTAGATACTGCAGGACAGAATGAGCTCCCATCTTTGTCCCAGCTCCTGCAAACCTAGCTATTCGAAAGCAAGAAATTGCAAGTAGATAAATAGGGACCACTTTGGTGGGAAGGTAAACAGCATTCTGTGCATTCCAGTGTCTAGTCATGCCTGCCACACAACCACAGAAACATCTGCAGAAGCAGACAGTGCTGTCTCTTCAGCTATGAAACAGAGATGAGCACTGAACCCTAGAGTTGGATATGACTGGCTTTCGTGCAAGGGTGACTTTTACCTTTACGTCATTCAATAAGGACATAGACCAGACAAATTCAGGTGAGCCCTAGGCCAGACCTCTTAAAAAATAATTAGGAAAAATTTAAAGTTGCCTCCAATTTTGCAAACCTGAGCAAAAATATGGTTTATGATTCTAAAATACTGCCTGACTACAATATCTGAACATAAGCAACCATGGAGAATTTATTTTAAAAGAGTGCAGTCCAGTTTGCAAAAAATGGATCTAGCTTTTAATTACAAAACACAACATCAAAAATCTGGCTGTGAAATTACAGCACCATCAAAGTACAGACTCTAAAAAATGTAAACCTTAAGATAATAAATATAACACCCTTTGGGGTTGGGGGTGTAAAAATGGGGGACAATGATAGCTAGGACACTTGCTTTACCATGTCTCCTCTTAAGCAGTAAGGTATAGTACAATGTCAGTTTGTGAATAGGTTTCAGCTTTAAATAGCACACAGTTCACTTCTTTCTTAGTGTCTCTCTATGCTTCCAAAAGCCTCTATAATCACAATGTTCAGATCTTTCAAATTTCACTACAAATTTACATTTGGCACAGACTTTTCTTTACTTGCAGCATAGGAAAGACCATGTCAGACTCTATTTAAAAGTCATGACTGACCTCTTACATATGTCACGCAATGCTAAGCTACTTTCCCAGTGCTTTTTATCTCAACATTGGATTATGAAATTATCTTAAAGAGAAAGTTTGACTGTTGAGAAAGCATTTGCTATATTGATAGTCTAATGAAGCCATATAAATAGAATGACACTTGCAAGTAGGTAACTAACAGTACAATAGCAATAATATTTTCTTCTATCCCAAAGCATTTAGAGCAGTCTCTGGGCAGCTCATAAGCTAATTAGCATTTTGCTCCCAACAAGTTGGGTATTTTACTGACCTCAGAAGGATGGAAGGCTGAGTCAACCATCCGCTCATCAGGATATACTGTAACTCAGATCATGACCAGAGCTTTGGCTGCAGTACTCCAGCTTAACCATTGCACCTCAATTTTATGTATGTCTACTCATAAGTAAATCCCACCACATTCCACTGGACTTACTACAGAGTGCACTAAGATCAAGTATGCCATAGTTCAGTGATGGCTAACCTTGGCACTCCAGGTGTTCTTGAACTTCAATTAACAGAAACCCAAGTCATCACTCCTGATTATCAGGGCTTCAGGGAACTGAAGTCCAAGAGCACCTGAAGTGCCAAGGTTGGCCATCACTGCCATACTTCCTAATTTATAATTTATAAGCCTCTCAATGGTCTCCTTTCCAGCTGTTTTATCCACATTACTATAATACAGTAATACCTTGGATAACGACTGCATCGGATAACGCTAAAATTGGATAACTATCTGCTAGTGTTATCCGATGCAGTCGTTCGTAGCAGCAGGGTGGTTGGAAAGCTGAACGGGGTTCTTCATTCAGCTTCCCAGCCACCCTGCAGCTGCGGAGGCGGGGTGGGGTGGCTGGAAAACTGACGGGGGGCTCCCCCGTCGGCTTCCCCAGCCATCCTGCAGCTGTGGATCCCTCCCCTGCCTGGCTTGGTAAGGGTCTTAGCTACCCAGGTGGGGGTGGTCTTCTTAATAGAGGCTGGGATAAGGGATCCAAGACTCTGTTAGGAAGCCCCCCCCCCCCCCGGCCTGGATTGCTAAGCTCTTTAGCAAGCCAGACAGAGGTTTCTAAAAAGAAGGGATCCAAGAGAGGCTTGGGTCCCTTCTTTTCAGATCTCTCCACCCCCCCACCCCCCGGCTTGCTAAGCAAACCAGATCGGCCCCCTATTCCCTTCCCTCTTTGGAAAGGGAACAGGGATTTTTTTACATCATGCGATCAATGCATCGCACACCATTAAAAAACAGATAATGTTATGACTTGTGGAACCAAGTCAAACTTGGTTTTTTAAAGGGGAGGTATATGGCAGATTTGACCAGAAGAGTTTTAGATGTATTAGATATAGCAAATCAAAACAAAGAGAAGATTAGTCTATTATCATTGGATATATTTAAAGTGTTTGATTCATTATAATGGGTAACAATAAAAATGATAGATAAATTAGGCTTTGGAGAAAAGTTTAAAAATGTAATTGATCAAATGTACAAAAAGAGTTATGCTAAAGTGAGAGCTAACGATAGCCTAACTGAAGATATAGATTTAAAAGCGGGAACCAGGCAAGGATGTCCCCTCTCACCAATATTGTTTATTATTGAGATGGAATTACTAGCAAGGGAAATAAGAAATGATGACAATTTGGAAGGTATAGAAGGGAAAAAAATAGTTTATGCACCGATAGTTTATACTCTTATAGTTATAAAATATCCAGTAAAAAGTTTAAAAAGAGTGCAAGAGCATTTAAAAGAGTTTGGAGTAACAGGCTTGATAATAAATTGGGAGAAATCCAAGGTAATTTGTTATAATATAAATAATGACGAGAAAAAGAAAATAAAGGTATAAAATTCAGATTAGACAAAGTATAAATTATTTGGGCATAAATATTTCAGAGAAATTGGCAGATATCAGCAAGTTAAACTATGAAAAAATAAGAACAGAAATTAAAAGAAAAATAGAACAATATAAAAAATATATATACTGGTTCAGTAGAATTGCTATATGCAAGATGAAATTATTGCCAAAAATTATTTTTTTTATTTGAAGCTCTACCAATTCAACAGAAAGAAAAAGAAATAGCACTTTTTCAAAATATGTTAAATAACTATTGTAACAGTAGAAAGAGAGTGAGAATAGCAAAGACTTTATGGTATAAGCCACAAAAAGGAGGATTAGAAATACCCAATATAAAGAATTATTATAGGGCTTTCCAACTTAAAGGTATTATAAAAGTTTTAACAAGGGGAGATACTATTTGGAAGGAGATAGAGATTAAAGAGTTACCGCAATATGGAATTGAAATTTTTCTAGACAAAGGAGTATCTAACTTGAGAATTAAAAATAAATTGGTAAAAGGGATGATGAAAACATGGAATGTTTTGAAACAAAAATTAGCTCAAAATTGTTCCCCAATTTAGAAATGTCAGATGTGAAATCATTTCCAATTTTAAAAACCTATAAATTAAAAGGAATTTTACAGAGGTATGGGATAAATTTACTTAAAGAGTGGTTACAACTGTGTGGGGAGAGAGAAGAGAGTGGACATTTATAGGGAATTGGATTTGAACTGGCTTCAAATACTTGCCGTAAACAAATGGAACAAAAAATATTATCAGTGTGGCTCAAATAGACAACTGACAGATTTTGAAGAATTAATTTATAGGATAAGAAAAGAATTAGTAGGAATAAAAGGACTGGATAAAATATATTAAAAATTTCAATACAGAAAGTGAGTCACAGAACACTTTGAGAAAAATATGGGAATCTGATTTGAAAATAAATATTACAGAAAAAAGTTGGAAGAAAAAATGGACAAGTAGAATTATGAGAAATTTATCTATAAAGGTTAAAAAAAGCACAATTTTAAAATATTGCGGGGATGGTATTTGATGCCAGTTTGGTTGAAATAATTCAACAGAAATAAATCAAAAATGTTGGAGATGTCAACAGGAATTAGGAGCATATAAACATATGTGGTGGGAGTGTGAAATTATTGCAAAATAATGGGTAATAATTTAAAACTGGATGCACAAGTTGTATTATTAACTGACTTAGAGCATTTAAAATGGGATCTGAAAAAGAAAGACTTGTTATCTATTTTTTTTATCAGTGGTAAGGCAACAAATTACAAAAAAAATAGAAAAATAATATGAAATTAGAAATTGATATTAAATGTAAAAAAGGGAATATTGAAGGAGAATAAATTTTGGGACATTTGGAAGCCAATTTTGGAATATACCTTAAAGCACAATAAGGGCAAACCCTGCACCATATTTAATTAGTTTTTGGAACAGTGGAGAAAAATAAGTACGTAATAAGAAATTGGTGAATTCCTTGGACAATGTATATATTTTTACTATTAAGAAAAATTGCTATATATATGTAATTGAAGTTGGATATTCATAAAAATAATTTTCTATACACTTTTTACTTAACACAATTTATCTTTTGTACACTATTTATATTAAAATTTAATAAAATATATTTTAAAAATAAACAAGCATAATAATGCAGACTTTACAAAAGCACTAAAATAAATCCATAACAAAATTCAGACAAAACAAACTCTTAAGAATCAGAAAGTGTGAGTTAAAGCGCTACATAAGCATGAAAAGACAAAGAGTCTTGGTATGTATACCAGACTGGTGCCACCACCTAAAAAGTCCTGTTTCTTGGTCTTGTTCTTGCTCTGTCTAATAGCAAGACAGAATAGACACACGCACCCCAAGCCAATATAAAAACTCAAGCAGGTTTAAAAGAGAGGTGATGGTTCAGTGGTCAGCAGCTACCCATGTGGAATAAAGTTGGTGGGTGGCTGAAAACCAGTCTAGCCAGCCAGGTTATCCTGCTATGGTAATAGAGTATATGCCGATCATCAAACAGCGGTTAACTAGTCTGACAACCCTGAGGACTAATGGCATGGGTGCCAAAGTACACAGGGAAAGGTGATGGTTCCCAAGTGGATTAAATCCCACTAGAATCCATCTTGATGGAGGACAGCAGCTTTATCAATAGTGACCTGGGACTGAAAAGGACTTTGCATGCCAAAAGGGCTCAGGACCAGAAACTGACTTGTGAAACTGGATCTGTGATAGTGGTGTTACACAGTGATGCAGAAGGCAAATGGAAGATCATTCCATTATTTTCTCAGGATAATCTACATGGTTTATTGCCAATGTTCAGAATCAGATATAGCACAACAAGAAGAAGGGTGGCTGAGAGAAAGGGCCTATTTAGTAGCCCCCCTTCTGCTAATCTACCTAGTGTCCTTCCAGATAAAAACCATTTTATTTTTCCAGGTTATTTTGCCTTTTTAGACATTAACTCAGTGGTTTGGTTTTTATCAGCTCCCTACTGCAATTTTTCCAGCCCTGTGGTTTTCTTTCCTTGGTTTCTGTTTTAATGGACTGTTTTGATTTGATAGTTGGGTTTCTATTTATTGATTCTATTGTAATTACAAATAAGGTGAACACAATTAATTAATGCATCTCAGAAAAGAAAAGAAAACAAAATAAACCAAATAAAATAAAATAAAAAACACAGTAGCACTTTAAAGACTAACTGCTATATTTTCACTGTTAGCTTTCGTGGATCAAGTCCACTTCATCCACAATTAATTAAGGTGCCCCAGTGCAAGGCCATTCAGATTTTTCATGCCAGTGCTCCTGGCAACACTTTTGTGGGCAAACCTCCCCACCCACACCTCTCCTGCATTTCTTTTGCCTGATCGGAAATGGGAAAGATTTTATGAATTATAATTCTCCTAACACCTTACCATCAGCTACACACCGATTGGCATTTTGGGGCACTGCAACCTGAAGCAAAAGTTCCCTATTATTTTGCTGATGGATATTTATTTATACAGGGGAGATCTTGAAGGTTGTGAAAATCATAGCATGATACATACAGGCAGAATTGTGAGCTGCAACTTCCAGAATTGCATAAACAGCAAAATTAGCTTTGCTTTAAAGATCCAGTTTACAGAATAGTCAGAATCTGCAGCTGGTACATAAAGAGCCAGTTACCATCATTTCAAGAAAGAGCAAGACTTAATTACATTTCATTGGCAAATATACCATGTGATGTGGAGTAGTGGATATAATAGTTGACTCAGAAGATGTGGATTCCAATTCCTGCTCAGCCAAAGAAAGTTGTGGTGTGTGTGTGTGACACTAATAGAACTACTGTACTCCTTAAATAAATCCCATATGCTGACAATTCTATTAGTCACCATAAATCAGATTTGACTTGACCACACATAACACACACACTCACAGACACACACACACACACAGAGTAGACATCTCCCCGAGTTTTTTTTACAGATGAGTAGTGAAAATATTGATTGATTGATTGATTGATTGATTGATTGGATTTCTATAACCCAAGGCAGCTCACAACATCAGCTAAAACCCATACCCAATACTATTCCCAATATAAATACTGTATCCAGTATATTTATATTGGGGATAGTTCAGTGATGGAATTTGTTACCCTAAAATGGAGATATGGCCATGAAGTGGAACTACTTTAAAAGCAGATTAGACAAATTCACAGGGGATAAATTTATTAGTGCCTATCATGGTATCTATATATCACCTGGTCTGGCCAGGTTATCCTGCTATGTTAGTAAAGTAGACCATACTGTCAGTGACTCAACACCAATCATCAGGTAGTGGTTAACTAACCTGACAACCCTGAGGACTAATGGCCTTGGGTGCCAAAGTCACAGGGAAAGGTGATGGGCCCCAAGTGGATTAAATCTCACTTGAATCCATCTTGATGGAAGACAGCAGCTTCATCATGGGGAATTGATTGGCCATTTATGAGTAAAACAGTGCTGGAATAAATAGATCTTTGGTTACTAGCAACCTGTTATCCAAACAACAGTTCTAATATAAAGGATCAGTTCCCTTCTTAGGTTGGTAGGGACCACTGGTACATCTGGCTTGGTCCTTCAGGCCTCGTCTTTCCTTTTAATCCCAAATCTTTGGCAGAATAAAAAAATAAATGGCTAACAAATGCTGGGGGTGGGGAAACAATGTGCAAGAATGCTAAGTAATTTATTTGGTTGTGAATCCATATCAGAAAACAATGAAGCAGCCCAGTATAAAAGTCTCAACAGGAGTCTTCAGGTTGCTTAGAGCTTTAGAATGCCAAAAACATTTTAAAATCTGTTTGTACTTTAAAAAGAGGTCAGATCCCACAGCTAAACATATGCACATTATCCCTGCTGGGAACAAAATTTAATTTGTGTCTAAGAAGGAAAATTAAGCCACAAGGAACCCATACTGGATGGTGTCATTAAGGGGCTGAAGTAGCTGCCATATAAGATGAAACAATATCATTTAAAACTTCTTAAGCTTTTTTTTTAAAAAGGAAACTAAATGGGCATGATACAGGTGTCTACAATTATGCAAGGAGTTGAGAAGGTCATCAGACAGAGGTTTATTGTTTATGTCCCCGTACTATTTTATGCTTATGTTTAAACCAAGGGTGCCCAAACTATGACCCACAGTCCAGATCCAGCCCTAAGCACCTAATAATCCAGCCTGAAGTGGAAGTTAAATGTACCCATGCATGTGCAAAATGCTGCCATAAAGTACCCGTGGCTGTCATAAATGCATTTATGACAGCTGCAGGTGCATTTATGGCAGTGTTTTGTGCATGCACAGTTGCATTTAACTTCCACTTCCAGTGGGAAGAACCACGTGACTGGCCTGCTCAACCATGTGACCGGCCCACAGCCCAAAAGGTTTGGGCAACTCTGTTTTAAACCATAGAGTGTAACAGAGTACTGTGTTTTGTAGTAATTGTTCAGAGGGCTTGGCTACATTTTAAGGTGATGCTTATTTTTTACCTTTTAAAAAGTGGTTGGCATTGTAATATCCCTGCTTGAGAAGACTATCTGGAAAGGTGGCTTGAACCTGCCTGAAATAATCAGATAGGTAGCTTTAGGACAAGGAAGTCAAACAGTTCATAACTGATGCATGGAATTCACTGTTTCAAGATACTACAAGCCAATGATTAGGCATTAGGGTCTTTTGAGATTTTGCTAAGGGAAAACTGCTATCCAGTATCTTGTCTTGAAACAGTATAAACAGGTCTCCAACTCCCTATTTTGATCCTTACTATGACTACGTGAGTGGGGTAGGGCTTCTTCTTCTTCTGTGTGTAGGCCAGATGTGAAACTGCCAAAATGAAGGCAACCTTGGTGAGTTTGTTCTGCAATTCCTTTTGTCTGACCTAGTGTGAGAAAGATTAGCTAGCAACACAAGGTTGCCATTACCAGGGTACACACGATTGTGGTTCAAAAATACTACAATCTTCAAGGAGGCTCTTTTTCTGTACCCTGGAGGTAGGGCTAACATATGTTCACTAGTCTACCATATGATCATGCCTCTTGTACCCAGGTCTTGAACCCATCATTCTAACCACTCTACTATACTACTCTGTTATCATGGTTATGAGCTTCCCAGAGCCATTTTGCTGGCCAAAGTAGAAGGAAGAATGGCGACTAAAACAATGTCTATATAGAACATTGTTCTAAATTCTATAGACAAGATTCTTGAATAAACAGAATATTTTCTATCAAATAGGTAGAACACTGCTCCATTTCACCTAAATTCCTAGTTTCTTAAAATAAGTATGATCCTATACATTTCTACTTAAAACCAAGCCCCATTAAGTTTAATGGGACTTACTCCCAGGGAGGTGTTTATATAACACCAAAGCCTCTGGATTTTTAAACAAGAACAACTTGAAATTATATCAAATTTGGTAGCAACAATCTTGCATTTTATACACATTCTTAAAAACAAAGCTTTCCCTTTTTCTCTTCTACCAAACCACTCCCTACCCATTTAATTTCACCTTGAAATCTGGATCATTTAATAATTTAAAATACATGGTGTGAGTCCAAGTTTTCCTTTTTAATTACTTGCAATATATTAGTGTGAGCCAGCTGCCCCATTTCACAGAGTGTGTGTTGCAGGAGCGAGTAAAGTATACTGAGGGATTACACAAAGAACTATGTAAAGCTGTGCAGCTCCCAGGAAACTTAAGGTAGGTTCTTGCAGCTTAAAATTCCTGACATTGTTCACTTTTCATAGCAAGCCCATTCATTGTGCTGACTGTCTACAGTTCAGAAAAGAATTAAGTTGTGGCAGAAAACCAGGTTTTTATGGGCCAGAAATCCCAGGACTCTTTGGCTTTCTTTTTGTCTCCTAATACTTCAATTGTTTATTATGAAAGACATCTACACTGGCCAGTAATGGTGTACGTTGGCACTCCAGATGTTCTTGAACTTCAATTCCCAGAAGTCCTGATCAGTAGGAGTGCTGACTTGGGCTTCTGGTATTTGAAGTCAAAGAACACCTGGAGGTTCACCATTACAGACATAGGATGATGACTAAAATGCTGAACTTCCTTATCTGACTCTCCTGCACTGAAGTGGGAAACCTATACTCTCTAGGCACTGATGGACTCCTTCTCTCTTAATCATTTACCTGCCAGGTTGGTAGGGCTGATGGGAACTAGAATCCAATGACATCTCAAGAGCCACAAGTTCCCTCCACTTTTCCAAGCCTCACAGAAAGGAGCCTCCTCAAAGATTGTAATATTTCTGAACCACAATTGGGCATACCCTGGTAATGGCTACCCTGTGTTGCCAGCTAATCTTACTCACACTAGGCCAGGCCAAAGGAACTGCAGAATGAACTCACCAAACAGTGCCTTCATTTTGGCAGTTTCACGACTGGCCTAGACATGAAAGAAGAGGGAGAAAGAAAAGCCAAACTGCTCCCATCTAGAACTGTTTGTATAAATAGCTATAACTCTGTGGTGCAAAAGATATGTGGGCTAAATTAACAAATGTATGTATGAAAATATCTATGCTACACATACTTGTTTAGGAAATTTATTAATTTCAATATGTGAAATGTAAATGAATAAAAAAAATTACTCTTTTCATATTACAATTTATTATCAATCCACCCATTAATAAGGTGAGGATTAAGAATTTTATTTGGTTTTGGGGTATTTGTCCCCTCTCTACTATTTTTATCTCTGAAATAAAAATGTATAAACATATGCCTGAATCATAATACAAAACTTAGAGAGCATTACTGGATGCCTGATACAATATGAGAATTAGTTAACAGTTGATAGAATATATTTCTCACTTTGCAGTTGGGTGGCTTATGCAGTAACATGCCATTTTTCAAGAGTTTGTAATGTTATATTTTAAAAGTAACTCGTAGCATTATTTATTATTTCTCAGCAGTCAGTTTATTGTTTATTGTCTTTTGAAAGCACAAGTAATTTGTTGCACAGCACAATATTAAAACAATAGGTTGTCATTGAATAGGCAAAAAAGCAGGATATTTTCTCGTTCCCTCTAGTAGCTAGTTATGTTAGTATACCTTGCAAAACATTAATAAAAATGTTACGTGCCTTCAAATTTGAATTGACTTAAAACAATCTTACAGGACTTTCCAGATAAGTAAAATATTTAATGAATAAGTTTACTAGCTCCATCCTCTACAAGTTTCCATAGCTGAGCAAGGATTCAAACGCAGGTCTCCGGAGTCATAACCTAATACTGTACTATACCACATTGATTGTCATGTTTATAAAAAATACAAAAGACAAAAACTGAACAATATTTCTTTTGCTACTGAGGACAGGTAAGAGAATGATACAAAGCCTGGAAAATTAGCATGAAATGCTTTAAAAATGTACAGTGGAACCCTTAGATACAAATGGTTCTACTTACAAAAAAATTGCGATATGAATGGAAATCTCGGGGGGGGGGGAAGCAATTTGACATATGATTTTTAATACTTTTTTGACATCTGTGCTAGCCTCTGTGGCACCCACCGCTTACGTTTTCAGCAGCAGCACTCAGTGGCAACCGGCTGTTTTTCTTGGTTTTTGCACAGCCTCCACTGCTTCCCAGGGTGTAAGAGGGCAACGTCTGGAGCTGGGAGGAGCTTACATCAACACCTGGGATGACTGCCAAAGAGCAACCAAGAAGCAAAGGAAAAGTCCAAAATGGAAGTGATTATGCTCTGAAAAGGGTCCAACCGCCCTGGGAAGCAGCGGAGGCTGTGCAAAAAACTGGAAAACAGCCTGATTGCCGCCACCACTGTAGCTGATGAAAACATAAGCAGTGGGTGCCAACATGCCTCTGGCCCAAACAGCTGCCTCCCTCCTCCCTGAGAAGCGGCGGAGGCTATGCAAGAAGCCGCAAAACCGGCACGATTCCACCTCCATGGTAAGTGATGTTTTTTAACTTCCAATGGGTGGTGGTGGTGCTAGACGTGCCCGAGTGGTCACTATGGGCCATGTTATAAAGAGTTCTGAACAGTTTAAACTCTTTTTTTTTTTTTGGCTTATTTTCTGAGCTCCAGAATGGGTCCCCCCCCCCAGTGCATTCCTATAGAAAATCGTGGATCGACATATGATTTTTTTTCAACATACAAACACCCTCGGGGGACTAATTAAATACATATGTCGAGGGTTTACAATATTAAAAAGTTGTTTCAGAGTAACTTTTGAATGCAACTAGTTACTCATTAGAATGAAGTAATGTTGGTATAAAGGTCAAGATCTCCCTTGCTTGAAAGCCAGTTGTATCCAACTCTAGGGCTTGGTTCTCATCTCCACTTACAGCCAAAGAGCCAGTGCTGCCTGCATCTGCAGATGTTTCTGTGGTAATGTAGCAGACATGACTAGACATGGAATGCTGTTTACCTTCCCACTGAATGTCTTGTTTTCAAACTGCTAGGTTGGCAGGAGCTGGGACAGAGATGGGAGCTCACTCTTGCACTACTTGGGTCTCAAACTGTTCACCTGCTGACCTTTCAGTCAAGTTCAGCGTTTTAACCACTAAGCCACCACAGCCCCAATGTTGTTGTACTCATTACAAATAGAAAGTACAGCGGAACCTCATACAACAATCGCTCCATACAGCAACAAGATCACATAACAATTTGGTTTTTTTTTTTTTGGGGGGGGGGAATGGTGTCCTGCATAACAATTTGGGGGGAGGAGAAGTACAACAATTTTTCAATTGGAAAAATCACTTAGTGAAAAAAATTGTTGTACGATGCCTCCCATAGGGAAAACCGCTATACGATGCATCCATCGTATAGCAATTGTTTTGTACAACAACGAGCCCTGTGGGATGGATTAAAATTATTGTATAAGGTACCACTGTACTTTAAAATCAGTGTGAATTCCTACAACAGATGCGGTTGTATTTTTCTGCAGGGGTGATAGTGCATATTACCAAAATTGTAAGTACCACTTGAATTTACTTGCATTATGCTGTAGAGTACTGCCTAGCACTAACTGTTGGTGGGATAGAAACAAATAAACAAACAAATAATAATATAGCCAGGAAATTCTGGAGCAGAACATCCCAGTTATTTCACAGGTCAAGTAGAAAATTAATTCCAACATCAGCTGAAATAGTTAGAAACAGCCCCATTCACTGCATCCAAAAGCAACATTAATCATAGTTCATTTCACCTCTGCAAGGCATTCTGTTTCCTACTTTCCGTCCCCCGCCCCTTCTTTTTCTAGTCAAATACATGGCAGGTATTTTCCTTTGAAGGTAAAGTTAAAGGTCGCCCTTGCTCTAAAGCCAGTCATATCCAATTCTAGGGTTCAGTGTTCATCTCTGTTTACAGCCAAAGAGTTAGCACTGTCTGCATTTGCAGACATTTCCATGGACATGTGGCAGGCATGACTAGACACAGAACACTGTTTACTTTCCCACCAATGTGGTTTCTATTTATCTACTTGCAATTTCTTGGTTTCAGACTGCTAGGTTGGCAGGAGCTGGGACAGAGACGGGTGCTCACTCTTTCATGCAGTACTTGGGTCTTGAACTGCTGACCTGACAACCTGTGAAAGGACACTCTAATTGTAAAAAAGAATTGGGTTTGGGTAGGCAACAAAGGCTTCGGTCCTCTACATGGCTCCTCAAATCTAAACACTCCAATTTGTATTTTATACAGATGTCCTGCAGGTTATGTAAATTAAGCCTGCTAGATCAGCCATTTGATTCCAATTGCTTTCTGCTTGTCTTGCAATGTGCTACAGAGCTTGGCAAAGCAGCTTTGGAAGGATACTTGAACATTTCCCCTGTTTGAAACTGCAGCCAATCTCACTACTGTATAGTACTTCTGTCTGCCTTTCTTCTGAGAACATGGCAAAGATGCAGAAGACCAATATGCATTACTATCTCTACTTCTGTTGCTCCAGCAACCATGCTTTTGCACCTGCTCCCACAGTACGTGAAAGCAAAAACTATAAAAACTTTTTTCTCACAAAACTTGAGTCCTCAACAATTTTCTATAAGAACCCCTCTGGTGTGTGTTATTTTATTTTAAACTGCTTAAGGCAAATGCTCTGAACCTTTTCAAGCCTTAGACCTGACCACGCCCCCTCAGACAGCTGAGTAGGCTGGATTGGTGGTTCCCCTCGCCATAAACACTGCCGTAAAAAGCATCAGTGACTGTCATAAATGCAGCTGTGGGCACATTTACGACTGTCATAAATGCGTCCACTTCTGGTGGAGGTGGAAGTGATGTGGGCCACATAAAATGTTGCAATGGGTCGGGGCTGGTCCGCAGGCCATAGGTTGAGAACCCCTGACTTAAGACTTAACATTTAAAAAGTTAAATAATTATTTCTTACTTTTAACAACTTTAATGTTTTTAAAAATGCTTTTTACTTTTAAATGATGTACTTTAGAAATTTACTCTTTGCTTTTTGTAGTGCCCTTTTGATCTAAAAGCCCTTTCATTTCTAAAATATGAGTTAAGCATTCCTAAAGTTCCCTTAAATATTTTTATTATACTTTTTATGTCTTTCTGTGTACCTAGGTTCCTGGTCTTGCCATTTTATAGCAGACCTATAGATTCCACAAATTGTAATATTTATTTTTGTATTGGGACTCCCAAAACTTTATATTGTATTGGGTCCTTGACTAATACAGTATCTACTTTGCTGCCTCCTAGTGCTTCTGAAGCTTGGGCTAAAATAAGAGATTTAACTATCTTTTCCTTTGCCTTCTGTTTATACTACATAGATTGCAAAAAAGCACCATGATGAAAACAGAGACCTGATGGACTTCCAAGCGTTAAAAACAGACAAGATGGTAGCCAAAGATGCAGTTCTTCTCAGCTGCAATGGTGGCAATAATCGACACACAAAGAAAACCTGTTCTTTACCTCCCAATCAACAAATAAAAAACAAACTAATTTGTGCCTTCTAAAACCTTGGAAACAATGTTTAGGAAAAAACTGACATCTTTGTATCTTAGAATTCTCCCAGTGCTAATTGCAAAGCTACATTTTATCTCTTACTGAGGTTTTTGAGACAAGTAGGGAACTCAGACCAGGGTTATTTTGCACTAAGCAATGTGGAGGAAGTTGTGCTAACCAACCTGTATGACTCAGACAAGGAGGGGGCATTTGAAACTAGGCAACTTAGTGCAAGAGTTCTCAACCTTTTTAAGCTGGGGGCCTGGTCACACCCCCTCAGACAGCTTCGGGGGCTAGACAGCCATTTTGCCCTTCTTCTACTACATGGCACTTCCTGGTGTGGTTCAGGCAGTGGGGGGCCACATGAAATGGTGCCACAGGCCGCATCCGGCCCACAGGCCGCAGGTTGAGAATCCCTGACTTAGAGGATGCAGTCAGTCAGTCTTAAAATGTGTTGTTTCTTTTCACCCAATGGTGACTTCTGTAGACCCCTCATTTTCAACGACTGTAGTTTGCATATGTCAGATTTATACAGTACTGTATAGCAGAGGACAATTACAGGAAATGAGTACATACAAAAGAAGCTGAAGCTGTTCAGTCCAGCCTTTCCTGGTACCTTCTAGACCAGTGTTTCCCAAATGCTGGTGTTTGGACTTCAGTTCCCAGAAGCCTAAGCCAGTATATTGACTGATCAGTGCTTTGGGGAATTGACTTAAGCTTCTGGGAATTGAAGTCCAAACACCAACATTTGGGAAACACTGTGACAGAGCAGTGTTCCTCAATCTTTGGGTTTTGGATTTCAATTCCCAGAAGCCTACGTCAATTCCCTAAAAAACTGATCAGCCAATGTATTGACCTAAGCTGCTGGGAACTGAAGTCCCAAACCCAAAGGTTGGGGAAACCTAGTCTAGATAGTTCTGTATTACAGTTTCCATTAGCCCCAGCTAGTATGATGAGAGGTCTGAGATTATGGGAGCTGTTCTCCAAATTATATTGAGAAAAGTCACAGATTCTTTGCATGCATTCCCCACCTGCAATTCTTCTTTGAAACATACCAGAAACTTGAGATATACCAACTAAACATAGTGGAAATAATTCCGATAGGGCATTAATCAACAAAGTAATTCAAGAACTTGCAAAAACTCATTTTTGGACTGTAATTCCCATAATCCCTCATCCAACATGGTAATTCAGGACTGTAGTCTAAAAATGTAAATTTTCCCAGGTCTGACTTCTATTATCTCTCCTAACACAGCCATCCATTCAAATGGCATGGCATACAATGGTGACTTTTTAAAATCTTTACACAACAAAATTAGGAGTAAACATTGCCTACCGTACCAAGCTTACTCCATAAATCCTATAAAGAACTTAAAAATCTTTAGACTAAAAGCAAATTCCTTGCTAAAAGGTCAGATCACACTTTCAGTCAAAGAGCACATGTATCCACACACCCATGGACTTAAGGCAGAATGAAACACAGTGTAACTCCGGCTAATCTTATAATTACAAGAGGCTTTTGTCCATGGCTGTTAATTAATAATAAGATCCTGTGTCTTAGTTCAAAATATTAAGTCACCACATAACCGAAATAGCGCACAGGGGAGAGAGGTGAAGCGTTACCATGTAACATTTATATAAACAAAATGTGACCCTGAAAAACTAACTCATAGCAAGGAAGAAAAGAGGGCTGACATTGCTTATATGGTGTATGAACATACAATTTACAAGGAACTCACTACTTTTAAAAGCTAATAGGACACTTAGATCCTTTGTTGTTACTATGCAACTGAACAACAACAACAGCAACAACAACAAAGAATCTAAGTGTCCTAGTTTGAAGGCTTCTGATCTTTAGAAGTCTGGATTCTACCTTTAACATGCTCTCACAATATAGGACCCACTTTTCAAACACATCAGTCTGTTCTATTGTGACTACACAGCAAGCACCACAGCTCAGTTCGAGAAATAGGCTTCCCACAGTCCAAACAGGTTTTGGGGCACCTTCTAACATTTTTGAGAGTTTCGGCAAACTCAGTTCAAGTCCCACTAGAAGAGAAACAAATACTATGCATATGTAATGTGCCAGGTTCAATCTCTACTGTCCCCAAGCAAAAGCCCTAGCTATTCAATATGGAAATGAGTGACCTAGGTAGATTATCAGTCTGACTCACAGTATGGTGGGTTTCTATCTTCCTTTAACTTGCACCCCCAACAACATGTGTTATGGTTTGTTTGTTTTTGCTGTTTTGTTTTGTTTACTCTCTGATATATTTGTCTGGCTGGAATCCCACTACGGTAATGGATTACACTATACAGCCAGTGACTCAACACTGAGTGTTGGGTGGCGGTAAATAACCTCTGGCCACCAAATTACTTTGGCCACCGAATGAGAAGAGAGGACTCACTAGAGAAGGCCCTGATGCTGGGAAAGATTGAAGGCAAAAGGAGAAGGGTGCAACAGAGGATGAAATGGCTAGTAGGTGTAGATCAGGCTGGGCTACGGAGGATGGCAGATGACAAGTAGTCTGGTGTGTGATGGTCCATGGGCTTGCAAAGGGTCGGACTCGACTGTGTGACTGGATAACAAATAACCTGACTCCCTAAAGGGACCAACAGCTATGGGCGGATGAGCCCCTCATTGGAGAAAATGCCACTGGAAGCCGTCATATTGGGCCCAAAGGCAAAATAAGCAGAGGAGGAACCACTTTATTCTGATTCCCAGCAGTGATGGAGGCAGAAGAGGACATGCCAGATGGCTGCATAAACAAACTTCATTTCATTCTTCTAGTAATGAAGATGCTGTCAGGCTACGTTATTCTGCTATGGTAATAGAGTAGACCATACTGCTAGCAACCGAATACTGATCATTTGGCAGCAGTTAACTAACCTGACAACCCTGAGGACTAACAGCCTTGGGTGGCAATGTCCACAGAGAAGGGTAATGTACCCCAAGTGGATTAAATTCCACTTGAATCCATCTTGATGGAGGGCAGCAGCTTCATTAGTACTGGTCTACATTGGGAAATTTAATTGTCTCTTGCTGTGGTCTGAGGCTGATTAGGACTTGGGTGTGCCAAAAGGGCTCACAACACAAAAGTGACTCATGGAATTGCAACAGTGGTACTGGTGTCACACTGCAATGCAGAAGGCAAATGGAAAGCCACTGCATTATATTGCTAATTGCCATGAGCATAGCCAATATTAGGAATCAGATACAACACTTAAAGAAGAAGTAATGAAGATATTATAGTTTGCTGTGTGTTCTGTTGTTATTTGTTATCTGTTTGTACCCCACCCAGAGTGGGATACCACCCAAATGGGTGGTATAGAAATGCAATAAATAAATAGTTTAAATTAGTATGAAGTGGGAAGTTACACATGTTTCTCCTTGTTTTATCCAGGTGGGGAAATGTTTTTGGTTTTGCACTTTCATGTCAGAAATGTAGGGGCAGCTGTAAAACACAGAAAACTAGTACAGTCAAACCTCGCATAAAGAGCGTTTTGCTTAAAGAGTAACTCACTTAAAGAGCAGAATTTTCTCTGAATGGTCTCTTCGCTTAACAAATAAAACCAATCAAAAACTCACTTAACAAATAAATCAGGGTTCGCAATCCCCCCACAATTGGTCACTTACAATGGTGTTTCGCTTAAAGAGCAAACTCGCTTAAAGAGCAATCCTGTGGAACGCATTATGCTCTTTAAGTGAGGTACAACTGTACATAGTTGTAGTAACCCTTCGTAACTGAAATAATACATATTGCTCACACACAACAAATACACACATTGCCCCACCCCATAAGACCATTAAGTCCAATATCTAAAATAAACTAACCAACATCAATGCCTGTGACCGAGACTTTAATATCCCTCCAGCCATTAGCAAGTGGGATAACACCCAGATGGATGGTAAAGAAATTCAATAAAATAAATAAATAAATAAATAAATAAATAAGAGATAATATTTATTTTCAGGGGCAGATTCAAAAAGTGGGCAGTCTTAATCAGAAAAATCTCTCAAAAAATTGCCAAAGTGGATAGTGAGGAAATCAACCTGTTTGAAGTGGATGTAGTTTCCTCAAATAAGTTTGAGTAATAACCAAGGATAAGAAAACAGAAGATTCAGACTCATAACCCCAAGAGATCGCTGTTGGCCTGCAGAGTCCACTGTTGGGTTAGCAATAACTACAGCCTGGTCCCCTGTATGTTTAATGTCAGGGACATACAGTTGTACCTCGTTTAAAGAGCATAATGTGTTCCACAGGATTCCTCTTTAAGTGAGTTTGCTCTTTAAGTGAAACACGATTGTAAATGACCAATTGTGGGAGGGATTGCAATCCCTGATTTATTTATTAAGTGAGTTTTTGGTTGGTTTTATTTGTTAAGCGAAGCGAACATTCATAGAAAATTCTGCTCTTTAAGCAGTTACTCTTTAAGTGAGGTGCTCTTTATGTGAGGTTTGACTGTAATTTGAAACCATCTAGGTTGCCAAGATCCTTATACAGTACAAGGCTTTCACAGAATTCTCTGATTTTTTTAGGCTGTTTCATTTGTTGCTTTAAATCAAACCATGGCTGCCAACAGAACAAAACAATGGTTGAACATCTCCTGTGGTATTAACAATGGCTTCATCTTATGCGTGCGTGCGTGCGTGCGTGCGCGCGCACACAGAGTAGCTTGCAATCTATTTTTCGGATAATCCATACAATCACTCATCTCAGTGCAATAGCCCATCAAGGTTCCACCACAAACATAATCTACTGCAAAATTACTCAGTGAAGTCAACACAGAGCAACCACAGAATAGCAGGTAAGACAAACAAGCTTGTTAGAATCTGTTTTTAAGTACTGTAAATAAAACAAAATGAGATTTTAAAATATTTTAGAGTGCTTATGGGGATAGAATGGATAAAATAAAATGGAGATCCCAAATATTCACAACTGTATCATCCCATTCTGAATTTACACAGAACCTTAACTTTAAATGTCAAAACAAAACATTTAAGTTGCATATTTGAGTGACACAGGGTGAATAAAGGATTTGTAATCTGTTTATTGTTTCTTTGTCATTTATACATCAAACATTTCCAAACAATTTACTATATGCATTTTACAGAGCATCACTTATGTAGACTTTAAACTATGTTAATACTTTCAGACTAGACAATGTGTTTAATAACAAGATTGCAGCCATGAAATAAAAAGGCGACTGATTCTTGGGAGACAAACTATGAGAAACCTGGGGAGCATAGTGAAAAGCAGAGACATCAGATTGCGAACAAAAATTTGCATAGTCAAAGCAATGGTATTCCTGGTGGCAATGTATGGTTCTGAGAGCTGGACCATTAGGAAAGCTGAGCGCAGAAGAATAGATGCCTTTGAGATGTGGTGTTGGAGGAGAGTTTTGAGAGTCCCCTGGACAGCAAGGAGAACAAATAGGTCAATCTTAGAAGAAATCAACCCTGACTGCTCCTTAGAAGAGCAAATAGTAAAGATGAAGCTAAGGTACTTTGGACATCAAATGAAAAGCGAAGACTCACTTGAGAAAGCCTTGATGCTTGGAAAGGTTGAGGGCAAAAGAAGAAGGGTGTGGCCAAAAATGAGATGGCTAGATGGTATTGTGGACACAATGGGCACAGAGCTGAGCGGGTCGGAATCAACTGTGCAACTGAACAACAAAAATACTAAAGGAAGTGTTTGTTTTTTTAGCTTTTTCACTGAATGTCACTTCAGAGCCTTATCACAATGAAAAGATGTTATCAGGCTGAAGTCAATAAAGACAGGAACTGTAAGTGATGTCCTTACAATTACCCTCTATGAAAGTAGTTGTGTCTTTTTAGAGAGGACAGTTCTGTATTTGCATGTTATTTAGCCTAAATAACTAACATACCGTAATTGCCGGCGTATAAGACACAGTGGAGTATAAGGCTCACCCCATTATTACCAAAATAGCCTACTATATACAGTACAAGACACACCCCGTTTTCCCAGTGTATTTTAAGGGGAGGAGTGGGTTTTATTCACCAGCAAACAAAGTAAATGTGAACCTATGTCATTACTGTACTCTTTGTACTTCAAACCAAGCTGCTAGATGTGTCTGTTAAAGATATGTGTGCATATTTGGCTACAGTGTGAAATTTCTCCTATCTGAGTATGGGAGTTGGACCTAAAAAAACTCTTGCCCCATGTTACTTACCCACAATTGCTAAAACACTTCTACAAGTAGAAGTTATTTATTTATTTGTCTGTCTGTTTGTGTGTTTGTTTGTTACATTTATACCCCACCCATCTGGGATATTCTCCCACTCTGGGCAGCTAATAACACATTTTAAAAATACAAAAGTATACAATTAATATTTTTAAACTAAGATAATAAACAAACTATATATAAATAACAAACCAGAAATACACACACACACACACACAAAACGCCAGCTGCGCTGCTGCACTCTCCACGCCCTTCCCACCAGCCAAGAGGATAAAGAACCCCCATGGGCATGGGAGGGTAAAAACGCCAGTTGCACCGCTGCACTCTCCGCGCCCTCCTGGCCCTTCCCACCAGCCAGGAGGATAAAGATCCCCCGTGGCCACAAGAGGCTGAAAATGCAAGCTGCACTGCTGCGCCTTCCTGGCCCCTTCCACCAGCCAGGAGGAGGACAAGAGCGGTGACTTTTTGACTTTTGTTTTTGTTGCTGTCAGACTTTCTGTGGGACTTTTCATGAGTGCTGTGGGATTTAGCAAACGAGGTTTTTAGTTTTTGTTTTTTGTAATGCTTTGATACTGTGATATTGATACTTTTTGATACTGTGATTTGTGATGCTTTGTGATGATGATATGTCAAAATGTTGTATTGTGATAATGTTGAACCTTGTAATTTGTAACTGTATATTTTGTATCTTTGTTAGCTGCCCAGAGTTGCTCTGTGAGTGGGGTAGCATACAAGTATTATAACAACAACAACAACAACAACAACAACAACAACAACAACAACAACAACAACAACAACCATCATCAGGGACACATCTTGACAAAGGAAAGAGTTAATCAAAGCCTATTGCTCGGCCTTTGGCAGTAAATCCCCAAAAGCCCCTTTATAGAGGAACGATTTAAGTTGTTTTTTAAATATAGGTAGAGATTAAACCAGGCACAGCTCAACTGGAAGAGAATTCCACAAAGTTGGCGCTGCCACCAAGAAGGCTCTTCTCCGAGTCACGGCCTTTCTTGCCAATCTCAGGGTCAGCACCTGGAGCTGTGCCATATAAGAGGAATGAGTGATGCAGGCTAATATCCTGAGGGGAAGATGTTCTGCCAGGTAGGAAGGTCCCAAACGGCTGGTCTGCTTTAAGATCTTGTCAGCCATGGTGACCAACCAGATGCCTCTGGGAAGCCCACGAGCAAGACATGAGGACAAAATGTCAGCCCTAATGTTGTTCTTTACAAACTTGTTATTCATAGGTATGCCATCTCTGATCCTGGAGGGAGTATATAGTCATTATGACTGCTAGCCACAAATAGATGTATAATTCATAAATTTTCTAGTTTATCCTCAACTCTGCTTCATCTCCAAAAGTGGAGAAAAGGATGGGGAAAACTGCTTCATTCATTAATTCATTCATTCATTTTCTTTATACTGTACTTAGTCTTTCTCTCAATGAAGGGACTAAACATGATTTACAAAAGATTTAAAAGATAGGCAGTCGCTGAAATCCGTTTGATGTATAACACACATAAATTCCCAAAGGTCATGGAGGCAGAATATGGACAAGCTGTGAAGGCGCACCTTGATAATTTCCTCAAGGCTGCAGCAGTCTATTGCAGTCCTGGTGTTAAATCCTGCATGTCTCATTTCATACATGCTGCAAGAGATGGCTCTGAGATCATAGTGTGTGGGTCAATTCATGGAAAGCTGGGATCCACCTGCCAGACAAATTCACGGCAGTGGCATTTTTCCTACATCCAAGAAAAGTGTATACTTGGATATGAGTTGAAGCCGACGAAGACAACAATAACACACATGTAAGATTATGTCATAATCTGACCACTGTGATATTTAATTTAATTAAAAGCTTCCTATTAACCCCCTCCACCTTTATGTTCTGGGGTTATCTAGTGGACCCTTTTGACTTGGAGGAACAATTGGGAGCTCTGGGACTGAAGGAAGGATGCTTTATTATCCAAATTGCTACTGGACCACCTCCATTGGGATCAGAAAATGTAATTCTTTGGGAGACACTCTCTATAAACCTAATTGGGCAGTGAGACTACAGTGTCATCTATAACCAGGAAATCATTCATTCATTTATTACATTTCTATACTTCCCATTCAGGTGGTATCCCACTCAATTATTCCTGCTATCATGTAGCTGACCAGATGTTGTGAAGAAATTTCTTTTTGAAGCAGAATATAATTGTGGATTTAAACACTAAGACCATATGGTTTAGTAGTTAGAATGTTGGATTAGGATCAGCCACTACCCTGACCCAAATCCTGGACATGAAGCTCACTGGATGACCTGGGCCTTCCATATCTCTCACACTATCCATGTTCACAAAGGTTAATTGGTGGGTGTCAAACAATACCATCTACTTTGAGTTTCCCAAGACATGATAAAATGTTTAAAAAATTACATTCAGTTTTGGGAACAGATTGGTTAATAAAGCATTATTTAACCAACAGAGTTTAGTAGTTGTTATTTATACTAAGGATGTCATAGGAACCCAGCCTTTCACTAGAAGGAGCATTGCCACATATCTTCATCTTATAGTACCTGTGATACTACCTGTATCAGTAGCAAACTTCAGTTTAAAGAAAAATTACTACCACTTCACTGCTGTCATATATCTGTTACAAGGCTCTCCACACTATTTGCAACATAAGAAGTTTAGACACTCCTCTCAATCCCTGTAAATCAGGGATTCTCAACCAGCAGCCCATGGGCCATTTCATGTGCCCCTCCACTGCCTCCACCATACCAGGAAGTGCAATGTGGTGAAGGAAAGGCAAAATGGCCATCCAGCCCCTGAAGCTGTCTGAGGGAGCATGACCAGGACCCCGGCTTTAAAAGGTTGAGAACTCCTGCTGTAAATCATGTGTGTGTGTTTCCGTCTGTCTGTCTGTCTCTCTCTCTCTTTCACTCTCACACACACAGATTCCCCCGCCCAAATTCCTGGGAACCTTTTACTTCAAGCCCATTTATCTCAAAATACTTTTTGAAAAGCTGAGCTGAATATTCAAAATGGGACTAGTTTGCTTCAGCAAGCTGGATACAGTTGTGATTCAGATTCAGTTCACTGAAGGAAACAGAACAGTCAGAAATACTCTGATTTGATAGTTGGATAAGATATAGAAATATATTTAATCAAGTATGATGTGAGTAAGAAAGTAGCTTTCTGGCCTCAGTGGTATCTTTCAGGTAATTGGTTAGAACCTAGCAGTTTGAAAGTAAAAAAATGCAAGTAGATAAAAAGGGACCACTGCAGTGGGAAAAGATCTTGGGGATATGAAAAGAGCCTCATTCGGGTGTCCCAAGTGGAGATTCTCCAGCAAAAATCCTTTGAACCCAGAAAGCACCTTTTGTTGTAGCCCACACAGTCAAACGCCTTAGTGTAGTCAATGAAACAGAAGTAGACTTGTTTCTGATATTCCTTTGTTTTTTCCATGATGGCAGTATGGTCTCTAGTCCCGCTGCCTCTTCTGAACCCCGCCTGCACTTCTGGTAATTCTCTCTCCACGTGCTGCTGCAGTCTATCCTGTATTATCTTGAGCATCACCTTGCTAGCATATGGGATGAGCGCAATTGTTCGATAATTTGAACATTCTTTGGCATTACCCTTTTTAGGGATTGGAATGTATACAGTACTGATCTTTTCCAATCCTGTGGCCATTGTTGTATTTTCCAAATCTTCTGGCATATAGAATGCAATAATTTGATTCCATCATCTTTTAGGGCTTTGGAAAGTTCAACTTGGATACCATCATCGCCGCTGGCTTTGTTGTTTGCAGTGCTTTTTAGGGCCTTCTGACTTCACTCTCTAGGATGTCTGGCTCAAGTTCAATGTCCTCATCATTGTTATTATCAGGAATGTTGAGATCCTTTTTGTAGAGTTCTTCTGTGTACTCTTTCCATCTTTTCTTAATCTCTTCTGCATCAGCTATCTCCTTGCCATCTTTGTCCCTTATCATGGTCATTTTTGCTTTAAACGTTCCCTTGATTTCCCCAATTTTTTTGAAAAGATCTCTAGTCTTGCCTCTTGTGCCATGATGACAGCCAATATTCAGAATCAGATTTGACACAAAAAGAAGAAGAATAAATACAGGAACAGGGAGAACAACAACAAGAAGAACAAGAACACAGATTTGGTATGCTAAAGGTGCCAGACTTGATCAATGTTCTCCCTAACTAAAAATAGTCTCAAGAAGTAGCTTAAGAAAGACCTCCTGCTTGGAGGACCAGAGAACCATTATTTCTCAGTTGAAAGCAGATTGTTTGACATAGGATAATACATCTTATCTATATAAAGATCAATAGTAAACGATGAAGCAAATGTTCCTTGCTCCAGTATCTCCCCCAAATGGTGACCAATGTGACTTAAATATTGCACCCAGCAAAGACTGAGATTACACAACAGTTCTTATATGCCCACAAATGTTAAGGAACCTTGAGGCAGGGAAATAAAGTAACCAGATGAAGACTTCAGTAGCAATTTATTCAACATAAGGAAATCATTAATGGCACAGGATCAAATTGGCTGATATATGGCCTGCTTCTTTGTATCCCTACTCAAATCTTAAGAACCTCAATAACCCTACTCTCCATGGCTTTGTCAAGTAAGGTGAGACTAGAAGCCACTACAGAGAGGTCTTTCTCACTGCTTTCAT
The DNA here is from genome assembly GCA_030440675.1 of Furcifer pardalis. Lineage (NCBI taxonomy): Eukaryota > Metazoa > Chordata > Lepidosauria > Squamata > Chamaeleonidae > Furcifer > Furcifer pardalis. The sequence goes on from CP126894.1 coordinate 24,847,518, forward strand.
CCTGAAAAAATATACAGATCAGTTTGTTTTGTGAGTTTGTGCTACTACAGAAATCAGTTCAAACACAGTCCTAGAAATAAAAATGGGCAGGAGGAGGACTCTTTCAGTATCTGACTCACTTTCAAAGTAAGCTTCCTTCTGTGTTTCTATTTTTCACTAAAAATTATCACCAACTAATAAACAGATATTTCTCATGTTACAACAGCTGTAGCCTCTTCCTTCCATTGACCTTTAATAAAGACTGGATGGATAAATAAATCAATAAATCTTTTAAATAGACTGAGTTATCATTGCTTGGGGCTGTTTTTGATCCAATCAGTCCATAGGGAAACCATCAAGACTACAAAAGCCAGAATGAGGTGCATCTGATTTATTTCCAATGGTTATCATGGTGATTCCAGTAGATGGAGACTGCCTGACAGTGGCCAATATAAACTGGCAGCTATTTCTTCTCTGAACATCCCCAAATGAAGCCATATCCAAACCACTCTGAGGAGACGGGCCAGTTAATTGGACTCGGGCTTCTGCAACTGAGGCTCAAGTTCATGAAATTCTCTGAGGAGTGCTTTGCTCTCAAGCCTGAATTAATGTCTTCACCAAAGGCTCCAACCAGTCATAGACCCTATGTTCCAGATGAAACAAGACTTCTTGTATTTTAAAAAAAGCAACCCCAAAGTTCAATACAAAGCTGGAATATGGGTCCAGAAAATAATTGATAGATGTGAAAAAAAGCTCACAATATTCCTGTTACCAGGATCCACTCCTGGAGACAGATGTGCTCTGAACCAATGATCTCAAGATGCTGGAACATGCTGAAATCTGGAATAAGAGTTGATGAGAGTTTGCCCAGTTAAAGATTTCTATTGTTTCTTAGAACTGGTAGTTTTTGGAATAGTAGCCGTGTTAGTCTGTGGTTCAAGCATATCAGAAAACAAAACAAAATAAACAAAACAAAATAAAAATAAAATAAAAACACTGTAGCACTTTAAAGACTAACGCTATACTGTATTTTTATTGTTAGCTTGTTTTATTGTTAGCTTTCGTGGATCAAGTCCACTTCTTCAGACAAAGAGTGAAATTGAAAGGGAGTCATTTAGAGCTAATCTGAATAATCTATTGTTGCTAATGGCTGTATGAAGCTGTATTGTTCTGCTTACTTGTGTGCTTGACCACACCCTTCTCCCTTTGACCCCCTGAATTTGGTGTATAAAAACTATGACTGTAAGTTTCACTCTTTGTCTGAAGAAGTGGACTTGATCCACGAAAGACAATAAAAATATAGCAGTTAATCTTTAAAGTGCTACAGTGTTTTTTATTTTATTTTGTTTTGTTTTCTGATATGCTTAGAACTGGCGTACCCTATGAATTACTGAGTCCAGCCCCTGTAAGTGAAGAATCAAACTCTCAACAGCTGGCTCTGTAACCAGAGACCTAAAACCATTTCTTCCCTCAATGGTAAACAAAGCATGCAGACATTTTTCCCCCGTCTGAAGAGAGTAGAGAGAAGGCCTTGCTATCTTGGGTTTGCAGAATGCTATTTCTGGAATAAGCCTAAAGAGTTTATCACATCTGGGAGCGGATTTATTATTATACCTTGCCTGGTATTTCTATTTCAGGAAAATTACAGAGGAATGGCTCTCCTGTTGCATAATAAGCTGCATCATGACAGCTCTGACCAGCTCATATACCTATTGCCTCATCACAACATCTGCAAAGCATCCACTACATCAGGGGTGCCCAAACTTTTTGGGTCACGGACCAGAACAGCAGAGTAGGCCAGACTTCACCCCCGGAACAGGGCATGATTGCACATGCATGGCCATATTTACTTCCTGGTTTGTCATGGATGCTTCTGCACATGCGTGAAAGCAGCCATATTTACTTCCTGGTTTGGCGCAGTTGCTCCTGTGCATGCGCAAGCACATCCATGAAATCCAGGATGTAAATACAGATGCTCCTGCGTCGCAGGACTGATGGAATGGCTTGGGGGGAGGGTATCCAGTCCACAGACCATAGTTTGGGCATGCCTGCACTACATCTACCAATATGATTGTCATAAGGATAGAATAGAGAAATGTATTACATATTTGTTTTGATCTCGCTGGAAGAAAAAAGGGATGAAAATCTAGTAAACGAATGAATTCCAGCCATCAATCAGGATTCTAGTGCCACTGTCAATGCAGTAGGGTTAACCTTTTAATAAAGGACAGGGAGAAATACTGTTCCATGCCACTATTAAACCAAAAAACTACCCAGCATAAACTATTCCAACGAGCTTATCCCCTATGAGTTTGTCAGCTACTGACATTTTGATGGGCAGTCATACATGAAACACTCAATTAAAGGTCTTGTTAAATAGAAATAATTTAACCTGACAGGACAGTTTCACCAATGGAGGCATTTCCTAAATTCCTTTGAAAAAGATCGAATTAATAATAATAATAATAATAATAATAATAATAATAATAATAATAATAATAATAATAATAATAATAATAATAATAATAATAATAATAATAATAATAATAATAATAATAATAGCATCATTGGGAGCACTACTACCCTCAATGTCAGGGTGGCAGACACTCTCTTCTAAATCCATATATTTATAGGCTCCAGACTGGAATGTTGAATCAACTCTGCTTTTATTAACTCTTGGATGGTTGGTACAGCACTGGCCCACAGTATCAATCCTCTCCCCACCTATCTATCCACTGGGGGAGTGAGGTTCAGCCAGTGGTCCTCCAAAAAGCCATTTTTCCTCAAGGCCTCTGGCTTTCTTCGCTGAGGACAGTTCAGGTAAAAACTGAGGCACTGCCAAAGGTCCACAGATGTGCCCCACCAGCCCTGCATTGTGAGAAGGATATGTAGATGTGTGCTGCTATTTGTTTTAGGAGATTACCAACTCCTTTGGGAGACAAGGCTGGTGCTGGCAGTGGTACCTTCAGCATTTATTTATTTTAGTCAGGGTTGGTGTTGGCTCTCTTAGTAACTGTGGTAGACTTCTGCAGCGGCTTAAGCAGTGATGGGCAGCAGCTGGTTTGGACAAGTTCTACCAAACTGGTAGTAAAAATCCCGGATGGTCTCCTGGGGGGGTGTACTTTTTTTGGAGGCAACCGGTTTGGTCACCTCTCCAGCCACCCTTCCTTGCAGTCCTAAATGGCTGCTCGCAAGTGCACATGCGTCAAAACACCATTTGATGCATGCGCACTGAATACTGGAGGCATGCATGCATCAAATGGTATTTTGACACATGAGCACTTATGAGCAGCCATTCTGGGCTGCAAGGAAGGGTGCAGAGGCTGACTGTTGAGGCCCTCAGCTACCTCTTTGGAGGGGTGGCAGCCTTCTCTCGACGCACCGCCAGGCCAGGCCAGGCCAGGCTGTCGGGCCAGGCTGCACTGCCGGGCTGGGCCAGGCCAGGCCACACCACCGGTCTGCCGCACCGTGCCACTGCTGTTGCTGCCTGCCTGCTGCTCCCCGACCCCAGCCAGGGTAAGTGCCTAGGGTTTGTGTTTGGGATGGGTGGGTGGATGGTTGTTTTAAAATACTGTGTTTTATGTAGCATGATTTTATTTCTATTTAATGTCTAATTTGTATTTTTATTTTATTTTTATTATTTTTTATTTTTTGGATTTCTATACCACCCTACTTGGTGCAACCAACTCAGGGCGGTGTACAAAAAGTAGAATATAATCAGCAATACAATACAATAATAGGGCAGCAATACTGTGATAGAACACCACACAGCAGAATAGCAATAATGTAGCAATGCAATCAAACAATAATTTAACTGTACAATCCAACAATCCAATGTAGATTTATAATCCAACAATATAATATAGCATACAATACAACAATATAATGACAAGAAAATCCAATCCAGCACAACAGAATAACAATTTGGTCAGATTTCATAAATACAACGTCCTCTCAACTGACCGCAATCTTCTCCTCCGGGCGAGATGGCGAGGCCCGGAGGGAGGGTCCTCTCTCCGCCCGCAGCTAGCGTCTTTTATCGGCCTCCGGGCCAAGATGGTGGTGCCCGGAGGGAGGGAGGGAGGGAGGGAGGGAGGGAGCGTCCTCTCGCCGCTGCAGCTGCCGGCAGTCTTCTCATCTGGGCTGAGATGGTGGGGCCCGGAGGGAGGACAGGAGCGTCCTCTCGCCGCCGCAGCTGCTGGCAATATTTTTATTTTTTTATTTGTATTTAATGTCTATTTAATTTGTATTTTATGTGTTTTTGTTTCTATGTTTATGTGTACTGTACTTTTATTTTATTTTTATATTTACTTTGGCTCTGCCCACATCGTTAGCTCCGCCCATGACATCATGATGTCATGACATCATGACATCAGCTCCGCCCACGCCATCAGCTCAACCCACTGTGTGTTAGTAAAAACTTTGGCTGCCCACCACTGTGTGATGATGGTTATCGGGGAATTTGCTCTCTATTACAAGTCCCTCTTCCTCTATGCGGCACATGGAGCTTGATCATGCACCCCATCCAGAAATCTCTCATAGCAACAGCAATTAGCAATAGCAATTACACATATACACCGCCCCATAGCCCTTAGTGTACTCTCTGCAGGGTTCACAAGGTAATTAGTATTTTGCCTCCAACATGCTGAGTATTCATTTTACCGACCTTGGAAGGATGGAAGCTTGAGTCAACCCTTATACCTGTAAGAACCACACTCCCAACATGTTGGCTGCAGTATAGAAGTTTAACCGCTGCACCACCAGGGCTCATACACCTTCTCTGTTAAGAGAGACAGCTCTGATTTCTCTGGAACATCATCCCACACCTCTTCTTGTTCTGATTCCCCAGGGCTTGTCTTGGCTTCCTCTTCCTAATCTACTGCACCTGGCCCTGCCATCACTATTGCCTTCCTCTCTGTCTCCCCCAGCTTTGTGGTATCCAGCTGCCAACAGAGATCAGCCCTGCCTCCTTCTCCAGATATTCCTTGTCTTATTCCTATTCCTTGTACTCTTAGCTTCCCCCCTTCCGTGTACAGGCTGACTAGCCTCAGCACCTGCCAAGAGGCCTTCCAAGAAGCACAAGGTGAGAACAGATGGCTGGAAGTGACCCACTCACAACCCTTGAGAAAGCTATCTTCTATGCAAAAAAGCTTCCTTACCATACAAGTTCAACACAGACACTTCTTTCATGTCCCGATCAAACCCTGGACTGCCAAAATGAAGCTTTGTCGTTGGCCAAATTTAAATCTTCATTGGTACTGGTCACCTTCCATCTGGTGGATCAGAGGGCTGTTAGAACTCAGGATAGATTTCAGACATCTACAACGAGGTCTCCTGTAATGGCCAACTGCCCGGGGAATGTCACCATGCCCTCTGCCCAACATTTGTATTTGTATGCCACTCTATTCACCGAAGCGACTCAGAACGGCTAACAGCATAAATCACAAAATACAGTATCACATAACAAAACATATCAAAGTATCATATAACAAAGTATCACATATCAGCAACACATCAAAGGATCACATATCATATACATTTCAGAAAATCCCCCATCACAATTACAAAATTAAGACATCATAAAAACATTTCAGAAACCCTTCAAACAGTTCACAAAAATCTCAACCCTACCCCCCCCTCATTAATTCCAATTCCCTGCTGCTGCTTCCCCCCTAAGCCTAGCTAGCTGGGCAAGCGTCCATATTGGTCATGGAGGAGGAGGACCCACACAACTGTTCCCGTTCTCCCTGGTCCGAGGCCGGGCGAGAGAGGCATAGAATCCGGTGGGGCAACGCCTGCGGCTCTTTTCAATGCCTCCAGCCCCAGCACAGCTGCTCCCACTCTCCCCGGTCCGAGGCCAGGTGAGAGAGGCGCAGAGTCCGGTGGTGCCTCTTTTCAATGCCTCCAGTCCCAGAGCAGCTGTTCCCCGGTCCAAGGCTGAGAGGCATCTTACTACTGGTGTCTTACTACTCCCCATTCTACCAAACAATTTCTTAAAGAGGTATCCCCAGAAACAACCAAATCAAATAACAACAAAAAATACACAAACCAAAGTCATAATACAAAATTAACTGTAACATAAGCAAGTTAGGATCCTAAGCTATAAATAATCAACAGAATAATATATAAAAATCATAAACATTAAACCTACACAGTAGCACCTAAAAAAAACATCTACCAAAAGCAATAGTACCTTTCAAAAGGAACAATAAAACATCCTACTTTCCAATAACTTGGGACTCAAATTTAAATCGTAAACCAAGCTATAAGCCAGTGTATTGTCACCAACATTGGATAATATATATACAAATGATCAGCCAGTTCCTGACAATACAAAATTCATCTATGCCAGGAGTTCTCAACCTTTTAAAGCCAGGGGCCAAGTCACACTTCCTCAAACAGCTTCATGACCATTTTGCCCTTCCTCCATCACATGGCACTTCCTGGTGTGGTGGAGGCAGAGGGGGCCCACATGAAATGGTGCTGCAGGCCGCATCTGGCCCATGAGAATCCCTGATCTATGCAGACAACACAGCAATGGATCTTCAAGGATCAAGCTTTGATGAGGTAGCTGGAAAACTTACTGAAGCACTTGAAGAACTAAGACAGTTTTGCTACATCAACCATTTGAAGCCTAATCCAAGCAAGACTCAAATATGTGCTTTCTACCTTTGAAACTGAGAAGCAAGTGTTAAGTTGGATGTTACGTGGCTAGAGAACCAATTACAACATTGTTCAGCATCAAAATATCTTGGTGTGATGCTTGACCGGACACTCACTTTCAAGCAGCACTGCCTGAATACCAAAGCCAAAGTTAGTACAACATCATCAGGAAACTCACAAAATATATAAATGGGTAACTCAACCATCCACACTGTGCACATCAGCTTTGGCCCTGGGTGTCTCTTCAGCAGAGTATGCTGCTCCAGTATGGAGCACATCTACAGACGCAAAACAAGTTGACATTCCTGTTAATGAAGCCATGTGTATAGTGACAGGATGTCTCAAACTTACACCAGTTGAGAAAATATACCCTCTTGTTGGCATCACTCCACCTAAGATAAGGAGAGAAGTAGCAGCGGATGCTGAAAGAACTAATCAAGAAAAAGATCCTCAACACCCTCTGAATGGATATGAGCCTCAAAGTCCATTGGCTCAGATGCAGAAAGAGCTTTATGGCAAGAACAAACATTCTTGAGGGTTTGCAAGAACAAAACCAAATTAGAAGATGGAGGAAGAAGCTCACTGGACAAGAAACAACATTAAAGGATATAACTGAGGATCTCAACCTCTCCTAACATCACTTGGAGGACTCTAAATAGGCTGAGGGTTGGAGTCCCTAAATGCAAGACCAACATGCTCAGGTGGGGGCTGCCGGAGGACAACAACACGCTGTGTGAATGCAGAGAGATACAAAACCTAGTTCATTTACTGGTCCTTCAATTGTTGCCAGAGACATGCACCAATGAGGACTTGGGTTTGGGCAACGAAAAAGTGAAGAAAGTGGCTTCATTTTGGCAGTCCAGGGTTTGATCGGGACACCAAAGAAGAAAAGCCAGTGCTTCAGAGCTGTTCTTGCATCCTTTTCCCTTTGACGAACTTTCTTCTGTCTGGCTTTATTCACAAGTGATATATGCTGTTGCTATTCAGTACTATCAGTGTATGTGTTATTTTGCAGAGTTTTGTGAGGAAAAATTGCACAGGTCTGCCTGCAAGAATTTAAGAGATTAAAATTAAAAAGAAACAAATTACTTTTCAAAGGAATAATGTTGCAGTTTATCACACCTTAATGAGTATCATAAGTCTCTGTTACCCTTCTTGACCATTGCACCAGTATTAATAGGAAAAAAATTGTGGGTTTTTTCCACCATGCCCCTTCCCAGCCTACTTTTAAAAAAATTAATGTATTTCTAGAACTCCAATATGTTTGTGTTCCAATACAGCAATCATAGAAGCATTATTAATAGGCTGAACAGAACACAATGTGAAATGAAGTAATTTCACTTCATACCATTCTGTTCTCTAATAGTTTTGAGAATTTTTTTGCACAAATATCCTCAAGCTGTTTGACAAAGGAACAAGTTGCCTTGCAGAGTTTTTGAATTACCTTCCATGGGGGATGCTAAGAAAAGTCAAGAAGTACATAGTTTATGTAATTTTGTTACAATGGAAAATAGCCTAGTCACATACTGTTATACAGATTCATCATAACCATACAAAAATATCTTTCTTGTGGTGTGTTGATTTCCACAGAGCTGTCTTATGTAGTAGGGGTTTCTGACATTTTTTTAAAAAAGTGGATTGATTGATTTCAGTTATTTCTATTGCATTTCTTTGTTTCAGTATTAAAATCATCTATTCTGTCTGTACTGTTTGAGCTTACTGCTGTCTATAGGTCACTCTCAGAACTAAGCTATCAAGTGGGAACCATTCCCGAAACTAACTAGAGAATCCGAGCCAAAGAACAAACTGGGAATTAAATGAAGGCTATCTTCCTCAGATCCAGCTTGAATTATAAGCTTTTATCGGCAATCTTCACAAAATAAGCCTATAGACTTTGTCACCTGTGTAGGCAAGAAGACTTCACTGCCTTGAGAAGCATACCAGCCACCAGCCCTGGTGGCTCCCTATGAAGTTCCTTGAATTATAAAACAATGCTAGAAACTGTTGCAAGCCAACCAAAAAATGTATTATATTTTTAGTTACATTTTTAATTAAGTCTCCCTGCTTTGTCTTGCCCAATACCTTTCTGCAGCTCAACATATCTCTTCACTCCCCAATCTTATTTCTTACTGGGGGGGAGGGGGTTGCACCCATGTCTTACCTGTACCCTTGTACTTCTTAGGGTAGGTGGAAAGAAAGTATGAATTTTTTGTTTTAGCCCTCCAGCAGCTCATGACAATTGTTTGAGGGTTTTATGGAGAGGCAACAAATGTAAAAATTTGTGGCCATTGATAGTAACATTCCAAACTTCCTGCACTAACAATGTGTATGACAGATGCAGCACTGTTCTATGCATTACTACTCAGACATTTCAGTGGGTTTAGTGATATACATATGCCAGAAGTACTGGAACATTTGGCCCTCTGAATGACAACAAAAACTGCACAAGGACCCTTACTGTTGACCTTGCTGGCTGGGCTTTCTGGAAAATGAAGTCCAAAATATCTGAATGGTCAAAGGCCTTACTAGAGGTTTTCACCATGTGACACACTATGCTCAGAAGTAAACCACACTACATTTAGTAGAGATCTCTCTCTAGCAGGTGTACTTTATAACCCCATGCGTACATATCAGGGAGAAAGTACCAAAGAAAATTGTAAGCTTCCTTACTAAAGTCTCTTTTGATAATGTATCTCCACCCTAGTTCTTACTCACATCTATGTCAAGATTGTGCCACTTCAGATTGCGGTACTGTATCCTTTATTAACTGATTAGTCATCTGGCCATATCAGGTTAAAATGAGGTAAAATAGATTCAATATACAGTAATATGGTTACATAGGACAAAGCAAAAACATGTTAAAAGTAAAATGATACAATATCAATAAAATAGGATACAAAATTTACTCAGTAAAATTCATTACCTTCACATGCAACCCCAATCTGATCAATAAAACATCTTCTTTTGTCAATGGCCCCAACTATAAACTTGATAGTTCTAATATTTACATATTTATTTGTGTCCTGAAGTAAGTAAGTTAATCTTTTATCAGAGTCCCAGTATTGCTGGTACTGGATTTTGTCCAAATTGAACTCCATATATTAGTATCCCATTTCTGTTTATTATTTTATTTATTTATTAGTTCAAATTTATATTGCCGCCCACTCACCATGGCAACTCAGGGCGGCTTACAGACAATACATTACATTACAATATGTTGGGGTGGGCACAGGGGTAGGGGTGGCAAGGTCCTCATCCTGCCCCGGCTTCTTCCTCCCCTGGCAGTTGGTATAGGCACAATGGAAGGGGCAGCAAGGTCCTCGTCCTGCCCCGGCTTCTTCCTCCCCTGGCAGTTGGTATAGGCACAATGGAAGGGGCAGCAAGGTCCTCGTCCTGCCCCGGCTTCTTCCTCCCCTGGCAGTTGGTATAGGCACAGGGGGAGGGGCGGCAAAGTCCTCAACCTGCCCTGGCTTCTTCTTCCCCTGGCAGTTGGTCTAGACAACTAGACCAACTGTTGAATTACATTGACTATTTATGGCCCTCACGAGCCATGACTGAATGTTCTTTTCCTGATTTTATTTTTTGTTTCTTTTTTTTAAAAAAAAACCTGGCACTCAGAAAAACTAGCTATTAAGGGATTCTATGTGCCCCACTAACTTGTTCTTGAGCATGGTTGTGTTATTTTGTACAGAGAACATGCAATTACATGAGCCTCCACCTATAATAGCAACCAACACAGTTGACATATAGCCCTGTCACCTCACTGAGAATCAACCCTATGACTACAAATGACTGTCAAGTTGGGATGTTTTCCTGGGTTTTTATTTTTATTTCTTTATTTAACACGGATAATTGAAACTGATACCCATGGACTCTTTCCTCTTGATTAAAACAAACTCATGTTTTCACACAACCCCTTAAGAAGGGATTACATACAAGAAAGAGAAAGAATGTGATTGCTAGGCATGGCTTAGTTTTTTAAAAGCCAAGCATGGATGTAAGCTAAATTAGCCCAAAGTCTTCTCCTGCTATTTTCTTATGCTGCATGTGCAGCTCTGTTTAGAACCTGGAGGCCAATGCAAGAGAAACAGGCAGTGGTGGGCTGCTCCCAGTTTGGACCAGTTCGCCCGAACTGGTAGCAGAAGTCCAGAGGGGATCACTGGGGGAGGGGATAGTAAACCCCTGGGCGACCGGTTCGGTCACCTCTCCGGCTGCCCTCTGGATGTCTCTTCCGGGCAGCCCAAAATGGCTGCTCGGAAGTGCGCATGCGTCAAAACTCCATTTGACGCGTGTGCACTGAAAAATAGAAGTGTGCATGTGTCAAATGGAGTTTTGACACATGCGCACTTCTGAGCAGCCATTTTGGGCTGCCCAGAAAGGGTGCAATGCTTGGAGGAGCAGTGGCGGCGGCAGCAGCCTTTCCTCAGAGCACCACCAGGCCGGGCTGGGCCACACTGCTGGGCTAGGCTGCGCTGCACTGCCGGGCCCAGCCAGGCCATGCCGGGCTAGGCAACACCACCACACCGCCATGCCACTTTGCCACAGTACCGCTTTGCTGCAGCACCGCTTTGCCACTGCTGTTCCTGCCTGCCTGCCTGCTGCTCCCCAACCCCAGGCCAGGTAAGTGATGGGTTTGTGTTTGGGATGGGTGGGTGGGTTGAGGTGTGTGTGTTTTATGTAGTTTGTTTTTATGTGTATTTAATGTATTTATGTATTATGTGTATTTGTTTTAAATTGTATTTTAATGTGTATTTTTAATTTATTTATTTTTATTTTTTACTTTGGCTCCGCCCACAATGTCATGACGTTGACTCTGTCCATGACATCATGATGTCATGATGTTGGCTCTACCCATGACGTCAGCTCCACCCACGGTGTGGTAGTAAAAATTTTGACAGCCCACCACTGGAAACAGGTCTGGATAGCATTTCATGGTACAGGACAGTTAAAGTAGAGGTATAGTACTAAATCATTTAAGTTTCAACTACTGATGGTACAAAATAGTAAAATAAACTCTTTTTGTCTAAACTATAGCTATCCACTTCCATGTTGGATTAAGAAAATACCAGTACCATATTTCTGCATGTATTTTCATTAATGCTGCACAGACAGGGCAACCAAAAGCTGAAGAGGACAGGACTCTTACAGCTGGAATAACTTGATGGAAGAAGCAATTTCAGAAGAAATGTAGCTTGCATGCTAAGTTACTGCTGCAGAAACTCCCTCTTCTTCACAACTATTAAGGGGTGTGGAATCTTGTCTCCTTGTTCATGTGACTACCTTACTTAAGCAGAACTCCATGTGAGACTATGTTCTTCCTGGATCTGAACCAGCAGACTTTTTCATCATCACTTTTTTCTTCCTCTGGTCTCTTCTCTAAAGTCATTAAAAGCATATTCCTCAGAAATATACGGTACCTGCTATTTGATCACCAACCACCAAAGCAGAGACTGAAATCAAGGCATAGCTTCCTCACAACTTCTGCCCCTCTGAACAACCAGCCCCCATAGACTGCCTTAGAATTACTGAGAGGACTTTCTTGGTATCAGCTCCGGCCATTTGGAACCTTCTGCCAACAGACCTTCGTCTTTAGCCAGAACTGCTAGCTTTTAGGAAAGAGCTGAAGACATGGCTGCCCCAGCACCTGTGGGGAGCTGATAGAGGAACAGCCACCACCACCACCCCACTGGCTGATATAAACATACTAATTGCCACCGGGTTTTTAGGTTTTATCTGTCTATTTGTCTATTTGCTGTGAAGATTTTATAATATGTTTTATGTAATGTTTTTAATGGTATGTCCAGTCTTTTATGTAAGGTGAAGTGCAATTGCATTGTGAGCCACTAGGAGTCACTTCAATGAGTGGGCTGCCATACAAATTTAAATAAATAAATGGTTTAACGACAATGACAACGACAACAACATGAAAGGCAAGCAAGGAGCTACCAGATAACTCAGCAGATAACTCTCTCTACTGCCTGGCCAAGAACAACCATGGTCTCTGTGTGCAGGGATAGGAAGATCAAGGGCTAATCTGAGAAAGTGAGGTTTCCCTGTAGATGACAGCCTGTATGAATGTGGAGAAAAACAAACTATCTCCCATATGGCGCAATGCACATGATGCCCCTCAACATGCACTGAGGAGGACCTTATGTTGGCAAGAGCAAATGCTGTTGAAGTGGCCCGATATTGGGCAGATGTCATCTAGTCTTTTTAACTCTATTTTTAGATGTGTTAATTTTAGCTTTGTATGCTAATATATGCTGGTGGTACCTCTGACATTAATAAAGAAAGAATTTATATCATACAGTTACCTGCAGATAATTTAGACAACGACTTTCTGAGAAAGAGAAGGTCCTATCATCTCTCCTATGCATCTGCTTGCTGATTTTTTGACATCATATAGAACTAATCTGACATTGTCAACATCTGTGTGAAAGCTGTTATCTCCCTCATTATCTTGCATATAAAATTTTGTATGTGCTGATCAGCATCATCTAGAGTAGTGGTGCCCAAACTAAGGCCCGGGGGCTGGGTGCGGCCCCTGACACCAATTCATCTAGCCCACAAAGGCCTGGTCACTCCTCGAACGTACAGGCACGTTTTACTTCTGCTTCCAGGAGCGACAAGGGCTTCGTGGGCCAGATGAATTGGTGTCGGGGGCCGCACCCGGCCCCTGGACCTTAGTGACCACCTTCCTGAAACATATGGGCACATTTTACTTTCAGGAGCGACGAGGGCTTTGTGGGCCAGATGAATTGGCGTCGGGGGCCACACTCGGCCCCCGGGCCTTAGTGGCCAGCTTCCTGAACCACATGATCGGGCCACAGCCCAAAAAGTTTGGGCACCCCTGATCTAGATACAAATGCCTGTGTACAAATTGATTGGATTGCTCATATGAATCTTAGTTTATCTGAATAACTACAGCTGACAATGAACTGCTCTCCAATTTGCATTAGACTTCTTTCTAGACTAGCTTCTAGCCTCTGAGCTAACTTGTTTTTCAATATGCAATAAATGCATCCTGTAAGTGCAGAAATGTTACTCTTTCCAATAAAATTTGTATGTAAATAAGCAACACTGTGTTTGTATTAGAAGGGATATGAATGGATTTCACTATTTGTATTGTGAACAGTGTAGACCAGGGATTCTCAACCTGTGCCCCACAGCACCATTTAATGTGCCCCCCACCTCCACCACACCAGGAAGTGCCATATGGTGGAGGAAGGGTAAAATGGCCGTCCAACCCCCAAAGCTGTCTGAGGAAGCATGCCCTGGCCCCTGGCTTAAAAATGTTGAGAAAAGGGAAAAGGAGAGGGTAGAAGGGGGAGGGAGGAGGGAGAGTAATTAAAAAAAGAGATTAATTCGTTATTAGTGGTTAATTACTATTAGTTATTACCATTAGCAATTATATATAGATATCACCTGAGATATTGAATATAGTTTTTTTTCTTTTTTTCTTTTCTTTTCCCTTTCCTTCACTTTCTCTCAATTTGAATAAGTTAATAAGGTTGTTATTGAAGCAAATAAGAGTTCTTAGCATTATTTTTCTACTTTCTTATATATTATATATTGTATAGAGATATTGATAAGGCTATTGGTAAGTAGATTGTTGTAATTGTTACAGCTTGAGTTAACTATTAGAATTAATTAGTAGTGGAAGTGAGTGGAAGTAAGGGAGTAAAAAGATTAGAATTGGATATATATAGTGATTATCTGAGGAAATATATCTTTCTCTCTTTTTTTCTTTTCTCCTTCCCCCTCCTTCTTTCCCCCATCCCCCATCTTATCTTACCTTGAACATTATAATATAGAGATATTATAGATATACTAATAAGGCTATTGTTAAATTGATTGTTATAATTGTTATAGAGTAGTTAATTTGGTTAGACTGTGATTGATTGGCAACTAAAGGGGAGGGGGAGGTAACGGGAGGGAGGGAGGAGGAAGGAGAGGAGAAAAAAGGGGGGGATTTATGTTGTAATACATGTTATATTGAATTTTGTATTTTGGTTATCTCAACTCCAATTAGAAACTATAGATTGCCCCCCTGGTTACACGTCAGCTTTAAACCAACTCAAAAGACATATATCAAACACGACGTTCATTTCTTCTGCTTGAGTTAATTAATAGCCAAAGGGAGGGAATAAAAAGACTAATTTTGTAGATGACCAGCTTTTATTACGGACACTGAGTACTGAATATATTTTCTCCCTAAAAGCATATTTTACTAAGGAAGATTGTGGTTCTTTTTTTTTCTTTTTTCTTTTTTGTTTGTTTGTTTTTCTCTCCTCTTCTTTTTCTCTCACCTTGGCCCAAAAAAAAAAGGGGGGGCAACAAGGCTATTTTTGAAGCAATCAAGGGTTTTCAAGAACATTTCTCTACCTCCTTATATATTACTTAGATATTTTAATAAGGTGATTATTTAAGTCGATTGTTACAACCATCACAAATTGTTTAACCTGCCTAATTGTTAAATGGAATTACATTTATTTCTAACTGAATAAGAAAATAAGGTAATTGTTTCACTATACATTGCCCAATTGGTATTAGATTAGCTTGATCAATCGATTTGAGTTACATTTGGGCATTGGGATTTCCGAGAAAAGGAGATATAAAATTAATATAATATTTACTGGACAATTGTATACTGTAATATTACAAGATACAGTTAGGCCAATTGAACTTTGGGATTAACGAGAGGTATAAAATTTGAATAATTGGAAACAATAATAATAGTAATAATAATAATAATAAAATAGAAAATAATAAAAACAAGGAATCGAACTGAACTGAACTTGGTAAAAATAATTTTTTTGAGATCAAATTTAATTGAATTTGACAAAACAATTGTATTGAAACTAAATTCAAAGTGTCTGATCCCACAGTTCAGTTGACCTAAAGAGAACAGAAATGGAGGGAGGGAGGAACAGAGAGGAGGAGGAAGTGGTGAAGCCTAAGACGAGAAGAGAGAAGAAAGAGCAGAAAGAGCAGAAGGATAGACAAGATACACCAACACCACCACCTGTCGTGGAAATCTCAGCAATGGAAAATGTCCAGATGTTTGTTGAATTTGGCAAGTTTATTAAGAAAGTCGATTTTTTAGACAGGACACTGGTAGATAGCATGCAAGAAATCAGGAAAGAAATACAGGCCAGCAGTGAACAGATGAGAAAAGAATTCAAATTAAGTTGCGAAGAGATGAGGAAAAGCAGGGAGGAGATGAAAAAAGATAGGGAAAATGCCAAACAAAATTACCAGTCCCTGATGATAGCGGTAACAGATGTTTCAAAGGAAGTCACAGAAAATACCACAAAGATCAACGCCATGATGTCGGACGTCTACAAACAGATGGACACTATCAAAATTGAATTGAATGGACTATACATAGCAGATCAAGCCACGAATGTTAAAATAATAGCCCAAGATAAGAGATTGGATTTATTGGAAGAGGAGAACCGAAAACAAAATATAGTGATTAGACGGATGGAAGAGAGAACACCCGATAAACTTAAAGAACGGGTTGTCGAATGGTTAAACTCTTTACAAATGGGTAAAGATTATGTATTGGAAGATATTGTAAGTGCTTTCAGGTTAGGAAGCAGAAGGGGGAAAAAATCAAGTAGAAATGTGTTGGTGAAATTTGCAAGCTGGGCTGATAAACTGAAAGTCATGGCGTTCATTAAAAAGGCCGGTTCTGAGGTTTTGAAGATCGATGGCACAGATGTGGAAGTATACAATGACATCTCTCCAATGGAGAGAGTGTGGCGATACAAGATGAAGCCAGTGGCAAGACTCCTTTTAACTAAGGGTATATCATACAACTGGAGATTTCCACAGCAGTTGAGATTTTTTTACAAAAAGAAAATGCATGTTATCGATGAAAAAACTGATGTATTAGATTATTTTTGTCAAATTGATTTGTTTAAAATTGCTTCCAGAGAATGGATGGATCTGAGAAAAGCACTGCAAACATCGGGAGCTTTGGAGAAAGATTCAATACTGGGGGAGGAGATGGAGGGAGCGGCAGGGGGGTCGGATACATTGGGGAGTCTAGTTTTATCGGAATAAAAATATAATTGGTGAGCAGAGAAGAAGTGGCAGGAGGTTAAAAAGAGAAGATAAGAACACTCTATGCTCGGTAACGATAATCCCCCCCTCCCCTCTTTGGAGGATAGAGGCGGCTTTTCGGTAAGAAGAGTGGGGAGGGTAACTGTAGTTATAGGTAAGTCATTTTTGTTTTTCTTTTTAGGTAGTAAGATGTTAATCGGGGGGAGGGTAACTGTTTATTACTTTGTTATAACTGGCAGGGGATATAGCACTTCCGGAGAAGGTTACGATATCCAAAATAAAATAAATCAAAATAATGAAGGAGGTTAAAGTTGTATCATGGAATATAAGAGGTTCTGGAAATACAGTGAAAAGGAAGCGTTTAGAACTAGCATTGAAAAAAAGTAAACCAGACATAATATTCCTGCAAGAAACTCATCAAAAATCAGAAGACACTAATAAATTAAGACTAGGTTGGATACAGACTTATGAGAAATCATTTGGATCCTCAAAAGCGAGGGGGGTCGCAACACTTATATCAAAAAGATTGGGATTCAATGTAACAAAAAAGATTTCTGATATAGAAGGGAGGTATTTGATCATCAAAGGCAACATAGAGGAAGAAGAAATAACATTAGTAAACATATATGCCCCTAACAAAAATCAAAAAGAATTTCTAGATAAATTAGTTCAAACTTTAGTAGAAGAAAAAACAACAAATATGGTGGTAGCAGGAGATTTTAATTTAATAAGAGCAAATATAGATAGTACCAATAAAGAACAAAACAGAAAACAAGAGATGCAAGTAATGAATAATTGGATAAAACAGGTTGGTCTGAAGGACATATGGAGGGAATATAAAGGATCAGAAAGGGGATACACGTATTATTCGCAAGTACACAATTCATATTCGAGAATCGACTACATATTAGTGACTGATAATTTGATGAGAACAGTGGAAGAGATAGAAATTGATATTTTTAAAGAGTCCGACCATGCAAAAGTGATAGCAGAATTAAAAATAGGGGAAACAAAGAGACTATCTAATAGTTGGAGGTATGATCCAAGACTATATAAAGAAAAGGATTACAAGGACAAAATAATTAAAAAATGGGAAGAGAACTGGTCTTGGAATGACAATGGAGAAGTGGGGTATAATACTGTTTGGGATACAATGAAAGGAATATTCAGAGGGGAGAGTATTAAAATGGCAAGTATAATGAACAAACAGAGGGAAAACAGAAGTGAAAAACTGGAGAAAGAAATTAAGCTCCTTCAAACTGAACACGCAAAGAACAAAAAACAAGAAACATTTGACAAAATGCAAAAATTGAAATGCGAGTTAGTGGGAAATGACATAGAAAAAGTGAAAAGAGATCTAATTTACTTGAAAAGAGAATTTTTTCAATATAGTAATAAAAACTCAAAATTGCTGGCAAGGGCGGCAAAAGAGAAAAAATGTAAAAGAGAAATTACTATATTGATTGATAGTCAAGGAAAGAGATGTAATAAGTCTGGGGAGAAATTAAAGATCGCGGAGGAATTTTATCAACAATTATACTCTAAGAAGGAAATAGATATAAGAAAGTTAAAGGAGAGATTCCAAGAACAAAACAAAATTAGAATAAAAGAAGACTATAAGAACAAAATGGAGGAAGAAATATTAGAAAAAGAAATTAGAGAAACAATTAGTAAATTAAAGATGGAAAAATCTCCAGGAGAAGACGGGCTACCCGCAGAATTTTATAAAGAATTTCAGAATGCGGTGGTTCCAAAATTGGTGAAATTATACAATTATATTCTTGAAGGAGGGGATATTCCCAATTCGTGGTATAGATCTATAATTGTATTAATCCCCAAACCGGGAAAAGATCCAGAGAGAATAGAGTCCTACAGACCAATCTCTTTAATAAACCAAGACGCCAAAATCTTTACGAATATATTGAATAACAGGTTAAATAGCTTCATGGATCAATACATAAATAAGGATCAAGCAGGATTTCTAAGAGGGAGGTACATGGCGGACCTGACAAGAAGAGTATTAAATTTGATAGATATTGTAGGACAAAAAAAGGAAAAAGTGGGTTTTTTAGCAGTCGACATATTTAAGGCGTCCGATTCGCTGCAATGGGATTCAATTAAAGAACTTATTAAATTATACGGATTCGGACCCAAATTTCAAAAAATTATTGACAAACTGTATTACAAGGGAATAGCAAGGGTTAGAATCAACGATAATTACACACCAGACATATCTTTGGAGGCGGGAACACGGCAGGGATGCCCACTATCTCCGACACTATTTATAATGGCCATTGAATTATTAGCAAATACAATAAGAAATGATAGGGATATCGAAGGAATAGAGGGAAACAAAATTAACTTATATGCGGACGACACTCTGATTATAATGAAACACCCAATAAAAACCTTAGATAGAATAAAATTACACCTAAGCATGTTAGAAGACACCACTGGACTTAGAATTAATTGGGACAAATCGGAAATGATATTAATTAACAGTGATAAAGAAGACCAAGATAAAATAAAAACAAAATATAAAATACAGGTTAAAAATAATTTGAAGTATTTAGGTATAACCATCTCAAACAAATGGGAGGAATTAAAGAGATTAAATTATGACAAACAAAGGAAGATAATAGAAGAAAAGATAAAGCAATACCAAAAATTAAACTTATCGTGGTTTGGGAGAATCGCCTTATGCAAGATGATGCTAGTACCGAAGATAAATTTTTTGTTTGAAACGCTACCCATTAGAATAACAGATAAAGAGATGAAAGAGATTCAGAATAAATTAAATAGTTTTTGTAACGGGAAACGAAGAGTGAGGGTGTCGCAAAGTTTATGGTACGTGTCACAACAAGAGGGGGGATTAGGATTGCCGAATTTTAAGAATTACTATAGAGCGTTCCAGATTAAAAACGTGATTAAGATCTTAATGAGAGAAGAAACAATTTGGGAAAATATAGAGCTAAAGGAAATAAGACAACTAGGAAATTTGTTGTTTTTAGACAAAGAAATTAATATAAAAGGAATTAAAAACAAAACGCTAAGAACATTACTGGAAGAATGGAAAAAAGTAAAGCAAGAATTAGTACCGGATATCTCCCCTATTATCGAACTTCAAGACATTAAAAATTTTCCTATAAAGATCGACACAAAAATGGACATCTTAGAGGAAAATGGAGTAACATTAGTCAAGGATTGGATACAGAAATGTAAAGATAAGACAAAAAAAGAAGAGATATTTACACAGTTAGGCCTAAACTGGTTCCAACGTATTGCGATAGAGAACTGGAACAAGAAATATATACAAGAGAAATCCTTAGAAAGATCAAAAACAGAAATGGAGGAAATAATAAGTAAATTAAGAAAAGGAGAGATAGTAATTAAAGGACTGGTTAGTAAAATTTACAAAATATTAAGTAAAGGGACCAGAGCCCAAGAAATATTAAAAAATATATGGGAAGAGGAGTTGAAGGTGGAAATTTCAAATCAAGAATGGAGGAAAAAATGGAAGAGAAGAATCATGAAAAATATGTCAATAAGAGTGAAAGAGCACAATTACAAACTATTATGGAAATGGTATCTGACCCCGGTGAAGTTGCACCAGATTGACGATAAAAAAAGTAACAAATGTTGGAGGAGCAATCAAGCACTGGGCTCATACGAGCATATGTGGTGGTCATGTAAGGTGGTCAATGCATTTTGGGGAAAAATCGAAAAAGAAATAGGAAATATTATGGGAATGCAACCAAAACTGGGGCCAGATACTGTGCTACTAACAAATGTTGAAAAAATGAATGTGAATAATGATAAGAAAGAGTTGATATCAATAATGTTGTCATCAGCAAGGCATATTATTGCGAGAAATTGGAAGAAGGATGTTCAACTAAACATGGAAGATTGGTACAGAGAGATATGGGAATTAGCGTTGAATGACAAACTAACATGGGAGGTGATGGTCAGGAAAGGTGCAATTCGTGAGAATAGATTTTGGAAGATATGGCATCCCCTGATAGAACATTCATTGTATAAGGGTAAGGGGAATCAACCAGAACCAGATCAACTGAGTTTTTGGAAAAACAAATGAATAAGGATAACCGTAGTTTCTCCGGATATTGTAAATAACACAGGGTGATTTCTTTTTTTTTCTTTTTTTCTTTTATATATATATATATATATATATATATATATATATATATATATATATATATATATATATATATATATATATATATATATATATATATATATATATATATATATATATATATATATATATATATATATGTACTTATACTTTCATGTCTGTTTTCATGTCTGTTTTCATATTATTATTATTTTTGATTTTTGTGTATTGAAAAGTATAAATAAAATTTTTTTAAAAAAATGTTGAGGACTCTTGGCATAGATGAATTTTGTATTGTCAGGAACTGGTTGATCATTTGTATATACAGTCAAACCTTGCATAAAGAGCGCCTCGCTTAAAGAGTAACTCGCTTAAAGAGCAGCATTTTCTCTGAATGTTCGCTTCGCTTAACAAATAAAACCAACCAAAAACTTGCTTAACAAATAAATCGGGGTTCACAATCCCCCCCACCAGAAGTCACAATTGGTCACTTACAATGGTGTTTTACTTAAAGAGCAAACTTGCTTAAAAGAGCAATCCTGTGGAACGCATTATGCTCTTTAAGCAAGGTACAACTGTATATATTATACGGTGTTGGTGACAATACACTGGCTTATAGCTTGGTTTACGATTTAAATTTGAGTCACAAGCTATCTGAGGGAGCGTGACCTGGCCCCCAGCTTTAAAAGGTTGAGAACTCCTTGTGTAGACAAAGCAAATAAAACTAAAGGGCAATAGATTTAGGAAATAAATGGCATGTCATACATTACTAGATATCATTACCACAAGATATAGCATTATGGCGAGCCAACAACGGAAACAGAATACTAAAATACTAAAAGGACTCAAATTTAAATCGTAAACCAAGCTATAAGAATACTAAAAGGTGTGCTTTTAATCTGATCTAGCCTGGTTTTTATTATATTTAATTTTTGTATTTACAGACAAATGTGACACATTACAATGCTTTATACATCTAAGAGCTAAAATTATATCTAACAGCTTTGTAGAAACTCAGGAGCAGTGGGAAATAAGGACTAAGAAAAGATTTCCATCTATCAGGCTTCTCTGATGGTCTCCTTAAAAATGCGCACACACAGGGAAACAGTGTATGCTCTTTTGAATTACCTTAGTAAAAAATTTTTGGCAAATCACTGAAGTTTTAGCATTAATTGAACTGACTTTGTCAACTCCTGGGAGAAGTTTCTGTTCTCACTCAGCAGGTGAACATAAAACAGGATGCAGCTGCCTTGAAGAGAAACTTCAGTCTACACTCCATTATGAATCCAAGAAGTTCAAAATGGGAAAAGGATAGAAGAAAGTGGCCAGTGAAGAATGGTGCCAAATACTGTATCTCTTCCTATTGTAACAGTTAATTAACAAGTATGCTAAAGAAGCTGTAAAATAAGGTTACAGCAAAATGAAATTACCACCTAATGAGTTGACCCAACAACTTCTCTAGCAGACCATGAGGTCTGCTTTATTTGAAATTCTTTGCTGGTGCAGGATCAGGATTGAGTCAATATATTATGTGTATGTTAGAAAAGCAGAATGAGAGAGTTATGTCCCAGACATATCAGAAAACAAAACAAAACAAAATACAGTAAGCCAAACAATATAAAAATAAAATAAAAAACACTGCAGCACTTTAAAGACTAACTGCTATACAGTTGTACCTCACTTAAAGAGCATAATGTGTTCCACATGATTGCTCTTTAAGCGAGTTTGCTCTTTAAGTGAAACACCACTGTAAATGACCAGTTGTGTGGGAGGATTGTGAACCCTGATTTATTTGTTAGGCGAGTTTTTGGTTGGTTTTATTTGTTATGCGAAGCGAACATTCAGAGAAAATTCTGCTCTTTAAGCGAGTTACTCTTTAAGCAAGACGCTCTTTATGCAAGGTTTGACTGTATTTTTATTGTTAGCTTTCATGGATCAAGTCCACTTCTTCAGACATTTATGTCCCAGACTCATCTGTGGCTTCGATGCAAATATCAGCATTATTTTTTTAGTTTGATCTTAGCCTTGCACTCAGAGTACTGTTTGGCAAGTGATGATAAAAAAAATACATTCCCCGCTCTAATGAGTATTTTTAATTGTGTCATTGTTATAAATGCAGCATGTGATATGGGGGAAAACATTGCAAATTCAAATTATCGTTTCATTCCTATTGGAATGATTCACTGAAAATAAATTGCAAAACCTATGAGCAGCTGTGATCTTAAAAGATTGTACATGTTTGTCACAATGAATCACAGCACACGTTCCTCATTCTTGGAAGAACTATCCTGCTTGCACTAGAAATAAGGAAGAAGATTATTAGTTTTTTTTTTGGGGGGGGGAAAGGTTAACATTTTAATGCATATTGTTAGGATAAGCATAAGGCAGAACCATACCGATAGGGCACATTTCTTAAGAATGGTTTAGTTGGGTGATAGGACGGCATTATAAAGCATGGGGTGTCTTGAACAAGAAATGAGGTAGCAAGAATTGAGTACCATACCCAATCTTATTGTGGTACATTCCTATAACCTAGAAACTTCAGGATGGTGCAGGGTGACCAACAGGCCAGATCCAGATCCAGATCCACTGGTTAGTCATTTTAGGTGCCAGAGTTACAACACATATCCTTGGCACTGGATTAAGTTACGGATGCTAATATGTTCTCTAGTGTACTTCAGTGCCAAGGATA
Source organism: Furcifer pardalis (assembly GCA_030440675.1). Classification (NCBI taxonomy): domain Eukaryota; kingdom Metazoa; phylum Chordata; class Lepidosauria; order Squamata; family Chamaeleonidae; genus Furcifer; species Furcifer pardalis. The sequence goes on from CP126894.1 coordinate 24,871,055, forward strand.
TGTGTTCTAACTCTGACACCTAACATGACTAACTAATGAATCTGGATCTGGCCTGTCGGTCACCATGCACCATCCTGAAGTTTCTAGGTTATAGGAATGAGGAAGAAAATCCTTTGCTATGATCTGTGATCAATGAAGGAAACAGGCTCAATTCTCAACCACCATCTGTGTCAACTGAAAGCACTTAGTTCCTCACCCAAGTTCCCTCATATGAGAAAGGAGAAAGGGGAGCAAAGCTCTAGGCAGACCACCCTGCACACAATATCTGATTTTGGGATTTGAAGAGGATCAGTTCCAGTTCAAACTGGGAGACCACCAGATAACGTTAAGGATCTTTCATGCTGAAGAACAATCCATAAACCACGTGATGCTGCTACTAATCATGGTTCCCAGTAATCGACTAGAATCAGTAATGGAGAACCTTGGCACTCCAACTGTTCTTGAACTTCAATTCCCAGAAGCCCTGATCAGCAGGAGTGCTAACTTGGGCTTCTGGTAATTGAAGTCAAAGAACACCTGGAGTACCAAGGTTCACCATCACAGGACTAGATGGACCACTAGTCTTATCTAGGAGAAGGTAGCTTCTTGAATTCATAGTCGAACTTGATTCCTAGCAAACACGGAATGGATCTACAATAGAAACTATACTTTTCACACCAGGGGCACAACTACATTCCCAGAACACACCAAAACCATGGAGGGTTATGTGAGGCCACTAGTGCAAATGTCTACAAGAAAGAACTATAGCTCAGTTGCAGGCACAAGGAGCCACCTGGTCCTATAACCTTTCTGATTCCAGATTGGGTCCTCAATCTGAGGAGACTGTTGCTTTGCTACGAAGTGGCTGTATGCAGATTAGTATCTGATACGCCAAGCCACAAGGTTGCTTGACTGTCCACTTCTTGCAACACCAATGTCCCAATTCCACCTAGCTCATGCTAGCTTGCTTCCCAATCAGCCATCCTGATCACATTTTTTAAAAAAGAAAGAAATCCCCCAAAAGAAAATGGTTGTAGATAACACAAAAATAAAGCAAAACCCAAGGTTGGGTTGTAAGTTTCTTAGGGTCAACTAATAAATACATGATCTTTCTATTTTCTAGAACTGTTCATCAGAGTACAAGATAATAAAAATAGGAGGGAGAAGGCTTGAAAATTTAGATATTTTAAGCCACAGAAATCTGCAATTAGATTCAGTCCCAAGATACAGAGTAGACAGTTGGTAAATCACAGGGCCATGAAAACATCATATGACCTTAGGCAATAAAACCACAGGTAATAAGGCAACAAGGAGACCTGCCTTTTCTGGTTTTAATTCTTCTCCCTCAAATTTCTGAGGAAACCAATGAGGATGGTTAAGATAAATAGCATTCCTTTTGAACAATAATATATGTAGAACTAAATGTAAATAAAACATGCAACATTGGCTAGTTCCATACTCAAAAATTAATCCATCATCTTGTTGCCATAGCCCCCTTTCAACAAACATGTGCAAACAGAATTCACAGCAAAAATAGCTGAACATCCCAGGAAGAACCACAGTGAAGATGCACTTTATACATTATACACTTTATACAGTTATTTAAAATAACATCTGTGCTTCCCTGAGCAAAGTCTTAAGTTACTGTGTCACTTGTCTCTGACCAATGTTTATTTATTTTTTGCTCATTAAACCTTCTTCCTGCATACTACTGCAGCAATTTACAGAGCAAACCAATGGAGAGCAGGACAATAAAGTGAAACTTGGGTAAAGAATCACTTAACAGTACTAATTTTGTTTACCTGGTTCCGTGCAGTTCTTTTCTCTACGTGACTCATTATTTGATGCCATCAATCTTCTATTCCTCCATAATTCTGACAGAATATTCTTCTCAACAATAGCAGAATCTTGTCCTGCAAAAAAAAAAACAGACATGGTATTTATAGTGACAAATTATTTTGGATGTTCTTATCCGTATGTAATCCACGCTTCCCATTATATATACATTCTGTGAGGTATAAGCAAAGCTTTGCATCTTCTGTTGGTACATCTTACATTATATTTGGCTAGATGCATGCCAAATAATAAAAGCTACATTAAGAAAAGAGAATCAAAATCAAAAGGGAAAGAGTCAGTATGGTAGTGGTTAGAGTAGTGAGTGAGGGCAAAAAATCTGAATAAAAATCTGCAATCAGTTATGAAGCCTATTGTGTCATTCATTGGCTAAAATCTCATTGCTTAGCAGAAGTCAAATTATAACTTTTGGTCCACTGATTCACATATACGTACAAAGAATCTCTACAGTGCTTCCCAGGGCGCATGCATGGAAGCATCAAGCCAACATGCCAATAAAAATTGGAGCAGAGATGGTTTGTTTACAACAAAAAGTTATAATTTGTGCTATGCTAAGCAGCAAGATTTCAAATAATGTCTCATAATATAGCACAAGATTGTTCTGAGAATAAATGGATAATTTAAATACTGAGATCAAAATGGAGATTAGAATATGCTTGTGAATACACAGAGAGAGAGAGAGTACCTGTAACGAAAATGAACAGCAATCAGCAAGGGAAGCTTTATATGAGCAGACACCTCCCTTTCTATCCCTCTAATTTCTTTTGGAATAGGAAAAGGAGTAAGACAAGGCTGCATTTTGTCACCCTGCTTATTCAACTTATACACAGAGCACATGATGTGCAATGCAGGGATGGGGGAATCACAATTTGGGATCAAAATTGCTGGGAGAAACATCAATAATTTGAGATATGCAGATGATACCACCCTAATGGCAGAATATGAGGAGGACTTTAAAAAGCTCCTGATTAGGTTGAAAGAAGAAAGTGCAAAAGCTGGCTTGAGACTCAATATAAAGAAAACCAAGATCATGGCAACAGGCCCTATCAGTCCCTGGAAAATAGATGGGGAAGAAGTAGAAGCAGTGACAGATTTTACTTTCTTAGTGGTGACTGCCGCCATGAAATAAAAAGGCGACTGATTCTTGGGAGGCAAGCGATGAGAAACCTGGGGAACATAGTGAAAAGTAGAGACATCACATTGCAAACAAAAATTCATATAGTCAAAGCAATGGTATTCCCGGTGGCAATATATGGTTGTGAGAGCTGGACCATAAAGAAAGCTGAGCGTAAAAGAATAGATGCCTTTGAGATGTTGTGTTGGAGGAGAGTTTTGAGAGTCCCCTGGACAGCGATGAGAACAAATAGGTCAATCTTAGAAGAAATCAACCCTGACTGCTCCTTAGAAGGTCAAATAGTAAAGATGAAGCTAAAGTACTTTGGACATCAGATGAGAAGAGAGGATTCGCTTGAGAAAGCCATGATCCTGGGAAGGGTGGAGGGCAAAAGAAGAAGGGGGAGGCCCAAAATGAGATGGCTAGATGGTATTGTAGACAAAATGGGCACAGAGCTGAGCGAGTTGAGGAGGATGGTGGAGGACAGAAGGCCTGACGGACAGTGGTCCATGGGGTCGCAAAGGGTCGGAATCGACTGTGTGACTGAACAACAAAAAAAATTCTTTTGAGTCACAGAAAACTAATATAAGTACATAAGGAAGCAAAATGGTAAAACAGCTGTGGATCACAGTAAGGACCTTAAAGGAAGGTTGTGTTAAACACCACTGAAACATTCAAAGAATTCTTTGAAACGTCCAAAAAGTGCTTCTTAAAACTGAATATTATACAAAGCATAAAGATATTTTAAAGTGCTTTAGATATCTTTAGCCAACAGTTTCTTACTTCCCTTTATTCTGCTTTGTAATTCAACCATAAACTCACATAGATGCATACTTCCCTATTCTACTCTACTGTTATCTACAGAAATTGTTGTTTTGTAGAAGGAACAGTGGTATAACAGAAGGCAAAGAAACAAGAAGTATCCTAAGAAATGATACCTAGAATAGAAAGTGGTCCAGAGATTATGGGGAAGGAAACTTCTGAGAGGGGAAGGAAAACTGGTGGGGAGAAAAGAAACAGGTAAGCCAGGAGCTGCAGAAAACTAAGCAGTCTAAACGTCACCTACTGATTTGAAATAACAACTAAAATCTTTGGCTATAGACTACCAGCTTGTAAAATGATTACTGACAAGCACGTAAACATTTTTTGGCAACTGCCCTCTTTTTGTTTGCCTATTTGATTTCCAGCCTACTTTTCAATGCAGAATTATCCCCAAAGTCGCTTACATAAAACAATAATAACTTTAGAGCTGCTTCTTCCTTCCCAACATGGCTTTAGCCAGGTCAACATATTTTCCACACACCACACACACCTACAAAACACCAGTTATCTTTAGATTATGAACAATGACTTCATCCTTTAAACTGAGATTTCATTTGGTAAGGGGGAAACTCTTAATATTGGACTACCATGACAATATGTAATCAGTCTAAGTGGGTGTCTGGACAGGTTATCCTACTGTGGTAACAGAGTAGACCATACTGCCAGCGGCTCAAGGCTGATCATCAGGCAGTAGTTAACTAGCCTGACAACCCTGGGGACTAATAGCCTTGAGTGGTGAAGTCCACAGGGAAAGGTGATGGTCCCCAAGTTGATTAAAGCCCACTTGGGTCCATCTTGATGGTTGGCAGCAGCTTCACCAATACTGATCTGGGGCAGATGAGGACTTTGTGTGCCAAAAGGGCTCAGGACCAGAAAGTGACTCACGGAACTGGATCAGTGGTATGAGTGTCAAATGGAAGGGCACTGAATTATGATCCCAGGACAGTCTTCATAGCTAATCACTATGATGATAGCCAATATTCGGAATCAGATACAGCACTTGAAGAAGAAGAAGAAGAAGAAGAAGAAGAAGAAGAAGAAGAAGAAGAAGAAGAAGAAGAAGAAGAAGAAGAAGAAGAAGAAGAAGAAGAACTACAGCAGGGGTGCCCACTTTTTGGGCCATTGGCCAGTTACGTGGTTCAGCAAGCAGGTCACGTGGTTCAGCAGGCAAGTCACATGGTTCCTCCCAATGCAAGTGAAAGTAAAACACGTCTTGCAATCTGTTTTACAACAGATATGTTTTGCAACAGGATGAGATATATTTTAGTCTGTCATTTTCTTTGCTTAAACCGGGTGCCCAAACTACGGGCACATTTTACTTCTGCTTCCGGGAACAAGTACAGGCCAGATGAATTTGTGTCTGGGGCCAGATCCGGCCTACAGGCCACAGTTTGGGCATCCCTGAACTATTGTATATAACAAGTGGTGGGATTCAACAAGTTCACCAGAACCGGTAGCAGAAATTCTGGCTGGCCCCACCCATCCAAATTTTGAAATTAAGAAATTCTAATTTGGGTGCAACATAGGGCTTTCCCCTGGCCACAGCCACCATACCACACCCACAGAGTAGGTAGTAAAAAATAGTTAATCCCACCACTGTCTATAACTCAACAGAGACCTGTCAGTAGATCTGCTCTAGGTTCAATGTTGCCTAATGTATCATTCTACTCTATAATTTTTATAATTGTTAACAATGAAAGAATGGCCTTCCAGGTTCTGTCTTGCCCAATAGTCTGTTTTCTATAGAGTCAGGGATGGGAATTCAAATCCTCACTGTGCCTCCCAAAAGAACTAAACAAGGTCATTTGGAACACAGGTTGCTGATGGGTTATATGATCTGTTATCTTTGTGGCCTTTGACATGCTTGCTTATTTCACTAGAATGGACTGTTATACCAGTTCTGAGTTCTAGAAAACCCTGGGAGGGCCACCATCTTTCTCTCTTCATGTCAGAGCATTACAGAGTTTAAAATAATGGACATATATAAAATAAAAATAATATTCAAACAAATCAAATTATTAAAACAATTAGACTACTTTTTTACCATAAGTGGGCTACTTTAATACCATTATCTGAGGCATTTATTGGATCTTCTTTTGTGCATGTGGATGACATAAATTGCATGAACATAAATGCTGCATTGATTGAATTTCTCCACATACTGTATACAGAAATCCATCCTATATATACCGTATATACACAGATATAAGCCGAGGTACCTAATTTGGACCTTGAAACCCAGGAAAATAGATTGACCTGAGCATAAGCCAAGAGTGGGAAATGCAGCAGCTGCTAGTGAGTTTCAGTAATTAAAATACATTAAAATACAGTAATATTAATTATTTTATTGATTTTTTAAAAACTGTACTTGCACTACCCACCAGTGTTGGCGCTGCAGGTAAAGTGGGTGAGCAGGTCAATTGCACTGAGGCAGGAAGTGTTGCTCTAGCCTAGCCTCTTGCTCCCCCTGCAAGGAAGAAGCATGTCTTTCTCCTCCATCTTGGGCAGAGCAGAGACAAAGGCAGAAGGTACCAGTAAGTGAAATTCTTTCTTTTCCCCCACCAGTTTGAAAGGGAGACTCAAGTGTAATGTAGAGCTTCTTTCTTCATCTGCGGTTTTCCATAGGAATTAATTGAAAACAAACCAGACCAGGAGAACTTGATTTTCAATGTATTCTAATGGGAAATCGCAATTTGCACCCTCTTGTGGCCAGTTGTGTAATTGCACCAAAACTTACTTTTAAAGTACCGAATAACTTTTTTTAAAAAACATATTTTTAGACCTCGTGGTTCTTCACCCGTGTATAGGCCGAGTCCCCTTTTTGGACCTCATTTTTGTGGTTAAAAAACTTGGTTTACATTTGAGTATATACAGTAAGTAGCCTTATTTTACTTCATTATTCTTTTATTTTCCTACCTCAATTTGAAGTCTATTAAGTGACTTCCAGATGTTCTATCCAGAATCTTGTGGTGGTGGGAGACATTCTTTGCCATTCAGCAAGGTGTTTTGGGGTATTTGGGCATTGTTGGACAGTGGAACCTCATACAATTGCCCCATATAGCAAATCGTCTAACAATTAGATTTTGTGGGGAAATGGCATCCCACATAACAATTTTCCCTATGGGAAAAAACTGTACAACAATTTTTCAATGGGAAAAACCACTTAGTGAAAAAAATCATTGTACGATGCATCCCACAGGGAAATCGTTATACGATGTATGCATCATATAGCAATTATTTCATACAACAACGAGCCCAATGGAACAGATTAAAATCGTTGTATGAGGTACTACTGTATTTCTCTTTCCATAGGTTTAGCCTAACATTTTCTGCTTTAATATTTATAGTTTGAAATAGCATCAGAAAACTCAATATCCTCAATGGTAGCCATCATCTAGGCCTTCTAGGAGGTTGGTGTCCATGAGGTGGGTAGGTTTTGTGTTCTCTTACCTTATCTGCTCATTATTTGCTAGTACCTCTTCACATACTTCCAAAGTGATAATATCAGTCAAATAATAGACTTTTTCTATGAGAGTAGATTTCAAGAAGCTAGTAGTAATTCTGCATGATTCATTAAGAGCTACATCCACTTGTTTCGCACATGTCGATTTATACCATATGGCACTAGCTGAGGACCTTGCCCCCTCCTCTGGGCCCACAACAATGGCATGAGGGAGAAGATTCCATGACCTGGCAGGCCATGGAGAACATCGCCCCCTCCTCTGGGCCCACAACAACGGCCTGAGAGGAGTTAGTCTGTGTTCTGCTTTGGTTGTTTTGTGAGGTTGTATTTTATGATTTTTACTGTACTGTTGCTGTTTTGACTGTAAGTCGCCCTGAGTCGTCTCGGCGAGTGGGCGGCAATATAAATCTGAACAAACAAATAAATGCCATTGGCATGAATTTGTTTAAGGTGGATCCATGCTTGCCATGAAGTGACCCACACACTATGATCATGAAGCCATATCCTGCGGCATGTATGAAATGAGACATGCAGGATTTTTCACTGGGACTGCAATGGACTGCCACAGCCTTAAGGATATTGACAAGGTATGCCTTCACAGCCAGTCCATCTGGCATGGGCTCTTCTGCCTCCATGACCATTGGGAATCAGAATAGTGAACTGTTTCCTCCTCCATTCATTTTACTGTTGGGCTCAATATGATGGTTTCCAGTGGCATTTCCTCCACTGAGGGGGGCATCATCCCACCTAGAGGGGCTCATCCATCCATAGCCATTGGCCCTTTAGGAAGTCAGGTTATTTACCGCTGCCCAGCACTCTGCGTTGAGTCGCTGGCTGTACGGTCTACACTATTACCATATTGGGATATCCGTCCAGACATCCCTATGCACTGGTACAGGGACAAAGCTCTTGTTCTTATTGTTTGTGGGTGTGCACCCAAGTTTGACTCAGCCAATTTTCTAAGTAAGTTATTTCTGGAGTAACTTTCTCTTCGATGTTTAAACTGAAGGTTTTTTTTAAAGGGATTTTTTTCTGGTAGACCAAGGTTCAATCCAGAATGACACAGAAATACTTTGGGGTAGAGCAATGTTTCAATATCTTGTCTTTTTCTCTGTTTCTCTACTCTTTAAATGGAAGACACAGAGCTGTGTTTTTTCTAATGCAAAGGTTAGCTGGTGCTCAATAGACTCAAATTTTCCTCCTCAGATATAGAAGACACAGGAGCCTCCTGAAAGAGGAATGCACTTGGGTGTCCCCTGAGCCCTCCTCTGCAGCTGGTTAATCCTTCCTATCCTGAAATACTGCAATGTAAACTTGCTGGTGAGAAAAATGACTCAAGGGATACCATAAATTGATAGAACACAATTATTATTAATTATGCAGATATAGCTTTGATATTTGAAAATGCCTGCAAAAAAAGTTATAATTTGTTGAGCTGGAAGAAGAGTTCAAAGAAAACGGCTCCGTCCGTAAGGGAAGATGAACTACTAGTTATGTTGGTGGTATATCAGTTCCAAGATTCACAAGCAAGATAGCAACAGCAATTACACTCATATGCTGCCCCACAGTACTTAGTGCACTCTCTGGGCGGTTCACAAAGTAATTAGCATTTTTCCACCAACATCCTGGGTACTCGTTTTACCGACCTCTGAAGGATGGGAAAATGAGTCAACCTTGAGCCCTGGGCAGGATAAAACTGACAACATTCTGGCTGCAGTACAGTGGTTTAACCAGGGCTCTTTGCAAGATGCTTCTGAGTATCAGCTGCCACAGAACAAAAGTCGGAGGTGCTAATGTTCCACATGTGAGCTTTGCACACAGCTAGCTGGCAACTGTGCAAACAGAGGGCTGAATTAGGCGATCTTTTAGTTCCCATATGAAGACAAATTCTGATGCAGACCAAAGGCAAGCAAATCAATTAAAAAGACTGATGGCAAAACTGCTCCTGGCAGACAGAATGACTATCTCCTTCACTGTCAACCAACTGAACCATCAGGCCACCATAGCATCCGCAGAATAACTGGCATAACACTTACATTATCCTTGGTTAACACATGGGCTAATTCAAGAATCTCTTTCAAGTGTACTGAACAGAGACTAGATTCAAAGAACCCTTTATTCTAAAGCAGCCCAGAAGGAGTTTGCAATTTGAATGTTTATAGAAATTACTAGCTATACAAGTAGAGACAAGTGGACACAGCTTTGCTAACAGAAGTCCTGGGTTCATCATTGTAGATCTGGATTAGACACTGAAAGCAAAGGAAGAATTAAAAACAGACTAACGGACTAGAAGCTAATGTTGTTGAAGTGGATTTGATCCACAAAATCTAACATTAAAATATAACAGTCTTCAAAGTCCTGCAGCATTTTTGTTTATTCTCTGATATGCTTGAAACAGAGTCTAACCTGGCTACTATTCAAAAAAAATTAAAAGTAAGTAATACGTATCTGATCCAAAGGCAAAATAATCATCACCATAATAAAATGGACTCGGCTAGTGTAATGCACTATGCTTATTTTACTACATGAATTGCAAAAAACTCAGATATGTGAGTTCATGTTAATCAGAGATGATATAGGAGGACAAGAACTACTGCACTTGCATAATATAAAACATATACTGTACTATGGAGAATAATAAGGTCTGATGTATAATATATAAAACATTTCAACATGACCAAAAGGTTGTTCTGGAACAGCTTTATTACTTCCCTCTACAATAAATTTATTACTGTTATCTGATCCTCCAGCTTCAGGACAATATACTGAATAAAGGGAAGTTCAGATTCCCAACAGTATGAAATGCTGGGACAGGGGGACTTAAGAGAGTGATTCTATGCTGCCTTTGATGCTCAAGAGTTCTCAATTCCTGAGTTGAAGAAGTTCACTCACAAAGAAGGTGTGCCACAGAAGTCTTTTTTTTTTTTTTTTTGAGTGGTGGTCAACATTTCTACCTCTCCACTAGTAGTGTGCGCAAATCCAAGGCACTTTGGAAGGTGCCAAAAGTGGCTGATGAGTCACAGAAATTTAGAAGCCTTTTGTTCTCCTAATAAGAAACTCCCCCCTAGATTCAGAAACTATTCCAAGAGTTTGCATAGTAATATTTTAGGGAAGGTGCAGTTCCTGTAGGCAGTGAAGGAGAAGGAACTGTTACGCAAATGTTAACCAAACAATATCAGCTTTCTTCACTTCAAGTTATTCAGGTTGAAACCCTGCAGAATTGAGTCAAAATATAGCTGTGTTTAGAGGGCTGGCTGGATAACTCAGATGGCATATGTATCTGGTGACAGCACCAGAGGTTGGAAATTTGATTCCCCACTGTTCCTTCTAAGAGAAGAGCCAGCCTGTGTAGTCAAGGGCAAGCTGCACAGTCACAGGACATCCCCAGAAGAACACAATGGTAATCCACTTCTGAGTATTCTCTACCTAGAAAACCATGGAAATTGTCACCATAAGTCAAAATTGACTTCATTGCATGCAATTGTTATTATTTAGAAGGCAGTGGTGACTCTCAAAAAGCCCCTTCTGATATTAAAAATTATACCTCTCCTTATTCTTGATTTCTTCAGTAACCATGTATGTTTAGATTTAAGGACACTTTCACCTCTTCAGATTTTACAGATCCTGAGATTTAAAGGAGGCCCCAAAACACATTAAATTATAAGTGCCTAAAAAGTTTACAATGTGATTTAAATGAACATTTTTCTATGGAAGCTGTTTTATTTAGATCCATAATGAAATATGAAATGCTTCAAAACAGACTGTACAGTTAGAAGATCTAAACCAACAGTTCTCTTGTATTTACATAAAGCTATGTACATAATTACTCATAAAAACTGCATAATGACCACGGAAACGTCTGCAGAAACAGACAGCGCTGGCTCTTCGGCTTTGAAACAGAGATGAGCACTGAACCCTAGAGTCAGATACAACTGGCTTTCGAGTAAGGGAAACATTTACCTTTACCTTTACTCACTCTTCAAAAGAGCCCCCTCTTTGCTAATGCTGCAGAATGCACACTCTTTAACACAAAGTATATCCCTAGCAACATGATGATAGCCAAAACAGGACCACTGAGAAACAAGACAGAGGTACAGTACAGTACTGTATCTACATTTTTGCAGTAAGGTTTGGAGAGATCAGTCTCTTTTTCTTTAAAGAAAGGAGCAAATAAGGAAGAAAGCTCAAACAGTTTGGTGACAGTAGACCTTGTGTACTGTATGTACCATGAATTACAAGGTTCTGGGCTGGAAAATAGAATTGGAAACTATGGAAAGAATGAATTGGACTGCAATGGCTTAAAGAAGCCTTCTCATACACATATATTTGGCTAAGGATTCCGTCATCCTTAACTTAGCTTCTTCATGCTCACCAGGTGTGGGTGTCATTGAATTCAGAGTCCAACATATCTGCAACACAGCAGATTGGAGAAGGCTGGATTGCAGAATCCTGGAGGAAGACATGGCTGGTTCAGAAGCCTAAAGGAGAAGCCCTCCTTTTAGGGATCGAGGATAGGCTGCACCATTTTGTTGCAAGTCTTAGTTGTGATTCCCCAATGTCTTTTAAGATCAATTTGAAAGACTGGTTTTTATTTCCTCTTTTACAATGCTTGGGCTGTCAAAATCACAGATACAGTAAAACCTCATATAACACTAAAACCTGGTTCCACAAGTCTTCGTGTTATATGATTTTTAGTGTTATCTGATCCTCTATGGGATCCATAGAGATACATTGTAACCACACAGGCTTTCGCGGTTGTTATCTGAAGCATCCCATAGGATCTTAATGTTATCTGATGCAATTCTTCCCCCCAGATTCCTTGATGTTATGCGATTTTCGTGTTATTCGATACTAATGTTATATGAGGTATTACTGTACTGCCAACTTCTCTGTGTTCCGACATAAAATCTCTAAAGCCAACCAATAGTCCTCTCTATAGTTTCTCCAAAGTAGAGTGGTAAGAACATGTAGCAGAAAGGCATCCTTAGTGCTTCCCACACAACTGACACAAAAAAACCTATGCCTAGAGACTCACCTAAGCTAGGCTGCTGCTGTTGCAATTTGCTTTCTGCAGTTGAACCAGTGGATGGGGAGTGAGCATCATGGCTTTATCTGATACTAATTAAATATTTATCCTCCTGATACCTGTTCTATTTTGGGACGGAACACAATACTAACAATAAGGACTCTGGGATTTATCTGTCCTGATGTTATGTAGCTGCAGCTCCCAACATCTCATACACTGTTGACACTGTCATTGCTAATGGTGGCTGCAGTTCAGCAACATCAAGGCAGTTGTAAGATACCCACCTGTATTTTGCCTTCAGACATTTCAACTGCCCATTGCCCAGTGCACACATTATCTCAGTAGTTCTTGCAACAAACTTGCAGGTTCTCATATGCATTTGTATCCATAATACTCAGATTGGAAAAACAATGGCATGCCCAAAGAGAAGGGGAGAGCTATTAAGGAAAGAACGCTTGTTGGTTTAATGTTTTAAGCTAGACACAAGATATGGTATGAGCCCTGGTGATGCAGTGGTTAAACTGCTGTATTGCAGCCAAAATGTTGTGAGTTTAATCCTGGCGTTCTTCCATCCTTCCTAGGTCTGTCAAACCAGTAACCAGTGTGTTGGGGGCAAAATGCTAATTAACATGTGAATAGCCCAGAGAGTGCGCTAAGTACTATGGGGCAGTATATAAGTCTAATTGCTAAGATATTAGTAACAAGCCATAGGAAAAACTGAAATGTAATTAAGAGCGTACTTGTGAATGTTTAAGTACAAATGAGATTTTATGAATTTAGTATGCTATGGGGGGAAATTCATTTTTTAAAAGCTAGTGGTGCTTTTGTGACTTTGTGTGTGTGTGACTTTAGGACCTTTCCTGTGTACAATTTGCCATCATGCAGCACAAACCTATACATGTTTACTCAGAAGTAAATTCTGTTGTGTTCAGTGGGTGATATGGAGGATTGTAGCCTTAGCCATTATGTTAAGGAGGAGAAGCACCAAAGGCAACATCTCCATTTTCTTGGGCAGCCGTACACACTATACTGGCTGGCTTGTGGTGCTGCATTTTCCACAACATTGACTATTAGTAATGACAGCTAGCACACCCACTGAGGTATCTGAGCAGAGGAGAGCAGTCACTCCCCAGCCTCTCAGGTCACTCATTTAATAACTAGCTGTCAGAGTTATGTTTGGAACAGGCAGCTTTTCCCATCTCTGCTAATAGGGGAGGAGCGACTGTGCCTGCCAAACTTCTCTCATTAAGAGCTCAGAAGATGCCTTGCTGATGGGGGTGGGGGTGGCAGTCTTAATACAGAGGTGGCCAGATGTCCACTGATTTTAAGAGTCTATATTTTAGAGGATTGGCTACAGTTCAGGAGAGTAGGATATATAGATTATAGTAGATCAGGGGTCCCCAACCTTTTTTGCACCACGGATCGGTTTCATGCTAAACCATTTCCCCACAGACCAGTAAGTAAGAGTGGTGGTGCAAGGACATAATAAAGTGTATAATTACCATAAGAGCTGAAGTTAAGCAATGTGGAGGAGGGGCCCAGCCACCTGCATATCTGATGTGTCTGAAACCCATTCTCTTGCTCCGTTCGCCAGGCAGACCCAGCAGAGCATGTTGAGGGCTGAAGGCTGCCATCGCAGCTCCCAGTGCCACCCACTCCTGCAACCCAATTCGGAACAGCCCATAGCCTGGTACCGGTCCATGGTTGGGGACCCCTGCGATAGATGACTCTGGAGTCTGACCTGCCACTTTTTCTTCAAACTCCACGGAATATACAGCCAACGTCTATAGCTTCTTATCACTTTGCTTTAAAACACTGATCTGATAACCCTCGTTCCAATCTGCTCACTTTGTAATTACAGTTTTAAGCTTCGGGGTGGTGGGCAGAGAGACAGAGATGCAGCAGGTAAACAGAAAAGCCTTTCAGTCGGAAGGTTTCAGTTGACAAGTTTTTCATACCCCAGCTTGCATGGGACACTTCATAAAGCAGAAATGAAGTTCATTTGATCACAATCACCATTATCTTTCAGTAAAACACATCTCTGGTAAAAATGCAATCAGTGGGAACTGTTACTTTCATGCACTGTACAAAGCAGAGGGTTGAGGAAACTGCAAATCACTACTCATACAACCAGCAGAGGCAGATCGACACCCACACATACACAACGGTCCTTCTTCCCCATCTTTTGTAACAATCCTTATGCACAAGCATTAACAGTTACATTCCCCAGTCATAAAAGCCACTCTTGAATAGAAACCAATGGCTCATTTATTTATGGATAGAAGCTGTTCTGTATACTCAATATTCCAGATCTCACTTTGAGATTCTCAAGTAAGGAATTACTCTCATGCATAAATCATATGATCACTGAAGTAAGCATACATTAATGTGCATTTCCCCCTAACTGCAATTAGGGGAGAAAAACACAAACATAAATCTGCCCTGGAATGACCTGCTTGAGTCATTTGCTTAAGTATCTAGTAACAAGGTTGCATCAGTGTTCCTCTGGGACTAAATGCTCTCCCGCCACCAGGTATGTGACATAGTGCTTGTATGAATCAAGAAGCACAAAACATTATCCCTGCCATGACTAAGGATTCAATCCCAATTTATTTGGGAGCAAATCACACTGGAGTCTGGAAACCTTTAAACTAAAGTGAACACTGTAAGAACAATGTAAAAGCCAGCAACAAGCGACTGAAGCTGTTGGCACTAGAATGAAGACAGGAAAGAGGAAGATTTTTTTTCTCTCTTCAAGCACAACACAATTTCTTTTTAGGTTAATGCCACAGTACAAAGTTATGATCTTAGCTAGACCTTAAAAAGAAGGGGAAATGCAAGTTCCCAGAAACTGTACCCACAGCTGTGAGGAACCTCCAGCTCTGAGGCAACCTATCTGTGAATACTAGAGGCTGGAAGAAAAACTAGGAGAGAGTAGGAGCTTTCAACCCTTTCAGATGCTGATGAAGTACTACTCCCATCATACTACACTACTGACTAGGATGGCTAAGGATGATGGGACCTTGAGTCCCACAGGATCTGCTCAGCCAAAGGTTTGCAAGTCCTTTCCCTGTCTTGCTTGTGGGCTTCCAATAGGCACCTAAGGGGGTCCTAGATGATGGTCTAAATAAAGGAGCAGGGGTCTGAGTAGGTAACGATCTTCCCTCCATACTCAAAGCCAGACGCGAGGAATCACTCACATGTGAATCAAGACAACTGTTGGACCAAAGGAAAACACCTCTGCGGGAATGTACGGTATAAACCAACCCGTTTCTTCTTAGCCCAAATCCCGACAGATCCACGGGGAGGGAGACCCACACACCCCTTTGATTTATCTTATCCGATCGTACGAGCCTCCGCTTACCAAGCTTGGAGAGCAGGCTGGACATGCACCAAACGAAGAAGAGGATCCCGCAGAGGAAGCCAAGTTGCGGCAACAGCATCTCTCGCCTCTTGCGAACTTTCCTCAGCTTGAAGAGCGGCGACTCCGACGGGGCAGCCCGCAGCACCTCCATCCCCATCGCGATCCCGAGCAGGTGGGAGGGCCGGCCGGCCGGCGAGCAAGATCCTTTTCCCCCCTCCGCGTCCTCGCAGGCGCAGCTCACTCGGAAGCGATCCCCGCGGGCGGTTTCATCCTCGTGGCCAAAGCGGAGCGACGCATCGAGGAAAACGGAGCCGCTGGGCTGAGATCGACCGAGGCGGACCGAGAAAGGGCCCCGAAGCGGACAGCGGATGCCTCCGGCCACGGTCGCTGCCGGAGCTCAGGATCCCATCGCAGGTGACAAGGGGCAGCGGGGGGGGGGGGGGAGGCGGGAACAGGTGCGTGGTTAAACTGTTATACTGCAAACCAAACGTTGTGAGTTCGATCCTGACAGGATGACCGGAATCAAGGTTGACTCAGCCTTCCGAGGTCAATAAAATGAGTACACAGCATGTTGAGGGTAAAAAATGCGAATGACCTTGTGAAACGCCCAGAGTGCACGAAGCGCTATGGGTCGGTAAGGTAGAGCCCACCTTTGCTCGAAAGTCAGTCGTATCCGACTCTAGGGTTCAGTGCTCATCTGTTTATAGCTAAAGAGCCAGCGCTGTCTGCGTTTGCAGACGTTTCCGTGGGCATGTGGCAGGCATGCCTAGACACTGGAGTGCACGGAACGCTGTTTACCTTCCCACCGAAGTGGTCCCTGTTTATCTACTTGCAATTTCTTGCTTTCGAACTGCTAGGCTGGCAGGAGCTGGGACAGACGGGAGTTCATCCTTCCAGTTCTTCCCGTTCATCTTCTTAACCACTACGCCACCGCAGTCCCTGGGGCCGTATAGAAGTGCAAATTGCTATGCTGTAACCGCCGCCGCCGCCCCCTCGCGCAGGTCCGCCCCGGCGCACGGCGCTGCCTGAGGCCAAAGCCAGGCGAGACCCGGCGCTAGAGGAGCACTTGAACTGGGCGCCTCCGAGAGCCTCCCCTTCGCCAGGAGACGAGGACGAAAGCGAAGCCGGCGCGAGGTCCGCCTTTCCCGCCACCGAGCTTAGCCACCCTCTTGGCTCGGCAACCGGAGGAAGCGGGCTCAGCTGCCGAGCCGCCACCGCCCAGCCCCGCGCACCATCCCGCGGCAAAGTTTCACAGCAACCACCCGCACCCCGGGCGCTTCGTGTTTCGGCTCCTCGGGGCTTTTCCCCGAGCCGCGGCGCAAGAAGACTCCCGGTCTCGAACCGACGCCGCGCTCCTCCGGCTCCTTTGCTTCCAAAGCCCCGCCGGCCCTCCTCGCGCCCCCTCCGGCCCTCCTCCCCCGGGCCAAAGCAACGCGCATGCGCCCTCCCGGCTGCGGGGGGGCGCCACGAGACTCCCTCCGCGCGCCCCAGGCGCTTCCCTCAAGCTCACGCGCCGTTTTCCCGCGCTCTCTCGCCCAGGGCCGGCGCTGAGGCTGAGGCGGCGGCGGGCGGAGAGAGGACGGGATTAGCGGACCAAATTAATCTTTTTCCCCTAAGTGGCGCAGGCATTATCCCTTCTCCATTTAGCCCTTGGCCCGGTGCGGCGTGAGGGGAGGAAAACATGCGAGAGCATGTGCGGGGAAGCGGCTGAGTGGCACACGCCAGAGCACACCCCACGCGGCGGCTTCCCCTTCGTCCCTGGCACAATAATGTCTGGAGTTTTTAACACAAACTTTTAAGGCTCGCCACGGCCCGGGCGCCTGGCAACCGCTTCAGATGTAATCGCTTTGTTGTGTTATAAAAATAATTCGTGTCCGAAAATACTCTGGGTTGAGAGGATTTTTGCTGGGAAAACTCGGCTCAGGGGACGCCCGGATGAGGCTCCTTTCATGTCTCCAAGATCTTTTCCCACCGAAGTGGTCCCCATTTGTCTACTTGCAATTTCTTGCTTTCGCACTGCAATACCCGGGTCTCGAACTGCTGACTTGCCAGCCTTCCGGTTAATAAGGCGAGCTTCTTAACCACTGAGCCAACACAGAACATCATAAAACCATAACAGTATCTATAGAATAATTAATAGTAAAACACTAAGGATTAGCCGTAGAGCAGTGGTGCCCAAACGAGGGGCCGGGTGCGGCCCCCCGACGCCAATTCATCTGGCCCACGAAGCCCTCGTCGCTCCTGGAAGCGGAAGTAAAACGCGCCCGGATGGGCGCGTTTTACTTCCGCTTCCAGGAGCGACGAGGGCTTCGTGGGCCGGATGAATTGGCGTCGGGGGCCGCACCCGGCCCCCGGGCCTTAGTGACTGGCTCCCTGAACCACATGATCGGCCCACAGCCCAAAAAGTTTGGGCACCCCTGCCGTAGAGTTAGTCTTTAGGGTTGTGGGTTGGGCTTTGAGAACACCTCTAATATTTCGTAAATGCATTAACAGCTCCACAGTAGGCAAACCTAGTGACTTTCAGAGTGCAACATTTCTGTTTTATAATTTGTTATAAAATGCTTGAGGAAGCCTTAAGTGCTCTCTATTAATGGAGGCTGATGGATGACCACCAATGGGAACAAGTGAGTGCTAGATTGGAGGTACAGTACAGATATTGAAGCTGTTTATTATACTGGAGGGAGCAAGAGGAAAATGGATCAGAAGGAGCACTGACTGGCCCTCTGCTGCTACTGAGAGAGAAACAACTAAAGTTTAAACTGCCAGGGGGTTGAACTTTAAAGAAGATTAAATCTAGAATTACCTGAGAAGACAGGAAAAAGAAAATAAAGAGTTTAAAAATCTGAGAAGAAAGGAGATTTGATTGTTGCTCTGAATAGGATTTAGTATAGAATTAATATGGACATTAGTGAGATTGGTTTTTATACTTTTACTCGATAAGATGTCATCAGATCTGGGAGGCATGGTTTTGGAGGCCAGATATATAATGCTACAAGAAGCAATGGAAGGATAGAAATAGTTGCTGTAAAACAGATTATGTATTTGCATCTAACAATTTGTTTTCAAAAGTAGTTAAAACAGAGTAGTTAAAACAGGTTGAATTAATGCATGTTTTCTTTGTGAGGCTTCATGGCATCAATGGGGCTGCAGTGGCTCGGTGGTTGAGAAGCTCGCCTTGTAAGATGGAAGGCCAGCAAGTCAGCAGTTCAAGATCCAGGTACTGCTTGACAGTTTGAGTGCCCATCTCTGTCCCAGCTCCTGTCAACCTAGCAGTTTGAAAGCAAGAAATTGCAAGTAGATAAATGGGGAACACTTCAGTGGGAAAAGATCTTGGGGACATGAAAGGAGCCTCATTCAGGGGTCCCCTGAGTGGAGTTTCTTCAGCAAAAATCCTTTCAACCCAGGATAATTTCTGACACAAAATTGTTATCAATTTATACACATCAGGTACAGAGTGATTGGTCAGCATAACAGATAAGTATACAAATCAACATGACTTTATACAATTGGTAATGACAGGTCATCTCTGGTTATTCAGATTAGTTATAACCCCCCTCCCCCTCCCATTGCAAATAGTGGGAAGATACTGTTTCAATTGCAAAGAGTGGAAAGAAATAGCAACTCTTCCTACTACTGTATTTGCAATTGAAAAGAAGGGAGAAACTATGGATTCTATAGGATATTCTTGGTGGAAGTATAGTTGCCAAATACTGTATTGCATACACTGTAGCATCTGTGTTGTCTTCAAGAACAACCCTACATAGAGTATACAGTACGTACTGTAGTAATCTGAACAAGAAGTCATGAGTGCATGAACAGGCTTAAACAAGTTATCCCTGACCAGGAATGGTGAAGGCTGACAAAAGCTGACACCAAGGTGCTTCAAGCCACTGATATTACCTTGACTTTTGTTAGGGCATTTTGTGGGGTATTGGTATAAAGATTTCTGCCCAGTGTGTTAGTACAGCTTTAAGGCCCTGCAAGAGCCTTAAACACAGGTGTTAGGATTGAGGCACAGACTGATTCCACGGCAGTGTCTACCTGGTGCAACAGCATAGCTGTGGCTGATTAGAGGAATAGCATAGCAACACCACAGTATAACTATGGCCAACTGGGGAAGGTTATACTGCTGAGAGTATTCTACTGAGAAGGAAGAACTGCTGAATACTGCTGACAGACTGACCACTGACTTGAGAGGGAGAAGACATACTGTGTGAAGCTCTGTTTCTCTGAGAACTGACAGGTACCTTATACCACTGAGAAGTAGCACACTGACTTTGCCAGCCTGCAGTCATTGCTTTGCTAGCAGGACTCTGTACATGCTCTTTGGACTGGAACCATCAGAGGAATCCAAGCTCTGTTGCAACTGTGGGGCTTGGAGAGAGACTGGTACCTTTGTATATAGTTCTGTGTATGTTGTCTTCCCCTCACTCACAAGTAAACTGCACTATTCACTGAAAGCTCTCTCTGTGTGTGCACCTGAACCTTTCGCTGTTCAACAGCTTAAAACGCTACCCTGACACACATACGGCCAGGGAAATCCCTGACAACCTTCAGCGATAGAGATGAATCCAGGGCAAGCAAGTAAGGGAGACAGGCAAGGGAAGAAAGGAAGGGAGAACAAACCACTGGAGGTAAGTTATTTGAGAGAGTGTGTTACTGGGAATCTGCTAGTTCCACAGAGATTTCACTGACAGGCGAGTATTGACTAGATATGAAATGTACTTTGATGAGAGACATACTGTATAGCTAAGTTTTAATCAGCTGCCCTTAAACCCTTGAGTCTATTTCAGAGATATTCAAAAAAGAAAAATGGGACAAGTCCAAACCCAAGTCACAAAATAGCATCTGGCAATGTCAGCTGGCTATATCTATACCTATTTAGTTGTACTGTACAGTACTTGTTTTTGTACAATCTGTACTGTTTGAGTCCTCATGCTGGGACTCACCTGCCAAGTGCAGTCATTTCCTTGGCAAAGCACAGTGCTACCGACTGGTTTATTTTAATGGAAATTGTAACCGGCTGTATGAACTATTTTATATTACAAATGCCTTAATATTTTAAATCCTATAATTAATATGAATGTCAAACAGTAGAGAAGGCTGAGAACATACATTTGTAAATACCCAAGGGACAATCTATCACGTGCTAGTACTGTATTAATATAAGATTTATGGATGTGAAAGAAGGTTTTTAGTTCATAGGAGAAGTCCATGCTGAAATTAATATTTCAAAATGTTGTTTGCAGAGCATATAATTTATCTTGAGAGAAGTAGTTTCCTCAAATACTGCTACTGTAATATTGTTATGTACTGACCAGTTGCATCTGACTTACAATGATCCTATTAGGGTTGTTGAATTATGTGAGATGTTCAAGCAGTAATTTACCATCCCCTCCAAGTGAGTTTCCATGGCCACGCAGCAGTTCAAACCCATGTCTCTTAAATTTTAATCTAATACTCTACCTACTGAACACTGGCTGTAGTTGGAGATTGTAGTGTGAATCTCTAACTCTATAAACTCAAATCATGACATCTACACTCTTCTGCCACCACAGTGATACATAGCTATCACTGTTTGCCCAACCATACACATTAAGAACCTCTGTGCTACCTTACGTCACTCTGTAGGATAGTATGCTAGTCCAGTGTGGTACAGATCAAAACATGCAAAACAGGTGCATGTGGCTTTAAATGAAACAGTGAGACAGGTCTCAGGATGTTTACAACCAATGCCAAATTAAAAATTACATTACTTAGCTGGCATCCCTCCACCAAAATTCCATCAAATAAGTGCTGCTCAGAAAGAGTGGGTCAAAACAAGTTCCTCAGGAACACACCTGCTATAACCAACCACCAAAGCAGAGCTTGAAATCAAGGCATAGCTTCCTCACAACTTCTGCCCCTCCGAACAACCAGCCCCCACAGACTGCCTTGGAACTATGGAAGGTGAGCAAGGAGCTACTAGATAACTAGGCAGAACCACGTGACTACCTGGTCAAGAGCAACCACAGCCTGTATGGAAAGCTTTAAATAGACAGCATGCAGGGGTAGAAAGATCAAGGGTTAATCTGAGAAAGTGGGATTTCCCTGTAGATGATAGCCTATGTGAATGCAGTGAAGTACAAACTATCTCTAGTAGCGTAGCAGGGGGGCAGCCCGCCTTGGGTGGCACTTTTTGGGAATATGGGTGTTCTTGGAC
The DNA here is from genome assembly GCA_030440675.1 of Furcifer pardalis. Taxonomy (NCBI): domain Eukaryota; kingdom Metazoa; phylum Chordata; class Lepidosauria; order Squamata; family Chamaeleonidae; genus Furcifer; species Furcifer pardalis. Next base: position 24,892,879 of record CP126894.1, read on the forward strand.
TACAATTCCCAGAAGCCCTAGCGGGAGCAGGTGCCAACATCCTAGGCCCCTACCAGGGAGTGGCAAATTTGGCTTATGCCCCAGGCAGCTGAATCCCACGCTACACTACTGACTATCTCCCATATGAGAAAAAGCACATGATGCCAATCAACATATGCTGCGGAGGACCTTATGTTAGTAAGAGGAAATGCTGTTGATGTGGCCCAATATTGGGCAGATGACAACATCATCTAGCCCTTTTAAATTCATGATTAAAGAAAGAACTATGCTGTTGATGCTTGAAAGCGTACAGGCATTAAGGGGTTCTTTTGGAAATGAAGAGAATACAAGCCTTCACCTCCAATAGAAATTGAATGTGTTCACATAGAAGACATATTTGACTTTAGGGAGGGATATTTCAGAACTTGTAATTGTATTTTAGTCCCTATTCAAGCCATTTTTTCATTAGCCTTGGAAAGCCTTGGTTATGTCTATACTTTATTCTCTTTTAGTGACATTAAAAAGAATTATGGTGATTATCAAACCAACAAAAGTACAGTACAGTATATTTTTGTTCAATTTCTGTCAATTTCCAGTCTGCTTTTTTTAACATGCATACTTGATAGGGCATAAAATCAAGCCAATAGCAAACTTACTTTCATATACAGTACTTTGTCTTTTCTGTTGGAATCAGCATATCCTGTGCAATATAATTTATTAATTTAAATTATTTGTTTTTTAAATATGTCTATTTTCAAACAAATTCAAGTCAACAAGGTGCAACTAGGCTATTTTTGTTGACCCAGTTCCAGCAACACAGCATTCTAGAAACTTTTGCAGGTTTCATGTGTATGTCTGAATACCTTCATTCATAAAGAAACTTTAGATTAAGGTGATATGGAGTTTGAATTTGCATGTAAATATTGTTACAGGTGTGGGGTTGGTCAGAATGGATGCCTTAATTTCAGATGTGTCTTCAACCCTGTCCTACAGAAAATTTCATCTGTGGGTAATCCTTAAGATTTTTTCTGAGATTTTTGTAAGCAAGAATTATCTCTGTGGATACCATGAGACAATGTCTAACAAAATATAGTTTATCACAGACAACATTCGAGTGATGTATTTCAGTGAGTGTAAGGATGGCCCAAGAAGATACAGGTGATTAGCAATGATGGTTAATGGCTTCCTTTATTTAGGCAGGTAGTGTGGGTCAAACAGTCTCTGTTTGCTTTCCAGAACAGTGTAGAGTTCCTTAAGAAATTGACTTTCTAGGAAGTTTATGGTCTGTCTGTCAACAAACCTCATAGCACAGAAATACTATCAATCTTCAGTGACATACTTCTAAGGAAATTGAATTCTTGTCAGAGTCTTGGACATAGGTGGCAAGTAGGCAGTATGAATGCCAGGACCCAGGGCAACCAGGCAAAACATTAACCATATCTCAGTCCAGAGTTCAAGTATAAAATCAAACCAGAGATACAGGATTAGTTCAGACAACAAAAGCATAGACCAAGCAAGCCAGATGAAGGAGACCAGATGAGGCAGAGTACCTTCAGAGGCTGGGGAGCAAGGCAAGAGTTCAAGAAGCAAGGATGCAGATAAGGTACAACAACAGCCCACAGGAACCAGGCAGGAGATCTTCTACAACAGAAACCAGGCATAAGGCAAAAAGTCTTCAGAACAAGGCCCAAGACCCCAAAAAACAAACAACAGCAAGTCCACTAACCTTTATTCCTAAGGCAGCTTCCAGGAGGAAGAGCCAGTTCTTATATAGCTAAACCACCTAGGGCCTCCTGATGGAGCTTATGATGGTCCAGAACCTTTCCCAGGACTCCCAGATAGGGCTTAGCAGTTACAGCAGAGTAAGGCCCCAACCCTGCAAGCACTAGAGCTCCCCTTCAGGCTGGGGCTCCAATCCTGTGACCATCGAGCTACCTCTGTGAACCTCATTCTGTGAGCTTCCACAGATCAGGACAATTCTGCAAGTACTCACTGCTCTGAAATGGGGCAAATAGATGAGCATTATGAAATGCCACTTATTTACTTCTGCATTAAATGGAACTAAGCGTCTCTCATAATTTATACAAACCATCACAGGTTTTTTATGCTGTTGTATCTGAGGGTATTCTGACCTAATCACAATCTGTTGGAAACTTTAACACAGGGGTACCCAAACTTTTTGGGCTTTGGGCCGGTCATGTGGTTCAGGGAGCTGGTCACTATGGCCTGGGGTGCAGATCCTCTTCCTGATGCCAATTCATCTGCCCTTCCAAGAGCAATGAGGGCTTTGTGGGCTGGATGAGTTGGCATCAGGAGCCAGATCTGGCCCTTGGGCCATATTTTGGGCACCCGTGCTTTAACAGGTGGGAGAATGGTTGGCCTTACTCTTGTCCAATCTGCCCTTCAGAGTTGATCATAACTTTTTGCATGACTTTCTGTTCTTTAATAAACTGAAAGGAGAGAACAATTCAACTGTTTCCAAGTAGAATGGCAAGGAAAGTGACTCACATTACAAGTCACATTTTATTCTCTCTTCTTCCTTGCTAACACAGGCTCATAAAGTGGGAAGGAGACCCAGGGGCTGGTGTGGCACGGCATCAGTGGGGAGTCCACCGTCAGGGTCCCAGGCACGTAGCTGCCCCGCCTCCGAGCCCAACGGTGGCAGCTCATTCCTCTTCAGCAGCAGCGGTGCCCAGGAAGGCTGGAAGCAAGGTCAGCAGTTGCCGCGGCCCAGCACCCATGGCCGGAGCAGCGCTGGCCAGGCCGAGGACCCCCACAAGGCCTGGCCAGCGGTGCTCTGGGTGTGGGTGCTGGGCTGCAACAACCACGGACTCCTTTCCAGACTTCCTGGGTGCCACTGCCACCGCCAGGTTCAGAGGTGGGGTGGCCATGCTCCTGGGACCCTGACGGTGCGGGTGAGGCCCAGGGTCAAGGCACATGCACACAGTGTAGTAGTAAAAAAATGTTGAGCCCACCACTGGGCGTAATGTAGGTTTTGTGGTGTGAGGAAGCTCAGATGATCATGTCCCAACAGGTTTATTTTGTTTGTAGTGAAAGGTGAACATATCCAGGAATCTTGCTGGGTTGAGCATATTTTGACATGTTCTCTGGGGTATTATAAATGAATATAAAAATGCCTACTGTCAAATTTGATCATGTTTCAACATGCTAAATAAGTTCAGGATCTTGGTTACTGTATGAGCCACACTCAGTTTACATCCTGCATTCAAACGTGACTGTGCTCATTTTTAGTTCTGTATTATGGCTCCAAGAGGTTGTGTTATTTCTCTGGACAAGTTTTGTTTTATTTGTGGTGAATACACTATTAAAAATCAACAAAGGAACATAAATGATTTTGTGAAGAAAGTGTATTTTGCTTACTTCAAGTTGAAACTTGGGGTTCAAGACAAAGCATGGGCTCCTCATAAGGTGTGTAGAAGGTGCAAATAAAATCTTCGTTTGTGGTTTAAAGGTACAAAAACTTCATTCCATTTTGGCATTCCTTTGATGTGGCATGAACAGCAAAACCACACTACCGACTGCTATTTCTGTTCGGTAGATGTGAAAGGCTTTAATACAAAAAATAAAAAGAAGATATCTTACCCAAACCTTAATTCAGCTATTCGTCCAGTGCTTCATAGCTCTGAAATACCAGTTCCACACCCACCTTCTAGTTTGGATACTATCCTGAGCGATTCGGAGGATGGAGACACATTGCCTTCCCAGGACAAATCTATCTCAGATTTTTCTGTTGATGAGGTACCTCAACTTTTTTTCTCAGAGCAAGTTCAATGACCTAGTTAGAGATTTAGGCTTTTCCAAAGATTCAGTCAAATTGCTGGGGTCAAGACTAACAAATACAAACCTACTGTCACCTGGAACGTTATTTTCGTGGTACAGCCAATTAATTCACTCAGTTTTTCTCCAAAGATGGAAATCTCATTTATTGTAGTGATGTTCAAAGGCTAATGAAGTGCCTTAAATAGAATATGATTCATCTGAGTGGTGCCTATTCATTGATTTGTCTAAAACAAGCCTCAAAGCAGTCTTGCTGCATAATGTTAATACATTTACATCACTTCCTATAGGTCACGGTGCATTTGGATGAAAACTATAATGATTTAACTGTGATTCTTGACAAAATCAAATATCAAGAACATCGCTGGATGGTTTGTGGAGACTTTAAAATACTAACCATGTTGTTAGGACAGCAGGTAGGTTATACAAAATATCCCTGCTTCCTATGTCTGTGGGACAGTTGAGCCAGAGACCTCATTTGGACAAAAACTGATTGGCCACTTTGAGACACCTTAATCCCCAGCGAATAAAACATTAATATGACCATAGTTCCAACAGAAAAGGTTTTTGTTGCCACCTCTTCATATTAAATTAAGGCTTATGAAGCAGTTTGTTAAATCACTGCCAAAAGACGGGGAATGTTTCAGATATCAGTGTTCCAAGTTCCCTAAACTGTCTGAAGCCAAGTTGAAAGAGGGAGTTTTTACTGGCCCAGCCATATAAAAACTGTTATTCAATCCCCTCTTTTTAAAAAACAATGGGAGAAAAAGAAAAGGAAGCTTAAGACTCTTTCAAAGATGTAGTTCACAAGTTTTTAGGGAATTCAATTCAATTAAAATTTCTATTTGTGTGCTGCCCCACTCGCAGAGCGTCTCTAGGTGGCTAACAAGGAAACACAATATTTATTTATTTACTCATATTTGTATACCGCACTCCTTACCAGGGCAACTCAGGGCAGTTTAACATATCATATTAAAACATCAATAATAAATTTGGATCAAAAATTTTAAAAGATTTAAAATAAGCATATTAATAATAGATTAAAAAGTTAAAACTTACTCTTGAGAATTAAAAAGAAGTTAAAGGCCAACCAGTGGGCTAGGGCCAGTGTACAACCCGTACCCCATACCTGCCCCACCAGCCATGTTTTTAAATTCTTCCTAAAAGATAGCAACTCCATCTGGAGGCACAGCTCCTTTGGTAGGAGGTTGCTGGAGCGGACACAGAAAAGGCCCTCTTTCTGGTACCAGAGAGATGCACCTCTCTGGCCAATGGAACAACTAGAGAACCCTTCCAGTCCGCTCTGGTGGGACGAGCAGATGTTCTTGGGGTGCAATTACAAAATCACAATCACAGTTGTAATTACAAAATAACAATCACAGAAACATCCCAGAAGCATTTCAACATTTCAGAAGCATTTCAACAAATATCCCACCCACCCACCCACCATTGTAAAGCATCAAACCATCCCAACACAAAACTTAAAAAAAATATGAAAAATGTCGCTAACTCAACCCCACCACCTGTGTCCTCTTCCCTCCAGGCTGAGACTGGCTGAGGGGGCATCCAGTGGTGGTGGTAGCGGCGGCAGGTTTTGTAGCCTGCCAGCCACACAGCTGCTGCTGGCTTCTCTCCAGGTTGGTGGTTGGCTGGGGAGCATCTAATGTTAGCACTTACTACAAAACCCTCACTATAAAACCATTGTACACTCCATGTTGAATGCATATAAAGATCAAGGATGCAAGATGAGCTTAAAAGTTCATTTCTTACACTCCCATGTCGACTGTTTTCCTGAAAACATGGGAGCCTACAGTGAAGAACAGGGTGAAAGATTTCACCAGGATATCAGTGATATTAAGAGATGCTACCAAGTAAGATGGAACGTCAATACATGCTACCTGACTACTGGGAAACAGAAAATGGAAAGCAAAAGCATGTTCGGAGGACCATAAAAGAGAAGAAGAAAAGGTTTCACAAACAACAAGAATGAACATGGAATGTTAAGTGTATATTATAAAGAAATTGCTTGTTTAACTATAAGAAATAATATGTTTACGTAGTTCATTGTAATAAAATAGTGATTTTTGCATCACTTATTCTTTTTTAATACAAAACCCTCATATTTTGTGGGAAAACTGTATGTGATGGGGGAAATCAAGGTCATTTTTTGATTCCGCACACTCAAAAACATAAAATTTACCAAAAATATCCTATGCAGCTGATTCCCCCCCCCCCCAAAAAAAAAAAACAACCCCAACAACCTGTGTTATCAGCATGGGCAGTCACTGTTTATGACTCTTAGAAGAGGGATTCACTCCCTTCCACAATTAAAATAAAATATCTAGGTAACTGGGTGAATCTGTCATATGGTGTCTTCAGCTGATTTTGCTCTATAATGTTCTTTCTCAGTGGTGGCTCCAGTACAGGTACTTTGGAATACCCTTCTGTCACATGGTCTATGTCCACCCCTCCAGACATTTCATAAACTTCCTAAGGCTCAACTATATAAGGAAGTACTGTACAGTATTTGCAAATGTTTTGCCCCTGTGATAATTTTCCTCTTGTCATCTGTCCCAGCTCCTGCCAACCTAACAGTTTGAAAGCAAGAAATTGCAAGTAAATAAATAGGTACCACCTCGGCCGGAAAGGTAACAGTGCTCCATTCACTCCAGTGTCTAGTCATCCCTGCCAGATGTCCTTGGAAACATCTGCAGATACAGACAGCGCTGGCTCTTTGGCTGAAAATGGAGATGAGCACTGCCCTCTAGAGTCAGACACAACTAAATTTTGAGCAATACATATCCTAGCTGTTGGGGGCACAACAACTAGGATATATATTTCATTAGGTTTATATTTATTTTGCCCATTTGTTTTGTGAACCATGCAGAGTGGATTTATTTTTAGATAAGCAGCATATAAATGACATGAATGGATAAATAAATAAATAAATAAATAAATAAATAAATAATAAACAGAGTCCTGGTGATGCAGTGTTTAAACTGCTGTACTGCAACCAAAAGGTTGTGAGTTCAGTCCTGACCAAGGATCAAGGTTCACTCAGGCTTCCATCCTTCTAAGGTCAGTAAAATGAGTACTCAACATGTTGGAGGCAAAATGCTAATTAACTTGTGAACCACACAGAGCGTGCACTAAACACTAAGGGGTGGTATATAAGTGTAAGTGTTATTGCTATTGGTAAATGAAGAGGATATTCTCACATGCAAGAAAATTATTCTAAAAAGAAGCAATGGGCAAAATCTTGGTCATAAATGTGCTGTACATTATGATCAGCAAGAAGGAATCTCACAATTCAATGGTGCAATCAGTTGTAAATTCCTGGTGTGACCAATAAGCAAAGGGCTGGCTGAAGTACCTTGTGGATTGCTCCTCTAGTTTGGAGCTATTGTAGCTAGTGTAATGTTGAATTGTGCCTGAAGAGTTGAACAGGATTTAGTCCAATATTTCATTTCACTTGATGTTGGTCCCAATATATTCTTATTAAAAGAAACAATTTTCAGTGTTCTACCAGCAATCTAAAGCATTTTACCCATTTGTATGGAAATGGCAGAATATTCTGGGTCTAAAGCTGATGTTATGATCTTAAGTCATGGAAAACTTTTTTATTTTTCTCATTTCACAATAGGGAAAGAATTCATGTATTGTTAGAAGCCATTTCATTTTGTTCAACATGTGAGGGATTACCATTAATGCTGTTGGTTCTCATGGTAATCACAAGGATCAAACCCAAGCATGTTGTTACTTACAGGCATGCAAACTGATGATCTCCTTTTCAGCCAAAACTTTTGTCCAGGAAATGCTGTAAAACATTTTTTTCAAAAGGCAACATTTAAGAACCTGTGGGGATGCATAAATGCCTGACGTTATATGTTCTGACTCACTTGAACAAAGGAAAACCACCAACCATTTAAAAAATCACCTTTCTTATAGTCATCTGACCATAATTGGGCACTTAGAGCTAGAATTATACTAATTTTCTGAGCAGAAAAATATTCATACCTTGAAATCACACAGTTAACCAGTAGTCAGTGATCAAAGAGCAAATCAGTAAATGTGTCTACATTCCATAGGAGATTTATACTGGACTTGGCATCCCAGTCATACAGACAGACATAGCTGTAATGAGCAGAGGTGTGCCCTGTGGTGATCAATTATAACCAAAAATTGAACATGTAGATTTCTCTCTCACCCTGCAGAGTTTATGTCTTCTCGGAGGTTTTGCCTTCTGCTCTGCACTCTATGATCCCTTTACACAGATTGTGGGAATTAGCTGAAATCCTTAAACTGAATTCTAGTTCTGATTAAACCTCCTTTGTACAACACAACTTACCAACATGGACATCATTTGACAACTCTGTGCGACACTACTATATTGTAGAGTGGAAGGCAATGGCTGTTCCAATCTAGGAGCACTGCAACAATTTCATCCTTCTGCCCCTACCTTTTTGAGATCATCCAAATGTGGACCTGGTCCTTGAATCATCCATGTTGTCAACTTTTACCTCAGCAGAGCTTCTTTGAAATCAGCCCTTGACCAAGAGGTAATAAGTCCAGTTCTGTGAATTGCAGCTTCATGATGGGAGGGGAGTTCTGCTTTTTATTTTATTTCTTAATAAGAGCAGCAGTTGTAACAATACTCATTGGTTTCTTAGATTTTCATGCTGCTTTTCAGGATGTGTTACCAAAACAGAGTGCCCAAACAATGCAGCCTTGTGAACTCTGTGCTGGGGGGAGGGAGGAAGTGCTTCCATTCGGCTGCTGGGCAGAGGGACTGGGCAAATTCTGTGCTGGGGGAGGGAGGAAGTGCTCCCATTGGGCTGCTGGGCAGAGGAATGGGGTGAAGGCATGTGTACCAATAGAGAGGACTGGAAGTGCCATAAGTTTGCCATCATTGCTCTAGATCAGGGGTGCCCAAACTTTTTTGGCTGTGGGCCAATCATGTGGTTCAGGGAGCCGGTCACTAAGGCCTGGGAGCTGGGTGCGGCCCCCGATGCCAATTCATCCGGCCCACAAAGCCCTCGTCGCTCCTGGAAGCGGAAGTAAAACGTGCCCATATGAGTGAGTTTTACTTCCTCTTCCAGGAGTGACAAGGGCTTCACGGGCCAGATGAATTGGTGATGGAGCCCACACCCAGGCCAAGGGCCTTAGTTTGGGCACCACTGCTCTAGATTGTTAACAATTATAAAGTCATTTCAAAAGAGGAATGAGACAAGGTTGCCCTCTATCCCCTACAATTTTTATTATGCTGATGGAACCAATTCAAGATGACATGATAATGATACAGAAGGGATTGAAAATATTAAAGTCAGTCTATTTGCAGATGACACTTTAATTACGATTATAGATCCAGTCAGAGCTTTAGATAGGATTAAAAAACATTTAGAGAGATTTGAGTGTGCAATTGGATTAAAATTAATTGGAATAAGACAGAGATGATTCTGTGTAATAAGAAAGATGGGGATAGAGCAGAAATTAGGAAACAATATAATATTAAGGTCAAAAAAAATTAAATATTTGGGCATCAATATTGTGGACAATATGCAGGATCTTAAGAAATTAAATTATGATTTTAAAAAGTTGATATAGAAAAACTATTGAAAAAGTATGTTTAGTTAAATTTATCTTGGTTTGGTAGAGTCGCAGTTTGCAAAATGATAGTCTTACCATTATAAATTACTAATTCAAAATGATTCCTATAAAAGCTACAGATAAAGATTTAAAGGCATGCCATAACTTGATAGATAGTTTTGCAAAGGAAATTAAAAAAAAACAAGAATAACTAAGAGATTGTGGTACTGTATATGTATTTCTCAAAAGATGGGTGGATTAGAGATACCAAATATCAAAAATTATTGCTTTCCAAATCAAAGAGATTTTGAGAATTATGTTTGAAGAAAGCCAACATCAAAACTGCACACTCTGGAAAACCTGGGCGGAATTTGCTGCAACTCCTGTCACTGCATATGTTGGAAGCCATTCGGTGGTTTAAAAATGGCATCCAGTCTGCAGTTTTCTCAACAATAGTAGGGCCTGCATCTAGATTTTACACAGGCTCAAATCTACATAACTAACTTATTGGCAAGGTAAAATATCCTTAAAGGCCTCCTTGAAGAGAAACTTTTTGAGCTGTTCCTTTAAAATGTCCAGGGATAGGGCCTGATGCAGCTTGACCAGTAGTGAATTCCAAAACAACATTGCCGCCACCAAGAAGGCTCTATTTCTAGTCACATCCTTTCTTGTCATGCTTGGGGTTGACACCTGGAGTTGTGCAGATTGTGATGACCGGATGATACAGGGAGTTGTTCTGAGGGAGAGAAATGCTCCAACAAATAATGCCCCTGTGGGAAGAATGACAGGACACCAAGATCTTCATGCAAGCGTTCTGATTTTATTCTCCCCCAAAAAACCTTTCTATATAGGAATACAAAAGCTTACCCAAGCATTTTGATTACGTAGTGTTTTTTCCCAAAGACGTTTATGCCTTCCTGTTTTGTCTCATGCCAGTGTGAGAACCATGCTTGTGGAAACTTCACTTTGAGACCTATCTCCCAGGACCAGATGCCAGAGACAGGATGTTTATACGTGTATGACGTATTTGTTTTTAGGCAAACAGAGAATGAGGGAATAAGCAATAATTCTTCCACATGGTCAGCCAATATTTCAGAATATGCAATTCCCTTCATCTCCCCCTGTTCTTTTAATGCCTGATTTTTAAAATATATGCGCCGTTCTTTAGCACGAACGCTTTTGTATGTGGCCTGATCAATGGTATGCTGACACACTTGGCACAAAGAGGGAAGACATTGCATGAAACAACAGACACAGAGGAGTACCATAAAGGCAATCAAGCAATATTGTACAATGGTACGGATCCATCCAACAGGCAACCGAATATGGGCATAGTTGAATGAGACTTTCTCATAGGAAGAGCATTTCCACTTAGGGGTTCCAAAATCCACCAAGCCCCTTTTTATCTTGGTGGCAGTGCCATTGACTATTAAGGCACAAGTGTTATTCACAGCATTGACTACATTGGGCGTATAAAGGGAGATGGCTCCCTGATCCAAGGTCTTGCTAATCCGGCCCCAGGAGGGCATCTTAGCATACCTCATTTCAGAAGCAGTGAAAAAATCAACAAGACTACTTTCATAGTGGATCAGATCTGGGGATTTGCAGACAGGCACCAGGCAGGTACTCAGAAGGCCATGCAAATCCGGAGCCTGATCCATACAGAAAGTGGAGACATTTACTTCTTGAGCCAAGCGGGCCCAAAGGTTAAATTTCATTCTGTCATTAAGTGACTTAGCTTGCCCCAAAGTAGGGCTACATAAAAGGCAAAGACACAATATAATCATAGAGTTCATGTTAATGCAAGCAATGATGGCAGCAAAGAAAGCTTCCGGTGTTGGTTCAGTCTTCTGGCCCTCCAGCAGATTCTGTGCATCCCGGCTCAGGTTTTTCACTGCCCCCCAAGTTACCTTGTTCGCTGGAGACATCCCTCGCTTCCGATCCTTGGTCACTGCTGTTGGTGCTGTGAGGTGTAGGGTCTGGTTGAACTGCGGTATCGGGTTGCTCATACCTTGATGTCATGCCATGGTAAGGTCGGACGCACTTTGCAGGAACCCACACTGGGCCAGAAGGTTCAGATATAGCAGCAAAGCCACGGCCCCAGACCAGAAGAGGGCGTGGACCCCGCCACTGCAAATCAGGTAACTTCCGATACAAGACCAAGGGCCGGGCTGGTGGGGGAGCAGTACTGCCAAAATGCTGCTGAGCACGGGTGCGAAGACCTGGAGGCGAAGAAAAATAAGTTAAATTGAGGTAGTTGATGGTGAAAAGAGCAGAAGCACAACACGCTTCATGGTCAGTGAGTGTGTTCGGCCCCTGGGGGGCGTAGTCCCCCTTTTCTTTTAAATGAGAGAGAGTTGTTTTTACGGTACGGTTTGTGCGTTCCACGATGGCTTGACCCGTGGAATTGTATGGAATGCCAAATGTATGATGGATGTCCCACCGCTTGCAGAAGAGAGCGAACTGCTCAGAGCAATAGGCAGGACCATTGTCCGTTTTTAGAGCTGCAGGCTTTCCCATGACAGAGATAGCTCGCGTCAAATGGGAAACCACATGCTTTGCCTTTTCCCCTCTCTGTGGGGTGGCATGAACAAACCCAGAGAACGTATCGACGCAGACATGAAGATACTTCCAAGGCGAGAAGGGAGGGAACTGGGTGACATCCATCTGCCACAAGGCATTAGCCTGTAGCCCACGTGGATTAACCCCTTCCCTGGGATGATTCATGGTTGAACTACAGTGAGAACACTGGGTAACTATGGCACGAGCCTCCGAGAGGGGCAGGCCAAACTCTTTAACCAAAGCCTGTGCATTTTGATGATGCACTTGATGACTTTCCACAGCTGTATACATCTGCATAGGCTGAAGCAGGGAATCGGCATACTCATTTCCTGCCGTGAGTGCACCAGGGAGATTCTGGTGACTTCGGATGTGGGCAACATAGACAAGGGACGTGCGGGCCTGAAGAAGACCCTGCAACTCCTGCAGGAGATGCAAGATCTCTCGCGTGGCATGTGGGGAAATGTAGGAAAAGTCAATCTGAGACAACAAATTAACAACATACAAACTATCTACAATGAGATTAAGGCGCCGATCAGGGAAGGTGGCAAAAGCAAGGACTACAGCAGCTAGTTCAGCGCGCTGTGTGGTGGTTTGTATCTCAGTATACTTGCTCTGCCAGCCCCCATCACGATCTTGCCAAGCAATGACCCCTCGGGTCATGGAGCATGTGCCATTTGCCTGACTTCTTCTTAATTACAAATACAGGTGTATTATACGGACTAACAGAGGGTTCTAAATGACCTTGTTGCAATTGTACTGCAATTATCTCTTCAAGGGCATCTAACTTCTCTTTGGTCATTGGCCATTGCTCCACCCAAACAGGTGTCTCCGTCAGCCAGGAGAGTGCGATGGCGCGTGGTTTCTCAACCTCACTCATCACAAAGGATGGTGGTCCCTACTTGCTGCAAGATGTCCCGACCCCACAGATTCACACCAATATCAATAACAGTGGGTTGTATGGAACCCAGCAATTTACCTGAATCCGGGTGGAAGACCCGGAGCCTTCGTGCACTTACCTCCGCCTGGGTGATGCCACCTACCCCGTATACTGGTGGAGCAGGTACCTTTGGCCAGCTCGGATCCCAACTTTGCTCTCGAATCAAAGAAATGTCGGCACCGGAGTCCAGAACCCCAGTGAGGACCTTGTTCTCCACCCGGAGTGTGCGGGTGGGCTTCTTTTCCGCTATACGAGTAATGAACAAAACCTGACAATAAGACTGTTCAGTGGTTATCTTGCATGGCTTATCAGCTTGGTACTCCAAAGTCAATGGTATGCCAGGCTCAAGGTGTGCAATGCCTATGGGCACCTTGACCTTCTGCTTTTGTGCAGTCAAAGAGGGCACTATAATACCTGATGTTCTTTCTTTGACAGGAATTTTAGGTAAGGCTGACACATAGACAGCCTCATGTGGTGTGATTTGTGAGACTTCTTGTGTAGCATGCAGATACACAGCCAATGGAATGGACATGTCAGGTGGATCCTGTTGATTGTGGGGGTCGGACCACACCCCCCTTCCTAGTTTCCCGACTGAGATCCAGTGGGATTTCCTGACTGAGATCCAGAGGGGGGGTTGGAACGGCACTGATTGGCCCAATGATAGCCTTTCTGGCAACGTGGGCACTTCTTTGATGGCTTTTTCTGTTGGCCATTAGACCCCTTATAGGCTCCACCGCCCGGTGCCCGGCATTCAGACTTAAAGTGGCCAGGCTTGTTACAATTAAAGCAGTTGCCTTTCTTGGCCATTCCTGTGTGAAGGGCAGCGGCCAGCAGTGCCATTTCATGTGTCTTGCTACCCACATCAGCACATGCCCGTAACATGTCTGCTAAGGTATAGCCTTCTCTACTAATAATCCCAACCAGTGCCTTTCTACAATCTGTGCTGGCGTTCTCATATGCTAACTTCAGTAGCAACTCCTCCTGTGCTTCTGGATTATCCAACTGCCTACCTATAGCTTGTTTCAATTTATCCACGAAGGCAGTGTATGGCTCATTAGCTCCTTGTTTCACTGCTGTGAAAGATTTGCCAGAGGCTGACCTACCAGGGACCCTCTTTAATGCGCGTGTAATACACACGCCTGTTGCCCTTAGGTGGTCATCTGTAAGCTCCATTTGTGCCCTAGCATCAGAGAATTGACCAGAGCCATACACCTGTTCAGCCGTGATCTGGGCAGTTTGCCCCCGAAAGGCAGCTTGCCGGAATTCGCTGTCAAAAACAACGTACTGGGCGGGCGTTAGGACCATGCGGAAAAGGTTTTTCCAATCTAAGGGCAGCATAGTATAGGCCTGCATTAACCCTTCGAGTACTCCTTGGAAATAGGAACTTTGAACGCCGTCCTCCCGTGCTGATTTATTGCATTCACGGAGGACAGAGAAAGGAAGGGGTTTATACTCCAGATTTACAATAGGGTTTCCATGCCCATCAAAATTGTCAGTCTCCGTGCGTGTTAAGGGAAACAGACTCGGTACACCACCACCCCATTCCTCAGTCATGTTGATGTCACCGGTCATCCAGGCACGGCGTAGACTATCTTCCACCACACCTCCCTTAGGAGGAGGCGTGGGGTGAATTGGTGGTGGCGCTGGCAGGGGGCCCAGAGGAGCATTAGGTGGTGGGGCAGAGGGAGGAATCAATTTGTATGATGGCCCTTTCTTGAGTTCTGTGTCCATGTCGGCCGTAGCAACAGCTTGGAACAGAACATTATCGGGTATGGTAAGCTTGCTGAGAGCTTTTAAGATCTTAGTGCAGGTCAGAATATGGCCAATGGCTGCACGAGGTTCTTGTTGTAACTCTTTGGCTACTTTCTGCCATGACTCAATTCTTAAAGTCCCATGAAGAGGGAACCAGGGGCAAGAAGACGCTATCTCCTGCAGAAGATCGCAAGCTTCCTGCACCCCTACTGGGTCACCCCATGTCCCTGTCACCTTCGCTAATTCCTTTGCATGTTCCTTTACTTCTTGGGATGCATAGGACCCCATACTGACCCAAAGGGAGGCTTACCTGTGTGCACGGACTGTTCCTAGTCGAGGGTCGTAGGGCTGATCGCTTCTCTTTTTCACGAATCACGTCGGGGTCACCAAAGATGTGGGAAGAATGACAGGACACCAAGATCTTCATGCAAGCGTTCTGATTTTATTCTCCCCCAAAAAACCTTTCTATATAGGAATACAAAAGCTTACCCAAGCATTTTGATTACGTAGTGTTTTTTCCCAAAGACGTTTATGCCTTCCTGTTTTGTCTCATGCCAGTGTGAGAACCATGCTTGTGGAAACTTCACTTTGAGACCTATCTCCCAGGACCAGATGCCAGAGACAGGATGTTTATACGTGTATGACGTATTTGTTTTTAGGCAAACAGAGAATGAGGGAATAAGCAATAATTCTTCCACATGGTCAGCCAATATTTCAGAATATGCAATTCCCTTCATGCCCCAAACTGTATAGGGCAGTGGTGGTGAACCTATGGCATACCCAGACATGGCATGCCCACCCCTCTCTGTTGCATGTCGTCACCACAGCACAGAGTTCGCCTCCACCCCTCTGCCCAGCAGCCCAATGGGAGTGCTTCCTCCTTCACCCCCAGCACAGAATTCACCTTGCCCTCTCTGTTTGGGCACACAGTCTCTAAAAGGTTTGCCAACACTGGAATAGGGCTTTATATGATAACACTAATACAGTATCTTGTATCTGACACGGTAGAAAACAAGAAGCCAGTCCAAGACTGCCAAGGCATCGGAAATACTGTATGGTCAACTTTCTTTATGCCTGTCATCAGCTTGGCCACTGCATTCTGAATCTGTTGCAATCTCTATATCAGGCATATCAGTAGAGAGCATTACATTAGTCAATCTGCAAGATTACTAATGAGTGGACTAGGGTTGTGAGAGAATGTCTGTCCAAGTAGGGGCACAACTGCGAAATCTGATGAAGCTGAGAGAAGGCAGATTTAGGACACCTCATTTTCTCCCTCTCCTCTCCCTCCATCCCAATCCTGTCCCAATCCATCACCTCTTAGGTAGTCACCTTCTGCGGCCCAGGCCTGTCTAGACTGGCCCTTCCAGTCCAATGTAGTTAAGCTTTTAAAAACTTGCTTGTTCTCAATCAACAATACACAGAAATGGGATTTTTGTTGTTTTCACCAAAGCAATGCAGTACGATCACTATTGCATAGAAAATATTTTATTATTATTTTTCTCCTGTCAGCCAAGTGTTTACGCTAGAGGAATCAGAAAAGCTGCTCACCATGCAGAAGTCCCTAGTTTAATACATCCCACGTGAACATGGGTGCTTTGGACAATCTTAAGCTAGAACGCCACAAGTTAGCAGAATCTACTTTGAGAAATGTAGGTTGTGGGAAATTGTTCTGACCCAATGGCTCCCAGTTGGTGTGTGCGGCACACACACACATGCACCATAATTTGAGTCAAGATAAACTGCAGCAAAAACATCAGCTGATTTGTACAATCCAGAGATTCATTGCATCGGTGTGTGTTAAAACAGGGTGTGTTGCAAGTGGGTTCATGCCTATTTGTAATTAATGCATGGTAAATATCTTTGCTGTGGATAATTGCAAATATGTCATTCCAGCCAATTGGAATCAGCAGTTTATGAATTCTCATCATCATGGAGCTAAGCACAATATGTTACTTCCCCTTTGGAAATTAAAAAAAAAATCCTGCTAGTGAACAGCTCTGGTCAGTCTAGTCAGGGAACTCCCTCTGAAAGGATACACAAAATTAAATATTTTTATGAAGATATAGTGGCACTTAAAGAACAACAATGTAATAAAAATGCTAGGGTAATAACCAGGTCTTATGCAATGTCTATGCGTGTTCCCTGCCAAAACTCAGTCCAAGAATACCGGTGAAATAATAGTGTTGTAAACGCAAAGACTGTGGTGGTTTAGTGGTTAGGATGGCGAACTTGACAACAGGAAGATTGGCAGATCAGCATTTTGAGACCCGACTACTACACGACAGAGTGAGCTCCCATCTCTGTCCCAGCTCCTGCCAACCTAGCAGTTCAGAAGCAAGAAATTGCAAGTAAATAAATAGGTACCACTTCGGTGGGAAGTTAAACAGTGTTCCGTGAACTCCATCGTCTAGTCATGCCTGCCACATGTCCAGGGAAATGTCTGCAAAAGCAGAGAGCACTGGGCCTTTAGCTGTAAACAGAGATGAGCACTGAAACCTAGAGTTGGAAATGACTGGCTTTCAAGCAAGGATGAGCTTTACCTTACTGCTACCATGTGTGCAGTAAAGAAAGCATTGTGCACATGCCTGTAATGTTAAGTAACTGTAAGTAAAATAAAGTTTTTATTTTTTTTCCTCCTACAAATGTCTCAGAGTGAAGTGTTGAGACTTTGAGTGCATGTTATGAAGAAAGGGGTGGATTCTGGGAGACTTATAGCTATTCTTCTCTGTGGGTCTCTGCACTTCTACTGCACAGCTAAAGAGAGTTTCACTAGAATTCAAAACTCTGCACCAGGTTGTTGACCAAGAAAGTAGACAAACAGAGAGGTAACTAACAAGAATTTTTGGGAGGGGGTTCCAAAGATGTTATAATTTTTCTTCTCTCTCCTCCCCCTTCATTTTTAAATCCTCATAACTAACTGGAGAGAAAATAATTATTTTCTTTCTGAGATCCCTGACCAAACCTGTTCAAAAAGATAAAAAGATAAAATGGGTTTTCATCAAAGCAAGGCATTTTTGGGGGAACTTTTAGAGTTAACATCTGAGGGGGGTTTGCCCATTTTGGCTGTCTTTTACTTTTTGATTGTTTCTTTCAGTATCAAAGTACTGTACCTAAATCCTGAGCCACAGATGGCTTATAGTTTACCTTTTTTTTAAATGAAGGGATGTTTTAGCCATATTGCCATGGAAACCAGGATGAGCTGGCAGGTTGTGAACGTTGGTTACCCAACATTAAAGTTTTATCCAGAGGTATACTGGACTAGCTTTGTATGGAAAATAAAATTACACATTATTCAAGTTGTTAACTGGGCATCTATGGGGCGGGAGCGGCTTAGTGGTTAAGATGCTGAACTTGATGACTGGAAGGTCAGCAGATCAGCAGTTCAAGACACAGGTGCTATGTGACGAAGTGCTCCTGTCATCTATCCCAGCTGCTGCCAACCTAGTAGTTCAAAAGCAAGAAATTGCAAGTAGATAAATAGGTACCGCTTTGGTGGTAAGATAAACAATGTTCCATGCACCCCGGAGTCTAGTCATGCCTGCCACATGTCCATGGAAACATCTATAGACACAGACAGCACTGGCTCTTTGGCTGTAAACAGAGATGAGCACTTAGAGTCAGATATAACTGGCTTTCAAGCAAGGGCAACATTTACTAACTGGGCATCAATTTTCTTACCCTGTTCAGTTCTACATATCAAACTTAACTGTTCTCATTTTTTAAGAAGTACAACTTTCCCTACTGTTAGAAATCATCACTACCTAAATAGATAGTTTTTAAGTGGTTATCTCTTGCTCACTGGGATTAAAGAGACCCAATAGCATCAGCTGCATTTCTCGGCTGGTAATGGGGCTTATTTATTTTGGAGGGAGAGCATAAACAGCACATGAAAATGTTTACTTTTGCCCATCCTACAGGAGGGAGAAGGCCAGATTTCCATAACATGCCTGTCTCAAGCATGGCTCGGCAGGAAATGTCCGCAATTCTGAGTCAGTGTTCTGGAACAGAACTGTAAGCTCAGAAAGCACAGCAATAAAAAGGTACCACATTGAGTTGCAGAGAAACAGGAAATGTGTTTATTCTTCATATCTTAATTTTACTATTGCAGCTGACCATAACATACCTAAGCACGAAAAACTTCATTAAAGTAGAATTGTCAATGTTAATTCTGAAACTGTAACACACACACACACACACACACACACACACACACACACCCCTCCACTGGTGGCTTAGTGGTTAAGATGCTGAGCTCAGAGACTGGAAGGACGGGTTTTTTTACCTGAGGGCTGCACTTGGGGACGTGAAAGGAGCCTCATTTGGGCACCCCCTGAATGGAGTTTGTCCAGCAAAAATCCTTTCCACCCAGAGTAATCTCTGACATGAAATTATTGTTATTACTTCTTCAAGTGGAGAGATAGAGACAGAATCACTACACCATTTTCTTCGATTGATATCACCAGGAGTCTCTCCACCTAGGAGCACTCCAAGACCTTTCTTATTTCAAAGGTTGTGAATCAATATGATTCAAGCATTTAACATTGATAGCATTAATATATATATTAAGAACAATAAAGGCACTTTTCTTGTGTGTACGTGTGGGTATATGCTCATTAAAATTTAGCTTACATTCTCATCCAAATATGAAAAATACATTTTCTTAGTCACAAGATACATGAGAAGACTGCTTCAGCTTTTTCTGAAACATGGATGTCTCCATTCTAGGGATTGATGTAATGGATAGCATGATGGATGAGGACCAGTGATGGGATGTAACAGGTTCTCACCAGTTCGCCAGAACCGGTAGTAACTTTTCCCAGTGTCCCGGAGAACCGGTAGCAGCTTTTGAGGGGATCTACCTTCGGTACTTACCTTTTCACTGGTTCCCCACTGCGCATGCGTGCCATGCGCTTGGTGTGCATGCAAGCCTACAGTGCTTAGCGTGTATGCACAGCCTCCTTGCTGTCCTCCCAAGCGGGGAGGAGGAAGAGAAGCTGCTAGCCTGAAGCTCCCTATAGCCTGCTCCCCAGGGTAAGTGACTCACCTTTGGATGTGGTGTGTCTGTGTGTATTTTAATGTGTATTTAATACCTTTAGTCTATATTGATGTAATACCACAGTTCCTAAAAAGGCCTGGCAGCCGGCAGGCCTGGCAGCCTGGCTTGGGGTTTTTAAGCAAAGTCTTGGAGTTACCTCATCAATAAGCTACACCTGTGCTGTTCCAATTGGAGAACCCTTAAGGAGGTACAGTTGTTTTACATTTACGTTAAGGCATATTATCCTAGAAAACCGGTACAATGACCATATCTATCTTGTAATATGGTGCTGCCCAGGTACTTATACTAACAGGTAAGTGATGGGTTTGTGTTTGGGGTGTGTGAGTGTGTGGGTTGATTTATGTTTGGGGTATGTGGGTGTATTTTAATGTAATTTTTATTTATTTATTTATTTATTTAATTTATTTACGGGTTTGTGTTGTGGATGGGTGGATGGGTGGGTTGAGGGGTGTGTGTGTGTGTGTGTGTATTTTTATTTTATTTATTTTCTTTGGCCCCACCACAACATCATGACATTAGCTCTGCCCACACTGTGATGATGTCACGGTGGGGTAGTAAATTTTTTGACATCCCACCACTGATGAGGACCCAGAAGACTTGGGTTCAAATTCCCACCCAACCATTAGAATCTCATTGATGGTGGTGAGGTGGCACTGGTAAAACAGCTTTTTAAATATCGTACAAACTTTAAAACCTCTCACAACCCTTACAAGACAGATGCACATATGACACACACATCATTCTGGGCATCCTTTTGATGCTTCTGATTTTCTAGGCTGAAGCTGGGGGTTAGTGATGTATGTCTTGAATAAAACACACACATACAAATAACTCTCCAGACCATTCACCACAAGTATTTTGGAGTGGTCAGCAAAAGCATGCGGAAGCTCATACTTTCTGCTTGTACTGTATACGCAGAATGTACGAATGAGCCAACCAGCTTGTAATGAATAGAGACTTGCCATATACCTCATCATAAAAAGGATTTTTTTCCTTATTGGAAGGAATCTTGATGTCCATTGCAATCCTTCTGCAGCATAATGCTTCATTTCATTTCTCCTCAACTGAAGTGTTACTACTGTTTTCAAGAGTAAGCCAGTCCCCAGGCACGTATGGTAGTAACTGCATCTCTCTTGGTGACTCTTGCTAAGCTAAGTAGTTTCCCAGCAAGACACTCAGTGGGAGTTTAAACTCTTGCCTACAAAGCAGACAAAGAGAGGGATGGTCTGTTTCTCTTTCTCTGCCTCCTCAGAGTATGTGTAGAGTAGCCTATCAGAGTGATGGCTTTAGGAGGATAGCTTTTCTTAAAAGCACAAAGCTGTGTGCAAAATTCTGGAATTGCAGCCCCATTGTGAGCAAGGTGTTACAAACATGGAGAGAAAGGAGAAGAGGGGTAAAAAAGAAACAAAAAACTCTATATGCTCCCATCATCGCCCTGTTATTATGGATGGGAAGAAATAGCAGATACTGTACTGTATTCAACTGTGGCTCTCTGCAGTAAGCTACTGCTGGTGTTGAGTTACAATCTTGGACGCACACCTTAACATGATGAAGAATGTGTCAGCAAAACTAAGATCAATGCAACCTGGAGGCTAGACTGCATTATGAGCCTGGCCAATAGTAAAGATGAATCTGAAGTACTTTGGACATCAAATGAGAAGAGAGGATTCACTTGAGAAGGCCTTGATGCTGGGAAAGGTGGAGGGCAAAAGAAGAAAGGGGCGGCCAAAAATGAGATGGCTAGATGGTATTGTGGATGCAGTGGGCACAGAGCTGGGCGGGCTGAGGAGGATGGTGGAAGACAGAGGTGCCTGGAGGACAATGGTCCATAGGGTCGCAAAGGGTCAGAATCGACTGTGCAACTGAACAACAACAAAACCTATCAGGGTCACTCAAAGTGAAAGATGGAATAGTCACAACTGAGTCTTCAGACTATGATGGATCGACCTGTTTCATGGTAATGGCCACATCAGCGGAAGAGAATTAACAGTTCCAATGGTAATAGGGCACCAGATACTGGGCAGGACCAATAGCTGAAAGTGACACTGATGGAGGAGTTAACATCTGTTAGTAATGAACACAAGGTGGCAATGGTTAATCACTGCTGAATGCATCTTCTCTTGAAAACCCTATGGTAAAGGTAAAGGTTTCCCTTGCTCAAAAGCCAGTCGTGTCCAACTCTAGGGTTCAGTGCTCATTTCTGTTTCAAAGCCAAAGAGCCAGCGCTGTCTGCTTCTGCAGACGTTCCCATGGTCATGTGGCAGGCATGACTAGACAATAAACGGAAGGCTGTTTCCTTCCCACCAAAGTGGTCCCTATTTATCTACTTGCAATTTCTTACCGTCTCCATTTTTATACAATGGATGAATATTCATAGGTGTGCATATGTAAAACAATAAAACTAGTTAAGTAAGAGAAGTTGAACTCATTTCCTCCAAGAAAACTTGGAATAATTTATTTTTAAAATGATGCCAGCAAATCATCTGAACTGAAAGTTCTGTGATGCCTCTTAATTAATTTTCCATAACAAACTAGCTTGAACTCGGTTGAACAAAGATGGGACTACATATTTTAAAAACCAGGAATAGGTATTGTGATCGTATTGTCTTATACTTTAATAATCTTCCACCGTTACTTATAAAACGAACTCCAATGTCAAAAGCAAACAAGGAAAAAACCAAAAATTCAACAGAGATAGTTTTCAACATGCACCTCAGGCTCAGAGGGAGTTATGTCGATATCCAAGTAAACTGGCTCTCCTTTATATAGCCTGCTGCTAATTAGCACAATGCTTGCGGCTTCACAGAGGAAGCTTTGGGCACATACAGTTGAGTGTGCAAACACAAACAAGCAGGTAGAAAAAGAGAACAGGATCCATTCCACCTCCCACTGCCTTGCTGTTTTTCAGCTTATCTCCAGTTCTGGGTAAAAAAATTAAAAGTATTTCCCTTGTAAGAAGGATAGAAAGGGGAAAGCAGAGAGAGAAAAGAAGAGAAAGAAATATATTTGCAAAAATTTAGGAAAAAGAGATAAAGGGAAATACAAATATCCTGGGGGTTAATTGAAGCAATAGCAGCAGTTTTTGATGTGATGGACAAAATTGGTAAAGTACAGTTGTGAGAGCTGGACCATAAGGAAAGCTGAGCACAGAAGAATAAACACCTTTGAAATGTGGTGCTGGAGGAGAATTTTGAGAGTTCACTGGACAGAGAGGAGAACAAATAGGTTGATCTTAAAAGAAATCAGCCTCAACTGCTCCTTGGAAGGTGAAATATTGAAGATGAAGCTAAAGTACTTTCGATATCAAATGAGAAGAGAAGATTCACTTGAGAAAGCCTTAACGTTGAGAAAGGTTGAGGGCAAAAGAAGAAGGGGGCGGCAGAGAATGAGATGACTAGATGGCATTGTTGATGCAATGGGTACAGAACTGGGTGGGTTGAGGAGGATGGTGGAAGATAGGGGTGCCTGATGTGCAGTGGTCCATGGGGTCATGGAGGGTCGGAATCGACTGGTTGACTGAACCAAAAAAAAAAAAAAAAGGAATCTGGTATGTTTAGGGCAGTCTGCTCCGTTGCTGAATAATTCATATTTCCAAACATATTCTGCAATATTTACTGAGAATCTTCTTTTCTGCCACTGAAACCTCATGATTTGGTGCTTTTATTTATTTCACTTATTTTAATGCTGCTGTTTTAAATATACACTGGCTGTTGCTCTTTAATTTTATTCTCTCCGTTGTTTTATGGCATGTCAGCACTCATTTATTGCTACTAGATCTTTCCAATAATCACCCGGGAGGCTTTTTAAAAGAGTCAGTTATTGCATAATAATCCATTTGTTTATATTGTATGAGGAGACTAAGATGACATCCTGATCCATTTATAATCCCACGTGTTCTCCTAACATTAGCATCCATCTTTTTACCTCCTACAGAAAATCCATTGTGAGTATAAAGAACAAGACACCAGCAGAAGTTCTTCCCAGGTACAGAGAAGAACATTATGCAACCAAGACCTAATGGAAAACATTTTCTCTCTAGAAGGCTTTGTGGCCAATGCCTTTTCCTTTCTGATAGTTTTATGTAGTTTTTCTTCCACCATCCTCCTCAACCCACCCAGTTCTGTACCTATTGCATCAACAATGCCATCTAGTCCTGATCTAGTTCCACAAGTCACTTTCTGGTCCTGAGCTCTTTTGGCACACAAAGTCCTCATCGGCACCAGGCCACTATTGATAAAGCTGCTGCCCTCCATCAACATGGATTCAAGTGGGATTTAATCCACTTGGGGACCATCACCCTTCCCTATGGATTTTGCCACCCATAGCCTTGATTCTCAGGGTTGTTAGATTAGTTAACTACCACCTGACAATTGGCACTGAGTATCAGGCAGTAGGGTCTACTCTATTACCATAGCAAGATAACCTGACCAGAAAAACATCTATTATTAGAAAAAGTAATTTTATTTACAATTATCATCTGTAGTTACAGTCAGAAGCGGAAAGGGGTAAAATGTAATCTCCAGTATGCAAAAACCCCTACATGGCTGGTTCTGTAAGAGAAATCAGGGAAGAGGAAAGGAAACAAACAACAAAACAATATGGTCTGAAGTAAACAAGAGCAAAAGGGCTGTTCCCAATATCAAAGTTAGGAGAATTTATTACCAATCAAATAAGTGGCAAAGAACAATCAGTTTAGACTGTAATCATGCACGCAATATTGTGCAGAAATACCAGGCCATTTCCTGACATTTTAAATTTTGGATACAGAAGCACAATATCCCATATAAATGAGAGAGTTTTCTATGAATTGAATGTCTGGCTTTTTTAAATGGAAGTTTAATTATATATACTACACACAAATTCCAACAGAAACTTCCTTCATCAGTGCTAGAGCCGGGATTCTCAACCTATGGTCCATGGGCTGGATGCGGCCTGTGGCACCATTTCATGTGCCGCCGCCGCCCCCCCCCCCCCCACCTCCACCACACCAGGAAGGGCAAAATGGCTGTCTGACACCTGAAGCTGTCTGAGAGAGTGTGACCCGGCTCCTGGATTTAAAAGGTTGAGAATTCCTGTGCTAGAGGATCCCAGATGATGACCACATGAACTGGACTATGGTTGCTGGGATAGGCCAGTGGGTGGCCAGAGTGGGCATTGCCTATCCTGAGTTAAAAACATTCACCCTCCCACATCTAGAATCCTGGCTATGCCCCTGGGTCACAAATGGTCAGACTTGACTGTATGACTGAATAACAATAAAAAACACAAAAAGTGCTTATTTATGAAATATCTGTTCTAAATCCAATTGAAGCTTATAAGAGAGTAATAAAAAAATTGTTGGTGTAAAGCGTGTTTCATCTGTACCTGCTTTCTACGGATCTTTGGGTTATTTTTCCTAGAGCATACCAGGAGTCTTCACAGCTTCCTTGGAAAATGGTACCATTTTATAAAAAAATTAGAAAGCTATGTTGGGTATTTTTTAAAAACCTGTGATGAAATAGCACCAGATGTCTTTAAGTGGAACACCCCCACGTTGCCAAAGTAACCTGTGAAAAATGGGAATAATGTTTCTGCATAAGGTCTGAGCCAATAACATTTTCACACTTCAAGAGCAGATTTCTCAACAGATTTCTAAGCACTCTGCAATATCAGCTAAAGACCCACAACATGCTTGTTAGCTCATGACCACCTCAGGAATGCAAGATAACTTCAGAATGTCCCAGATTCTAATTCTCAGAACCAGAGAAGGCTCATTATGCTATTGTCATTGGAGCAGTGTATATGATCCAGAGGTAAGCATCATACTGCTAGTTTCAACAAGAGCAGAAACATTGCTTGTAAACTGTGGTGAGCATCAGCAGGTTCGGACCAGTTTGCCAGAACCGGTAGCAGAAATTCTGACTGGCCCCATCCATTCAAGTTTTGAAATAAAGTAGTCCTAAATTGGGTGCAACGCAGAGCTTTCCCCCTGGCCACGACCACCATGCCACACCCACAGTGTGGTAGGAAAAAATGGAGCCCACCACTGGTTGTAATCCTGTTGCATAGTATAAGAAAAATGTTAACGTTCAGCCCATCTCTAGCTGACAAATAAAGAATCTCTGCTGCAATTCATGGATATGTGCACAACTGCGGGCTTGGTTTGTGTGTGCAGTCCTGAAAACTACAGTGGAATTTTTTTGTCAGTTCCTTTGGTTTGATCAAAGTTCCTTTTTGTTGTTGTTCAGTCACACACAGTGGTGGGCTCAAAAAATTTTTACTACCACACTGTGGTCGTGGTATAGTGGGCATAGCCATGGAGAAACCCCTGCATTCCACTCAAATTAGGATACTGTACTTTATTTCAAAACTTGGATGGGTGGGGCCAGCCAGAATTTCTGCTACCAGTTCTGGCGAACTGGTGCAAACCTGCTGATGCCCACCACTGGTCACACAGTCAATTCTGCCCCTTTGCGACCCCATGGACCATTGCCCTCCAGGCACTCCTGTCCTCCACCATCATCCTCAACTCACCCATCTCTGTACCATTTTTCTTTTTCCCTCCACCTTTCCCAGCATCAAGGCTTTTCTCAAGTGAATCCTCTCTTCTCATTTAATATCCAAAGTACTTCAGCTTCATCTTTACTATTTGACCTTCTAATGAACAGTCAGAGTTGATTTCTTTTAGGATTGACTTATTTGTTCTCCTCGCTGTCCAGGGTATTCTCAAAAGTTTCCTCCAACACCACTTTTCAAAAGCATTTATTCTTCTGCACTCAGCTTTCACAACCATACATTACCACCAGGAATACCATTGCTTTGACTATGTGAATTTTTGTTTACAAGGTGATGTCTCTACTTTTAACTACCAGTATGTTCCTGAGGTTTGTCATACCTTGTCTCACAAGAATTAGTCACCTTTTTATTTCATGGCTGCAATTACCATCTGCAGTGATCTTGGATCCTAGGAAAGTAAAATCTGCCACTGCTTCTACTTCTTCCCCATCTATTTTCCAGGGAGTGATAGGGCCTGTTGCCATTATCTTAGATTTCTTGATGTTGAGTCTCAAGACAGTACAAGGAAAAAAATCAGTAGGAAACTCATGAACTATAAATCCGGAACTCAACCATCCATGCTGCATACATCAACTTTGGCCCTGAGTACTTCCGCAGTATACTGCTCCAGTATGGAGAGCATCCACACATGCAAAAGAAGTTGATATCGCTATTAATGAAGCCATGCATATGGTGACAGGATGCCTCAAACCTACATCAGTTGAGAAATATGCCCTCCTTTTGGTATCACTCCACCTAAGATCAGGAGTGAAGTAGCAGTGGACGCTGAGAGAACTAAGCAAGAGAATGACCCTCCACACCCTCTGAATGGATATGAGACTCAAATCCACCAGCTCAGATCCAGGAAGAGCTTTATGGTGAGAACAAACATTTCTGAGGGTACACAAGAGCAAAACCAAATTAGAAGTTGGAGAAAGGAGCTCACTAGAGAAGGAACAATGTTAAAGAGGATGTAGCTGAGGAACTCAATCTCCCCTACATCACTTGGAGGACTCTGAATAGGCTGAGGGTTGGGGTCCCTAAATGTAAGACCAACATGTTTACGTGGTAAATGCTGGCAGGCAACAACACATGGTGTGAATGTGGAGAGATATAGAATCCAACTCATTTACTAGTCTGTCGATTACTGCCAGAAACATACTCCAGTGAGGACTTACGTTTGGCCAATGACAACGGCAAGAAAGTGACTTCATTTAGGCTCACAAACCAGATGGTGTCATCACATGGAGACAGACATCTTTAATTAAGTTTTTAAAAATTCCTTGGAACACAGGTTCTAATACCCCCCAGAGATCCCTTTCGTCCTTGGAAAGCTTTGGGAACTTCATCAAACGACATTCCATAATACTTTAGAGTCACCCAGAAACAGAAAGAGATTCATTTGGTTATACAGAGATGATTATTCATATTTATACAGTTCAGAGATATAATGAAAATTGTGTCCCATCAAGTCAATTATGGGGCTGCAGTGGCTCAGTGGTTAAGAAGCTTGCTTTGTTAGCTGGAAGGCTGGAAAGTTGGTATTTTGAGACCTGGGTACAGCATGATGGTTTGAGCGCCCTTCTCTGTTCCAGCTCTTGGGGACATGAAAGGTGTTTCCTGAGCAGAGTTTCTTCCGCAAAAATCCTTTCAATCCAGAATAATTTCTGACACTAAATCATCATCATCATCATCATCATCATCATCATCATCATCATCATCATCATCATCATCATCATCATCATCATCATCATCATCATCATCATCATCTTCATCTTCATCTTCATCTTCATCTTCATCTTCATCTTCATCTTCATCTTCATCTTCAAGTCTGACTTATGGTGACCCTTTTCCAGGGGTTTCTACATAGAAGAATCCTTGCCATTCTGTTCTTTTGGGAGCAATTTGGGATAGTACAGTTTGCCCAAGATCACAAAATCTGGCTCCTCTGGTATGAACAGTGGGGAACGGAACTCTCTGTCTCTGGCTCTGCAGCCAGAAAGCCACCTGAGTGAGCTATCTGGCCAGCAACTTTAGCGGTATATGGGTAGGATTGTAAAATAATCTGACAGCTGTAAGCAGTAGGCATGTGATTCCCTCAGATTGGGAGCCCCTATTAACAAACCAGACATGTTAAACCTGATTTCTCTTGTTAACTACTGCCTTCTTGTGCTGTTTTTGACTTACCGTATATACTCGACTATAAGTCGTCCCAAATATAAGTCGAGGTACCTAATTTGAACCTCTAAAACTAGGAAAATAGATTGACCCAAGTATAAGTCGGGGTGGAAAATGGAGCAGCCATTACTGAGTTTCAATAATTAAAATCCATAAAATACAGTAAAATTAATTAATTTAGACATTTGTGTGCATATGTTTTTGAGTGTTTACATTGACCCAAGTATAAGTCAAGTCTCATTTTTGGACCTCTTTTGGGGGGCTAAAAAACCCGACGTATGCCTGAGTATATACAGTAACTATATGCATTCTCTTCCTACCATATTCCCAAGTGTAATTTGTTGTTGTTTCTTCCAGCCTTCAAATGAGAATGCTTCATTCTATCAGCAGTATTTTTAATAGCATCTACTCAGTAAGCTGCATTTCAGGAAGGACATGTGGAGAATTGATGATGCTTTCCTCCTCAAGGAAGCAGAAGAGCTCTTACCCTGTGCCACTTCTTTTCCCCCTTTCTCCCTCACAGAACTCATCTGCTTCTGTCAATAATGTAGGAAGACACCTGCAGCTCAGCTGTACTTGGAAAACACATTTTGTCACATCAGTGATTGAGCAAATTGCAACAGCGATGGTTTGAAATGCTCCTGCTTGACATGCAGTCTCATTAGTGGAAAAGGTATTCCAAGCAACTTAGTGTATGAAATGAAACCAGACATTTCCTCCCATGTTATCCTTATCCAATCTATTCATGTGTACACAGTTGGCTACCTCCATAAATGAATATTAAAGTGTGAAGTTCAATGCAGAGTTGTAAGCATCTGTAAGTCCAGCTGAAATGACTGATGGATGTTGTTTTGCTTAGTTTTCTGTCCAGACTGGAGCCACCCTTCTGTCATATTTGGAATAAGCTAATGGGAGTAATTGGGATTATTTAGTAGCTGTGTTAGTCTATGCAAGCATATCAGAGAGCAAACAAAACAAAGCAAAAAAAAAGACAAGAAATGCTGTGGCACTTTAAAGACTAACTCCTGTATTTTAATGTTAGTTTTCATGGATCAAGTCCACTTCATCAGACAAAGATAACATTAAAATACAGGAGTTAGTCATTAAGATCCCACAGCATTTCTTGTCTTCTTTTCTTTTCTTTTGTTTTGTTCTGCTTTATTTTGTTTGCTCTTTAATATGAGATGATTTAGTCTCCTTACTTACAAATATGCAAGGAAACTACAGCAGAAGCATGGAGACTCCCTTGTACCAGGAAGGAAATCTATTAAACCTGCATCAGATACAGAAACACCCCTTTGTGGGAAATGCCACCTCAATATTCTTTCTTTTTTCTCAGTCTAATTTAAAGAAAACAGAATTTTTGGACGGGAATATCAGAATGCTGAAATTGTGGCCCAAGTTTAGGAAAGGGACATAGGGAAAATAGGAAGATGGAGCTCTACACATTTTTCAGATTTTAAGGGATGGTGAATGTTGAAAAGATGAGACTTCTAACTCTCCCTCATCACCTTGACACTGGTCACCATATTTAAATTCTCAGAATGCTCCCAGAGCAATGAAATCATGATGTGGCATCATGCCATGGACCATTCTCAGATGCCTGGATGGAACTCTGGCAACATCTATCTCCCATTCCCCATCATCACATAATCGAGAATCTCTGTGACTAGCCAGCTGGAGTTTCACTTCCAAGATGGCAGTGGTGGGTGATGAATAGAGTGAGGACTGGCTGTGGTAGATGCGAAGCCACTCTGTTTACATGAGGATGGAAATCTCTTCCCAATGTGACTGTGTAACACATGCATTCACAACCTATGGCCTGTGGACTAGACCTGGGCCCTGATGCCAATTCATCTGGCCCCTGAAGCCCTCATCACTCCCAGAAGCAGAAGTAAAACATGCCCCACGCATGAATTTTGCACATGCACGGGATGCATTTTACCTCCACGTATGGGTGGGAGGAACCATGTGACCAGCCTGATCAGCTGTCCAGGAGGTGTGGTCAGGCCCACGACCTGAAAATGTTGAGAAATGCTGGTGCAGAAGAAGATCAAATCATGGACTACATTATATTGCGGTGTACTTTACGTGCATTTGGAGTCACATTGGAGGACTTGCATAGTGCCACAGATAAAGCCCCTCAATGGCTTTAAAAACTGGATGTGGAACTCTAGCTAGGAAATTGAGATGGACAATTTATGCTTACTGTATCGATCAACATTAATGTAGAGAATTGAAGTTCATAATGTGATAAATACATTAATAAATGGACCATTCTAAAATCAAAACAATAGCTATCAATTCAGTAACTATTTCTGGTAGCTTCCCAGGCTTAAATTCCTCAATGACACTTGAGACAAGACTGTGTGCCATAGCATAATTCCAGGAGCATGGTGGAAAATTAAAAAGTTGCACTTCACAGCAGTAAGGAACTGGGAAGGCCATTGGAGAATTTCACACTCTCACAAACCAAAACTTCACCACACCAATCAACTGGCTCAGTTTCATGAATCTTTTATTCAACCTGTAACTCTAGCTCCAAATTTATTCTGCTTCTTTCCATTTTTTGAAGGCTACCACTTTTCCATACCATGGTAAGAGTATAATTTAATAGTAATCCCCGGTTGTTGTTGTTAAATTCTTATTGATGCCTATGAAATAGTATATATGTAGTAAATTTTTATTCTTATCCTGATGTTGTTGGTATTTTAAGGAAAGCTATAATGTTATAACCATTCATTCCAAGCTCTTCCTTTAACAACTGGTGGGATTTTTATTCTTCAGCTCTTTGTTGGTTATCTTACTACATGTTGCACGCTGAACATATTTTATGTTTCTAAGATAAATTTGTGAATGTTGGTGGCACAGTAGAGAATCAACTGTGAAAAATAAAAAACAAAATACAAAGATGATGTAAATATGTTGGCAGGGAAAAGACAGTTCAGAGGAGAAAGACTCAGAAGAAATAACAGAATGATTGGTTTAGCAACTATGCTGGCGATGGATGAATGATAAAAACCTCACCAGTAAGTTTATGAAGAGCTTGAATTTTAGCTCTTTGAGGACACTGAATGGATCTCTAATCATAGTTTTGCAGAAAGTATCATGAATTTTAGGGTGAAAATAAGAATTTAATACAAACAGATATATGTTATTTGATATGTGTTAATAGAAACTGAATGGCAATAACAACAACAACTGGGGTCTTTACATACTGGAATTTGTGATTGTTTTGTGTAGGATGTGTATATTCAGCATTGTCTCAGAATGTTCAGGTGAGGCAAAAAGTATTGTAAACCTCTTAAACAAGCTATTTTTAAGTTCTCCTTGTGATGAGTGAAACTTCACTTAAAAGATTACAAGGGTCATTTCATACCTTTGTAGATCGTTTTCATTGTGGTAAAAGTCAGGTTGGTACAAAGTCAGCTGTTATTTCAAGTTTACATAATTTCTTAGCACCTCTCCTCCAAGGTTCATTCAAGTCAGAAGACATGCATTGGTTATTGTGATGTGCAGTCAAGCTGAGTCCACATTAAAGAAAATCTAGTAGAGTTTTCAAGCCATGTGAGATGTCCGAGAAGGATTTTACTTCCACCACCCCTGAGAGCTTCCATGGCTAAGTGGGGATTTGAGCCCAGGTGTCCTGAACCCTAATCCAACACTCTCTCCAGCACACTGGATCTTACATAATGCCTCTTCCCCATTTTACTAAACTGTCCATGTGTCACGTACCAGCCGGCCCCCTCTGCTCTGGAAACCTCCTTAACCAAAGCCCCCAGAGGGCGGGCTGGCCGGCAATAAAGCTTTACAGCCCTTAGCTGCTTCTCATCCACAAGGAGGTTTAAACAGGTAGCGCATTCAGAGGCTTTGCGTGTGAATGCATTGCTTCTCTTACCCTTTTAGTCCAATGAAGACACATTGCTCAGGCAAACAAAGGTTTATTGATCAGGTATATTGATCAGGTTCATAAGGCATAAAAGTCAGTAGCATAAATCAGTAGCATAAGTCAGTCCAGCAAACAGAGTTACAGTCCAGGTTCGTTAGGTAACCATTTTGAAAAGAAGAGAAAATCCCACACAATAGCCAGGGTCTTAAGCCATTGAGATCCAGATACGAACTAACTAACTGTTCTCCAAAATGGAGAATTCCTGGTCAGGTGGTTTAACCTTGGCCAATCAGGTAACAGAGAATAACTTTCTCAAAACAATGGATTGTTTTTACACGTGTGCAATCAGTGTTCTGGCATGTAGACAAAACATGGATCTCAGCTAGCTAGAAAGATAAGAAATACTGGAAAACAGGCAGTCTTGTGACATGAGTCTATGAGGCAGAGAGGGACAAAGGATTTTTTATGAGGCCTATTTAAAAACTGCAATTTCAAGCCTTGGGAAACATGAAAAAATGTGTCGTTTCCTGACACCATGAACAGTCCAGATTTGGTAATAGTGATAATGAGAGGTTAATGTTGAGAAAAATCTAATATATATTTCTCCACATTTGTGAACTTTGACTGATTAGTTATATCATTTTACTATCATCAATATGTGTTTTTTGTTATTGGGTTGTTTTAAATTTGGGAGGGGGTATTGTTTTATGCTTGATTTTATTTTTTAATGTGTTATAAGCTGCCCAGAGTAGGAAAATGTCCCAGATGAGTGGGATATAAATAAATAAATAAATAAAATTTTTCAGGCCTGGCATTACCATCTGATATCTATGCATTCAAAAGTAAATGTAAGGAGGGGAAAGATAAGAAAAAGCAGAAGATATGCTGGTATCCTATTCAAAGAATGTAGAGCAGCACCTTAGTTAAACAAAGTAGTCCCCTCCGGGAATTTCCCTTTTAACTGTGTATGTGCCTGTATGCCTTTTGTATTTTAAAGTCCTCTACATTAGTGTTCAGTTAGCAGTAAAAACCTCCACTGTGGTAAATATCTAATTAACTAGTAGCTGTAGCATCTGGTGTGTTTTTAAACTGTTTTTAATCTTTCTCAGTTTTTAATTTTTAAAAAGTTTTAAGGTTTTTAGATGGAAGCTCCCACTTCCTAATCCTGGGCCTTATCTGCCCAGGGAAGGAAAAGACTAACGTCCTCTGGCCGGAAGGAGGAATTGATTTTAGTTGTTTTGTGTTGTGCGTGAGTTATTGTTGTTTTGTTTTTGTTTGTTTTTTCCCCTCCTGATTGTAAACTGCCCTGAGTCGCCACAGTGAGTGGGCGGTGATATAAATTTAAATAAATAAATAAATAAATAAATAGAAGAGTTCCACAGATCATGTTATTTACATGTCTTAGGTCAACGCATTAGCAGGCAGGCAGCTAACCCAAGAGACCAAATGACTCCAGCTGCTGTATTAAAGCTGTAGCAAGGTTGCTTTTGGAAAGTATAATCTTTATTTGGAGAATGGTGAATTTCCATAAGGAGTATGAAGAAAAGAGAAGAAAGGAAGAATAGACCTGCATCCAGATATTATAAAATAATCCTTACCAAATATTTCATGAGGTTATTGGCATGTAAATTGGATGTAATAAAACCATGTAACATGAATAGGAGTGGCTAAATAGATCTATGTCTATTGAACATTGGCACAAAATATAAAATATTAGGTACCGTAAGATTAATTCAAGTGAATAGAATACTAAGTGGAAATAGAAGGCACAAGTCATCAAGTATGTACAGTAGTAGCTTTATAATGATCCCAATGGGATGAATGTTATGTTCAATGAAGGCTTTAATTTCTGACAGGAAATATATTTATTTGAATTGTAGCTCTGGAAAGTTTGTTTGTTTGTTCAGTTGCTGGTTTGGGTAGTTCATGAGTCAAAACATAAACTTAATCAAGTGCCTCAGGACAGAGGCAGACCAATTTCTCCACCCTGTCGAATGAGGCTTTATCACATACATTTGCCGTTTAGCAATGGAGAGCTGGGCTGTTCATCAGATCACGCAGCTTCAGAATTCTCCTAAGATCCAGCATGTCTCATTTGGCAAATTAACCAACAAATCCCCCGTGGAAGTGAATGGAAGTTGCAGTAAAAGGGCTTCTAAGGGAATTACTCTAGTTGCATGATTGGATGTTAATATGCTATGATTAGAGAATATAGCTGGCATTTCCTTTAGATTCCTATTGTTGTTAGTAGGTTTGCTGGTGCCAGCATTCCCAGGAGAGGAAACAGGTATAAGCAGTCCACAGCCAGTTGTCTCCAAGACAACTACAGGACATATGCTCAGTGTTGCCTCAAACCAGTGAAGAATTTCACCTTCTCAGTATCACCAAGGGAAAAACTGCAAATTATCTTGGCAAATCTGTCTTTCCAAAGGCATACAGTGTTTCCTAATGTTAACATTAATGCAGGTGCTGAAGAGGCTTGCAGGTAGCAATAGCAATCACACTTATATACCTCCCCATATAGCAGTGTACTCTCTGGGCAATTCACAAGTTAATTAGCATTTTGCCCCCAACATGATGGGTAGTCATGGGTAGCAGGAGGATGTTTCAATCCTTCATTTCCTAATAATCTGCCCCTACAAACAGGAATGACAGTTTACTTCCCAAGACACTTTACTGCCTATGGGTGGGATAGGTGGTGGTGGTGGTGGTTGTATGCCGCCCCACTCACCAAGTGACTCTGGATGGCTAACAAAGAAACAAAATATCACAATTATAATTACATGGTATCGCATTCCAAAAAACATTTCAGAAACATTTCAAAAATATCATAATTACAAAATATCAAATTATCATAATACAAAAACACTTCAAAAATAATACACAGAAAAACATCATAAACTCAACTCCACCAACTGTGTCCACTTCCCTCCAGGCCGGCT
Source organism: Furcifer pardalis (assembly GCA_030440675.1). NCBI lineage: Eukaryota > Metazoa > Chordata > Lepidosauria > Squamata > Chamaeleonidae > Furcifer > Furcifer pardalis. Next base: position 24,928,095 of record CP126894.1, read on the forward strand.
GGCCGAGGGACCGTCCAGAGGTGGTGGTAGCGGCGGCAGTGATTTTGTAGCCGCCCGAGCTGCACAGCTGCTGCTGCCTCCCTCCAGACTGGCTGGCCTGGACATGTTTCCAAATTAGAAGCTAGTCAGACTGGCTGTGGACTTTCACTTGAAAGTCTTTGTTCTATGGACCATTCAGTAAAGCTGGAAGATAAACCTTAAAGAGCCTTATAACATCTTTAACATTAGCACATTTTATTTGGTATAAGTTTCATGGATTGCTACCCACTTTGTCAGATACACAATGTGTAACTCAAATAAACAGATATTTTTATGGTGATGGTGGTAAGGACAGAAAATGAAATATCATGGGATGGAATGCAAGAAATCCAGACTGTAGACTATTTGTCTATTGAAGTTGCATGCCATGCATCTGAGGAAATGGGCTGCTATCACCAAAAGTTTAAGTCAAATTAAAAACTTAGCCTTTAAAATGATTTCTCATTTTTGCTGCAACACAAACATGAAAAAGATCCTTGAAAAATATGTTCTTGCATCATTAACAGCTTTTCCCACTGAGATTTCAAATCAACATGAGCCAGAAGAGTAAGGCTAAATCTGGACAGTGGTTCTCTAATTAGAGAAACACCGGTAGTGTTTATTGTCAGTTAATATTGGTAGATGACTGCCTTAGTATTGGGAAGTTAGTGATGGCCACATGACTGTCTGTATTCCTTCTTGTTTTAAAAGAGACACTGTGCCTGTATGTATACACTGGGATGGTGTATCATGCAGCTTTTTAAAAAGCTGCTTGAGGTCAGGGTGAAGTAGCAGAATGTTATTTGGTGCACTCTCTGTATCCAGATAGCATTTTGCTACTCCAAAAAACAAGTTTCCCAGTTGATTGAGGTGTATGGAGGTCATGTTGGTCCTCTCTTTTTTCCAGCAATAAGACAACATAATCGCAGGAATGAACCAATCTGCTTCTGAGAGCCCCCACCCATATCTTTCTCAGTCCTGTCAGTGGTTACCACTTTTGTTGTTGTTAGGGGTAGATTCAGTCTAGTTGAGTACCTTTGCAGCATACACGTTCACCAGGAGTTTAAAAAGTCAATAATTTGCAGCTATCAAATTTCCAGTATTGTCAAATGAGTCACTTCAAGATATTAGTAAATTAAACACTTCCACTTCCCCTTGGCAAAGGAGCAGGGGAAGTGAATTTATTATTATTATGCTTCTACATCACTGATATGCTGAGTCACTTAGTGCTGATCAAATCCATGGCTGCAGGTAATTTCTTGATCAGCACTTCACATGGCAAAGTTGTTGGTTTTTTAAAAATCAATCTAAGTGATTCAGCTCATCAGCAACGATATAGCAGAGGGGAAAAATAATTTCACTTCTATTGCTCTCCATAGAGGAACTTGGGAAGGGCCCCATTTGCTGATATCCCAAAGTGGCTTGCATATTAAGCTACTTCATAATATTGGAAATAAGGTCACTCAAGGTTGATATAGCAATAGCATTTACACTTATATATTGCCCATTATTATTATTATTATTATTATTATTATTATTATTATTATTATTATTATTATTATTATTATTATTATTATTATTATTATTATTATTATTATTATACTGTATTTCGATTTCTATACCACCCTACTCGGTAGGACCGACTCAGGGCGGTTCACAACATATACAAAATTACAAGTTCACAAACACAACATGTCAATAAATAATCAATATCAATATCACATAATGTTAACATCAATTTAAAAAAATACAATACATGTGCTACACAAGCAGCATGTAACAAAAATAATAATACACAATCTATATCCAATATATAATAACAATAAGCACAAAAAAATCATACCATACATATCTTACATAGACAGCCCATAGCAATACTAATAATATACAACCCTATAACTCAGCAATGTAATACTGCCGTAGCCTCTACACCCTGGCCAAGAGTAAGTCCGGAGGTCAGGGTGGCAAGATCCTGCCACCCACCACCATAGAGTCCTTTTTAAGTTCAGCAGGAGGGGCGGGGCCGCCAGTGTTGGAGTGGCCCGGGCACCCACCGCAGGTGTTTCTCTCGCTCCCGGCTGGAGGAAAGTTTGGGATGGAAGCGGGGAGGTCCTGCCGCCTCAGCGTCCTTTTGAGCCGGCCGGCCAGGGTGGGGCGCCGGCGTTGGAGTGGCCCAAGTGCCCACCACAGATGTTTCTCTCCCTCCCGGCTGGAGAAGAGTTTGGGACCGAGGCCTTAGTGTACACTCTGAGCGGTTCATGTGCTAATTGGCATTTTGTCCTCAACACATTAAATAGCATATAATTCCTTTCCCCAATCTCAAGTAATCATATTTAGATTCCACAAACTGATACAACAAGGGTTGTTGCACTCACACCCTGAGTTATACGTTGTCCATGCTTGCCAATTATTTCTTCAACAAGGAAAGAGCTGGGTGTGGGTGGAATATATATTGTAAACAGAACTCTTCTTGCAAAATGTCATGATGCCTTCTGAGATATCCACCCCACAAGGAATTCTCTGGCTCAAAGCAAGGAAGCAACACATCACAAAGAACTAGTTTCTTGCATCTAATTCCTTTTTCAAATAATATGTAACAGCAAACAATACTGTATAAGGTCTGCATTGCCTGAAAGGTTAATGATTTAAGAGGAGGGGTGTTCATTTGGCTTAACATGAGATCTATTTAGGCTTTGAGACTATAATAATAACTAATTATATAATAAATGTAAAACATCAAGATCTGAATTTGAACAGCTGACATGAACAGAGAGGGTTACAATGGATCGATTAATTGCACAACACATTTTCTTAAATAAACAGGTTCCCAAAGCAGTAGTCTTATTATTCCTATGTGACCCTATTTTGATTATAATCCTCAGCATTGGAAATATGAGAGAGCACTAAAGATTATATTCAGATGGGGTCAAAAGAGTTCCATTTATTCCCCATTTGGAGCTATTTTTGCAATGACTATTCAAGCTGAAAATTACTTAGGAGTTCTGCTGCTATTTTGTTTGAGGCAAATCATTGAGCTGTTGCCTGCTGCTCAAGTGTGTTGACATTTGCATCAAAGGAAAGCAATCAGCCTTAACGTTAGATAAAATGTTAGAAACATCTATATTAAAAAAAAATCAGCTTTCATCAGAGGAAATGAAGAACTCTCATTCAACATAATTTTACCTCTGATTTAAAGTGTCCCAATTATTACTTGGGTTAATGCTATATATATTCTGAACCTTTACTGTCTATTTTTCTCTAGAAAGTTACATCACACCCAGATATCTGTGGTACTGTGGAAAGATGACAGTTGTAGCCTTATACAATCTGGCACTTTCCCAGAATTTTGAACTACAGTTCCCATTATGCTTGGGGACATATGAACATATGTGGCGGAGTTGTAAAGTGGTTATGGCTTTTTGGGTAAAAATAGGGAAATAGATATTGGAAATTTTGAATTTGAGCCTTATTGACAGGTGCCGCCTTATTGACAGATATAGACAACATGAATATGAACATAAATTTAAAAAATTATTATCTATAATGTTAACTGTGGCAAGACAATGTATTGCAAGAAATTGGAAATGTGATTCTGTGTTAAAATTGGAAGAATGGTATAAAGAAATGTGGGAAATTGCTTTAAATCATAAACTTACATGGGAGTTGAATAAAAAGAAAGGTATAATTGAGGAAAATAAGTTTTGGGAAATATGGAGACCTTTTGTGGAACATATTTTGGTGAAATCTAAAGGTGATAAACCAGTACCAGATCATATGAGTTTTTGGAAATGGCAATATAGTGTTGTGACATGCGGTCTCCAGGGTTTTGTATATATCACGGGGTGATATTAATTTTGTTTGAATTATGTGGGTAATGAGAGAGTTATTGGTGAAAAAAAGTAGAAATATATTAAGTAGATTTAATTAGGTATTAGAATGGGAGAAATATAATATGACAAAAGAGAGTAATTCTTTTTTCTTTATGTTTTTATTTTATTATACCTTTATGTAATGTTTTGTTTGTTCATTTATATATTGTATTGTGATGTATTGTATTGTTCTATGTTTATTTGTTTTATGTTTTATGTCAGTAAAATTTAATAAAATTTATTTAAAAAATAATATTCCTGATTTACTTTGTATGGCTGTAGTAAAGATTACAGCTAGGTAACTTGTTCAATATTCATTTCATCAGGCTGAAGTACCTAATGACAGCAAAAGTCTGTGATTGAGTTTTTCTTATTTTTCTTTCCCCTCCCCATCCCTTTTTCTTTTTGTGTCATTTGAAAAATATAAACCTCAGAGCAAGGACTGTCCTGTATTTTTAATAATATGTAAGCTGTTTTGAGAACTTATCTACTTGAAGAACAGAGATATAAATTCTAGAACTAAAATAGCTGATGCATGTTTACTCTATTGAACATTTGGAAGCACTTTGAAACCACTCAGTATTATTAATACAGGGAAAGGGGAGGGGAATCTAAATTAATTTAGCTAAATCACAACATATGATCTCAAATGTCCCATTTCATGTGTCATTCAAAGGCTTAGATGTAACAGACAACTTTTTTACATTGTAAGCTGCAACATGCTTCTCAAATAGATAGTCAATGAATCTTTCAATAGCCAGTGTGGTGTACTGGTTAGATCAGGAGTTCTCAGCCATTTTAACCTGGGGGCTGGGTCATGCTCCCTCAGACAGCTTTGGGGGCCGGACAGCCATTTTGCCCTTCCTCCACCACATGACACTTCCTGATGTAGTGGAGGCAGTGGGGGCTCACATGAAATGGTGCCATAGGCCACATCCAGCCCACGGACCACAGGTTAAGAACCCCTGATTTAGCATATGGCATTTGTACACATTGAGTCAACATATAACAAGAAAGAAAATATATATAAATTACATAACACCAGAATGTTGTGAACCTTCTACTTGTTACTATAATAATTCTGAGAGGGGGGTAGAGAAAGATTATGTGCGCAGGGCAGAGAGAGAAGGTTAAGGCATGAAACAGATCTGACTTTGTACAAATGTGTGGGTGCTGTTGACAGAAAAAATGGTTGGAAATGATCTGTATGTATCCTGCAGATCTTGGTCTTTGGAAAAAGTTGGTGAAGGTGGTGCAGCTACAGCCAGCCAGCCTCCAGCAACAAACAGCTTGAACAGCAACTGTTCCTAAACCACCCACTCAATAGAAAACTAACAAACAGATGGCTTTCTGGTGAGGAAAAGCAGCTCTTCCCAACAGCTGAGGCTTACTCAGATGCTCAGCGTGAAATCGATATAGTGGGCTTGAACTGAGCGCTAGTAAACACCTCATGAATGCAATGTGGAGTCATCCTCTCCATGCCCCAGCTAGTATTTTAAATAGACAAGAACAAATGGATGTTAACTCTCAACAGCATTATTATGACCTGAATCTCAGTGTATGATATTGTTGCTGGTTAAAGTGGGACATGGGAACCCGCACTTCTACATCCATGTTGAGCTAGGAAGCTCACTGGACTACCTTGGGTTGGTCACTCACTCGTAAAGGTAAAGGTCTCCCTTTATTATTTATTATTATTTATTAGTTCAAATTTATATTGCCGCCCACTCGCCGTGGCGACTCAGGGCGGCTTACAGACAATACATTACATTACAATACAATATGTTGGGGTGGGCACAGGGGTAGGGGCGGCAAGGTCCTCAACCTGCCCTGGCTTCTTCCCCTGGCAGTTGGTATAGGCTTGCTCAAAAGCCAGTCGTACCTGGCTCTAGGGTTTGGTGCTCATCTCTGTTTACAGCCAAAGAGCCGGTGCTGTCTCCATGGACATGTGGTAGGCATGACTAGGCACCGGAGTGCACAGAGCACTGTTACCTTTGCACTGAAACGGTACCTATTTATGTACTTGCAATTTCTTGCTATCAAACTGCTAGTTTGGCAGGAAGTGGGACAAAGATGGGATCTCACTCAGTCATACAGCACTCGGGTCTCAAACTGCTGATCTGCCAACCTTCAAGTCATCAAGTTCAGCGTTTTAACCACTAAGCCACCACACTCTCTCATAGCCTGGCCTAATTAAGACTATTGTATGGATAAAGTGCAGAGAAGAGTCACAATCTGTGCCTTGAGCTTGTTGGAACAAATTGGGGTATAAATATAACATGCAGTACATAACAACCTGATCCTCGGGGATGGCAGTATCTTTGTTTCCTAAAAGCAAAAGTTCATACATGTGGAGGTTTATATATATGAACCAATGGCACACTAACATCTGAGCAGAAACAAGTGTCAAAATGCCTGTGGGACTTCTTTGTACCCAACACATTTCAAAATTTTCAGGAAGTCGTTAAAACAAAAGCAACCTTTCTGAAACCCCCAGTCTCAGCTGTTAAGATTCTCAACTCAATCTCTACTCTGAAAATTAGCTCTAAGCAGGAAAGTTCATACTATTTGTTTCAACTGCTGCTATACTCAGATGCTATACTTGGGCTGATTTTTAAAGTCCAAGATGGCAGTGAACAACAAGGAGGTCATGATGCCCTGGATTTGCTGTATGATTAAACTTTGGTTCACAAACTCTGCAATGGATTCCTTTGACTTTACGTGGTATAATAACTGAGTATCCTTGAAGATGGGCATGCAGGAAAGATTATGCAAAAGGTGCTGGTGGCATCAAATGAGTGTGAACCGTACCTTGGTAGATGTCTCAAGTTAACACAGCATCTAGCAATTCCTACCACCCACCCAAATAAAGGCTGTATAAAGGCTGTGACTACATAGTCAAATACCGCAGAATTGGCTGAGCTTCTAAAATGGTAAATTCAAAGTATTTTTACTGACTACATAATGCCAAGACTGATTCTAATCAGTCCACCCTTTTTTGCTTCCGAAGGAAGTCCCCCCCCCCCCGCCACTGGGAGATTTCTACTTTTTCCAAGCCAGAACAATTTGAACAGGCTTTCCCTTGTGGGATTATTTGCAATATGTTCTTGTAAAGATGGGAGGAGGGGAAGAAGGGTCTATAAGTGGTGTTTCAGTGATGAAGGCAGTTGGAGCATGATGTTCAGGCCCTGGGCACCCCCCCCCCGCATTCTTTCTTCTCCCCCAATTGTCCTCTGAATTTTTTGTAATATATATATTATACAGATAAATGGACGTGACCTGTTTCACCAGCCTCAGTTTCTCATCTGAGGAAGCATGTCTCCACGTACTCTCTACCCTTCTCCTTCACTGTGTTACTGCTCAAAGTTTCTCCATGAATCACAGGGATAGCTGAGCTCTGCCATGGAGAGGGTGCTCAGGAGCAATCATGTCAGCCATCTGAATTGCCCCTGAATACCATCTGGCAACCTGAGCTTTGACAAAAGCACTGGCCAGATCAGCTGAAAAACCACTCAAGATTGCTTGGAAACTCCTCGGTTTTTGCAGTCTTCATGGGCAGACCATCTTAATTGGTCCTGGCTACTCATGAGGGAGGGTTGATGTCAAAACTTTAAACTTTAGCAGGGCATGCTCTGACCATGTTAATGGGATATATACAAGATCTACCACCTTCATCAACTCCACCACCTCTAGAAAAAAAAATAGGGATAGGGTATGGCCAGCCAGATGCATGGGGCCAATGACATACTGGGATAGGCCCATGGATAGCATGGTATCCATAAATTCTGAGGCTATCCTGGCAAGCACCCTCTCTGCATGAAATTCTCACCAGAGATGAGTGGTATGATACAACATATGGAAGCATCCAGTACTTAAAGATTAGTGTGACATCACTATAGTTAAACAGAGGCTACCTTGGAGTTACTTGCATTTTAGCCTGTGACTTCCAGAATGCTTTAACATCACCCATGCGACTTGGCTTCTTAGAGCTGAATTCTAAACCATCCACAAAGCTAAAATTTTCCTAACTCTACTAACTCCATAGAAGTCTAAGAAAAGTGTTGACTGCTTGGAAAGAATGAAATGGTCTAATTCCCCAAAAAATGTGACGGTCACGCTCTACCCTATTGGCAAGACATATCAACTCTTCTGACCAGAAACCAGTGCTGATTGCAAATTACCTACACTGCAATTGCCAGCTCTATATGTAATAAAGGAGACAGATGGCCCCGGTGAGAAGGTCAGAGTTTGCTTTAACCTTTCCTCCCCTGCCAAGAGAGAGATTTTCCTCAAACTGAACCCTGTCTCTCCTAGACCATGACTCATTGCAAGTTCCCATGTTGGAAAGATTTGATTTGGGATTATTATAAAATGTAAGACATGGTGAAGGAATCACCTTGGCTTGAGGGTGTTGAGTAGGAGGTAAAGGGGAGATTTCGATGATAAGCTTATCACATTGGACTGAAATTCTCCTGGCAAACATGGTAATCTTGCTCACTCCTTTAACAACCAGCACATGAGTGTCATTATACCACCTGGATAGATTTTTTTATAAAATTGGAAGCATTTGAGACAGATTTTGCTTTTCCAGCATCCATTTGGGGAGGGGGGTTAGAAAGGGAGGATCAAGAAGCATTGGCTTGGTAAACATGGCTGCCAATGCTTGAAATAAAAAAAAAATGATAACCATACATTGTATAGGTATCGAGCCAGAGTATATCTATAAGCAGAACCAGTTCTTTTTAATAGTATGGATGAGGCTGGCCTTTGAATAGGCTTCAATGGGAGTCTGATGCTTTTGAGCAGGTCCAAGGGAAATTCAAGCATGAATGCTACAGGCAGACCTTGGAAAAGTTTATTTGAAGGATTCCTAGAATCCTATATCAGTAATGATCCTATCCACACTAATGGGGAGAGGGGTCTGGAAGCTGTATGAAGAGAAGAAAGAAAAAGGGACCCCAACCCTCTCTGCTTATGTCCCTCTGTAGTGTGGACTTAAAAAACAGGGGCATGTGGGCCACATATTTGTCTGTTAAACTGGTAGCTCTCTTATTGTAAGATTTGCAGGTTTATTTTGGTTGGAATGTTTATATCTTGTTATTTAGTCTTCAGAGCTTCTGAAAGCAACATAATCAGCCTCACAAGTAGTGTAGGAACATAAATTAAATGATGCCTACATGGAAGCAAAATTATCCAAGCAGTATTTTCTCCACTTACAGTTGTTCTTTCCTTGCTGTCATATCAAGCAGGAAAGTAGAGTAGCTCCCACCAAAATCCTCTTGAAAGATTTGGGATAGGGCTGAGAAGGGACTGCAGTGGCTTAGTGGCTAAGACACTGAACTTGATGACCAGAAGGTTGGCAGGTCAGTAGTTTGAGAACCAAGTGCTGCATGACAGAGTGAAGTCCTGTCTCTGACCCAGCTCCTGCCAACCTACCAATTCAAAAGCAAGAAATTATAAGTACTGTACCGTCAAACCTCGCTTAAAGAGTAACTCGCTTAAAGAGCAGAATTTTCTCTGAATGTTCGCTTTGCTTAACAAATAAAACTAACCAAAAACTCACTTAACAAATAAATCAGGGTTCGCAATTCCCCCCCCCCCCAAACTGGTCACTTACAATGGTGTTTCGCTTAAAGAGCAAACTCGCTTAAAAAGCAATCCTCTGGAACGCATTATGCTCTTTAAGCGAGGTACAACTGTAGATGAATAAGTACCAATTTGGTGGGAAGGTAACAGTATTCTGTGCACTCTGATGTCTAGTCATGCCTGCTACATGACTATGGAAATGTCTGCAGGTGCAGACAATGCTGGCTCTTTGGCTGTAAACGAAGATGAGCACCAGCCCCTAGAGTTGGATATGATTGGCTTTCAAGCAAGGGCAACTCTTTAGGGCTGAGAAGATAGAGCTCATCTGGAATTTTCATAGAGGTAGTTAAGTTTCTCAGAAAACAAAACAAAATAAAATAAACAAAATAAAATAAAATAAAAAACACAGTAGCACTTTAAAAACTAACTGCTATATTTTTATTGTTAGCTTTCATGGATCAAGTCCACTTCATCAGACAAAGAATGAAACTTACAGGCATGTTCTTTATATACCAAATTCAGGGGCTCGACAGGAGAAGGGGTGTGGTCAAGCAAGATGACAGACAAGCAAGCACAAGATTAAGTTTGTTTCATCATATGTAATAAATGAAAACCAAAGTCTTGTGGCATCTTTGGGACTTAGCAATTTATTTCAATGTAATTTTAAAATGGATTTCAACCAACTTCTTCAAACACATGGAGTATTAAAGTACATGTATCTGAAGAAATGTTAGCATTTTGGAGATTGCTCATTTATAAGTTAGAGGCAACTTGATGACACGCAACAACGTCACCTGAAAAACTGAATTAAATTCCAGAAAAGCTAACGCTGAACTAAATGTCTTAAGGAGACCACAAGACTGTTCTGGCTTTATTATGTTTTTGTTATAACTATGAAAGAATGTGCCTTTCTGTCTTCAGTTTTCTTTTCCAATTTGTTTTGGTAGGGAAAAGCTCTTTGCTGGGTAAATTGCAGCACCTCTATGTATCCAAAAATGTAGTAAAAACTACAGTATCTAAATGATGATACTTTTAGTATGGCACTGGCAGCTTTTACAGTACAGTACTCTGATTTTTAAATGCTGAAATGTTTCTATTCTGTTGTATTGCATGTGGACTTTTGTTTCATACATCGCCTTTTATTCTCATGGCTCAAGTGCAGTGATGGGATGTAACAGGTTCTCACCAGTTCTCCAGAACCGGTAGTAACTTTCCCCAGCGTCCCGGAGAACCGGTTGCAGCTTTTGGGGGGGGGGGGAACCACCTTCGGGGCTTACCTTTTCACTGGTTCCCCCACTGCGCATGCATGCCAAGCACTTGGTGTGCATGCATGCCTACAGTGCTTGGCACGTGTGCATGGCCTCCTTGCTGTCCTCCCAAGCGGGAAGGAGGAAGAGAAGCTGCTAGCCTGAAGCTCCCTATATAGCCTGCTTCCCTAGATATCCTAGAGAACTTGTTAGGCAAGGACTTAGTACCTAACTTCTTTAACTGTTGAAAAGTGCCAAAATGAAGCCATCTTGTGGTGAGTTCATTCTGTAGTTCCTTCCATCTGACCTAGTGTGAGAAAGATTAGCCAGAATAAGTTTTAAGTTCTGGTTTAAAAGCTCTGATTGATTTGTGTTGTGGATGGGTGGGTGTTTGGGTGTATTTTAATGTATTTTTATTTATTTATTTAATTTATTTACAGGTTTGTGTTGTGAGTGGGTAGGTGGGTGGGTTGAGGGGTGTGTGTGCGCGCACGCATGCTTATTTTATTTTATTTTATTTTAATTTGGCCCTGCCCACAATGTCATGACATCATGATGTTGGCTCCACCCATGATGTCATGATATCAGCTCCGCCCACACGGTGATGACATCATGGTGGGGTAGTAAAATTTTTGACATCCCACCACTGCTCAAGTGCTTTCCATACTACACTGTTTGCTGAGTATGGAACAGAGTAGGATTTTCCCCTCCCAAAATGACAGTATTTACATGAGGGAATCGAGTAAAGATGGAGCACTGTACAAGCTCGTGATGCACTGAAAAATATGAGTCACATCTGTGAAACTTCCCTCAATGGATCAAGACAGAGAAAAGCTTCAGCAGGTTATTTTCTTAACAAAACTAAGAACAGTGACTCGATGTTTGGCTTATATCTTAGCTTCAGCAGGGTGAGAGCCTTGTTGTTGCTGTTATGTGCCATCAAGTCATCTCCAACATATGGTGACCCTATGAATTTGAGCTCTCCAAAGCTCTGTTCAATTCCTGCAAGTTACAGTTTATAGTTTCCCTTCCCTTAGGAAGCTGGTCCATCTTGCTTTTGGCTTTCCTCACTTCCTGCTCCATTTCCCAGCATTATTGTTTTTTCTACAGAGTTTCAGTTTCATCATTTTTTGCTTCCAGAGAAAGTTCAAACCTGTCTTGCTCTAGGATCCAATTGTTTGTCTTTTTGGTAGTCCAGCGTATTCACAATACTCTCCTCCAACAACTCATTTCAAATGAACCATTTTCTCCCTATCAGCTTTCTATACTGTCCATCTTTCATACCTGTGCATGGTGAATTGGAATACAATTGTATGGATGATCTTGGTCTTGGCCTCAAGTGATATATCCTTACACTTGGTGATCTTTTTTCATTCCTCCATCGCTGCCCTTCCAAGGCTTAGTCTTGTTCTGATTTCTTGTCTGCAGTCCCCATTTGGGTTGATGATTGAGCCTAATTATACAAAATCTTTTGCTGTTTCTGTTTCTTCATTGTCAGCCTTGAAGTTGTGCAGTTGTGAGAGCCTTACATTGTAAAAATCAAAGAAGGGATTCTAAATAAGCTAATGGTATAAATCAGGAGTTCTCAACCATTTTAAGCCGGGGGCTGCGTCACACTCCCTCAGACAGTTTCAAGGACCAGACAGCCATTTTGCCCTTCCTCCATCACATGGCACTTCTTCGTGTGGTAGAGGCAGTAAAATGCTGCTGTGGGTCACATCCAACCCATGGGTCACAGGTTGAGAATCCCTGGTATAAATTCATATCGGGTAACCTCCGTAGAGTCTAGGTAAAACCTGGGTAATGAAATAATATGATGAGAATGTGCACATTCTCAGATGCGTTTGTGGTAATACATTTAAATGCCCCCCCCCCCCGTGTGTATAACTTTTATAACTACAGTACACTAGTGACATAATGAAACTGAATGCTACAATCTATATATCCTAAGCTCTTATCATTAACACCAGAAGAGGAGCTGAAGAATTTAAAAAGAATTCAAATGACTCTTTGAAACCAAATGCGACCAAAGTCCAGGATGTATATATCAACTAAAGTAAGACATTCACAATAGAATTGGCTGCACATATACTATTGTTGTTGTTGTTCAGTCGCACAGTCGATTCCGACCCTCTGCGACCCCATGGACCATTGTCCGCCAGGCACTTCTGTCCTCCACCATCCTCCTCAACTCGCTCAGTTCTGTGCCCATTGTCTCTACAATACCATCTAACCATCTCATTTTGGGCTGCCCCCTTCTTCTTTTGCCCTCCCCCTTTCCCAGCATCAAGGCCTTCTCAAGCGAATCCTCTCTTCTCATTTGATGTCCAAAGTACCTTAGCTTCATCTTTACAATATGACTTTCCAAGGAGCATTCTGGGTTGATTTCTTCTAAGATTGACCTATTTGTTCTCCTTGCTGTCCAGGGGACCCTCAAAACTCTCCTCCAACACCACATCTCAAAGGCATCTATTCTTCTGCGTTCAGCTTTCCTAATGGTCCAGCTCTCACATCCATACATTGCCACAGGGAATACCATTGCTTTGACAATACGAATTTTTGTTTTCAATATGATGTCTCTACTTTTCATTATGCTCCCCAGGTTTGTCATCGCTTGCCTCCCAAAAATCAGTCGCCTTTTTATTTCATGGCCGCAATCACCATCTGCAGTGAGTTTTTAACCCAAGAAAGTAAAATCTGTCACTGCTTCTACTTCTTCTCCATCTATTTTCCAGTGACTGATAGGGCCTGTTGCCATGATTTTGATTTTCTTTATATTGAGTCTCAAGCCAGCTTTTTCACTCTCTTCTTTCAACCTAATCAGGAGCTTCTTTAGGTCCCCCTCGCTTGCTGCCATTAGGGTGGTATCATCTGCATATCTCAAATTGTTGATGTTTCTCCCAGCAATTTTGATCCCAAATTGCGATTCCTCCATCCCTGCATTGCACATTATGTGCTCTGTGTATAAGCTGAATAAGCAGGGTGACAAAATGCAGGCTTGTCTTACTCCTTTTCCCATTCCAAACCACTCTGTCATTCCGTATAAGATGGATCATGGAGAAAACAAAGGAATATCAGAAACAAGTCTACTTCTGTTTCATTGATTACACTAAGGCCTTTGACATATACTATACAGTACAGTAAAATGATTGGATCGGATAACGCTAAAATCGCATAATGCTGGGGAATTTGAGGCAAACATTTGGATTGGATACCATTATGTTAACCATTATGTTAACCATTATGTTAACGTTATCCGATCCATCAGATAACCTTTGCCTCAAATTCCCTGAGGTGTGGCTGTGACTCACCAGTTTCTCTTGGGAGAAAGGAAGGGGCTGCCTGCTCTCAAGCTTGCCACATTTGAATAACAAAAGCTTGCGAAACCAGTCTGACTAGTTTAGCAAAGCAAAGCAAAGGCTTAGGACCCTTTCCCCAGTGTAACCCAGATCACTTTGCAGAAAAATAATTGCAAAGAGACAATTTGACCCAATTACCTTTATGAAGTTTCCCTTTTAAATTCTAAACAGCCTGAAACCATGATTGTAGTTCCCCAAGCCTCATGCATTGTCAATGGAAAACAAGCAGACACTAAAACCTTTCACCTACAAAGCAATTAAGCTTTTCACACCCTGCAAAGCCATGAGGGAACTTCCTTTATTACAGCATTGGTAGGTGGGCTGATTCTAAAGGAAAACATTTTCCTAGCTTCTGTTCAGATATTTTAAAACAACACTTTATAACATTTTCAAAAATTTAAAAATGCTGTATGGCTTTGTTCCCCTAAAGTCAGGGTGGTCTGGCATGTTTTTGTAATGTATTTACCCTTTAGACAATTATTTCTTAAAGTTCTTTAAGTTTCCAGCAGGTTTCCTTGACTTTCCCTTGAAGCCTCTGTTGCTTATTTCTGTGGAGTTAACGTTATCTGATCCACCTGAATAGGATTTTAACATTATCTGGTGCATGCATCGGATAAGGCTAAAAATCAGATAACGTTAAGACTTGTGGAACCAAGTCTTAACATTATCCGAGGTATTACTGTATCTAGAACCCTAAACTACGAATGCAAATACAGTTGTATTCAGCTCTTTAAGCGAGTTACTCTTTAAGCGAGATGCTCTTTATGCAAGGTTTGACTGTACATAAGATCACTAAGTGGATTCACCCTTCCATGGCCCTTCCTGCACAAATATATTGAAATTCTACTACCTAAACCAGTGGTGGCGAACCTTTTAGAGACCGAGTGCCCAAACTGCAACCCCAAACCACTTATTTATCACAAAGTGCCAACACAGCAATAGGAGAGGAAGGACATACTCCCATTGGGCTGCTAGGCAGAGGGGTGGGGCAAATTCTGTCCTGGAGGGAGGGAAGTAGTGCTCCCATTGGACTGCTGGGCAGAGGGGTGAGGTGAACTCTGCTGGGGTGATTGCATGGGTGCCCACAGAGAGGGCTCTGAGTGCCACTTCTGGCATGTGTGCCATAGGTTCACCACCACTGACTTAAACCAAAATAGTAAAGGGTTTTTCCTTCTCTGTGGTAATAGCAGCTCCTCCCTATCCAACTTTCCTGCTCTTTCTAACTCAAATCCTGAATCACAGTCTCTTCCCTGTTCAATTGGGTTGAAACAAAGAATCCATAGGGGTTATAATTACACTGGAAGCTTTATTAAAATGCTCACCAAGCTGTGAAGTATTCTGTGAACAAGATTAAACAGATATTGGCTTTCTTTTCATTGGGGATTCTCATCGATTGAACTGGAGGTCTTGAGAACTGTGTTCATTACCCAGGCACTGAGTTGTAGGACAGAGCGTTGTATGTTTAACATGAGGTGTGGACTGGGTTGCATCCATAATAGATTAAATAATATACAGGACAGCTTTCTTTAAAGACAGTGATACAAGATGTGCTGAATGCATGTTTGTGCCAGAAGCAAAAAGAGTGCTGTGGGAAGTTTAGTGAACACATCTATCTTTAGAAATGTCACGGATCTAGCCACAGGGACCTTAACACTTAAACTGTGAATTTTCAGCTACTTTCTCAAATATGGTTTCAAATCATTTGTTTTTCTGCCAGACACTGGTCAAAATCCTGTCGCTTAGCACAGTAAATCACACTAGAGTAGTCCCACTGAATCAATGGAGATTTGGTGAATGAACTGCTCTATACATGTCAAGTGAATCAAATGTGCCTACACTAACTGCAGCTTAGGACCTGCTCAAACTTCCTGGTCTGAATTGGTATGAAAAGGGTTCATTTCCATTTAGGGAGCAACAGGGGGACAGACAAATAAGGGATGTGCCATTCTGCACACTCCTCCCATCTGAAGGGGAACCAAGATTTTCCTTAGCCCCGTTGGCTTTTTAAAAAAACATTGTGCAAACAATGCATCACATAATGTTAAAAACCAGATAAGGATTACTTGTCCGAGGTACTAGTGTATTGGTGATCACCATGGCAATCAGCCTAAATATTGTCCTGGGAACAATATAATGCAGTGGCCCTCCATTTGCCTTCCACATTGCAGCATGACAACCAGACCACTGATCCAGTTCCGCAAGTCACTTTCTAGTCCTGAGTCCTTTTAGCACACAAAGTCCTCCTCAGCCCCAGGCTAGTATTGATGAAGACTTTACCTCATCCAACAGATCTTTGGGTGGTTTCATTACACTCCTTGCTCAGTTCCAGACTGAGCACTATGAAAAATCCCAAAGCAGGCCCAACAATGGCAAGCTATTGAGGGAAAGCTGATATAACAGCAAAGCAAAGAAGTCTCACACATTTTACACATTGAGCTTGAATCAGATGCACCAAGTGTTATCTCGATTTTTACAGAGTGTTCAGAGTTCAGGGAGAGATTATAAATAATGAGAAAAATTAAATGCACAACATACCGATTGTGACAATTAACACATTAACAAAATTGTCGCCAAACAACCATATGGTGTATGGTAAACCAATTAATGAATTGTATGCCGGGCTAGTCTTCCAATGAGGCAAACTGCTGTGGCAGGTTCAGGCATGAGACTTGAGGGTAGCATATTCATTTAAGCATTGCTGCATTTTTTTTAACTGTCTGTGGAAGGGGTAGAGTGCTTGTGGGATTTTCTGCCTTCTATAGCAAAGTAATAGATAAGTAAAGATAAGGAGAGATGTAGCACCTGACACAGAGAGAACTAAGCAAGAGAATGACCCTCGACACCCTCTGAATGGATATGAGCCTCAAATCCACCAGCTCAGATGCAAGAAAAGCTTTATGGCAAGAACAAACATTCTTGAGGGTATGCAAGAGCAAAACCAAATTAGAAGATAGATATAGGAGCTCACTGGACAAGGAATAACATTATAGGAGGATATAGCAGCTGAGAAACTCAACCTCACCTACATCACTTGGAAGACTCTGAATAGGCTGAGGATCTGAATCCTTAAATGGAAGACCAAAATGCTCAAATGGGGGCAGCTGGTGGATAACAACATGCTGTGTGAAAGTGGACAGATACAGAATCTGCTCATTTGCTGGTCTGCCGATTACTACCAAAAACATGTACCCAGTGGTTCCCAACATGGGACCCATGCCCCACAGGGAGATTTCAATTCCCCGAAGCCTAAGTCAGTACCTTGGCTGATCAGTGCTTCAGGGAATTGACTTAGGCTTCTGGGAATTGAAGTCCAAAAACCAAAGGTTGGGAAACACTGCATGTATCGATGAGGATTTAAGTTTGGCCAATGACAAAGCCAAGAAGGTGGCTTCATTTTGGCAGTTTAAAGTTTGCCCTGGACACGAAATAAGAAGCAAAGTAGTGTAACTGGCTTTGACTACTCTGCACCTTAACTAGAATGGAAGGAATGAAGGTGCCTTATGCTGCACTGCCTCAGGCAGCAAAATATTATTGAGGCAGCCCTGGCTCTATGGTAAAGTTTCCAATCTCTGATGATGGAATGGAACATTCTGATGAACTGTATTTTTTTGGCATCTTTCTTGTCTTAATTTTTCTTTTTAATGCAGTGTTGAGTTTCTGATGAAGTGAGCTATAATCCAGGAAAGTTTTGTTGTTGTTGTTCAGTCGGACAGTCGATTCCGACCCTTTGCGACCCTATGGACCACTGTCCGCCAGGCACTTCTGTCCTCCACCATCCTCCTCAACTTGCTCAGTTCTGTGCCCATTGTCTCTACAATACCATCTAGCCATCTCATTTTTGGCCGCCCCCTTTTTCTTTTGCCCTCCACCTTTCCCAGCATCAAGGCTTTCTCAAGTGAATCCTCTCTTCTCATTTGATGTCCAAAGTACTTTAGCTTCATCTTTACTATTTGACCTTCAAGGGAGCAGTCAGGGTTGATTTCTTCTAAGATTGACCTATTTGTTCTTCTCACTGTCCAGGGGAATATGTTGCAACACTCTAAAATCATACAATTGTTAATGTTTTGTTTTATTTCCTAAAAAGATTAACATAGTTACACCTTTAGCAACTATATAACAGCCTGATATTTTGCAATTTGGTGCCTTTGGAAAACTTTTTTTTTACATTCAAGTTTAAGCAATTGGACATGTGAATGAAGGTGTAGAAATTGAAGCTTTGTGACAATTAACTAAAAAGCCAATTTTTCCTAACGATTAGCAATAGCAATCACACTCATATACCCACCCCATAGTATTTAGTGCACTCTCTGGGCGGTTCACCTGTTAATTAGCATTTTGCCCCCAACATATTGGATACTCATTTTACTGACCTTACAAGGATAGAAGTCTGAGTTAATCTGGTTCCTCATCAGGATCAAACTCCCAATGTTTGGCTGCAGTACAGCAATTTAACCACTGTTCCACCAGGATTTGAGCGCTATAATCACTAGTCCTATTTCAGTGGTGGCGAACCTATGGCACGCATGACAGAGGTTGCACTCGGAGCCCTTTCTGTGAGCACCTGTGCAGTCACGCAAGTACAGAGTTTGTCTCGCCCCTGTGCCCAGCAGCCCAATGGGAGTGCTTCTTCCCTCCCCTCAGCACACAGTTCATCTTGCCCTTCTGCCCAGCAGCCCAATCAGAGTGCTTCCTCCCTCCCCCAAGTACAGAGTTTCCCAGCAGCCCAATGGGAGCGTTTCCTTCCTCCCCTGTTGCTGTGTTGGCACTTTGTGATAAACAAGTAGGTTTTGGGTTGCAGTTTGGGTACCCGGTCTCTAAAAGGTTAGCCGTCACTGTCCTATTTGCTTGCACAATAAATCCATGTCTGATTAATATGTGGCACTCTCTCTGTAAAGACTCTGTATATATTGTACTTTGTCCAGAAGTTCAGTTGAATATTTTGAGATTGGAATCAGGACTCAAGGGAGAAGCATACTTTCTACCTCTGCACTAAAATACAGAGAAAACAACGAAGCGTTATGTAAGGCTGGCTCTCAGCCTCATTTCTCAAAGGTAGAAAGAAGCCTGTCTGGAATTCTTTCAGATTACTACTTCATCTTAAAAAGCAAGAGAGTGAGAAGAGAGTCAAATGCCAGACTGCCATTTAATTTCAAAAGGTTAATTTTGGCTAAATAAAGTTAAAGGGCCAATGCATTTCAATTAAACACTTCCTCAAGGGCAGGTGGACTTGGTATTCACCCCCTCCCCAGAAATAATTATATATTAGAATAATTTTCTGCAGGGATTATGGGCACTGTGGTTTAAGAAGGGCTGTAGTTCAGTAGTAGAGCATACTTTCAAATTGAAGGTCCTAGTTTTAATCCCTCATCTCTTGAGTGGTAGCTGTTAAAACCCCTACCTGAAACTCCAGAGAGTGCTGACAGTATCCAATTTACAGCAGGTCTGCATAACAACTGGGGATTTTTCCATTATTGTCAGTTGTAAAAAGCTGTGATGTTATTTTTCTGCTAGGCTGGCAAATCCTTGTGTGCCTCTGTACCTGATGTGTATACATTGATGACATGGGGCCTCACTCCTATGTCTGATGAAGTGGATTTAATCCATGAAAACTCACATTTAAATACAGGAGTTAGTCTTTAAGGTGTCACAATATTTTGTCTTTTTTTTTGCTGTTAAATATGTTTAATCTGGAGAAGAGATTATTAAAAAGGGTTACAATATTTATATTTATATGGTATAAATCAACCCATCCAGACAAGCAGGTATAGCTCTTAATGAATTGCAGATGTCAGGTGTCATAAATTAAAACTAAATAAAAGGTGACATGAAATGATATATCCTTTAATAGTAATGTATGGGGTTTCATTTCAAGTTTGCATGTGTAATCTAAGCCTAGAAAAATGCTGTTTAACATGGCAGTTACTGATCAGTTAGTAAGAGTGTTCTTTATTTTGTTTTCACTTTTGACTTTAAAAGTACTATATGATTACCTTGCTGTCTAAGATGATATAATAACTCTTTCTTGACAATAACTAAGAGAGTACAGGTTTAGTATTGATTATTTAAAGTGTCACATTGACACTTTATCTAAGTGTCATTATCTAAGAAATTAATACTAACATCAATAAGGGGCTTGAGTTATATTGTTACCTAAAAATCGCTATCCCTTTTTAATGTGGAGATGCATTTTAAAATTAAAAAGTTTGTTTGCTGGCGGAGCCCCCCAAAAACCACAGATATTTTAATTTCAGACAAAAACAAGACTTGTTTATTGACAAAATAGCATCTAAGCAACAGAGGGCCCCATTGCTGGATAAAGAGCTATATCTCACCCATTTTTGTCTGCTAGAAAAATCTATGCGATGAGCTCCCTAAGAAAATTTGATAGGAGAGCTGCCTTGCCCTCCAAACACAGGACCTGTTATACTTTTCTGCTAATCTTTAACATCTATCTAATTAACTATTGCTACAATATAGTTTATACAATAAAACAAAAGACCAGCAGTGGGTTTTCTTTCATAGGTAAATAATTCAACTTTTAATTACAATAGTTTATTAGCACATCAAATTCAAGAAACAATGACAAGTTTTTATGCAAATACAAAGTGCAGAAAATGGTAAGGGGAAAGGGGTGGGGGTACATGTCAATGCATCAGTTAATGGCAGTGACATGGGTTTTAGGACTGCTCCAATTAGCATGCCGGGCTGGATGCTGTGAGCCAATCAAAGATACTGCACATCTGAAGCGAGGACTGTTTTTGACCAATCAATATTGGAGGATCTTAAAGAAACTGACTTTGGCTTTTTTACTTTGCATTTCCTTCTCATAGTAACCGATCATGATTGTAGACAAACAAAAATAACTGTCCTTTGTATACATGCTAATGCCAGAAACCAGACCAAAGGCAGGAGATGCAGGCAATCTAGGCTGCAGTTTACCGTATATGCCGGCATATAAAACGACTTGGCGTATAAGACGACCCCCCAGCATTTACACTCAAAATATAGAGTTTGTTATATACTCGCCGTATAAGACTACCCCCTCTTCTGCACACCTTCCACACACCAAATAAAACATAAAAGAACATCAGATATGATTTCAACATCTCCCTGTGGCCGGCACAAGTGTGCAAGTGCGCATGTGCGAGCTCTGCATAAACAAGGGGCGGGGCGGAGCACCACTGCTTCCCACTGAGCAGAACGGGCCGGTCACGCCGAAAAGGCTGGGACCCCTGTCTTGCTGCTGATGCTTACCGCAGCCACGTTGGATACCACGTGATACTGGATGGTATGTAGAATGAGGTGGGTGGCATTGGGAGGCCACTATGGGCAGCTATGTCTATCCCAACTGAAGTGCACCCGGCGTATAAGATGACACCCCCCCCCCACTTGGAGGCATGTTTTTCGGGGGGGGGGAGTAGTCTTATACGCCAGCATATACAGTACAGTACTTTTCTCAAGTGAAACCTCTGAGCTTTTGTCTTTCAGGAAATTCTTTGGGTAGGGTGTGAGACCTCAAGGCATCTGAGGGTTAATTGTTTGGAAAGCAACACACCTTTTGGAGAGGCAGGCTGGAGTTTAAAGAAAATATTTTTGGAGTTTTCTGCTTTGGAAATACAAAATAGAGCATGTTAGTTTATAAGGAAGAATACCAAAATATTACAGAGCAAGGGAAATATTACAAAGAACCTTTTATTAACGTATATATTAGAGGAATTTAATAGCCACATTCATGATTTGCAGGACAGCAGGAATTTCAGTAAAATTACCCCACCCAGCTATGTTAATATGTTGATTGCTAATCTATCACTGACTCCTAAAACAATAGTGCTTAAGCCTCAAGGTAAACAGGATTCCAGGACAGTCTGGCTGTATTGATGAATAGGGCTTCCTGTTTGCCCATATGATCTGAGAGGAAATCAAGAACTTCTATTTTGAATTGAACAGTTTAAAGTACAGTACATTCAAAACATCTTTATTACTGTATTTGCTGGCGTATAAGACTACTTTTTTCCCTTGAAAAACATGCCTCCAAGTGTGTGTGTGTGGGGGTCGTCTTATACGCCGGGTTAACTTCAGTTGGGCTAGACATAGCTGCCCATAGTGGCCTCCCGATGCCTGTCCGGTGCCCATAGTGACCTCCCGATGCCCACCCACCTCATTCTACATACCATCCAGTATCGCGCAGTATCCAGCGTGGCTGTGGTGAGCATCAGCAGCGAGACGGGGTGCCAGCCTTTTTGGCGTGACTGGCCCATTCTGCTCGGCGAGAAGCAGCAGTGCTCTGCCCCCCCCTTTACGCAGAGCTCGCACTTGCACACTTGTGCACTAGTGCCGGCCACAGGGAGATGTTGAAATCAAATCTGATGTTCTTTTATGTTTTATTTGGTGTGTGGAAGGTGTGCGGAAGAGGGGGTAGTCTTATACGGCGAGTATATAACAAACTCTATATTTTGAGTGGAAATGTTGGGGGGTCGTCTTATACGCCCAGTCGTCTTATACGCCGGCAAATACGGTAATTTATTTGACATCCTAGGTATAATTGCAATGAAATAAAGTGAAAGGGTTAAGTCTGGTGTGTCTATTAAAAATCAACCCTTGCAGTTAGCTTACCTGCAAGTAAATCATGGTATAGTGTGGTGTTTGTGAACATGTAACACTAACCTTGAAGTGGATGGCAAATTAAAATAATGAAAGAAGCAAGCAGCTGCATGATGAATGGGTATTCTGAAGTTGTCTGTTGTACTTTTCAGAAAACCAGGCCAGTAGAGTGAAGAGACAGTCAAAGGTTTTCGATCAGGTGAGACTTTTAGCCATCAGGAGCTTTCAATGAGGGATTGAGTCCACATCATTGCAAACCTCCAAGTAATCCTCCTGCTTTTTGTGCCTTTGTTAATACTAAACAAATAATCATTAGGAGCTGGGTTTATCCTACTTATTCCTTGCCGTGAAATTATGTAACTTTTGTTTTATTAACATTCTGTGCCAGCAGAATTCAGCATATAGTAGCTACAAGGTTGATTTTCAAAGTTGTTTTGATTTTTAAGATGTTTAATAGTGGGCTTGCGGGGGCTTAGTGGTTAAGATGCTGAATTTGACAACTGGAAGGTCAGCAGGTCAGCAGTTTAAGACCCGAGTGCTGCATGACAGAGTGAGCTCCCATCTCTGTCTCAGTTCCTGCCAACCTAGCAGTTTGAAAGCAAGAAACTGCAAGTAGATATTAAATAGGTACTACTTTGGTAGGAAGGTAAATAGTGTTCTATGCACTCCGGTATCTAGTCACGCCTGCCACATGTCCACAGAAACGTCTGCAGACACAGAAAGTGCTGGCTCTTTGGTTACAAACAGAGATGAGCACTGAACCCTACAGTTAGGACTGGCTTTCGAGAAAAGGCGATCTTAACCTTTACTTTAATATTTTCTGGTAATAAACTTCTTGCTATTATTTGGGATAGTTTGGGGATGAGAAAGATATCTGTTTACTGTATCAATTTCCTCATATCAAGCCGTGATATTTGTTCACATTTAAAGGATGATTCAGAAGGTAAAGTTGGTTGAAAATGAGTCAGCAACTACTGTTGAGATCAGGAGTTCTTGACTCAACTCTCTTTGTAAAATAATAATAATAATAATGTAATTAACAATACTGTGGTGTCTCTGTTATTTTCAGGTGGGAGATTTCAAAGCTGAGCTCGCATCCATATGGGTCAACCAAGGATTGATACCTGATTTCTAATATCTTGTAAGGATCCACTGATCATGTTTGCCATTGACTGTCTTTTGGTTATGCCAAATTAACATGAAAGCTGGTCTGAAACACTCAGCAGTGCTCACAATTTTGCCAAACTTTGACTATCTGATCTTTATTTAGCAGCTGAACTTACAACCTGGGTTCTCTGCAAAAAATACTGTAATAAGATTGATTATAGTGTGGGATGGAGTATGTTCTGTAGATCAAATGTGGTTCCCTTGTTAGAAAAATAATTTGGAAAAGTAATTTTCCACTCCCAGAAACTTCTAAGAAGGCAGTTTTGTTATAAAACAGGAGAGAAAACACCAAATATTAAAAGACTATCAAAAAGTAGAACTTGCTTTTTAAATTATCCACTCCGGTTCTAGATAATCACAAAATCTGGAATTGTAAACCTAAACATGAACAATCCCACCTTAATAGGGAGAATGTACACTTAACATGGTGAAGTGTGTCAGTAAAGCCTTCATATGGGCCTAGCCAGTGATGTTCTTGAACTTCAATTCTCAGAAGCCCTGATCAGCAGGAGTGCTGACTTGTGCATCTGGTAATTGAAGTCCAAGAACACCTGGAGTGCCAAGTTTTGCCATCAAGGGGCCTATACTCTTAGTAGAGCCACCCAAGGCAGAATGCTCAAAGCTGAGCCAGCAAACAAAGAAGCATCCATTCTCCTGAAGGCAGCTACTGGGGAACAGAGGAAGTCAAAGATTAAAGTGGCAAAGGAAGCAATGACAGGGATACTCAAGCTAACTTTTGTTAGTACTGCACAGAAGGTGGGAATGTTAACCTCTTCCTTCCTTTCAAGCCCTGGTGGTGCAGTGGTTAAACTGTGGTACTGCAGCCAAAACTGCTGACTTTGTGAGTTCAATACTGACCCGACCCAGGGTTGACTCATCCTTCCATCCTTCTGAGGTCGGTAAAATGAGGACCCAGCAAGTTTGGGGGGAAATGCTGATTGCCTTGTGAATCACCCAGATAATGCACTAAGCACTATGCTTACATAGTGTCAGCAAAGTAATATAAATTCTGTTTCACCAGAAAGTGAGTGCAAGTTGGATTGTCAGGTGTGGTAGTGTCTTAAAAGTACAATCAAACCTCGTATAAAGAGCGCCTTGCTTAAAGAGTAACTTGCTTAAAGAGCAGAATTTTCTCTGAATGTTCGCTTCGCTTAACAAATAAAACCAACCAAAAACTCGCTTAACAAATAAATCGGGGTTCGCAATCCCCCCCCCCTAATAATTGGTCACTTACAATGGTGTTTCGGTTAAAGAGCAAACTCGCTTAAAGAGCAATCCTGTGGAACACATTATGCTCTTTAAGCGAGGTACAACTGTAGTGGGAAAAGGAATGCTAGCTGTTGACCTATTTTGGGGATGGAGGTAATCTAGGAGAAGGAATAATTTTTAAAAGGTTTAAATGGCAACCCCAAATGTATTGTAGGGGTTTGGCAATAGTTGATGTTTTCGTGGCAGCACACACAATATTGAAGCTGTGTGAACCTCACAGGCTTCCTACTTCACTCTTATACATCAGACATGTACAGGAATAGGCTTTCCATTCATCTCTGTTTTTGATACTATGGTTCAGCAGTAAGGTTGCTTTTACAAACAGTTCTGACTGACTAGAGCACGGGTCCTCAAACCTGGTTCTCCAGGTGTTCTTGGACGTCAGTTCCCAGAAGCACAAGTCAGGACACCTACTGATCAGGGCTTCTGGGAATTGAAGTCCAACAACATCTGGAGAGCCAAGTTTGAGGACCCCTGGACTAGAGGAGAAGTGGATGATGGGGATATCTCTGTAAGGAAAAGTCACCAAGGGAAATGCTAGGGTTTGGTGGGTAACAAGCTACTTTCCCCTGAGCTGTAATGCTACTGGGTTATGTTTTTGTTGCTGTTTCATCTCACAGTTGATTCCAACCCTTTGTGACCCTATTGGCCATTGCCCGCCAGGCACCCCTGTCCTCCACCATCCTCCTCAACCTCCCCAGCTCTGTGCCCATTGTGTCTACAATACCATCTAGCCATCTCATTTTGCCCCTTCTTTTGCCCTCCCCCTTTCCCAGCATCAAGGCTTTCTCAAGTGAATCCTCTCTTCTCATTTGATGTCCAAAGTACTTTAGCTTCATCTTTACTATTTGACCTTCTAAGGAGCAGTCAGGGTTGATTTCTTCTAGGATCGACCTAATTGTTCTCCTCACTCTCCTCCAACTCCACACTTCAAAGGGACCTATTCTTCTGCGCTCAGCTTTCCTAATGGTCCAGCTCTCACAACCATACATTACCACCGGGAATACCATTGCTTTGACTATGCGAATTTTTGTTTGCAAGGTGATGTCTCTATTTTTAACTATGTTCCCTAGGTTTCTCATAACTTGTCTCCCAAGCATCAGTTGCCTTTTTATTTCATGGGTGCAATCATCACCTGCAATTATTTTTGATCCTAAGAAAGTAAAATCTGTCACTGCTTCTACTTCTTCCCCATCTATTTTCCAGTGACTGATAGGGCCTGTTGCCATTATCTTGGTTTTCTTGATGTTGAGTCTCAAGCCAGCTTTTGAACTCTCTTATTTCAACCTAAGCAGGAGCTTCTTTAGATCTTCCTCACTTTCTGCCATTAGGGTAGTATCATCTGGAAAATAAGTTAACTTTTCATGGGTGGTGAGAAAGGATACGGGAAGCTAAAAGATGTACTTTAAAATAACATGAGTTTGCCAGCTGTTTGCATTAACTGCCCAAAGCTCTTATGTAATGTTCTCCATCTAGAAAAGCCACCCAGGTTGATTCGTACGTGCAGATGTGACTATATTTTCCCCTTGAAGTATCTCAGGTTGTCCTATTCTTTTTACAACATTGAGATATAGAAGTGGGAAGGGAGACGCTAACACAGACAGTGCTAATTATATGTTGGATGAGATGATGGCTGTCTCATGTCTGCTTAATCATGCACCAAGTTACATAATTAAAATTTTTAAAATGTGTTCCAAGAAATTTGACACTTCATATAAGTTATCAGTCTAAAAATGGGTGGTGGTGGTGGTGTTTGGTTTAGAATATATGCGCTAACTTCTTTTCCAACTAGGATTACATAATGAACATTACTTGTGACAAAGAAAATAGTTGATCAATTACTAATTCCTGATTGCAGAGTCCGTTTGGGGCATTTAGGCTGCGGAGAATGGTAGAGGACAGAGGTTCCTGGCATGTGGTGGTCCACGGGGTCGCAAAGGGTCGGACTTGACTGTGCGACTGAACAACAATTTTAATCTCCAAAACACCCCCCCCCCCAATCTTATGAATGTGAGATATGGTTCTTCTGTATCTGCAATTTTAAATATACCAGCAAAAAAGGGGGGGAGGCCAAGCTTTAGACAACAAAGGGCAGCTTGAATGACACCACAAATGGCATTCTCTTCCTTGTTCCTAATCCTGAATGGGTCTTAACACATGCACTCACCAGCATCAGAAGGAGCCTTGGAAAGAAGCTAGAAATGGCTTAAGGTTGCCATGCATAATACCACCTCACAGGTAAAAATCAATTTTTCTTCCCTATCAGCACTGCTCACCCTAAGATTTGAGCCCTACCTAGATAACCAAAGTAGCATACCAAAGGCATGGGTCTATGGGTGGAAGCATTAGCTTTCTTAAACTACAACTCCCGTAACAGAGAAGCACTTTACAGACATTTAACTGTGGCTCATCTGGAAGAGAGACTAGCTTCTTATTCAGAAAGAATGCTTCAAGCTCTCAGTGGGGCAGCTGTTGGAAGCTTGGAAGCTGAGAGTCACCCAGATGAGACCTTTATCTCTGGTGAACCACAATTAGTTGTATGTCTGTCAGGTGGAACTCCAAAAAATGGATGATTATGGGTTTTGTACTAAAAAAAATATCAGAAAATCTCATGGTACTTGAGACTTCAGGCAGTGTCCTAAAACTTACACTCTGTCTCTGAAGGACAGTTTGCACCCATCATCCATTGAAGGTTGGTTCCTAGGCCAGCAACATGGCTTAATGGTTTTAAAAATATTAGTTTCAATGTGTTGGTGGGTTTGAAGCCTGAGGTACTGATTTTGGACAATAGGTGACAGATTTTCTTTACCAAAATAGGTCTACTTTTGAAGCCATTAGGATGGTTCAAGAGATAAATGCAGGGCTGTGTCCCGCCCACCCACCCACCTGCAGCTGCTGTGTGGCCGTCCCAGTTTATGGGAACTGAATTGACAGACTCCACCTCTGAAGGGCTGAAGCAAGATCACAGCTTGACTCAAATAGGATGGGCATGATACATCCTACTCTTCCAGCTTCATAACTTTATTGGAGGGAGAAGGACAAAGGACACCTCCCCACCCCCTCCTCTTCAGAGGGGGTTGGCTTCATCTCCCCCTTTGTCCAAGGTTTTCCCGGGGCTCTGTTTCAACCAGAAGTGCCTTCCTTGCCCCTCCAGAGTGGCTGGTAAGGGGCTTCAGAGTGAAACCAAGCCCCAGAAAAACCTTAGACGAAGGGGGAGATGACTTCAGAGGTTCACTATAGAGTGATGAAAATAGAAGAGGCTTCTGTTTTCATAGCTCTATAGTGAAGAGCAGTCACATGGCCAATAGGCCATGCCCATCCAGTCACATGGCCATGCCCACAGTGTGGTAGGAAATTTTTTTGATGCCCACCACTGTTGGATGGTCATTTTGCCCAGCCTGCATGATGGGGTGGCCATTTTGTCCCATCTTTTTTTGAATGCCTTTGGAGGGGTGGGGGGTACATGAAATGGCACTGGGGGTCAGATCTGGCCTGTGGGCCTTAGGTTGAGAAACCCTGCTTTAGTCCTTTAATGTCAGGAAGTCCTAATGTCAGGCGTAGCAAACTAGGAGCTACAGGCAATCCACTGATACAAAGCAAGTCTCTTCCTTTTTGGGGAAGGCGTATCTCAGCTTCAACCACTGTGATAGGGATAGTTTATGTAAGTATGATGTCTCTATCACTGCTTGAAGGCTGTGTTGTATCAGAATAATGCCTAGAGAGATCCTCTGGAAAAATTAATCCTGTTTATGCTCTAAATCCTTTGGTGTAGAAAGCTATAGATTAAAAGAAAACTTATTGTAGGAGAGCTCATTGCACACTATGCAGAGTAACAGCCAGGGGGGCATTAGCTATGGATTCACTTGTATGGGATGAATACAATGTCTTCAATTGTGATAGGCCTATTATGCATTCCTGCTGGCCCTTTTAACCCTAATTAAACATTACAGTTCTCCCTTTAATGAGACCCTGGTTAAGAATATTGATTAAGCAAAAACACACAGGCAGTTCATGGAGCCAATGGGGGAAAATGGAAATACAGTACTGTATTGATAGTAATTAGTGTTTTTCAATGTGTAACTGAAACGCCACCCAGTTTTGATCAACCACGCAAAACATGGACTAGCCTATGTACAGGCACGGTAGATGTGAGGACTTTTTGTGTACATGGGGAAAACTACCATCACCAGCATGTGAGTGCAGAGCACCATGACAGACTATGCAACATATTATACAACAATGTAGCCTTAGAGCATATGTGGGCAATAGACAAGATTTTTAAGGGTGACCCCTGGTGCAATAGAATATATAAATTGTTTAGATATTTGTTTATAATGTTTAGTTTTATATAGTTTATATATTTTTGACGTAAATTCACTTTCGACGAGCTGCCACCACAAAACTAAAGCACCCACGAAAATAATGGTTACATCAACTGAAAGCTCATCTCAGCAACTTTCAGAAATGTAAAGAGCCATTGGCCAAAAATACAAACCAATGACGTCATTGCTTCCGAACGTTGCCTTGAAAAAAATGCATCTTCAATGAGGGGGTCGGTTTTCGGCAGCCCAGCGACCAAACCACACAACCGATTCTGGTGACCCAAAGTGTGTTTGAAAGAGGAAATAATAACCTTTGTGGTGACACTATTACATTTGAAATTGGACTGGGGGGGACTATGAAGCGTTTTACAAAATACCACTCAAACAAGGTCACAAAAACACAACTTCCCAAGGTGGATACAGTTAGAATCCAACATGTGGAGAATAATGACACTGAAGCAGGAGTCAACAACAAAGATATTAAGGAAAAACATGACTCATAATAATGACATTTTTGAGGGGGGGTTGGTTGGCAGTGAGCCAGTGACCAAACCGATCAACTGATCGAAGTGATCCAAAGTGCAATTGATAAAGGACATAACAATCTTTCTTGTGACACTTATACAATTTGGACTGGACTTCAGAAACATTTTCTATGAAGGTTGAAAACAAAAAAACACTTTCTAACCTTCCTTCCTTCAAAAAAAGTCTCTCTCCAACTCTCATTTTCTTGTTGGATGTGGAAGTAAACAGGCTGTCAACGTGTTTGTTTCATGAAGAAAGGAGGGTAAGAGAGAAAGGGACCCACCTGGCAGTGAAGAAGCGAGCAAGAACTTTTAAAAGTTCTCACTTGTGTCTGCTGCTTCTGGCTCGCCTCTTCGCTGCCAGGTGGGTCCTGATCCCATCCCCCCCTTTCTCCCTTACCCTCCTTTCTTCACGAAGAGGTGAGAAATAACTTTAAAAAGTGGCAGGTAGAGTCCAAGGACACTACCATCAGGGATTTAGTTCATGAATTTGATGTGTTGAATTACACCCATTAGTTCATTTATTTCTTTTGATCTGAATAAGAAATAAATGGACTAATGAGCATAGTACAACACATCGAATTCACAAACTAAATCCCTGACTGTAGTGTCCTTAGACTCTACCTGCCACTTTTTCTTTCTTGTTATATGTTGACTCAATGTGTACAAGTGCCATACGCTAATTAAATAAGTGTTTATATTGATGTAACTTCAACCACAGTTTAGGGAGTCAAGGAAAACTTGTGTTGACTAAAAGAGTATATGGTATCAAGAAGCTACAAACATACAGCCTATTCATAATTTCCCTACCATATGGTTAATAAGTTATCCCTCACCAGGGGCATAGCAGTTCTCTGCATCTTTATTTAGCTCAACACTGGCTGTTAAAACACAACCCACACCCTCACCATACACTAGTTACTAGTACAATTGCCAATCTTTACTTGTAGAGAAGGATAATTGCAATATTTTTTTAGAAACAGTTAACACAATTTGAGAAGTATAATAATAGTGTAGGTTTCTCAAGGAAAAAGTATTTTTTGTGCATCTGAGAATATAAGCAACTGGACGAAGTTAATAAAATATGTCAGAAGAGGTTGAAAATACAAAGGTATGAGCTAGGAATTCTGAGTCTTTTAATCAAACATCATGCATATACCTGGGATGTGAAAGCCATAGTCCTCTCTAGATGCTATTAGATCACAACTCCCATCTGCTCCAATCAGGTCAGCTATCAATGGGATTGTACTCTAACAGCTGTAAGATTACATGCTCAAACAGTCCAGTATATATAAACAGTGAACTCAGGCAAGTGACTGGATCATAGCTAAAACAAGAGGAGGAAGAGGAGGAGGAGGAGGAGGAGGAGGTGGTGGTGGTGGTGGTGGTGGTGGTGGTGATATTGATATTCTTCTTCTTCCTCCCTTGCTCTGGCACTTCTAGTGGCCTCCACTAGTGTTACTTACTGTTCTTATAATGTTTCTTTGATATTATTTCTCCACCTTCCGCTGGGTTTCTTTGTGGTCTTTGTCCTTCTCCTCTTTTCACATATGCCTTGTATGGTATGGAATTTCAAGACAGTCTCTCCAAATGGGCAAACCACTTTACAGTATTTGTTTTTTCTGTATGTCGTTTACAATAGGTTCTATTCAAATTCTTTCCCTTATAATCTCATTCCTGATTTCATCTCTTCTAGTCACTCCAGCAGCCTTCCTCAGACAGCTCATTACATTGGTGACCAATTTTTGTTTATGTTTTGTTGTAAGTGTCCATCTCAAAGTTCAACCCTGCATCCACCTCTTGAGAGGTTTTCTTTTTCTTCCATGTCTAGGCGAGACATGAGAGGTGGTAACAAGCCAAAGTAAGGGATTGCCAGGATTGAGCAAAGTATGGAATGGCCTTGTGCCACAGGACTACTACGACAGCCATGAAGGCCATCTTGGATCACCCTCAAACGACCTGGCCAAAAGGGCTCTGGTGAACTTGTGACAGCAAGCTGGCAATGGATAGTACTGTATATTGCTACAGAAATTCAAGTGAGATACAAACAGAATGATCAAATGGAAAACAAGAGGCACTAGTATGTAAGAAAATTAGCAAATTCACGGAAACTCAAGGATACAGAATTACAATAAGTATTTGGAGTGGAAACTTCTACTAAGTGAGAATTTAGTATCCCCATTAAAGATAGGAAGAGGACAGGGACTAGAAAAGAGTATACTGTGTCTGCTTTGTTTGTCAGTCTTTCTAACACAGAGAACATGTGCCTCCAGAAGAAGAGCCAGCATGGTTGGCCAAGCTGCACAGTCCCAGAAGGTCCCTGGGAAATAAGCTATAGTAAGCCACTTGTTAGTACAGTAAAACCCCGGGCTATGATTGCCCTGGGTTACGTTTGCCATGGTTTATGACGGCAAATTAAATTAAAATAATGCCCTGGCTTATGGTTTCTCCAGTTTATGACTGAAATCCGTGCTATTTTAAACTAAAAAATGGCAGCCAATGCCATTTTAGAGTTTAAAATGGTGCCCACCCCCTCCGCTGGAAGTCGCAATTCAGCACTTAACACTGTGGAGGTGCCATCGTCATTTCTGCCGCTATTTCTGGAGCAGGAGAGTCTGGGGACCTTATCTGTTTGGTTCTGACCTTTGACAATGCTCCCTGGGCAGTGCTACAGCCGAAAACGCATGCCTCCCGCAGGCGCGCGTTTGGGGGAGGTGCAAGTTTTAGGCTGTAACGCTGCCCAGGGAGCTCGGATGAAGGTTGGAACTGAGTGGATAAAGTCCCCAAACTCTCCCGCCGCCAGCAGCAACGGAAACTGGGCTCATGTGCACATTTTCGGATGGGGAGGTGTGTGTTTTTGGCTAAAGCACTGTGCAGGGAGCTCAGACGAAGGATGGAAAGGCATGGAAAAGGTAAGGAGATTTTTTTATTTTTTGCTTTTGGGGGTGGGGGGTGGGGGACGATTGTGTCTGGCGTTTTTTGGCGGGAGGGTTGTATTTTTTTTTGGGGGGGGGGTTGGTTGGTCTGGTTGGAACTGTTTCCCCTTTGTGGTGTGTGTGTGACTGTGTCTGGCATTTTTTTGGATGTTTTGGTGGGCTTTTGTATGTTTTAAAATTATTTTTGGTCCGGTTGGGACCTTTTTTTATTTTCAATGCATTCTTATGGGAAAATGTGCTTCGGTTTACAATTTTTCAGGTTACAACAGAGGCTGTTGGAACTGACCTCCATCGTAACCTGAGGTTTTACTGTATTTTGTACTTAGAAAACAGGACTGTGGTGGCTTATTGGTGTTGTACCCATTTCCTTCTTACTCTTTTCTCTCAAATAAAGTCAAGCAAGCGGAAACTCCTAAAGCGTATTTTTATTTGGCCAAGCAAAAATACGGGTGGAGTGTCTTCCCAACAAAAGAAGACCAACCCACCATGAGACAAAGAAAACTTCAAATATACAGTACTGTATATAACTTTCCTTAACAATTCTGCACCTGCATACAAGCTAAGATTTCTTTGAGCCCACTCCTCCCAGTACCAGGCACTAAGACATTCCTGAGACAGCATCACATGACCTCTCTTCAAGCTAATGGTTTTTGCTAGGGTGCTGATACAAAGACAAAAAAGCAAGAGGAGTTAATCATTCTAATGAACAAGTAAAAACAGCTAAGACTTTGCAAGCTGCATTTGCAAGCTGCATGCAATACAAGCACCAATACACAATTAATTACTATGCACACACGTCTACATAAAGTATTTTGAGTGTTTAAACTCAATAGATAGACAGATATAAACTGTTTGCTTAAGTAATCCAAGCACTCATTAAACATTTCTTCATGTCAAGCTCAAGCCTGAGAAGAACAAAATGAATCTCTATCGGTTCCTGGAAAGAATGTACAGTATATAAAAAGGGACAAAGACCAAGATATTTATCTAAGTGAGGGCAATAACAATAAAATTCCTCTGAGATGAGTTGACAGAGTCTCTGCTTGCTGTAACATTTCTGTTGACTTTTTTGGGTGTTCTAAATATTTCCTCTTCAGTGGCTAAGACACTGAACTTGACGTCAGTAGATCAGCAGTTTAAGACCCGAGTGCTGCACGATGAAATGAGCTCCTGTTGTCTGTCCCAACTCATGCCAATCTAGTAGTTTGAAAGTAAGAAATTGCAAGTAGATAAATAGTTACTGCTTTGGCTGGAAAAATAACAGTGTTCTGTGTGTTTTGGTGTTTAGTTATGCCTGCCACATGACCTTGGAAACATCTGCAGACTCAGCCATTGCTGGCTCTTTGGCTGTAAATGGAGATGAGCACAGCCCCCCTTGAGTAGGACAAGGCTGGCTATCGAGCAAGGGTAACCTTTACCCACCTAGAAAATTCTGGAAAGGGTTGTCATATGTCTGAATTGACTTAATAACACACAATTACTATTAGTTTCTTTTAAGAAAACACAAAGGCTACTAGCTCTGTGATTCCCTTTAGTTTGCACAGAATATGCTTGTGGGTTTTAAAAAACCTTCTGGAGGAGTTCATTACCCTCCAGAATTACATTTCTGCCACTCAAAACAAACAGCCAAGTGATCACAGAAACAGTCCAATGCAAACAAAGCTAAGGATTTTGTCATTGACTCCAATGGAAACATAATCAAGAACATGTTCTATGATGTTAGAGTATTCCTTTGATGGAAACAAAAATTAAATTTAGCTCTAGTTACATAAAAATAATAATAACCTTAACACTTTTAATCAGTATAAGAGGTTTAGAGAGCCACAAGTGAATTGAAAGCTGTTGGCCTGGGTAGGGATGCATTTGCAATATTATGCATTAGGCAAATCGGAGAGATTGCAAAAGAGGAAAGACCTTGGAAGCAAAATAAATGAAATTATATAAACAATAAGAGCTGTCAATCTATATTTCAGGAAGAAAATTGTGCTTTTACTCAGTACTCCTGTAGTTTACCCCCTAGGCAGAGTAAGAGAGAAAGATTTGGCCCTATATGGATAAAGTGGTAAAGACTGGAAGACTGACTGTCTGGCTAATACAACAGGATTATCTGGCATGCCAGGAAAGCAGATTGCAGTGGTTTTTTATGCAACATTAACTTATTTGACCCAACATAGTGCTCCAGGGAGAAAGTAGCCTTGTCACCCAATTCTCCAAGCAGCTGAACAATACAGCTGCTGATTCCAAAGGCCAATACACAAGAACCAAGAAATGTGGCAATCAGAAATAATAAGTCAGTCAGCTACTTCCTTGTTTTTTAAAAATGTCATTATCAAAAATTAAGGAAACAGCCCTATGCACCCTTGATAGTAAGTGCCACTGAACTGTCAAATTTCCCTCCAAGTAGAGCAGGGGTAGGCAAGTTACAGCCCAAGGTGCAAAATAATCCAGCCTCTGCCCTCTGTAATGGACCTGTTACTCATGAGGAGAACCTCAGTCTACCACAGGTGGGACCACACCTGAATTGATGCCACCCCCTAGCTAATCAATCCAGGGTTTTAGCTTGCCTTCTCATGTGTCTTGACCTAAGTCCCGGCAATAAGTAAAGTAGAGCATAGGAAATTAAATCACCCCAGTCATCTTCATGTATTTTAAAAGTACAGTATATTGTAAGTAAAGCCAATTACAGATTTCTTAGTTTCAGGAAGCAAAACAATTCTAGGCAATGAAGCATTTTGAAATCAGTAAGCATATTGAAAATAATAAAAGTCTGACTAAGTGTGGAAACCCAAAGGGCTTCTCCCTCTGGTTTAATAGACTACATGTCTGCAGAGTTCACAGCTCACCCATAAACTTACAACAGCATGGAGCCCCGGACCAAGAGAAAGTTCTGCTCCCACCCTCTGGTTTTTATCTCTTTCAACATGTTCCACCCTCTGGCTCTTCCCCTAAAGGATTTCAGCCAATGACTATACAGTATTACATGTCTATCAATTCTAAATTTCATTTCCTCCAGAAGACAAGGCTAGCACATTTTGACTATCAATCCTTCTTTGGAATGCACCATAATTCTCTCCACACTTGGAAATCTCTATTACTGATTCAAAGAACATACAGGTCCATTTCCATGACACCCTTGCTCCAGCCACCGCTGGAATCGGCCATGGACTCATTTACAGCTGTTGTAAACAACACTGTGCATTATTGATCTGTCTTTCCGAGCCAGGTATTATAAAGTGAGAGGGAAATAGAAGGCATGTAGCCCGAATCTATTGCATGCTCTACTTCAGGGGTCATCAACCTTTTTAAGTTGGGGGCCAGGTCATGCTCCCTCAGACAGTTGATCGAGAGAGCAAAGCATTAGACATATCTTCTAATTTTGGACATGTTTACAGTAGCTGTAAATGGCGGGGGACCACCAGTCCCCCCCCCCTGTCTGAGGGAACATGACCCGGCCCCCAACTTAAAAAGGTTGGTGGCCGCTGAAGTAGAGCATACAATAGATTTATGCTCCATGCCTTCTATTTCCCTCTCACTTTATAATAACTGGCTTGGAAAGACAGAACATTAATGCGCAGTGTTGCCCAGCTACATGGCTCCATCTCTCGCATCTCTGGTTTCCAGCTGCTAAATGCTCATTTTAAAGACAGATGGGTTAGAAAAAACTGTATTTCCAGATGTTATTTTATGATATAACTAATTGCTACTTGAAACACAGTAAAGATTAAAGGTAAAGGTTACCCTTGTTTGAAAGCCAGTTGTATCTGACTCTAGAGGTCAGTGCCCATCTGTTTATATTTATTTATTTGTTGGATTTATATAACCACCTTTTTCACCTAAGCATCCCAAGATGGCTCACAACATCAGCCAAAACCCATGCCCAATACCAATTAAAACAAAATACTAGAAAACGATCTAAATGATTGGAATGCCTATAATCCATGCGGATGCTGTACCAAGACTAACATTTATCTACAAATATTTTAAGACAGACATTACTCTGGGCAGTTTATAGATTAAAATGTAAAACTTGACAAGATCCACAGAACAGCATACAATCAACAACATGGTGATCCATGTGGTTGTTGTTGTTGTTCAGTCGCAGTCGATTCTGACCCTTTGCAACCCTATGGACCACTGTCCGCCAGGCACTTCTGTCCTCCACCATCCTCCTCAACTCACTCAGTTCTGTGCCCATTGTCTCTACAATATCATCTAGCCATCTCATTTTTGGCCACCCCCTTTTTCTTTTGCCCTACACCTTTCCCAGCATCAAGGCTTTCTCAAGTGAATCCTCTCTCCTCATTTGATGTCCAAAGTACTTTAGCTTCATCTTTACTATTTGACCTTCAAGGGTGAAGTCAGGGTTAATTTCTTCTAAGATTGACCTATTTGTTCTCCTTGCTGTCCAGGGGACTCTCAAAACTCTCCTCCAGCACCATATCTCAAAGGCAAAACCCATATAAAAAATAAAATAAAAAAGCATTTGCAAGCTGTAAACGGAGATGAGCAATACGTTTAATTAATTTCTTTTTGACTTTTGCTTTTGCCCAAGTCCCCAAATCTCATACAAAGATTTGGAGTTCATTGTGATTAGTATTATTTAGTAACAAAAGTTTTGGTGACCTTGAAAATTCATTTTGTTTGTAAATGTTTAGTGACCCAACAGATATTATACAACTCAAAACTGAGTAACAAGAAATAAAACTTTAGTAACATCTGACTAGTACTAGACAACTAAAATAAAGCCTCAGGAATGCTTCTGAAATTCATATTCCCACAAAATGTTTGCGAGAACAATTGGGGGCTGACAGTATAATGCTTTCGAGCAAGGGAGGACTTTACCTAATGCTATCAAGATAGGGTTAAAAGTCAGTATGGAAACTTTAGCAGGTCCAAAATGGAGCAGGCAGGTTGGTTGCTAGTATCAGCAGGTATGATCACCTGTCCATCATTGGCTTCCTTTTAAATTTGAAGTGCTGGTTGTTACCTATATAGGCCTTAATGAGTTAGGATCTTGGCATTCAGCAGAAGTCTCTCCCACAAACCAGCTATAATGACATGCTCCTCACAATCCTTGATGTTGAAAACTGTAATCCCCAGGGCCAGGAAAGTCATCACTGGAAACTAATTTTTCTTGGGTCTGTACCCTTCCCTGTAGAATTAGTTTTCTACAGCAGCTACTCCATGCACCATCCATTTTTAGGATCCAATTAAAACCAAATCATATAAAGCTACCTTCTACTGGAATGCATATTGTCCTGTGAAAGATGAATGGGTTTGTACATTTTTATGTAAAGGTAGTTTTTAGGTAATGACATGGTTTATTGCATTTTGTATTTATATACTTTTTAGTGCATGGTTTTATTGGTCATTGCGAACCACTCGGAGAACAGCAAAGCTATGGGACGTTATATAAATGGACATTAAACAATTTGCTTCCCCATATCCCTCTGCCACAAGCACTATACTGTAGTATGTGACACCAGAAAGTTGGATCACAGGCCCAAAGCATGACAATCCTTTAGAGTTCAAATTTACCTGCAGGGGTAAAGCAGATGCATCCAAGACCTTTTTATACATGCATGAACTCTAATGTAGGTGATGCAGGGGAAACTCCATTTCTCATGCCCTCCAGTGCATGCACAAAGCTTTCAGCAACTCTGTAGTAACCAGGAAAGTCCATTCAAATAGAAAAGCTATGTGCGTATTAAAGAGTGCATAATTTCAATGCAAGCCAAGATTAGAAGATACATCTAATGCTTTGCTCTTTTGATCACAATTAAGAACCTAGGAGAGGTCAGAAGGATCACATACCCATACTCCTCTGGGAACATTTCCATTGCACCTGTAGCTTAGGCTCCAATTTAATAACTTTTACTCCCCCTAACAGCAGTTTAAGGGATGCTAAAGAGGCCTCTTCATGATAGTGCCATTTTGTGTATGGATTATTTTAATGCAATACCATGTCCAACAAACTCATGTAAAAATAGCCATATGAACTTACTTACATACCTGCAATGCATAATGCAAGCATATCAACACACCATTGAGACAACTACTCCATGTTTTGTTTTATAAATTTAATTAGCTGTGTCCAATATTATTAACTCCAGGTTATGCCAAAAGTTAGCTGTGCTCAGAAAACTTTGCTGGTCTCTAACTTTGAAATTAGGGAAATCTGTTGCGGTTTGTCAGAACAACAATGAATCAATACAAGAATTAGAAATCTGCATTAAGTGATTAAATTTTCTTAAGAAATGCAACTTAACAGAAAAGTCTGTAATAAAAAATTTAGAATAGAATCACTGAGTTGGAAGGGGCCTTTTAAGACCATCACGTCCAACACCCTGCTCAATGGGGTACATATCATATCCTATAGTAAATCTATCTGCTACATATTCCCTACTCATTATTGGCTGCTACTTATATCCGAGTTTCCTGGAAGTCATTTTCACAGTTGATGGATGTCTCTCTGGTGACTAAATAAACTGATCCTGGCATGAAACATGTGACCACACACATTACACTGAATAGATGGTGGAGGGCATGGTTGAGTTTGATGAAGCTTCTGTGCTTGTCGCTTAGCCTCTTCATGTCTGCGAGTCTCCTTCGAAGTGATCGGTAGCAGCAGAGATGGTTTGGTGCCAAAGTGTACGATCAACGGCCGCTGCCTCCCAGGTTTGTGGGTTTATACCCGACACCTTCATGGTTTGTTTCAGCTGGTCCTTATAATGCTTCAAAGGAGCTCCCCATAAAGAATTTGATGAAGAAACCTGGAAACGTCCATATGGTGGACATGCCCTATCCATCTAAAACAATGACCTATGATGGAAGCTTCAATGCTATTTACATGTGCTTTTTTGAGAAGTGCGATGTTGGTGACATAGTCATCCCACTTGATGTTCAAGGTGGACTTTAGCTTCTGTTGGTGAAAGCAACAGAAAGTCTTGGCGATAGAGGGTCCATGTTTCACAGCCATACAATAACGCTGAGGTAACAACAGCTTAGTATACCAAGCTTTGTATGAACTGTTAAATCCTTGTTCATGAAGACACCGATTCTCTTCACCACATCCTGCTCACAGGTGGTTTTTAGATAGGATGCTACCAAAGTAAGAAAAACTGTCTACCTGTTCCGGTGTCGAATCTAATAATACCTCCTACATATCATATAGTAAATAATATTTTCTCCCTATAGATAAAAAATACCTCCCCAAAAATAAAGATAGAAACAGCATACAGCTCCAGTGCTTTTAGAATATATTTTATTATGTGTTTTAAAAAACCCGGCAAAACCAGTGTTTCTAAATCTTCAGCAAATTTTATTTCATTGGCCAATGTCTTGTTGGTGATTTAAACATGTGTACATTAAATTACATTAACTTTGCCACAGCGAATTGCTGCTAAGTAATGAGGAATGAGTTATATGCCCAACTGTGCAACAAGGTGCACCATGTAATGTGACAGTTGCCTTGTTAGTGAGTTACGTATTTTAAACTACATGCACTTAAATCACCAACAGGATTCTGGTCACAATTTAACTGCCAATCCAGAAAGGGATTTAGTCAACATTTTGAAAAGAAACTTTCAGGGGAGACAGAAAAAAGAAATAGATTGTAGACCCATTGAAATACAACAGTTTTCAGCTAGTTCTCAGGGTGAATATTCTTTTAGTCTAGGTAAAAATGGTTTAAAATGTGATTTAGAAATGGGGGGGGGGGAATGAAACAGTAAAAACAGCTTTAGGAGGCCAAGCATACAGTATTAAGAATGGTTGTTATGTAACCAGAATTATTACTGGAAAGGATTTACACGACATTCACATTGTCAGTGGGGCTAAAAGGGAAATAAAATATTATTCAAAGACTACAAAATGTAGTGTGAGAAAAATATGCCTGTGTGAACAGAAATGAGAAGCCTGACATGCTTAGTGTTGCCTAGATTGCTACAGTGGTATAAATAGCCCCGATCAGCTTGAAATGCCAACATTTTCCCATTTATCTAGAATTCAACAGTTTTGTCCTATATTGACTTGGCAATTCTGTATCAAAAATGATGAAAATGAAACTGATACATTTTGTCCTACATTGGCATAACCAAATTTTGAAAACTCTTGCAGTGAAATGTGACAGAGATATGTTAGTGTTGTTTCATGAATGCTCATTCAAACACTAGGTTACCTGTAGCCTTCCAGATGTTACTGGACTCCAGTCCCCTTGCCAACCTGAACAACAGTAAGCATAATACCAGTTGTAGGTCATCAGCCTGTGGCAGGCTGCATGTCCCTCAGATTTGCACATGGCTTCATATTGGGTGCATGTTGTACAAAACATGGTGAATTTGTTAATTTATTGCAGCAAAATCCACAAAAAACTGGCACCCAAAGGCTAAGACATCTATTTGGTGGACATTTTCATGGCAGCAGTTCAGAATGATTGATTTGATTATTTGGGCCGCAGTCTATGGCACATAAAATAGGTCAGTCTTTAATATTCCAGAAGATATTTTGTTGTTTATAGTGACTGATGCAAATATAAGTTACAAGCAATTCAGCAATGGCCAACCTTGGTGCTCTAGGTGTTCTTGGACTTCATTTCCCAGAAGCCCAAGCCAGCACACCAGGGCTGATCAGGGCTTCTGGGAATTGAAGTTCAAGAACACCCAGTATGCCAAGGTTGGCCACCACTGCGTGGATCTTCCTTTCAAAGGTACTGAAAACAATTTCTGAAGAATCTAAAAGAAGGAAAGGAAGTTTTGTGAATGTGCAGTCACTCTTCTGCTACACAAGAAATGACAATTTTGTGAGGGCAAAATGTGGAAGGACAGCAGTGTGTGCTAAATCAACCATTTTTGTTATATCTAGCAAGCCTCCTCAGAGCAGTGATGGCTATCCTTTAATATAATGCTATCATTTTGCATAGATAATGAAACTGCAATGAACCAGTTGTCTAACTCCAACACCACCACCCCCGACACCCCCAAGGAGTGAATGGTAAACCACTTCCAAGTATTCTTCCTCTAACAAACCCTGGAAATCCACTTAATAGCACAAAATTATTATTTAGGAAACCATCCTTCCCAGGTTATGCCAAGTTTGTTCCCCTCAGGATTATCTATATGCCATTCTCTGCTTTTTTCAGTTGTCTTAAAAAGCAAATATCTGAATAATTCCAAAGAATTCACGGTTGGAAAACCTCTGAAACCCAATGTTGCAGTAGTGGAAGCCTACTGACATAGCAGGAAGTTTCCGCATCATGACCTGTAGCTGCCCAAAAACCTAACTCCAGAGGGCTTCCCTATTTTCTGGAATATGTTTTGAGGGTATGGAGTGAGTGTACAAGTGATCTCTTCTCCAGTTCCACTGATGGAAACAACTATGTCAGTGAAATAGCAGTGTTGGATCTTACCCACTAACATCATTTTATGGAAAATATGCCTGGCATGAGCAATATCAACTGGGTACTGTATCTCCCCTTTCTTGGAACCACTGATATAAAAATCTAAGGCAACAGTCTGTACTTGTAGACTGGCTCTAGAAATATGTTCCAGTGTGGAGTTTGTATCTCTGTGGACTCTACTTAACTGATCAGATCTGTACCTTAAATTCATTTCAACAGAAGGAATGATTCATCCTTGTACTTCCTTTGTGCATTTCTAGTTCTGTCTGACAACCCAATTTAGTTATAAGAATAACTGAACTGCTTATCTAAACTACTGAAAATAATTTGAAAATATCAATATGAGAATATAAGTGCAAGAGTAAAATTTATATTAATGTCAAATCTCAGAAAAGAATTTTTTTTGGGGTGGTGGTGGTGGTGGACTACAACTTGTAAATTTCCCCAGCCATCAAGTTATACATTTTGGGTAGAGAAACAATGTATCAATAAGGAGACCAATTATTAATGATCTCTTGATGTGTTTACCAAAATAGTAATTTACAATTATTCACAAAATCAAGGTAGAAAGTAATTATTTTAATTGCAAAATAGAAAAACTGACCTTAACATTTGCATGGTTTGCATTCTTACCATAATCTTAATGTGTTCTTGCCAGACTAAAGAATTTTTATCTAGTTGTCACTGAAATCCATAGAAGAGGTTAATCATGTCAGCCTAATTTTCCCATCAATTTAAATGGGAATAAAGTACAACTTAAATTAGATCCAAGTCAGAAAGGTTTTTTTTAACCAAATCACCCTGCAAGTGAAATGTCATGGAATAGGAACCTTCTTAACAAAAAATTGCAATAAACTGGGAAATAAAACTGGCAAAATATACAGAATATCTGTACAGAACTACCATATCTGTAATGTATCCAGTTATGTTCCAAAACCAGGTATGTCCGCTAGAAAAAGGTAAGGGCTGGTATATGCCCTTATAAACATTACTATTTTTCTCATAAAAATATAACAAGTCCATTGTAGCATATTTACAATCCTCCTTTAGACAATAGCATACTGTTCATACAAAAGGTCTCTTATTTTGTAGAAGTCTTCACAGAGACAGCCTTCCAATCCAATACGTCCTGTTTCAGTCTGTAACAAATCATACATTTCATTAACCATTGACTTTTAATGATAACTACTATAACTGGCTATAATACACAAATACACAAACCTTACCCTGCGAACAGCCACCAGGTTGTTACATACGAGGACCCCTCCTACAAATTCGGCCTGGATTCCTTCTCGCAAGAGAACTTGTTTGAAATCAGATAGTCTTGGCTCATTCATGAATACAGACTGATGCCCAGGAACCTTTTGGAAGAAGGTGCAAACAAGATTTTAATATATAGGCAGAAAAAAAAATAGTGTTACAAAGATGAAAATATCTTACAAATGCAAATACTCAACTTCAGGTAAGACAAGACTATACAAAGCCATTGCAGTAATGTGAACAGAGCAACTACCTTGTGCTGGTTTCACAGGGCAAAGATTGCATGGGATTTGTCCATTACCAGTCTCACTTGATGGCAAACTTGTACAAGATGATGTGCTCCACAGACGAAGCGGCATATACTTAGCAGCCAAAATGTCAATTAGAATGGTATTCTCAGCCTTTTGTATTAGAGATGTACTGATTGAGTTTATGAGACTCCAAAACCCATAATTTTTCAAGAATTTCCCAGGGGGGATTTGGGAGATCCAGCCTCCAAACAAACACCTACATTTTACTCAGCTGGAGAATGCCCTACCTCCCAACTGTCTTGGGCCTTTGTTCCCTGTTCCTAGCATTAAAAACCTCAAAAGCCATAGCACTTCTGAGGACTTGTTGCCTCACTAAACTTGAGGCTTTCTAGAGGGTACCACCTGAAGAACTATGACTCCCAGGGATCACCATAGTAAAGCTCTCCCTTGCTCAAAAGCCAGTTGTATCCGACTTTAAGGGGCTGATGCTCATTTTCATTTACAGCCAAAGAGGCAGCACTGTCTGCATTTGCAGATGTTTCCATGGACATGCAGCAGGCATGACTAGATGCCAGAGCTCATGGAATACTAATAACTTTCCCGCTGAAACAGTAGTGAAACCTTGCATAAAGAGTGCCTCGCTTAAAGAATAACTCACTTAAAGAGCAGGATTTTCTCTGAATGGTCACTTCGCTTAACAAATAAAACCAACCAAAAACTCGCTTAACAACTAAATCG
This sequence comes from Furcifer pardalis, assembly GCA_030440675.1. Lineage (NCBI taxonomy): Eukaryota > Metazoa > Chordata > Lepidosauria > Squamata > Chamaeleonidae > Furcifer > Furcifer pardalis. The sequence goes on from CP126894.1 coordinate 24,972,639, forward strand.
GGGTTCACAATCCCCCCCCCCCGAAGTCACAATTGGTCACTTACAATGGTGTTTCACTTAAAGAGCAATCTCGCTTAAAGAGCAATCCTGTGGAACACATTATGCTCTTTAAGCGAGGTACAACTGTACCTATTTATCTACTTGTAATTTCTTGCTTTTGAACTGCTAGATTGGCAGGAGCTGGGACAGTCATTGGGAGCTCTTTCTGTCGCACAGCACTCTGGCCTTGAACTGCTGACCGGTTGACCTCCCAGCTGTCAAGCTCAGTGTCTTAACCACTAAGCCACTGAGGCCCCCTATCATCACAGTAGCTCCCCTTATATTTATATATACACAATTGACTGGATAATTCAGTGGTTAGATATCTGGCTGCTGAACCAGAGATTGAGAGTTTGATTCTCCGCTGGTGAACTTTCTGGAACAGGAACCGTGTTAAGTCTGTGTTTCAAGCATATCAGAGAGAAAACAAAAATGTTGTAGCACTTTAAAGACTAACAGCAGTCTTTAAAGTGCTACAACATTTTTGTTTTGGTTACTTTCTGATATGATTCTCCACTGTGTCTTCTGGGAAAACAGCCTGCCTGTATAGTCATGGGAAAGCTGCACAGTCAGGGATGTCTTCAGAAGAAGGGAATAGTAAACCACTACAGTGCATTCTCTACCCAGAAAGTGTCATTCATTCATTTATTCATATTTTTATACCGCCCTCCTTACCGGGGCAACTCACGGCCGTTTAACATATCATAAAACAACAACAATTCAGATTAAAAAATTTAAAAGATTTTTTAAAATAAACAAGTTAATAACAGATTTAAAAAAATAAAAAACTAACTCTTAAAGATTAAAAAGTTGAGGGAGAGAGGGAGCTCAAACCAACCAGCAAGCTGGGGTCGTTGTGCAGCCTGTATCCCATACCTGCCCTGCTCGCCATATTTTTAAATTCTTCCTAAAGGGCAGCAACTCCGTCTGGAGACGTAGCTCCATTGGCTGGAGGTTCCATAGGGCCGGAGTGGACACAGAGAAGGCCCTCCCTCTGGTGCCAGAGAGATGCACCTCTCTGGCCAATGGAACAACTAGAGAGCCTCTCCGGTCCGCTCTGGTGGGCCAAACAGATGTTCTTGGGGTGAGGCCATCTCTAAATATCCTGGCCCACTACAAATCAGAACTGACTTGACAACACACAAATCAGAACTGACTTGACAACACACAATCACTATTACATACACACATACATAGAAAGAGAGGAAGCTGTTGTGGTGCTCCATGGGAGACAGACAAACACACTCTAACATCAAGAAATAAGGCCTAAGAAGGCTGTGTAACAGATTTGACAGCAGTGATTTTCAGTAATTAAAAGACTTTCTCCTCCATGGACTCTTAACAATGAAAGAGAGTATCCATTAGGAGGAAGAAATGTTTAATTTTCAAAAAAGCCTGCTCCGGCTGATGACATAATGCAGATGAAATACATATCTATTATTTCCTTGAAAGACACAGCAGAATCCTAAAGCAATAGGAGCTTATTTGAAGAACAAATGGGGTTTTCTTACTTCATTCAGTGGCAGAGGCTCCAAAGTAGGAATGATCTCACTTTCTTCACATATTTCTTTGTCATCATCTCCAAAGAGACTTTTCATGGCTTTCTGCTGAGCAACAGCACTAGAATCTGAAGAGGGTGCATCCACTTGCATTTCAGTGTCCTCGCCATCATCTCTCAGTTCCCCTTCTTCCAAAATCACACCAGTGTCCACTTTTGATACCCTCATGTCCAGGACTCCATCTATCCATGCTAATTCAGCATCTTTAGCTTTACAAAATTGAAGGGAACTGACCAGAGAATCTTTTAACCTCACCTGATAAACAGTTTTTTTAAAGGAAAATTAATTAATTAATAAAAGGTGACATGAAATCATTTACTCTTTAAAAGCAATGTATGAAGCTGTATTTATAGACCTACACAGTGAAAAAGCTGCTAGGTAATTAGAGAAAAGAAAAATGTTAAATAGAAAATGGGAGATGGGGAGGCAGCTCACCCCAACAAAAATAGAGAAAGCTATAGAATTTATACTTTTATTAAATAAGTGTTAAAAGAGGATTCCCCCCTTGCCAAATTCATTGCCTCTCAAACATTGTAAGAGTTTGTATACCTACAAATACCTTATACAAAGATGCTGTGAACATAGCATTTCATTTGAGAATTTTGGTAAAGAACCTAGAATCTGGTTTATAAGGGTAGAGAACAAGTGTCTACTGTGCTATTTTGTATAGGAGGCCCTATTTCCCATCTGGGTCCAATTTGACCTTGGCAAAATCCATTCTCACAGCATTGTTAATAAAGTCAAAGCCCAAACTACTTGTATAAAAGTCTGGTACAGTACTTTTACAGATTAATTGAGCTATTAAAATGAATCACCTGCTGGGTGAGAGGTGAAGATCCCAAAGGAAATAGCATAGAGTAGCTAGAGCAGGAAGTATGATTGGCAAGACAAACACACAAAAAGCATTCCCTCTCCAGATGTTTTGTAATTCTCTCTGTCTTAGCTTTATATTTCAACATTTCTATGAAGGAGTTACTTTCGTAGATAGAGCCACTGTGCTCTGAGAAGATCAGAGCCTTCTCCCTCTTTGTAGCTCCATTCTAAAAATGAGAGCAAAGCATCTGTAAAGGTGAAGCACTTGTTTATGTGTATGTTTCCCCACATAAGCAAGAACCTCATTTTTTTTCAGGAAACTTGCTCTGTACAATATGTAAGTAGGAAACTGTACTATGAGGATGCATTGCTTTCCATGTGCAGCAAACAATGAGAGAGGAGGGATGAGTGAAGTAATTTGTTTAAAGCATGGCAGGTCCATCAATGAAGTTAACACCTGATTTGGGTTTCTGGCATCTTAGAAGGTGGATGCAAAAGCCGTTACTAGCTGGGTACAGTTTTATTGATTTAGTATAGCCATCATTCAAGATAAAATTGCCAAAAGGGCCACCCCCAACGCATAGAACCAGAATATATAATTACATTTCAAAAAGCATAAAGTTAATAAAAACTAGAAATAATGTAATAAAAATTAGAAATAATAATACTGTATTAGGAGAGATAACAAACACATATTTTCATATCTGGCAGAGCGTTCTATCCATGTGGGGCCACTGCTTCAAAAACATTCACCTCATGTCCTAGCTACTTTCAAAAGCAGGCATATCAATCAGATTTCAGATGCAGGAAAACTGATTTGAGAGAAAGTAGCCACTCAGATTAAACAAGATACCAACTATTTAAGATTTACAGGTTAATACCAATATTTTACACTTGGCAAGTAACATATCAGAAAACAGTGCAACAAATACAAAGTGTCACATGGCCAAACTGCCTACCTCATCATGGAAATTGTGGTAACCTCTCATCAAACAGAAAAGCTCTCAAGAACAGATGTAGAACTTTTTTTTTTAAAATCTAATTAGTATAACTGTCAATTTTTTTTTGAAACCCAGAAGCACAATCTTACCTGATATATGTGAGTTTCACTGGTTGCATCTATAGTTTCATGCAGCTTCGGTGTGTAAACTTTAATATCCTTTCCACCAAAAGCTCTACAAGATTCTGCAAGATCCTGACTTGCCTCTGGTGGACCGTGTACAATGATCAATTGACGTGGTTTCATTTGATTAATTATTTTTTTAATTGAATCTCCATCTGAGCGGCCTTCATAGTCTATGTACGTAACACGGGCTCTAAAGTTTGGTGAAAGGAAAATAATTACCGTATTTTAATGATTTATCTACTGATTTTTTTAAAATTAACCTAAGTATAACAAAGAGAACCAAAGCCCACAATGTCAAGGAAATTATCACTCACGCACATTCAAATTGAGGTATTATCTTTTGCAGCTGTAGAGTTTTAACAAGAATCTTAGAGCACAACAGTACAGTCAAACCTTCCATAACAAAAATATTTCGTTTTGCGAGGCTGCTTGCTATGCAAGTTTTTCGCTATGCGAGTTTTCCCATAAGGAAAGTCCGTTTCACATAGCGAAAATTTTCGTTATGCGAGTTGGAACGCTTTTCGAAATGTCCACTCATTATGTGAGTTTTTCGCTGAACAAGGCATTTGTTAAACGAAGTTTGACTGTATGTATAGACCAGAGATGGAAAACCTTTTAGAGACTGAGTGCCTACACTCAAAAGGCTGCTGTCCACACTGCAGAGAGGTGGGGTGAACTCTGTGCTGGAGAAGGAAGCGCTCCCATTGGGCTGTTGGGCAGAGGGGTGAGGCGAACTCTGCTGGGATGACAGCACGTGCACCTAAAGAGAGAGCTCTGAGTGCCCCCTCTGGCACCCATGCCATAAGTTCACCACCACTGGTATAGCCCGATCCCTTGTTAATAATTTGGCAACTATGCATTACTGTTTAACTGCATCAGTGTAACCCTGTTAAAGAACTATAACAGCAACAAAGCACACACAGGTAACTATGCTGATCTATAGAACTTTCAATATTTTATCCTAGAAAAAAATACAAATATTTTGACCAGATGATTATATAGAAACAATATATATAATTAAAAAAAAACCTTTTGCTACTCATCCATGGTTAAAAGTGACTATGAAAACTACCCACCAAAAGTTAAGTATCTTCATAGATCAATGGCTGTTAAACACAAAAACATGAAGTGGGGAATTAAATTGAGTTTTACAACCAAAAAAGAAGATCTTGGGCCTTACTGGTCAACTTTTTCCTTTAAATTATCTCAAGTCATGAGAGAATAAACAGAGTGGTCACAGTATACTTCAGAATTCAGAATGAAGGTGATCTTTTGAAGATGCTGTCAATTTGTACCATTGTAAATAATACTCCCAAATGTGAACCATGTATCATCTGTGCTTTTCTTTCCACAGAGAAGTATACAGAAAAGAAAACATCTCCAAACAGTCTCCTTACTTTTGCCACAGGAGTGGCTTGTATTTCCCTCCCTGTTTTAGCTAGGGGGAAGATGCAACCTCAAAGCTCTATACTCAACTTTAATAACTTTGAGGCATCGGATTTTTACCAAAGCCCTACACATAGGATTTTAAAAACAGTACTGGATCAGTGTTTCAATGGTAAATTGTACTATTGGAATGAGGCTAGAAATTAACAGGATTAAAGTAAGCCTAGAAAGAGAATTTAGGCCTGATCTCTACCGCTGATATCCTAAGGAAAATCCTTTTCTAGAGCTAGTGATCATATGGGAACTAAATCTTCCATTGCTGACACAATGTCCCCTCTTCCTCATCATAGAAAAGAACACCTTCAGAAGAATAACAGTACACCACTTTGACATGGGAAGGATTTATATTCCCTATCTCTGCCTGTTCTAATCCTATCAAATTCACTCCACACTATCTTCCCTCCCACTGATGTGATCTGTGCAATTTAGTATCTGCACATTACACACATGCGACTTTGGCCCTGAGCAACCAAAAGGCTGTTAAGTCTCAATGTAAATACTGGGACAAAAACATCTTAAATTCACTGATACGTTGACAGATCTCTATATGATACTGGCAATGCAAACAACAACAACAACACATGTAGCCCAGAAGAAAGTTTAGAGGAGTCAGCACAGTGTATTACTGACTCATTCACATTCAGTTTAAGAAAATGTCTGAAATGGAACTGAAGACTAAAGCGAACTACATAGGTCTTATTTAATATGCTATATAAAAGGATAATCAACCAAAATAGAGTAAGATTTAGACCAGGGATTCTCAACCTGTGGCCCGTGGGCTGAATGTGGCCCATGGCGCCATTTCATGTGGCCCCTGCCTCCACCACATCTGGAAGTGCCATGGGGTGGAGGAAGGGCAAAATGGCTGTCCGGCCCTTGAAGCTGTCTTGAGGGGACGTGACCTGGCCACTGGAATTAAAAGGTTGAGAACTCCTCATTTAGACTAAGATATGGGGACAGAATGCCTTTAACAGTGAAGGCAGGAGCAGAAACAAGTGCTGCAATGCTAAAACTTGAGTTATTAGGAAGCCTCATGAATATTTTGCTGTGGATCCCTCACTCTCAGCTAACAGCACCCTCTAGCTGCAACTAAACTTAATGCACTCACTTTATTTCCATTGTTTCCATTGTTGAAATACATTTGGTAGGAACATCTGATAAATCCTGGTCCATAGGTTCCTCTCCATTTGTAAGTCCAGATTCTAACTTGTTCTTTTCTTCTTCAGTTGCTTGTAGTTCTGGAACGAGGAAATCCTCGGGTCTAAATAAAGAAGGCTTATTAATAAAGGAAATATAATTTATGACTACTTTGGTGAGAAAAGATCTTGGGGACATGAAAGTACAGTAGTACCCCGTATAATGAAAAAGCTCTGCTCTTCGTTATATGATTTTTTTGTTATGTGAATCATATTGGCGATACCCCGCACAATGAAATTTTGTTTCGTTATGCAGGGTATCGCAAATAGAGCCAAAATGTTTAATTATACAAATTTTTCATTATACGAAGCGTTCATTATACATGGTACTACTGTAATCGCATTTCGGCATCCCCTGAGCCAAGTTTCTCCAGCAAAAAAATAATAATAATCCTTTCAACCCAGAATAATTTCTGACATGAAATTATTATTATTTAAGAAAATTAAGAATATGGTTATGTAAATAAGAAAGCTAAATATGGTTATGTAAATAAATATCCTTTTTTTAAACATGCAAAACCTAGTAACAGTAGCACCAATGAACTACAAGAGAAAAGCATTATTTATTTTCAGGGGCCATAAGTGTATCACAGTCTGGCCAGGTTATCCTGCTTTGGGAATAGAGTAGACCATACTGCCAGCGACTCAACGCCGAGTGTTAGGTGGCAGTTAACTAACCTAACCACTCTGAGGACTAACAGCCTTGGGTGCTGAAGTCCACAGGGAAGGGTGATGGTCCCCAAGTGGATTGTCCCACTTGAATCCATCTTAGAGGGCAGCAGTTTCATCAATAATGGCCTGGGGCTGAGGAGGACTTTGTGTGCCAAAAGGGCTCAGGACCAGAAAGTGACTCATGGAACTGGATCAGTGGTATGGGTGTCATGCTGCAGATGAAAGGGCACTGCATTATATTGTTCCCAGGACAGTCTTTATGGCTGATCACCATGAGGATTGTCAATATTCAGATACAGCAGAAGTGTATCATTTCTATTCATACAATCTGACCTCTCATTTCCCCACCTACCCATCACATTTGCTCTACAAATCTCCTCACCCTCCAAAACAGGTTTTAGGGCTTCAGGATACAGTAAAGCCATGATGACAAACCTTGGCACTCCAAGTGTTCTTTAACTTCAATTCCAAGAAGCCCAAGTTTCTGTGAATCCACATAAATGGGTACAGAGACTTGGGCTCTGGGAACTGAAGTTCAAGAACACATGGAGTGCCAAGGTTCACCATAATTGCAATAGAGACTCTGTTCTGTTTTGTACAACCAATTTAACATTGCATATGTCATCTCTGAGAAGCATTTGCTAAATTCGTTATACTTCTTCTGTGTCTAGGCCAGTTGTGAAACTCCCAGAATGATGCCACCTTTTTGGTGAACTCATTCTGCAGTTCCTTTGGCCTGACCCAGTGTGAAGAAAATTAGCCAGCATTAAAGGCACATATCTGTTCTAGAGTGAGAGATGAAAATTCATACTTCATGCCATTTGTAAAATCAGCATTTTATAATGTTAAGTTCTAGGCATCCCAAATCTTACATACTTGATAATCTCTCCATATTCATCCCATTTAATTCTCTCTTCTGGAGCAGGAAACATTGGGTAAGATTTTTTGGCTTGTTTGAAAAAGCTTCCTTTGCGGTTACCTTCACCTTTCATCATGAGGTCATGCTTAGTTTTGTGAACAGAAGGTTGATCAATGTCCTCTTCAGCATCACTCTCATCACTGGAATCAATATCTGCTCTAGAATGGGAGAGCCAAATGTATTGTTTACATAAAAATACATGGAAGCAAAGTAAGTACAGGCAAACCTCGCATAACAAATGCCTCGCATAACGAGCGGACATTCCACAAACCTTTCCGACTTGCATAATGAAAATTTTCTTTATCCGAAACCAGCATTTCCTATGGAAAAACTTGCATAACAAAAATTTTCATCTGAAACTGGCATTTCTTATGGAAAAACTCACATAACTAATGTTTTCTTTATCTGAGTCTTTCCATAGAAATTTTCGTTATGTGAGTTTCTCCACAGGAATTTTTGTTATGCGGAAAAAAAATCACATAACAAAAAACTTGCATAGCGAGCAGCCTCGCAGAACGAAATATTTTTGTTAACCGAGGTTTGACTGTATGTCTACCCTGATTTTAATTTACAAAACTCTGTGTTTTCAAGATTTTTTTACTTTAAGTTCCTTCAGAACAGTTGTGCCTGAACACATCAAATGCCTATTAGTATAGCTTCCTTTTCCCCACAGTGGCCAAAAAGATGAAAAGCCAGAAAATGGATTTAAGGGCAATGATGCCCTTCTACCATTTAATCTTCTGTAAATGGCATTCAGAGGCCTCTAATTCCAGAGGTATTGTGTAAACATAATAATGAGCAGCCATTGATGAGCATATTCTTCACGAATGTGCTCAATTCCCCATTTGATGAGCTTTCATCTCTGTCCCAGCTCCTGCCAACCTAGCAGTTTGAAAGTAAGAAATTGCAAGTAGATAAATAGGTACCACTTTGGTGGGAAGGTAAACAGCATTCTGTGCATTCTGTCTAGTCATGCCACATGTCCATGGAAACGTCTGCAGATGCAGACAGTGCTGTCTCTTTGGCTATAAACAGAGATAAACACTGAACCCTAGAGTCGATTACAACTGGCTTTTGAGCAAGGGCGACTTTTACCTCGTTAATGAGAACTACTATACACAGAGGAAACAAATTCCATACTTTAAACATGTACTGTGTGAAGAAGCACTTCCTTTTGAATCTTCTACTAATTAATTTCAATAAATGATCCAAGGTTCAAATTTGATGATGAGGGAAAACCATTTGCCAACCAATGTCCTCACGTCACATTCCACTTTACATGCTGTATTTCTACATCAAATAGCCCTAGATACTAAAACTTTTCCTCAGATAGATGCTATCTAGCCCCAGTATATTTTGGTTGCCCTTTATCTAAACTTGACTTCAACAACACTTTAATACTGATCAATTTAGTGCTCACAGACAATCCACTGAGCCAATAATTATGTACAATCTAATGCTTGGGGGTGTGTGTGAGAGAGTGTAAAATGCTTCCACTATATGCCTATATTGTTATTTTCTAAATGTATCAGCAAGCTAACAGCTGGAAAACTGTATCCAGCATTACTTCTTCTGAGTAAATTTTAGCTGTAACTTGCCACAAAGTTAAAAAATGTGTGTAGGTATTTGTAGTTGTGTGCCAAGTCACATGACTGGTATGCAACAACAAACATCTATGCTGATTTCTTAATTTGCAACAGTTCATGCCAATGCAAATACAGTCATACCTTGCATAACAAACACTTTGTATAATGAAAAATTCGTATAACAAAGCGTTTTTGCACTATTGGCGATGCCCCACATAACGAAAAAAAAATTCGTTTCGCGGGGTATACTTTGTATAACAATTTTTTTTGTTATATGTGGTATACCCGTATGATTTTTTTTAATTATGCAAGATATTACCAATGGCATTTTGCATAACAAAAAATGTGTAACAAGGAGCTGAGTGGAACTGAATTTTTTTGTTATATGGTGTTCTACTGTATTAACAAATAGAATTTTCACCAACATAACTCTGAACCGTGAGAGGGCTAAAAAATGGTTCTTTAAAGAACTTCACAGAAATATTTTTTATCAGTTACTGACAAGTAAATTCAATATACCTCTGGAACTTAATGAAAAACAATACAGAATACACGTTATTTCGAATAAAATCAGAATTGCAGTTCAGAATTCTGGTAGGTTACAGAAGTGTGGAAGGGAAACAATGTGAGCAGTGTTTGTTACCTGTTTTGCCTGCTGTCCATTGTACATACAGTCATGCCCTGCTTTGCGACTGATCACATAATTTGGCATGCTGGCAAAATACAAAAACTGCTTTTGTGACTATCCTTCCATTTGTGGTAAAACCCAACAGGATTGTGGCTTGGGCTAACTTTTACTTTTTGCTTCTTTATTTCATATGAATTTTGAAGTCATAATGTGTAAGTAGTAATAAAATATCTGCAAAACAGGCCACTTCAAACTGCCTCCATCAATATACATCACTGTGATCTATAAAACAAAAAATATACTCACTCTTTGGACTGTTCTAACTTTTTAGCTGCCTCTTTTTTAAGTTTCTCTTTCTCCAAGTACTCTTCAAGTTCCTTTCCTTCCAGTTTGACCCTTTTTCTCAACTAAAAGGAAAGTAAATACTGAGAATGTATATACATACATACATACATACATACATAGACACCCACACCCACACCAAACATGTTATATTGTTCATGCATGTGCTAGTTAGTCTTGAACCAACTGCCTTAAAGCAGTTAATTCTTGCAGGAGCCTAATATTCAAAGCAGAGTGAAAAATAGTAACACATGCATGGATGAATTAGCACATAGGTGCCCAAACTTTTCAGGCCGTGGGCCGGTCATAGAGTTCAGTGGATGGTCACATGGGTCCTCCCACCAGAAGCAGAAGTAAAACCTCACAGTCTGTTTTGCAACAGGATGAGATAGATTTTAAGCTGCCATTTTCTCTGCTTAAACGGGCGCGTTTTGCTTCCACTTCCAGGAGCGACGAGGGTGGCGTGGTCTGGATGAATTTGTCTCAGGGGCCTGATCTGGCCCATAGGCCGTAGTTTGGGCACCCCTGGATTAGCACATACTGATACATTAATAGATCACTACTTTTAAACCCAATCAAAGGGGAAGTATTTCCTTACTTCAATATCTATAACTTTTTCATTAGGATTATCTATTAGAAATCGTGCAAGTGTCCCGGGAGTGGTTCTATAAGTCAAGATAATAGAGTTTTTGGGGTCCGGACACCATTGTATAAAGAGATCTCTTGAAAATCCACACTCAAGATCTGGCTGACTGGCAAGGACAACTTTGGGACTAGGAACTCGAGCCAAATCTGCAAGTCCATGACAGAGAGAAAGATGACGAAACTGAAAAGGATTATTCCTCTTATCTTCAAAGCATCTCATCAGTTTGTCGCTCATCCATTCCACCTATATATCACAGCACAAAAAATAAAATATAGTTGTGTTAGTACCCATCCCAACTTTCCAGCAAAATAAATCTTGCCTTTAATTAGTCTCTGTACATATACTACAGAGCGTTTCCCAAACTTTGCTCTTTGGATTTCAATTCTCAGACGTCTAAGTCAATTTCCCAAAGCACTGGTCAGCCAATTTACTGACTGAGGCTTCTGGAAATTGAAGTCCACCAGTGTTCCACAAAACAGTGCGGGAAACGTTGCATGAATTTAGTTAACTCGTCATCATAAACCAACATACAATGATTCTCTTACTCTGATTGAATACCTACCAAAGTGTAGTACTATAAATGATTATTCTACAAAGATGGCATTCAAATATTTGGCAAAATGATACTATTACTTTCCTACAAAACACTAAAAACATGATTTATGCAAAGATTTGACATAGACATGCAAGTAAACTAAATATTTAATGAAAGCAAACCTGAGATTTTGAGAACTCCACAACATTGTAGCTGACATTGTTTAAAAGTGCTAAAGAGTAGACTCCTAAACCGGCATCCTTTGTCCTCCATATTTGATCAAGCAATTGGGCAAGTTCCAAAACTCTACCTGCAGTATCCACAGCAATTAAGACATTTCCATCACCTCTAAGTGTTTCCAAGACATTTGCTGGACAGAGAGGAAAAAATACAAATGCATACAGTAAAACCGCACATAAAGACTGCCTCGTTTAGAGACTAACTCGCTTAAAGAACAGAATTTTCTCCGAATTGTTGCCTCGCTTAACAAATAAAACCAACTAAAAACTTGCAATCCCCCCCCCCCCACCAGAAGTCACAATTGGTCACTAACAATGGTGTTTCACTTAAAGAGCAAACTCACTTAAAGAGCAATCCCATGGAACGCATTATGCTCTTTAAGCGAGGTACCACTGTATTTGAGTAATAGCATTTGATACTCTTTCAAATTAAGAAAAGATGGCAAGAGTACACAGAAGAACTCTACAAAAATGACCGCAACAACCCTGAAAGTCACAGTGAAGAGAACTTTGAACTTGAGCCTGACATCCTAGAGAGTGAAGTCAGGAGGGCCCTAAAAAGCACTGCAAACAACAAAGCTAGTGGAGATGATGGTATCCCAGTTGAATTATTCAAAGCCCTAAAAGATGATGGAATAAAAGTACAGTAGAACCCCGCATAATGAAAAAATTCCAGTCCATGGAGCTCTTCACTATGCAGTTTTCTTTTCTGTTATGCAGTTCCCTATGGGAGATGCCCCGGATAACAAAAAAAGTTCATTAATCGGGGTTCCCATTAAGTGGGTATACCCTGGTTACCAAACCCCACATAACCTGCCCTTAAAAAAACATTTTTTTTCATTATGCAATGAAAGGACCCATAATGGTCTTGCTATTGAATAATGAATGCTTTGTTGTGTGAATTTTTCACTATACGATGCGTTTGTTATGTGAGGTACCACTGTATTGCATTCTATATGGCACCAGATTTGGAAAACACAACAATGGTCACAGAATTGGAAAAGGTCAGTATTTATTTATATTTATTTATTTAAATTTATATTCCGCCCTACTTGCACAGGCGACTCAGGGCAAATTACAACCCATATACAATACATAGTTAAAAACTCTTAAAAACAAATTAAAAACCATGTTGGTCTTGCATTTAGGGGCTCCAACCCTCAGCCTATTTGGGGTCTGCCAAGTGATGTAGGGGAGGTAAAGTTTCTTAGCTATATCCTCCTTTTAGTATGTCACATTTGTATTTCCTGAACACATCCACTAGAACACTCTTATTACTTGAAAGCCCCTCAATATTTATAGAGATCAATGTTATGGTTGATCTAGACAAGGGATTCTCAACGAGCGGCCCATGGTACCATTTCATATAGTCCCCCCACTGCCTCCACCTCACCAGGAAGTGCCATGTGGTATATGTTCCAATCCCAAAAAAGGGCAATGCCAAAGAATGTTCAATTTTTCGAACAACTGTGCTCATCCCACTTGCTAGCAAGGTCATGCTCAAGATAATACAGGCTAGGCTTTAGCAGCACATGGATAGAGAACTACCAGAAGCGCAGACTGGGTTCCAAAGCGGCAGAGGAACTAGAGACCAAACTGTCAACATACGTTGGATCATGGAGAAAACAAAGGAATACCAGAAACAAGTCTACTTCTGTTTCATTGACTACACCAAGGCCTTTGACTGTGTGGACCACAATAAAACGTGGCAAGTAATTAATGAAATGGGAACACTTTATGTCTCATGAGAAATCTGTATAGAAGTCAAGAAGCAACAATTAGGACAGGATACGGAATAATGGAGTGGTTTAGAATAGGAAAAGAAGTAAGACAAGGCTACATTTTGTTATCCTGCTTATTTAACTTATACACAGAGCACATAATGCACAATGCAGGGCTGGATGGATCACAAGTGAAAGTGATGGTTTATGGGGTCGCAAAGGGTTGGACTCGACTGTACGACTGAACAACAAGAACAATGAGTTTTAACACAGTGCTCAAATGGGCAAATACATTCTTTCTGATCTTTTCTACAACTGTTTTGGGAACCTATTAACAGAATACATACTTGCCATTTTTAATCATTTTTGTAAACACACAAAATATATCAATGAATTAAATTTGTAAATAACCCAAGCACATACTTAGTAGTTGTTCATCTCGTTGCTTTCGTCTTGGCTGTACATAAGTAGCATTAAAGGAGTCCGTGATAAGCAAGGAAGGTCTACTTAACATTTCCAGAGAACATCCATTTAAATGGCTGAAAAAACGAAGTTGTATCAAAAATTCTCAGTGCTTTAATTAACAAAGTGGCAAAACATGTAATAGGTACCAGAAACTTATTTCCCTCCGTTCCATTGTTAGTTTCCACAATAAACAAATCTGATTTAGAACATGATCAATGTTATTGCATGCCATCTTCATGCTTAGATTTTTTAATAATTTAAAAACATTTTTAAACTGTAGTGGCATGCATGATCCCTCTCAGTTATATAGTGAGAAACTGTCAAGTCACTGTCCAAAAGGGAGGTTGGAGGAAAAAGGATAAGAAGTGATCAACACAGACAAATGCAGTTCTTGAAGAGGTCACCAGAAAATAGCTCTATTTGTTATACTATATATACTCGAGTATAAGTCTAATTTTTGAACCTCCAAAATGAGGTCCAAAAGGGGGACTCGACTTATACCCCAAAGGATCCCAAGACTGCGCCGGAATGAGATGCGCCAACTGACAAGACGGGGGAAGCAGGCGCGTCTCAAACCAGAGTGGAGAAATCTCCTTTCTTGCTGCTTCTGGTTTGGGATGCGCGCGGCCGTCTCCCCTTGTCCTCCTGGCCGTCTCTCTAAGCAATGAGACAACAAAACAAGAGAGGCTAGGCGCACACATCAACCCATTTCTTGTTTCTGCCAGTTTGGGATGTGCCTGCGTCCCCTCCTCTCGTAGCTAGAGAGATGCGCTGACTGACGAGAAGGGGGAAGCAGACGCGTCGTCCCAAACCACTGCAGAGAAAAATTGATTACTGTACTGCTCCATGCGGAAGCCAGGATGGACAGGGAGAGCCAGACTTGCTTGCAGCGAGAAAAAGGGGCTAGGCTAGAGTGATGCTTCCTTCCTCAGTGCAATTGGCCCACACACCCACTTCCCCTGCAGCGCCACCACTGGTTGGGTGGTACAAATTCAAACATACAGTAAAAAAAAATGCACTAACACTACCATAAACACTGAAAAACATACCCACATAAATGTCTAAATTAATTAATTTTACCGTATTTTCATGTATTTTAAATACTGAAACTCACCAGGAGCTGCTAAATTTTCCACCCCTGAATTATACTTGGTTTAATCTATTTTCCTAGTTTTAGAGGTCCAAATCAGGTACCTTGACTTATATTTGGGACAACTTATACTCGAGTATATAATTGTAAAGCATTTTTCCAAATTACAGTACTCCTAAATTTAGGTGCTTTATTTCCTATACTCCACTTTGCAATTGAAAATTTAACTCAATTAACTTTACATTATCTGAACTCAACATGTGACAGTCTTTTGAAGAGTGATATATCAAAAATACAACCAGGAATAAGGTCAGCATAGAAACCTAATTTATATCCCAAATGTATTAAGCAACTTATTTTAAAATGAACAAATAACTAAAAACAGATGGCAAATGTTTAGAAGTCTACCAGGCACCATACTGTATTTTTGTTTTCACTCTTCAGAACCATTTTAAATGTGCGATAGTTTTATGTTTCAGAACTTATATAACTATTTATAGCATTTGTTCCTATTTTAGAAGCCTAACACTTTTCAATGCACATATTTCTCAATGTATCGCTTACTCAGTAATTGACTTTTCTGCATATTCTTAAATATAACTCTCCTTTATGTGTCTTACTAGTTTTTAAGATCAGCCATGAACAATCTGAAATCCAAAAATAGCAAGCACAATAATAAAATTCCATACAACTTAATTTAGAACACAGCTGCATAGACTTCATTTGGGAGCTAGCAATTGAAGTTTGCTATAAAGATATGAACTTGGGATTTATTTAGTGTCAGAACTGAACAGAGCTTGGAGCCGTTCTGCACAAAAAAAATTTACTCCTAAAAAACCCTCTCCACTGTCTTCCAAGCCTCCTACATTTCAGTACTGTAATGTTGTTGTTTTAAATATACTGGAGTCAGGCATCCTTGGTGATCTACTGTAAATCATCTAAAGATCTAGCAATAAATTCAGATCTACATTTTTTCTCTCTCTGACAGAAGTGCCCGGCAGACAGTGGTCCATGGGGTGCAAAGGGTCGGAATCGACTGTGCGACTGAACAACAACAAAATGTAGAACACCATAATCAAAAATAAAATCAAGATGACAATTGTCTATCAGATTATGCAAGATCTTTGCGCTAATTTTACTATTTGCTTCTGTAACAGGTAACACTGTGAAATATCATAAAGCACAATGCCTGGATATATTGAATATCTGATTTTTTTTAAAAAAATATGTTCTTTCCATGCACTGTTAAGTTTTTTTTATGTGAGATTTAAGGAAATTGGCTGTTGTTGTTGAGGATTAGTCTTTACACTAAGTGGTATGACTGATGAAGAATAAACTGCAGCCTTGGCAATAGCCTACAAAATCTTAATGATTCTTGTACCTATGCTGAATTTCAAAATGCTTTTTAAATTTCAGGATTTTTTTAACTAAAAGGACAGTCATCCTTGGTCTTAAATTTTAATTTTAACTTAAAGGTTTACTAGATCCTGACTATTTATATATATCTGTAAATAACCTCTAACCATTAACAGCAGCAAATAAAAATTGATTTTCATGGATTTAGCATTTGTATAAAATGGAAACAAAATGGTTCTCTTCTTCTTCTTTCAGGCCAGTGCAATTCTAAGTATGATTAACACAACTATGTGGATATCTGTTTGTTGATAAGATCTTTGGCCTTAATTGCAAGATGTATTAAATACAAGGTCAACTGTCTGTAGAAGTCATGATTAAGGAATAATAGCAGCATCACAAGGAAACTAGTGAGTTATGTACATACATCTCCCTCTTGTGGTTGAAGTCAACTGCATAAACAATTTCTTCTTCTCCATCTTTAACTATCTTCCAAATAGTACCACCTATCATGTGACCTGCAGGTAATGGTGTAATGGACAGACCATGTCCTTTGCCTAGAAAAGGAAAAGCAGTGATTCAAGCATAAACACATAAAATGTACTGTATTGTCCATTCAACTTTCACAACAGTAAAAAAGACCATTAGTACTTGAATTGTTTCTAGGGACTCATCATATTATAACAGCATTTCACCAAAAACTTACTATGCAATTGCAGTGTACTAACCTGTTCTGTCTATCCAAAGGCAATGGTTTGTGAACTCAGACTATTTCCTTTTAGCTTGTATAATAATCTCTCAAGATTCTGGGTCGCTGTTTGTGTCTTTTAGATTTAAGCCTGAGGGCAGATAATCTTGGCTTTTTCATTGATCTGTAAGCTTTTATTACTCTGAGAGCCTTTCTGGCTCAAAAACAAGGTGAAAATAAATAATGTGTAAGTTACTGCAAGAAGCTCCCTTTAGTAGTTCATGATCTATGAAAACCACAAGGCAATAGAATCCTGACCTTGCTAAGGGACATGTACACTGGGTTCCATCTTCAAAGGCAGAGGGAGAAAAAGTTTGATTTCCTAATATGTTGCATAAGGTTTACAGAGGCTGTCCAATATGAAGCAAAGAAAATATGTACGAAGCAACTAATTCTAACCACAGGTTCTTGATTAAGAGTTGATCAAAGTGATTTAATTTGATTAGATGTCACGTAGTCAAATTAGTATAGCAACATCTATTTGAGGCAGAAATCTTACAAAGTAGAAAATACACATGCACCTTTAAAGACTGAAGATGTTAAATTATTTAAAAGCACTTAAAATGAGCTTCTTCCATTTTATTATTGCAATAAACTGTAAGCTGCAGTAGACAAATTAGCTAGAACACTGAAGAATCCCTATTCATGACAGAAATACAGTATCCCACAAAAAATATCCTGTGTCTTTGATCACTTAGATCAAGCTATTGAGGTTAAATACAGCTATCTTAAGTACAGTCAAACTTGTACGACGTAGTTCTACTGTTCTGCAGTTATAACGAGGCACATAAAGGTGTCAACAGAACTGGTTGTTCACAAAATGATTAACTGTTATCTATGTAAAGACACAGGAATATGTTTTCTAAGGCATCACACCAAACCACAACTAAAGCTATTTTTGTGTCTTATTGCAGCTAGTCACTGAAACAAAAAGCCAATGTTTGCATTTGACAATGTAAAATATAACAAATAAGAATTCTGTAAATAGCTTGAACCATGCTTTAATCCCAATATTAAGGTACTGTACTAAACTGTCTGTTTACTCAACAGCAAAAGGTGACAGGGAAACATGAATGCAATTCTTTTACATATTCATCTGAGTACTACAGAGTCTCCCAAACGTTGTCATACATAGGCAAACTTACATAACAGATATCTTGAAATGTGCTCACCATGAGTAGGGGAAAATACTTTGTTTGTGTGTGTAGAAAGAGATGGCCAACACATAGTAAATATTTTGTAAAAATTTGAGATGAATATTTTGTATATAAAGCTACATTTAGCTACAATTTACCATTTTCCCTGTCTGTGATGATGAACCTTTTAGAGACAGAGTGCCCAAACTGGGGGGTGGGTATAAACTCGTGCTGGAGGGAGGGAAGAAGCGCTACCATTGTGCTGCTGGGTAGAGGCAGGGTGAACTTTGTGCTGGGGCAACAGTGACCCACCCCCTCCCGAGAGGGCTCTGAGTGCCTCCTCTGGCATGCATGCCATAGGTGCGCCACCACTGCCCCATGTAAGGTGACTTTTGGGACATCATGTACGAAGAGAGCTATAAACTGCTATTTGCAATACCATGCTGCCATCTTCTGGCCAGACTGAAGTCACCCGGTCCATTTTTATTAATTAAATTACATAGCAGTGGCTCAAGTGGCTAAGATGCTGACTGGGAGGCAGAAGGTCAGCAGTTTGATTCCTGAGTACTGCAGGACGGAATAAGCTCCCGTCATTGTCCCAGCTCCTGCCAACCTAGCAGTTCGAAAGCAAAAAATTGCAAGTAGATAAATAGGGACCACTTCGGTGGGAAGGTAACAGCATTCCGTGCGATCCGGTGTCTAGTCATGCCTGCCACATGACCACGGAAACATCTGCAGAAGCAGACAACACTGGCTTTTCGGCTTTGAAACAGAAATGAGCACTGAACCCTAGAGTCGGATATGACTGGCTTTCGAGCAAGGGAAACTTCTACCTTAACCTAACATTATTGAGTTCCTTGATGTTTCTCAGGTTTGGATTCCTCTACCACTCCAGGGCTTTTGTTCCAAATACTTTTGTGTTGTTCTCTGCAGATCCCAGGATTACTATAAATCATGTCTCACTCTTATATATGGATGGTGGGATTTTGGCTATGTTTTGCCAAATTTATGAGCATATGAAGAATTGAACTTTAAAATTATTAAATCTATAGCCCACTTTTCCCCCTTCTTATTTAATCTTGACTTTGTGAGGCTGATCAGACTGATAGGCAGTCACTGGCTTATGAAATACCTGGTGAGATTGAACAGCCAAGACAGAAATTGAGCCCAGCTTACCTGAGTTCAATATTCTAATGATTCTTCACAGGAAAAGAAATACCATTTATTTTAACTATTTCAACTGTCTAACATCCATAACACTGTGCCACCATTTTCTTTTCCTTTTTCAGGAAAGATGAAACCATCTAGTTTGCACAAATAAGAGTCAAACTTGTAGAGTAAAATAACAAATGCTCATTTCAGCAAAGTTTTTTTTACCTTTCAAATTGACAATCTGAGAAAATTTTAGTTGCTGTATTTTATCAAAAGCAGCATCCACATCATCCAGCGTAAATAACGTGAAGTCTTCTGTATTGTGTCGTGACTATCAAAACAAGAACAGAAAGATACTATTACATGTAATGATCTTATTCATATACAATTTCAGCTGTATTTATTTAAAAAGTGTACTATACCTGGTAGAGATCATACATGAACATCTGCCCCATTTTGTACACTGGAATGGTTGCATAAATAGCACAATTCAGTCCCATCTTCCCCACTGCATAAGGAAGTGCAGCTAAATGTAAAGGATCAGGATGTGAAAGTAATACTGCATCAACCTGATGAACATGTCTGTACAAAAAAAAAACCAGAAGAGAAAACTACATGCTATTTTACTATTACAGAAATTAAACTTAACAATACTTATGAGACCGCATTGCCCCAAGAACATCTGTCCATCCCACCAGAGTGGACCGAAGAGGCTCTCTTGTGGTGTCATCTGCCAAAGGGACACGCCTCTCAAGCACAAGGAAGAGGGCCTTCTCAGTGTCCCCTGCGGCCCTATGGAACCTCCTGCCAATTGAACTACGCATCCAGACAGAGTTGCTGCCTTTTAGGGCAGGGCAGGTGTGGGGCACCAGTGGTACAGGGACCCCAGCCTGCTGGTTAATTTAGTAAATAATCTCTCCCACTTCTAATCTTTTAACTTTTTATTTCTTGATTTGTAATATTTTAAATTTTAATACTGGTTAGTTTTTGTAGGGTTTTTAAGTATTATAATAATGTTTAAAAATTTTATTACTTGTATGATTGTAACTGTCCAAATGTGATGTGAGCCGCTCTGAGTCGGGCTAAAACCTTAGTGGGTGGCATATAAGTGTAAAAATTAAACTCGGCCTGTGCCCATATAAAGTACATCATTTAACGAAGCGTGTCAGAATGCCTCCTAAGGCGAGTGCTTGTCCAAAGATACTCTCATTGTAACTAATGAGGAGAGGTGGCTTTGCACATTCCTCCTTTTCCTTAGCTGTCCTAAAAATTCTTCTTGTGATTCTTTTAGAATGAGGCAGGACACTATATGGGATAAATTAGCATGTTTAAATTAAAATACTGCATCTTAAGAACTGAGATCAGAACCAATTCCAGAATGTACTGGAACCAATTTTAATAACTAGATAGCAATACCATGTCTGGCCAGGTTATCCTGCTATGGTAACAGAGTACACAATACTGTGAGCAACTCAATACTGAGGGTCAGGAGGGGGTTAATTAACCTGACAACCCTGAGGACTAACAGACTTGGGTGGGAAAGTCCACAGGGAAGGGTGATGGTCCCTAAGTGGATTAAATCCCATTTGAATCCATCTTAATGGAGGGCAGCAGCTTCATCAATACTGGAATGGGGCTGAGGAGGACTCTGTGTTCCAAAAGGGCTCAAGAGCAGAAAGTGATTTGCGGAACTGGATCAATGGTACTGATGTCAAGCTGTGATGTGGAAGGCAGAAGAAAGGCCATTGGATTATATTCTCAAAACAGTCTTCACGGCTGATCACCAATATTTGGATTCAGACATGGCAGAAGAAGATAGCAATAGCAATTACACTTATATACTGTTCCATAGCACTTCGTGCACTCTTTGGGCAGTTTACAGATAATTAGCATTTTGAACTCATCATGTTGGGTACTCATTTTACTGACTTCAGAATGATGGAAGGCTAATTCAAAAATGAGATCTAGTCAGGATTGAACTCACAACCTTTTGGCTGCAGTGCAGCAGTTTAACAACTGTGCCACCAGGGTTCCTAGATAAACAGGTACAGAGGGAAATTTATTTGACTTGGCAGAAGCAGGTCCAACAAGCTGCTATATAATCATTCTCCTCTTACTCTTATTTGACAAGAAGGACATTGCAAAAAAAAAAAAAACAGAATTATAACATAAACCCAGTAACTCGTAACCAGGTAAATCTGTTCTGCAAATCCACATTGATAATTCATGTGGGGTATTTCTTTATTACTGGGTGGTCTGAGGAGGAGGATGGAGGACAGGGGTGCTTGGCGTGCGGTGGTCCATGGGGTCGTGAAGGGTCGGAATCAACTGTGCAACTGAGCAACAACAACAAAATTTCTTTATTATCATCTGTAAGCAATGATCAGCCAATGTTCTGACTTAGGCTTCTGGGAACTGAAGTCCCCCTGAGGGGCGTGGAGTCCACACTGGGATCCACTGGGTTAGGGTAAATGGGTCTAATTATGATGCCTTAGTTCAGACTATTCCTGCCAACCTAGCAGTTCGAAAGCAAGAAATTGCAAGTAGATAAATAGGGACCACTTTGGTGGGAAGGTAACAGCGTTCCATGCGTTCCAATGTCTAGTCATGCCTGCCACATGACCATGGAAACATCTGCAGAAGCAGACAGCTCTGGCTCTTCGGCTTAGAAAGAGATGAGCACTGATCCCTAGAGTCGGATACGACTGGCTTTCGAGCAAGGGAAACCTTTACCTTTACTAGTTCAGACTATAATTTGCAGGATCTGAGTAGGACTGTTGAGGATAAGACATTTTTGAGATCTCTCATTCATAAGTCAGAGACAACTTGATGGCACATGACAGCAACAAAAGTTAATGCAAAATTCCTTTCCTACATAATCTGAGTCTTGCTGTTGTCATGAATAATATACTTTTGATATAACTGAAACAGTTCAAATGTCAATATAAAACAGCTACATCCTGAAATTTTAAAACAAATAAGCTTCATATATAGTGGTACCTCAGTTTACAAACATCTTGGTTAATGTAATTTTCAGTTTACAAATTAAAATCTGTTGAAAATAATGCCTCGGTTTATGAATTTAATTGCGAAAAATTCATAAACCAAAACATGGTTTTCCATAGGAATGCACTGAAAACCAATTAATCCGTTCTGGAGGTCAGAAAAAAGGTTTTCAATGCATTCCTATGAGAAACCTCATTTCGGTTTATGAATTTTTTGTAATAAGAAATGTCCCAGAGAACGCATTAAATTCATAAACTAAGGTACCACTGTATGCATTAGCATAAATTTTGCATTTTAACTAAATAATCTAAACTTGTATTTATATTTTTAAATTCCCTTACAGAAGATTGTTTCAAAAATATGTAACGAAAAATATTTCAGTATTATTTACAAAAGGAAGAGCTTTGTAAAGTTGGATTCTACTTACTTCCTCAGAGAATCAATGATATCCATAGAAAAATTTTCATCCCAGCCACAATCCAACAGAAAGCGAAACTCATCTACCTGAAGTAAATAACAAAGAGCAGATTCTTCCTGCACCCCTGAAAGGGTGGTTAGCTTGATAATTGATGTCATTCTTTTCTGCAAGAGAAGTAACTATTGTAAGAAGCTAACTTGCATTTTAAAGCCCAACGTACATATTTATGTTAATGCTGTAGGGTTTTTAAATTGCACCAAACCCTAGAAAACATGATATAGAACCCATATTATCTATCAACTAGAATCACACACATAAGTACAGTACCGTATCTGTATCCGATAATGTTAAAGGGAATCAATTCTGTAAGGGAGATGGGAAATAGTTTATTCTAATAGCCCTGAATAACCACATAGCAGATTTTGTTTGCATCAATTAATTTTTAATTATGTAGCATGATGGTGTATATTCATACAATGTTTACATTTTGGTGAGTTCCATTAATTCATTCACAATGCTAGGCTCTTCCAGAGATTTCTGTAAGCTTATTAAGTAATTGTTCTATCTAGAATATATTATCACAGCTGCCTGGTTTACATGTTTCAAAGCTGTAAATTTGGGTCTGCAGATATCACATGCCTCTTCTTCACAGCAAAAAGTTATAAGACAAACAGGGTTGAAAAATATACCTTAGTTCCATTTCTCCTTTGCATATCTATGTAACACAGAACCAACCCCTACAGGTGCTAAATTATTTTTTAAAAACCTAATCAACAGATGATTATTGGAAGTGGAATAGATCTGAACAAGAAGCTAAGAGTGAGGTGGAAGTGAAACCTTTTGAGCAGAATCGCACAGGAGTCTTTGGATCTTCTTGCGTATAGCATTAGGATTATAATGTTATTTTTTCCTGGAGGAGAAAACCTACAATGGCAGCAGGCTGTAAGAGATCCAGTTTGGGAATATTTTAATAAAGTTCTTCTGGCTAGCATAAGGCATGAGTGCGTACATGCATGCATGCTAAACAAAAATATTGCAACAAAGAATTGCAACACTTGATGGCCTAAATGAAAAATCATGAGAAGTGTTTTGATGAAGATGTCAAAAGGAACATTTTTGAGCAGGCAGGATCCTCAAGTTGGTTAATCTTTTGATTTAATCATGTTTATTAAAGACTGTCTTGAGGAACTATCATGTTTGTATAAAATTATATTTGTTATTATTATTATCACTGCATGTTAGTGTCGTTTTGATATAATAGTTATGAAGAAAAAGAGTTGAAAGTGTTTTACACGATGATATGTGAACTGAGTGAAAGACATACTTCCTACATCAAATCCTAGAACAACCATTCCACCTTTTTGTTGTTCAGTCGCACAGTCGATTCCGACCCTTTGCGACCCTATGGACCATTGTCCTCCAGGCATCTCTGTCCTCCACCATCCTCCTCAGCCCACCCAGCTCTGTGCCCACTGCATCCAAAGCAACTTTGTTTTGCAAAAGATAAGGTAAACAGTAGGAGCCTATCTAGAAGAATCAATAAAGCAGCTTCTATTTTTTTGAAAATCTACAGCTGAGAAATGAAACAGCAATGTGGAAAGGCCTTTTCATTCAAGTCTTTAAAAATGAACAGGATCACAAAAAGCAAACCAATTCCCTTTCCTTCAGACATTTACATTTCAAAATGGTTCAACAAAACTAATGAAAATGTATCTCAAATCACAAAAAGAAACAGTTTACTTAAAGTATGAATAAGATTTTTTTTTAATTCAAGGACTGCCAGTCCCACAATTTGGCAGGAACCCCCAGGTTGAATATGGGATTGGGAGTCCTCAAATCAGCAGAAGATAGGATTGGAAGCCCTCAAATCAGGAGCCTCTGCACCCTTACACAGTTCACATGTGCTGCTTCAAACTGTTAAAAATTGCCTCTGTTGGAACTTGTTCTTCCATGTACTTTTGGAAGGTCCTGGGAATTCCCTCTGCTCCCACTGTGCAGCTGGACACTTTTCTAATATATACACAAATGATCAACCAGTTCCTGACAACACAAAATTGTTCATCTATGCAGAAGGCACAGCAATAGCCATACAAGGATCAAGTTTCGATGAAATATCTGGAAAACATACTGGAGCACTTGAAGAATTAGGACACTATTACACTATCAACCATTTAAAACTAACCTGAGCAAGAATCTAGGGTGCACTTTCCACCTTCAAAACAGAAAGACAGGGGTTGAGCTAGATGTTACATGGCAAGAAAATAAATTACAGCATTGTTCATCATTGGAATACCTCTGCATGACACTTGACAAGACACTCTCTTTAAAGCAGCGCTGCCTGAATACCAAAGCTAAAGTTAATATGAAGAACACCACCATCAATAAACTTACAAAATATACATGGGAAACTTAACCATGCAAATTGTGTATAACCATCCAAATTCTGGCTCATTTACTGGTCTGCCGATTATTGCCAGAAACATGAACCAATGAGAACCTAGACTTGGCCAACAACAAAGCCAAGAAAGTGGCTTCATTTTGGCAGTCCAGGGTTGATTGGGACACAAAAGATTGCGTATATCAGCTTTGGCCCTGAGTGTCTCTGCAGCAAAGGATGCTGCTTCAGTATGGAAAAGAAGTTGACATGCAAAACAAGTTGACATGGCTGTTAATGAAGCAATGCTTATTGTCACAGGATGCCTCAAACCTACAATAGTTGAGAAAATATACTCTCTTGTTGATATTCCTCCACCTAAGATAAGGACAGAAGCAGCAACAGACACCAAGAGAAGGACCCTCAACATCCTCTGAATGGATATGAACCTCAAGTCAGCTAGCTCAAATCCAGGAAGAGCTTTATGGCAAGAAGGTACACAAGAGCAAAACCAAGTTAGAATATGGAGGAAGGAGATCATTGGACAAGGAACATTAAAGGATTATATGGCTGAAGAACTCAACCTCCCCTATGTCAGGGAGGACTCTGAACAGGCTGAGGGTTGGAGTCCGTAAATGTAAGACCAACATGCTCAAGTGGGGACTGCTGGCAGATAACAACACACTGTGTGAATGTGGCTAGATAAAGAATCCAGCTCATTTGCTGATCTGCCAGTTACTACTGCGAACATATACGGATTAGGACTTAAGTTTGGCCCATGACAAAGCCAAGAAAGTGGCTTCATTTTTGTAGTCCAAAGTTTGATCTGGACACAAAAGGAGATACTAAGTGCCTCAGAATTTTCAACTGGGCTTTGTCCTTTAATAGTCTGGCCCTATGGTAATAGACCAGTGATGGTGAACCTTGGCACTCCAGGTGTTCTTAGACTTCAATTCCCAGGAGCTCTGATCAGCAGGACTGCTGACTTTGGTTTCTGATAATTGAAGTTCAAAAACACCTGGAGTGCCAAGGTTCACCATCACGGGAGTAGACCATACTGCCAGCAACCCAACACCGAGCGTCAAATAACCTGACAACACTGAGGGCTAACAGCCTTGAGTGGCAAAAATCCACAGGGAAGGGTGATGGCCCTCAAATGGATTAAATCCCCCTTGAATCCATCTTGATGGAAGGCAACAACTTCATCAACACTGGCCTGGGGCCAATGAGCATTTTGTGTGACAAGAAAGCTCAGAACCAATAAGTGACACTGTATGTGGAACTGGATCAGTGGTATAGGTGTCATACTGCAATGCAGAAGGCAAATGGAAGGACACAGCATTATATTGTTCCCAATACTATCTTCATGGCTGATCGCCATGAAAACAGTCAATATTAGTGATAGGATGCGACACTTAAAAGAAGAAATCCTGTCATGAAGGCTCACAGCCCTTATCCTGGAATACCAAGGCCAGCTGCCCCCTGCAAAGACCAGGATGCCCCCTTCCCCCAAATGCACCCATGCCTGGTTCACACAAACGGAAGCCTCTCCTTTCCACAGCCTAATATTCCTTCTCTCCCGAACAAGAAGGGCGGGAAATGACCGGTCATGTCTATTGACGACTGTACACAAGAGGCAATAATTAGGGAAATAGCCAGCCCTTCCGTTTCATATCCTCGGCTGGGTCCTTACCGGTAATAATAAGAGCCCCTCCCCGGCCCCTAAACCTTCTGAGGACCTATATAAAGGAGGAAACGCGGCCCTGGTCAACCGCTGCCTCCTCGCCTCACGCCCGCCGCCATTTTGGGCGGAAAGAAAAAGCCGGCGCGAACCAGTGAGGAAAACAAGAGAGAGCCTCGCGCGGCGCAATAAGGTCGGAGGGGTGCCCCAAAAGTAGGCTCTGGCCGTTTCTTCATTAACTGAGACGCCTGTCTGGGTAACATTTTATGGTCCGGCGGTAAAAGCCTCTTTTAAGCGTTTCAAGCCTTACAGAGCGAAAGACGCAAGACACAGTTACATTTTCCTCCTCTTTCCTCTCTCTGTCGTCCCCCCTCTCTATGAATGGTTGGTTCCACCCTCAGCTGGGAGGGTCTCTCCCCCCCCCCCTCACCCCGTGTCCTTGCAGGCTGAAGTTGGAGGTTTCACCTCTCAGTTACAGGTATGGGGTTGGGGGAAGGAATAAACTAGCAATGGAAGAAGGGGGTGAGACGGGGTTTTAAATGAGGTTTAGAGAAGGAGGTGGGTATTGTCTGTAAGAGAGCATAATGGAGAAGTCAGATTTTGAACATTCGCTGCCTTATGTTACAGTTACAATTACCCATTTCTCCTGCCAACCTAGTACAGTAGTTCGAAAGCAAGAAACTGCAAGTAGAGAAATAGTTACCACTTCAGTGAGAAGGTAAACTGTTCTGTGAACTCCGCTGTCCTGCCATATGTCTATGGAAACATCCACAGATGCAGGAAGGACTGGCTCTTTGGCTATAAGCAGAGACGAGGACTGAATACTAGAGTCGGATACGACTGATATTCAAGCAAGGGTGTCCTATACCTAATGCTACAATATAGGGACTGCAGAGGATTAGTGGTCAACACGCTGGACTTGATGACTGAAAGGTCGTCAGGTCAGCCGTTCAAGACCCAAGTGCGGTGTGACAGAGCGTGTTCATGTCTCTGTCCCAGCTCTTGTCAATTTTAGCAGTCCAAAAGCAAGAAATTGCAAGTAGATAAATAGGTACCACTTCAAAAGGAAAGGTAAAACCATCTGCAGATGCAGGCAGCAGTGGCTCTTTGACTGTAAATGGAGATGAGTACAATGCTACAATGTTTGTTTTCAATCCCTCTACTAATCCCTTTGCAACTCAACAGGGCCACACTTCACAGTAAATCTGAATACCAATCTGGGATCTTCTGTTATTACTCATTGTAAAAAGCCACCCTGATTTGTAAACTTATGTACAGTATTAGGTTACGAGGCAGGTTGACCAGAATACAGTAACTGAAATTTTTGAAGTGGTAGCCAAACTATGCTATGGCACCTTAAAGACTAACTACTGTACTATAATTCATAGTGAAATATACTGTACTTCATAGCATATCGGAGAGCAAACAAAACAATATATTCATAGTGAAATATGGTAGTTAGTATACATTGATTTATATACTTATCTGTTATGCTAACCAACCATTGTGTGCCCCTGTACCTGATATGTATAAATTAATGACATGAAATCTCATTCTTGTGTCTGACAAAGTGGACTTGATCCAAGGAAGCTAATTTTAAAATACAGCAGAGTCTACAAGGAGCCACAATATTTTCTGTCTTTTTTGTTTTGTTTACTCTCTGATTTGCTTGCACAGACTAATATGGATGCCAATTCAAAAACCTCATACTTTGGAATAGTTAAAATCCACAGTTGCCATTAATGAGTACCTAGCATGTTGGGGCAAACTGCTAATTAATTTGTGAACTGCCCACAGAGTGCACTAAGCACTATTGGGTGGTGTAAAAGTGTGATTGCTTTGCTTTGGATTCACATTGATTATTTTCCAAGTGGATCCCTTCCACTGTCTTGCAAATGGGCATATGTGTACCTAGGTTTGCAGTCTTCTTTGTAACATACCGCAAGCCTACTTGAAAATAATTTTAAATGTTTTAAGCATTCATCATTGTATGTGGTTGGTTGGCTGGCTGGTTTTTAGATACAGTAAAACTTCATATAACACTAAAACCTGGTTCCACAAGTCTTGGTGTTATATGATTTTTAGTGTTATCTGATGCATGTTAAAATCCTATGGGATCCATAGAGATACATTGTAACCACACAGGTTTTAGCGGTTGTTATCTGAAGCATCCCATAGGATCTTAATGTTATCTGATGCAATTCTTCCCCCCATATTCCTTAATGTTATGCGATTTTAGTGTTATTCGATACTAATGTTATATGAGGTATTACTTGTACTATCTTTTGTTTATTTCCTATAGCAGTATGGTGAATATTATTAAATTTATGCGAGAGCAATGGGCTTTAAGTTTGTTTCCCTTGTCAATTGCGGTTGGATGGTACTTAGACAGGTGGAACGATGAAATATTGGCCACACACAGAAACAAGAGCAAGTTGTTTCAAAGGTCAGTTTTGTTTTGAAAACATCCTACAAAACAACATGATAGTAGTGCTTGAAAATGTAAGCCAGTTTCTTTTTCATTAGTGTAACGTATCTGCAGAAAATATATTAATTATATATTTGTCAGTGTATGTCCTGGTAGCCACATGGTTGGTGTGTAAGTTAAATATGGCAGAGAAATGTGAGTTTGGTAATGAAATGAATGGGAAAAGTATGACTTCCAGATGTCGCTGTCTAGAGTTAAAGGGAGTCTCAGTCCAGCAACATCTGGAGGGCTTCACCATTTTTTGTCCAGAAACGATATGGAAGAATAGTTTAAGAACATGGTTCCCATAATCTTAACTGCCATTGTTTGACTTATTCATATTATGCTGGTTTTAAAGGATTAATGGGCTACAAGATGTTGACCTTTATTTTTTTTCAGATCTTAAATACTGAGTGAAAGATCTACTCCTTTATCAATTTGCACATGTTTTAGGATTACAGTGGTACCTCGCTTAAAGAGCATAATGTATTCCATGGGATTACTCTTTAAGCGAGTTTGCTCATTAAGTGAAACACCACTGTAAGTGACCAATTGTGACTTCTCGTGGTGGTGGGGATTGCAAACCCCGATTTAGTTGTTAAGCGAATTTTTGGTTGGTTTTAGTTGTTAAGCGAAGCGACCATTCAGAGAAAATTCTGCTCTTTAAGCGAGTTACTCTTTAAGCAAGGCACTCTTTAAGCAAGGTTTTACTGTATCTGCTGCCACTTTCCCCCATGTGTCTCTTGCATCTAAGGTGGAACTGTAAACTAACAAAGGAGAGAACTTTTTTGAGTAACAGTAACAAAATTTGCTTCAAATGAACAGTGCTGTCATTTATACAGCAATCTATTGCATGCCATACGGTACATCTACTGGCAGAACAGAACCTATTACCCTATACTGTCCCTTCCAAAGCTTATGTGAAGGAGTCCTCTATGTCTGTATGTCTGAAGGGAGAAATCCTGATTAGACAGAGTTCCTACAACCCTCTGAACTAAGAATCACTTCAGCACTAGTGTGTAATTTACTGATTCATAAAAGAAATCCAATTCTTACATTTTTTGGGGGGTACAATCTGTTTTTATGGTAGACTCATGCAGTGTGCATGTTGCTCTGTTGATAACATTGCCTTTTTTAAAAAAAACCACGAATTGTGTCAGATGTTGACTTCTTAAGGCAGATTTGTAGGGTTAACAACATCTGTCCAGATATCATTTGAATAAATAAAGGGCTCAAAGAATTTAATTGACAAAGACTAGTTTTAAAATATTTGTTTGAAGATAAGTGAATACCTTCTTTCTAATCACTTTGTTGTTGGAGAAAGCAATGTAGAAAGGTTTTCAGATCTGCAAAATAGCTATTAACAGATCCTATTTTTAAATGTCTAAGGTTTCTTTCTAGAAGAATTCATTCTTAACTCTCTGATCTTTTATTTTTCTCTTCCTAGAGAGCTAAAACCTGGGGAAGAAGTCACATGGAAGTAATTTCTGAAATGGAAAACATCCATATAGTTACCTATATAAGTTGCTATTAAGATGTGTGTTTTCATCAACATATGTTCTGTAAAAGGCACATCTTTCCAGACTACATCTATGATTTTGCAGAAGCTTTGAGGGCTACTATTAAGAAGAAAAATAACATCATAATTTTCTCAGCCATACAACTATGTAATTCTCACTCTGGCATAGATTGGCTGGGTTCTCTCTTTAAATAAAAATATGTTCACCTTGATTTTTCTGGCTATGCTTTTTAATGTTTGTTGTAGTTGTTCAAGTGTTAGGTTTAGTATTTTGGGGGTATTGTTATTAATCTATTGATTTGGAAAGATACTTGTAGAAAAGCAGATGATAACTGAAAACTGTTTCTTCAGGAGTAAGTCTTGCAGTGCTGTGTAGTACCCCACCCTCCCAACATACTCATGGTTTCTGAAATTTTAACCAATCAACAAGAGAGGCACATCCTAAATCCTGAAACTGAGGGAACTAGAAAGTTTTTTTGTTTTCTTTTTGGCTTTCCAACAAATTTACAGTTCATTTCATGGCAACAAAAACAATATTAATATATGCTCACAGTGCAGAGCATCTGGTTGAAAAATTGAGATGTTTATGTTAATATCATGGATAGAAAATATAGGTAAAAGAATAACATGTGGCACATTAAGACAAACCAATTGCTATATTTCCTGGCGTATAAAACCCACTCCCCCCCTAAAATACACTGGAAAATGGAGTGCATCTTGTACTGTATATAGTGGCCTATTTTGGTAATAATGAGATGCATCTTATACACCGGCAAATATGGTATTGGTTCTTACAAGACAATACCAATCAGCACAAAGAAACCCCTCAAACAAAGCATATTCATTCCCACCTTGTGTTACCAGTGCTAAACATGGACACTTAACAGAAAAACATAAATAAAAGTTACTGAAGATTCTTGTAGGAAACGTAGTTTTTCCAGTTTTTTTTTTTTTGGGGGGGGGGGAGAGGGATAAACTTAGCTACGGTATATATGAATCCAAAGCTGTTTACAGAATTTATGGAGTTGACTTACAAAATTCAATATGACTAATCTAATGTGATACACTATACCAAGCAACAGGATTTTAGACTTTGCTTCTTCATGGCATAAAAAATAAATATGGTCAACCAGGCTTCTTTCTACTGCTGTGTTTTAAAAATAATCCTGGAGGTGTGATTATGAGATTGCATCTTGTTGGTGACATTTTAAAGATGAGGCACTCTTTTTCCAGTAATTTGAAGGCACTATATCCTGTACTTAACAGAGGGGAAAGGCTACAGTAATTACAGTATTGACATTTCTTTAGCAAACATACAATGCCCTGCTGACAAATTGTGCTTTTTACCCGTTTACTTGCTAGTATGCTCAACTGAATGTGGTGTGGTGATCTATTATTTACAGGACCCTGTTATTCTTCTCAATATCTGTTAAGTCTCCCTTTGAGGGAAAAATATAACTGATTCTGTCCAGTATCCTATTTTTCTCTTCCTACATGCTGGTAGCAGGTTCAGTCTGAACATCTGAAGGTAACATAATAGGAATATGCTTTAAGTTTAAATCAATCCTTCCAGTCAAGATGGAGGTGGATAAATGTGACCCGGCAGGTGTTTTGGATTGCAGTCATCATCATCTTTTAATTTCAAGAGCTGCATTTCCACTGCTGCTGAAGAATATTGAAGGTTCGCAAATCCGGATTTAAGAAATGCGAAGGTCTGGATTTCCACCTTGCTCCTTATAAAGCTTGCAATGAAACAAACATAAGCACAGATAGCATTGTTAATGTCTGTAGTTTTTATTGGCTGCTATCTGCTGCTCT
Source organism: Furcifer pardalis (assembly GCA_030440675.1). Classification (NCBI taxonomy): domain Eukaryota; kingdom Metazoa; phylum Chordata; class Lepidosauria; order Squamata; family Chamaeleonidae; genus Furcifer; species Furcifer pardalis. The sequence goes on from CP126894.1 coordinate 25,005,333, forward strand.
CCATACCAATAGTGTAGCTTTGGTTTTTTTAAAAAAACAACTCAGTATTATTAAGCTTGAACTTCACTGTTGTACTATGGGTACATAGTGAGAAGGCAAGACACTCTGGAAAAGACAATAATGGTGGGGGAAATGGAAGGCAGATGAAAAAAGAGAATTGAATGGATTGAGTTCTTGAGATAACCCACAGTTTTTTTTCAAGAGCTGAGCATTATTGAGGGCAGGACAACTTGGGGATCCCATATTCACAGTTGAGACACAACAACAACGGTTCTAACAATATGGGAATGTTACTAATGTGTGGACTACAACTCTGTCAGCCAAGATGAGCAAACCCTGAGGTTTGCTGTAGCAGTCGATGTATCAGAACAAAACCTTCAGAGATGTATGGTAGAATTGCACGGAGACCATGCAAGGATGGGTTATGTTCTTCTGCATCCTAATGATCTCTATGTCCCCCTTGCTCGAAATGCAGCTGTATAACTCTAGGGTGGGGTGCTCATCTCCGTTTACAGCCAAAGAGCCAGTGCTGACGTTTCCGTGAACGTGTGGCAGGCATGACTTGACACCGGACCACATGGAATGCTGTGACCTTTCCCTCCACTAAGCCACTGTAGTCCCCTTTGGTTGTTGTTCAGTCGCACAGTCGATTCCGACCCTATGGACCATTGTCCTCCACCATCCTCCTCAGCCCGCCCAGCTTTGTGCCCATTGTGTCTACCTAGGTGTTATTCTTCGTAGCCCCCTCATAGTCTCGAACTGCTGACCTGCCGGGCGTCAAGCCCAGGGTCTTAACCACTAAGCCACAGCATCTGTCCTAGGTGTTATTCTTCGTAGCCCCCTCATGGTCTCGAACTGCTGACCTGCCGGGCGTCAAGCTCAAGCCCAGGGTCTTAACCACTAAGCCACAGCATCTGTCCTAGGTGTTATTCTTCGTAGCCCCCTCATGGTCTCGAACTGCTGACCTGCCGGGCGTCAAGCCCAGGGTCTTAACCACTAAGCCACAGCATCTGTCCTAGGTGTTATTCTTCGTAGCCCCTCATATGGTTGGGCGAGTGATCGGAACCGGAAGTGGAAGCTGCTAGGTATCCCCGCGAGTTCCGCCGGCGCCTGCCTGCCTGCCTGCCTGCCTCTTGGGCGCGTTTGTTGCGGACACGAGGGAGGTTGCGCTGAACCAACACCCACGCGATTGGCCGGCGCGGGTTATGACGCAGAGCTGGCTTTTCATTGGGTGGCTCCAGGTCAGGTGGTGGCGAGGCTTGCTGGGGATGGTGGGAGACAAATAAACATGGAAGCCATCTTCCACGAGAGGGTAAGCGAGCGCTTTGGGCTTTCGCTCCAGAGAGGGGCGACGGCGGGGGGACGGCGTCTATGGCGGGGAGCAGAGGCTCCCTTGTGGCCCGAAAGCTTGGCCGGGCGCCGGTTGCCCGTCTGTGAAGCGAGGAGCGCTGGGAAGGAAGGGTGGGAAGCCCGTAGGAGGTTTCAAGGGAAGCTCCGACCCGGCGCTGCCTCGAAAAGCCTCTTCCCCGAAGTTCATGGGTTGCGAGTGTGAAGGGGTGACGAAGAAGTAGGCCTTGCGCGGAGAAAGTTCCCTGGTTTGGGGTGTGTGGGTTGGGACTGGGGCTTTTCGAGGAAAGTTGACAAGAATAATTGAAATTTTTTAAGTGGTAGCCGTGTCTAGTCTGTGGAAACAAATCAGATAGTAAATAAAAAAGAGGGGAAAAATCCCACTGGTGTGATACCTCAAAGACTAACTACTATATTTCATAGTGAAATGCATTTCATAGTATATCAGAGAGAAGACAAAACAATATATTCATAGTGAAATGTAGTAAGGTAGCCCTTGCTCGAAACCCAGTCATATCCGACTCTAGGGTTTGGTGCTCATCTCCATTTACAGTGAAAGACCCAGTGCTGTCTGCGGCTACAAACATTTCTGTGGACATGTGGAAGGCATGACTAGACACACGAAATGCTGGGACATGGCAAAAGCTCACTGTCATGCAGTACTCATCTGGAACTGCTGACTTGCCGACCTTCCAGTCATCAAGTTCAGCATCTTAACCACTAAGCCAAGGCAGTAGTTAGTCTATATTTTGTAGTGAAATATAGTAGTTAGTATATACTGATCTGTATACTTATCTGTTATGCTAACCAACCCTTGTGTACCTCTGTATCTGATGTGTATAAAATTGATGCCTTGAAATCTCACTCTTTAAGTCTGACAAAGTGTTCTTAATCCACAAAAGCTAACTTTAAAATACAGTGCTTAGTCTTTAAAGTGCCTCGGAGTTTTTGTTGTTTTGTCTACTTTCTGATATGCTTGCACTGACTAGCATGGCTACAGCTTCAAAAGTTTCAACAAAGTATGTGTGTGTTTGTGGATGGTGCTATATAGATGGTCCTTCCTCAGTTGTCGTATGAGGGTGTGTACTTGGGAATTGTTTGGAAAACAAATGCGGTACCAACTGCCGTCATGTTCTTAAAGGTTTTTTTTTTTTTTGTAAATGTTAAAACATTTGTATTGGAGAGTAAACAAAATAACAAAAATGTTGTGGTACCTTAAATACTAGTGCCTGTATTTTAATATTAGCTTTCATGGATCAAGTGCACCTTGTCAGACGTAAAAGTGAGATCTAAGAGTGAGTAATGTTAAGCAACAGGGCTTCAGCCACAGAGTAAAGAAAGCTGACAGGAAATACAATTGAGTTGCTTTAAAATTTGTTACTGGAGAAGAGCTCTGTGGGTACAAATGGGACCTAGAGCAAATCAAGCCTGAACTGTCTCTCCATTCTCACTCTCACATCTGATGAAGTGGACTTGATCCATGAAAGCTAACATTAAAATACAGTACAGGAATTAGTTTTTATGGTGAACAATGTTTTTGTTGTTTTGTTGTGTTTACTATCTGATATGCTTGTACAGACTAAAATGGCTACCACTTGAAATATTTCAACATATGTTCAGTGTATGTTTTCCCTCCAGCTGGGGTGTGGTGAGTGCTTCTAGTGCTCCTGAAGATCTGGCTTTGCCAGAAGTGTCAAGTTCAAAATAGGGAAGTGAGTGTTTCGACATGGAGGAGGCGACTGGGTTAGCTCAGCTGATGAAGGGTTGACTTGTTTTACCAAGTATTTAGTTACCAGCTGAAATCCTATTTCTTAGTATAGTAAGTCGCCGCAACTAAAGACCAACTGAGTCAACTGACTTACCAAATCCCCTCTGATTCAGTGAAGACATGCAAATAAAGTCTGAACTATCTCAAGGCAAAAGTGATGAAACTGAGTTGTCCTAATTTGGGTACATCGTGAGAATGCAAGACACTCTGAAAAAGACAATAATGCTGGAGGAAATGGAAGGCAGCAAGAAAAGAGGAAGACCAAACATGAGATAGATTGACTGTGTGAGGGAACCCATAGCTTCTGTTTGCAAGAGTTGAGCAGGGTTGTTGAAGACAAGATACAGTCAAACCTCGCATAAAGAGTGTTTCACTTAAAGAGTAACTCGCTTAAAGAGCAGAATTTTCTCTGAATGTTCGCTTCGCTTAACAAATAAAACCAACCAAAAACTCGCTTAACAAATAAATCGGGGTTCACAATCCCCCCCACAATTGGTCATTTACAATGGTGTTTCACTTAAAGAGCAAACTCACTTAAAGAGCAATCCTGTGCAACGCATTATGCTCTTTAAGAGAGGTACAACTGTATTTTGAAAATTTCATTCATAGGGCCACCTTAGATTGGAAACAACCCGTTGTCGTGTTACAACAACAGCTTATTGTGGCAGCTGCTGTTTTGTGCAATTACAGTTACTTTGGTTTACTGTAGCTTGTAGCATTTATCTTTGTAGCAATTATTTGCCATAACATTTTGAGTGATGTGTTTATGTAGTAAGCATCATATGTTTTACCCCGTTGCTCTGATTGATTTTTATTTTAAAATATGCTATCAAATGTCTCTTGTTCATCTGGTGTAGCTTTATTTTGTTGATTTTTTTTTTGTTGGCATGTCCAATCACTTCTTATTTCTTTTGTTTTGAAGATGTTTTCTAGAGATAAGCAACACATTTCTGATTAATTTTAAGGCGGTGATTTATGCTTGTCATGTCTGCAGATCAGTGGTAGGCAGCCAAATTTTTTTACTACCACACGGTGGGCAGAGCCAACATCATGGGTGGAGCTGACACATGGGTGGAGCCAATGTAATGACATGGGCAGAGCCAACATTGTGGGCGGAACCAAAGTAAAAAATCCATAAAAATAAATACACATAAAAATACAAATTAAAAACACATAAAAATACACATTAAATATAAATGCACATTAAAATATACCCACCCACCCCACACCCAAAGGCGAGTCACTTACCCTGGGGAGCAGGCTGAAGGTAGCTTCAGGCTAGCAGCTGCTCTTCCTCCTCCCCACTTGGGAGGACAGCATGGAGGCCACCGAGGGCCTCAGCAGCAGCCACCGGTTCCTCCATGGCTGCGTGTGGCTGCCTGATGCTCTGCACTGCCACACTTCAAACACCAAATGGCTGCTTGGCTTGGCAGACAAAGCGCTGTAGGTGCGAATGCATGCCAAGTGCTGTAGGCACGCCAAGTGCTATAGATGCGAATGCACACCAAGCACTGTAGGCGCACATGCACAGTGGGGGAAACCGGCGAAAAGGTAAGCCCCGGGGTGGTTCCCCCCAAAAGCTGCTACCAGTTCGCACGGATACTGGGGAAAGCTGCTACCGGTTCTGGCGAACCAGTGTGAACCAGCTCCTGCCCATCACTGATGCAGATGCTATTTAGTATAATATAATTTGATTAGTTTCATTATTTTCCATTAGTGGAACTAATTGATCAGAAATAATTTATCACATTTTATATTGTTCTTTCTGGAGAGAATTTAGGGAGTTGTACAAGTGGCTCAGAGTGCCATATGTCTCACATTATGATACATCCATAACACAGATTGGATACTCAGATAATGTATTCCTTCAATTCTGCAATCTATTATAATTTCTAAGAAGCAGTTTCAGAAGATTGCTCTTTCATGTCCTGTGGTCCAGTGCAGGAAGAAAACATATGTTGCTTCTACTCCAAAGCTATTTGGTTGGATATGGGCACAGCAAGTGTTTTGTGGCAATAGGTATAAATTAGCTTCTTGTGCACATCAGAACACAAGAACAAGTGTGCTGTATCATAGAGCATAGCTAGTCCAGCGTTTTCCTTCCCATGCTGGTCATCTGAAACTTTTAGGAAATTCACAGGGCATGAACATAGGAGCAGACTCATGGCATGCTACCCTATAATTTTGATGGGGAGGCACAGATACTGAAGGCACTAAATATATCACCTTCATTGTCATAGAAAGTTTCATCTTAAATTATCTAATCATTTTTCAAGGTATGGAAGTTGGTAGCTATCACAACATCTTGTGCCAAATTCCTATGCATTGTAGAAAATGTTTCCTTTTTTTTTGTTTCCTATCATTTGGCTTCATTGAATGATCGGTTCTAATTATGAGAGATTGAGAAAAGCTTCTCTATAGCCATTGTCTCATATTGTATGTAGTACATCAGTTTTGAGGGGGCTGAAAGGCTCTAGACATTATTACTTAGTTTGTTTTATAGGCCACCTTTCTCCCAGTGGGGGGCTTGCAGTGGATCGCAATATTAAAAAGATCAAATTAAACCCAATGTTTGTACAATTGAAAAGCAATTAAACTAGAGCAGGGTTCCTCAGACTTGGCTCTTCAGGTGTTTTTGTACTTCAATTCCAAGAAGCTCAAGTCAGCTTGTGCTGAACTGGGCTTTTGGGAATTGAAGTCCAAGAACATCTGGAGAGCCAAGTTTGAGGAACCCTGTACTAGAATAATAATTAAAATATTCTACATCAAATGGTTAAAAACAGGATTAAAACATTAACATTTAAAAAAAAAAACCAGACCTTGTATCTTTCCAAATTCAAGCCCCCAAGATCCACCACTTGCTATAACAGACTAGAAAATGGCCAAAACTATGGTAAAAATTTTGAAAAGGAAAAATAAAGTTAGAAATGAAAATGGATTAGAGGAACTTCTCCAAGGTATAGTAGCAGAAATCCACCGCTCCTATATCCCTTTGTGGGCCTAAATGAATGAATGCAGTTTGTAAAAATGTTAATGAACTCTGAGGCCTCAAGATTGTCCTGACAGAAGAGGAGGGAAAGTATTTTTATTTGCTTAAACATCATGAAGAGGGCTTCCTTCTGTTATTAGTACAGTATGTTCATTTCCATTTGTAATTAACCATTAAAGTCATATTGTAGGATGTTGCCTTTGTCAGGTTATCTTTGTGATTTTAATCTGTTTCATGTACTGATTGTATTTGTTTTGATTTTAACATTGCTCACATTTTTTTAAAAAGGGGGTTGTAAAATCAATAAATACATATAATTAGAGGCTTAATTAGAGGTTTAATTTTTTTTGAATTAATGAGAGAGGGTAAAATATTTCTGTATTCCTTTCTGTTGCATTGTTTCTGTGTATTGATACTGAAATTGAAAACCTGACAAAACACAGATGCAGTAGAATTCCCAAATGGGGTACAATTGCTTCTTCTCTTTTTAAAAACATAGTACAGTATTTGAATACTTTTATCATTTTAAGGATTGGCAATATTTAGACCAGTGGTTTCTGTTTTGTTGTTTACATTTATTAGCAAGAAGGTTCTCTATGTGCCCAACACTGTTTGAATAACCTACTACAAGGGGAGTATTTTAGTCCTGTAGAACTATCTTCAATTGCACTACAGCTGGATGAAGAAGAGAGAATGAGAATGGCAGAGGGAGGACTTTCTAGTGAAGAATACAGAACATTTTTGCAGGTAAAAGCCTTAAAAGTTCTTCAGATTATGTCTATGCCTTCTTGTCATACAAGAAAATCCATCTATTTCTTTGCCATCCATTTTCTTCAGTATTTTATATTCCTAGGATGGCTGTGATTTACTGTAAGTGTGGTTTGGAGTGTTACAAATGGATATAGCTTACAGCTTTGGGTTGCTTTGAGTTTTTAGAAGCTGTTCTAGTAATGTGGATAACATTGTTTTGATTTCTCTCTTTTTCTAACAGCAGCCTTCTGGAAACATGGATGACAGTGGTTTCTTTTCAATTCAAGTAAGTATTCTCCTGAAGTTGTAATATTTAGAGCGGTAGCCATGTTAGTCTGTTGTAAACATATCAGACAAGAAACAAAACTAAAGACAAATGTGGTTGCATCTCAAAGGGCAACTGGCATATTTTAATGTGAGTTTTCACTGATCAAGTCCACTTCCTTAAACTGTAGTAGCACAGTGGTTAAACTGCTGTACTGCAACTGAAAGGTTGCAAATTCAATCCTGACCAGAGTGCAGTATTGACTCAGTCTTCCATACTTCTGAGGTCGGTGAAATGAGTACCCAGCATGTTGGGGGCAAAATTCTAATTAACTTGTGAACTTCACAGAGAGTGCACTAAGCTCTATGGGGTGGAATATAAGTGTGATTGGTTTGCTTTTTTTTTAACTTTGGGTTTTCTTGTCTGATTTTTCTTAGGTTTCAGTTCATGGTGAAAATCAATTTAAGTTTGCAACTTGATCATTTAGTGTATTTTAATAAGAGTTTATACCATGGGTGCCTAAAATATGGCCTGTGGGCCAGATCTGGCCCCCAACGCCAATTCATACAGCCCACTCTGCCCTTGTTGGTCCTGGAAGCAGAGTAAAATGCATACAGGGATGTTTTACTTCTGCTTCTGGTAGCAATGAGCGCATCATGGGCTGGATTAATTGGCATTAGGGGCCGGATCTGGCCTGCAGGCAATAGTTTGGGCATCCCTGGTTTAAACAGAGAAAAATGGCAGCTTAAAATCTATCTCCTATTGCAAAACAGATTGCAAGGCATGTTTTCCTTCCCCTTCTGGTGTGAGGAACCACGTAACCTGCCCACTGAACCACATGACCACCCCATGGCCCAAAAAGTTTGGGCACCTCTGGTTTATATCAGCACCTTATATTTATCACTGCTGCAGAAATGTTTGGACAAAGTGGCTTTCTTTTTTTGAAATCCATGTTTCTGAATACAGTACTTGAACTTCTCCCATGTAGTTGCAGTCTTATTAGTGATATGTATGTTTCCACTGATTTTCAGTGGCATTAAAGAAACTTAACAGTTTTGAGATTTCAGTGAAAACAGACCACATTTACATATTTAAGGATAGGAGTTAACTTACATTTGCCTTCCAGAATAGCAGAGACATGCAGTCCTTAAAATACACAGATTACAGCTTTGCTTTATTTGGTTTTATAGGGAAATTGCCAGTTTTTATGTATACCACTAAAAATCTGTAAATACATTGGGTGGGTTCCACATTTTACAGGGCATGTGCAGTAAGAGTTGGAGAAAGGAAGTGATTTTTGATAGCTTCTTATAATGCCAGTGCAGGAACTGTATGCCTTTTGGGAATAGGTAAAGGTCGCCTTTGCTCGAAAGCCCATTGTATCTGACTCTAGAATTTAGTGTTCATCTCTGTATATAGCCAAAGAACCAGCATTGTCTGGATCTGCAGATGTTTCCGTGGACATGTGGCAGGCTTGACTAGACACTGAACACTGTTTACCTTTCCAATGAAGTGGTACCTATTTATCTACTTGCAATTTCTTGCTTTTGAACTACGGTACTAGGTTGGCAGGAGATGGGACAGAGACGGAAGATCATTCCGTCATGCAGTACTTGGATCTCGAACTGCTGACCTGCCTACATTTCAGTCGTCAAGTTCAGCGTCCTAACCACTAAGTCACCGCAGTCCTTCTTTTTGGGCATACCTTTGTCAAATTGGGCATTTGTTTCTCACCCTTAAATATGTTATGTGTGTGCTCTGCTGAATAGATTCATAAAGGTCAACTTTGAATTTTCTCACCTCTGTAGTTTTATTTTCATGAACAGAACATTTATTTTGAGTTCCAGTTTTGTGTGAACAGTAAAATTGTTTTTATAATGGCTGAAATGGTTGTATTGCTCAAATTTTATAACTGGCTGATTTGTCTCACTAAATTTCTCGGGGTTTTTTTTTTTGACAGGTTATAAGCAATGCCTTGAAAGTTTGGGGTTTAGAACTGATCCTCTTCAACAGCCCAGAGTATCAAAGGCTCGCGATCGACCCTATGTAAGACTTCCTTTTTAGCTCCCTGCTTCCATTATTCAAAATAGACTAGTACCTCGGATAACAATGAGACTTGGTTCCACAAGTCTTGTTGTTATCCGGTTTTTAACATTGTGCGATGCATTGATCGCACAACGTTAAAAAAAAGCCCTGTTCCTCTGGAGGCTGCAGCTAGCCAAAACGTCGGTATTCGAATCCTGACATTTTGGCTTGCTGTAGCCTCCAGGGAGGTGGGGGAACTTCTGAAATAGCGCGGATCGGGTCCCCCAACCTCCCTGGAGCCGGCAGGGGTCAGAGAGCCCAAAATGGTTTTTAAAAAGTCCATTTTTTCCCACCCATTTCGGGGTCTCTCACAGCTCCGGGGAGGTTGGGGGACCCGATCTGCGCTGTTTCTGGGGTTCCCCCACTTCCCTGGCCAGTGCAGCAAGCCAAAATGTCGAGATTCGAATCCCAACATTTTGGCTTGCTGCAGCCTCCAGGGAGGTGGGGAAACTTCAGAAATAGCACGGACCGGGTCCCCCGACCTCCCTGGAGGTGGCAGGGGTGCTGGAGAGCCCGAGCTGGGTGAAAAAACGGACATTTTTATTACCCATTTCAGGCTTTCTGACCCCTTCACTGCCAGCTCTGGGGAGGTCGGGGGACCCAATCTGTGCTGTTTCTGGAGTTCCCCCAACTTCCTGACCAGTGCAGCAAGCCAAAACGTCGGGATTCGAATTCCAACATTTTGGCTTGATGCAGCCTCCAGGGACGTGGGGGAACTTCGGAAATAGCACAGATTGGGCCCCCCGACCTCCCTGGAGAGACAGGGGGGGTCAAAGAGCCCAAAATGGGTGGAAAAAGGATGTTTTTTTCACCCATTTTGGGCTCTGACCCCCCTGCTGCCTCGGGGGGTGGTCTGGGGACCTGATCCACAGCTGCAGGGTGGCTGGGGAAGCTGATGGGGACTCCCCGTTGGCTTCCCTAGCCACCCGCCCCTGCCTCCACAGCTGCAGGGTGGCTGGGAAGCCAAATGGAGAACCCCATTCAGCTTTCTAGCCACCCTGCTGCTACGAACGACTGCATCAGATAACGCTAACAGATTGTTATCCGATTTTAGCATTATACGATGCAGTCGTTATCTGAGGTATTACTGTAATAATAATAATACAAACAAAGGAAATCCTATCATTTTCCTCAGAGAGCTCCTTTTAAAATTTACTAACTCAAGCTAATCTTTTATGCTCGCAGCATTTTCTTTTTCCTATTAATAGGGCTTTTGTTGTTGTTGTTCAGTCGCACAGTCGATTCCGACCCTTTGCGACCCTATGGACATTTATCCTCTGAGCCTTCATAACATCTCAGTATCTGTAGCATCACAGAATGCTGACTTTCAGTGATATGATATGTGGTATCATATCTGCTTTAGGGCATCTAAGTGTGTGTATGTGTGTGTAAATAAATACATATGTAAATCTGCTTTCACAGAAGAATGGTATCAGAATACTTTTAACTGTCAAAATAGATCAAGTGACCAAATGACCTAGATTTTAACTATATTTGAAAACTTTTTTAAAAAATAAAAAATGTGTTCTTAATGAGAGCAAAAAGTCTTAAATATGAAACAATGTTTGATTATGATTCTCCTTTATGTTTCCTTTCTTTCAGAAATGAAAGATCTTTTATTTGTAACTATAAAGAACACTGGTTTACAGTTCGAAAATTAGGAAAACAGGTGATACGACCTCTCTCCTCTTGCTTAAGATTCAATTTAAGAAGAATTTAAGACTAAGACATTAGACTGGATGTTTAAAATTTTAGAATCATAATTAATACATTTTATTATTTAACTATAATTAATAATAGTAAATGTAAAAATAGGAGAAAAATAGCATGTTCGATATATCTTGCTAATTATTCTTTGTGTTAGAAGCTATATAAAATAAATGACTGCCTGAAGCTGAAACGCTTCCTCCTCACTTGGATGTCAAGGTTAGAGATGTCTGATTAAGAATTTTGAAAAATACAGATATACCCAATTTGATTGCTGATTACATTTATACAGTAATACCTTGGATAATGTTTGCCTCGGATAACGCTAAATTCAGATAATGTCGGGGAATTTGAGCCAAACATTTGCATCGCACAACGTTATGTTTGCCTCAAATTCCCCAACGTTGATCTCTGCCTCAAAGGCTGCCTCCCCCCAACCAAACTGGCACTACGAAGCTTGCAGCAGTGGCATGGCTGGAAGCAGAACAGGGGCTCCCCGGTCAGCTTCCCAGCCACGCCGCCGCTGCGCCCTTGGCAGTGGCGGTGCGTTTGGGAAGCCGACCCGGAAGCCCCATTTGGCTTCCCAACTGCACTGCTGCTGCAGTCGGCATTTAGGTTGGGTGTGCGCCCCCCAGTTCTTTCCCCCAACCCAAGCGCCGATCGCAGCGTGCTATGGCCAGCTGGGTTGGGGAAAGAACGGGGCCTGCACCTCGTAACAACGATCCAGGCAGGGGTTTCTGAAGAGAATAAAAAATTTTCCTAGCCTTTCTTCAGAACCCCACCCCCACCCAGCCTGGATTGCTAAGGGGCTTAGCCAACCAGGCAGGGGGTGGGGGCTTCTGAAGAGAGGCTGGGAAAAGGGTCCCCAGCCTCTCTTCAGAACACCCCTCCCCCCCGGCCTGGATCACTAAGCCAGTTCTTTCCCCCAACCCCAGCGCCAGTGCCAGCTTGGGATCAGCCCTGGAGTTGGGCGGAAAGGGAATGGCTTTTTTAAACGTGCAATCGATGCATCGCACAACGTTAAAAACTGGATAATGTTACAACTTTTGGAACCAAGTCATAACATTATCCAAGGTACTAGTGTATCCTGATTTTCTCCCCAAGAAGCTCAGAGGAAGTTTCCTCCATCTTTATTTTACCCTCAGAATAATACTGTATAAAGGTGCAAAGGCATAAACCCCAGGATATTCACTGGCTCTCAGCAGCACTGCTTCCAGGCACCCAAAAATGTGTTGGGCTGCCTTTGTGCTCCAACCAGGGGTAAAGCTCTTTCCTGTTCTGATGCCAGAGTGTGTCCTCCAAAAGAGAAGACTAGTTTGAGCAAGGTCTTAATGTACCTGCCCCTCCTTTCAGTAGCTGACCTGAGCAGTTGCCACTCTCTGTCTGCAGTCAGACATCTGAGAACCAGGAACTGGAATTAGCACACCAGAGGTCCCAGCAAACATCTTGGCACCGAAAATTGCCTTGAAGGAAAACATCATTAGTTTAAAAAAAAAAACAGGATAGGAAAACAAGGCTTGACTGGGTGACGTACACCCAAGGTCTTCATGGACATTGGTGGGAAATAACATGACCAAATCGCAAGCCAGGTGAAAGCTGAAACAAACCTTTCAGTCCATGTCAAAATCTGTGCAACTTGAAAGGAGCTAAAGAGTGGAGCCTTGAACCGTCTTGTGGATGGTTAGCCAGGCCAGTGTACCAGTCTTTCCCCTAAGGCAGTGGTGGTGTACCTATGGCACACATGCCAAAGGGAGTCCTCAGAGCCCTCTCTGTCGGCACGCACACCGTTGCCCCAGCATAAAGTTTGCTCTGCTCAGCAACCCAATGGGAGTGCTTCCTCCCTCCTCCCAGCACAGAGTTCACCCCACTCGTCTGCCCAGCAGTCAAATGGGAGCGCTTCCTCTCCTCAGCACAGAGTTTCCCCTGCCCTTCTACAGTGCAGATAGCAGCCTGCTGAATTTTGGCACTTGGTCCCTAAAAGGTTTGCCATCACTGCCCTAAGGGCTAACAGAACTACTATCTCCTATGCTCCATGGGGCAACCCTTCTAGGAAGCTCCTCCATGGCTTGGGTCAGATGGTCAGCAACCCACGCAGGGAAAGCCAAACTAACCAACCGCCATGCTGTTTTGAGGGGACGGTTATACCCCTTGCCCCATCACTTGATCTTGTCCCAGCCATTGGGAACCTGAAGTGCTAGGATCATGGGACAAATTTATTCCCAGATACAGCCTACCCAAAGGATAGGTTTTCCTAATGCAGGTGTCTCTTATCAAACTGTCCCCAGCTGTAAGAAAGTCTCAAGGTGGGGACAGAAGGGAGACAAGGAGGTCTCCTTCCAGCAATAGGAATTCAATCACCCAAGGCTGAAGCTAAATTTGCTGCCCCCCTCCCGTGGATGCTGGCGCCTGCTCCCGCTAGGGCTTCTGGGAATTGTAGTCCAAGAACATACATAGCCCAAAAAGTGCCACCTGGGCCGCCGCTCCCTAGTGACGCCACTGCCTTCCAGTGATGTCAGCTAGCTACAATTTTAGCACCTGAGGACCATTAGGTTTCCATCCTCCCCCCAGTGGTGGGATCCAGCAGGTTCGCCCCAGTTCACCAGAATCTGTTGCAGAAATTCCAGCTGACCCTGCTCATCCAAGTTTTGAAATAAAATACTGTAGTCCTAAGTCGAGTACAGTGCAGAGCTTCCCACTGGCCACACCCACCATACCACACACCCCTTTTATTCTGTGTTTTAATCCTTTGGGGGCAAGTTCTTCACAAGGGGACTGGGTGGTGATACAGTGATCAGCAGTAGCCTGTGTTTTGCCCTCTGAAGTACTATGCTGGTCCTTGTCATTTGGGTTTTTTGTTGGGTTTTTTTGTCTCATCCCTTTCTTAATCTCTCATGATTTTCCTGTTTTCCTCCTCCCTTTTTTTTTTTTGGGGGGGGGGCAGCTGTTAACTGGGATTGTTTTAGCATTATTTCTATATGCCTGAAAACTCTACTTGTTAAAGTGGCTTCTTCACAAACACAAAACCACCATAGCTGACTTCTTCATGGATTGTCTAGCTGTTAGGTTAGAATTCCAGACCAAAAATGTGTTAGGAGGTAGTCAATACTCTTGTTTTATTCTGTGGTAGTTCATCTGTTGTTCAAGCAGTTGTTCTCTCTAGCAGTGGATGAAACAATACTACAAGCTAGCAGTGTGCACATTTTCCTCTCATGCATGTTTGGCTCCTCTGATCTCAGCCTGTGTGTTTTTCTTAATGTCTAAAACAGGGATGCCCAAACTTTTTGGGTCGTGGGCCAGTCATATGGTTCAGGGAGCCGGTCACTAAGGCCCAGGGGCCAGGTGCGGCCCCCGACACCAGTTCATCTGGCCCACGAAGCCCTCGTCGCTCCTGGGGGTGTTTTACTTCTGTACAGGCACATTTTACTTCCGCTTCCAGGAGTAACGAGGGCTTCACGGTTCGGATGAATTGGCGTCGGGGGCCACACCTGGCACCCGGGCCTTAGCTTGGGCACCACTGGTCTGAAAGCTGTGCAGGTTTTCCACAGATTTGGGGGAGGTTGACTGAAGAGATCAGGAGCTTTGATCTTTTGAGGAACGACTTGAATTCAATATTCAGGTTTCTTATTTGGACAGGGCAGCCCTGCTCTTTCACATAGTTAACACAATGGAACACGGTAATCAATATTTGATTACTTCACTTGTTCATTAAAGGGATGATATACATCAAATAACTTTTTTTTTAGACAACAGCTTGGGTTTTGTCATGTGCAGAAATAGATTATACATTCCATATTAACTAAGTTCTGTTGAAATCTGTTTTTAAAATTACAGTGGTTCAACTTGAACTCTCTCTTGACGGGTCCAGAATTAATATCTGATACTTACCTTGCACTTTTCCTGGCCCAGTTACAACAGGAAGGTAATGTTAACTTTCAAATATTTAACCGCGCTAACTTGAAAAGAAGAGAATAAAAGTTAGTCATTAATTTCCCAGAAGAAGTTGTTTTCTTCAATTTTATAAATAAGACAGAGAAATTAAATACAATCATTACTTAACTGTAGGGAAAACAAGCAATTTTCTGTTCTGTCCCTCCCCCCCGCTCGCATTTGTTGTAACTGTTGAAAGGATGTCTCTAATATTTTGGCCATGTTTCTTTATTTTTGCCAGGTTATTCAATATTTGTTGTAAAGGGTGATTTACCAGATTGTGAAGCTGATCAGCTGCTGCAAATGATTCGAGTACAGCAGATGCAGCGGCCAAAGTTAATTGGAGAAGAGACACCACAATCAAAAGATCAGAGGTAAGGTAAATAAAAATTCATATTATGATAAATGTTGAGTGTCACTTGTGAGTAACGTTTGAAATATTAATGCCAGGATGGGCAATATGTAGGAGCAAACAAATGCTCTTTGCAAAAGGTAGGAAAGACATAATTTGGAACAACTTTCTCCCTTCTTTTCTCTTCCATTTAGTCTGCCTAACTGCATTGTATGGGCTAGAGATAGACTTCTGAACCCCCATTGTTGTCATTTCAGAATCCACAAGTGTATTTGTTTTGCTACACTTAGGGCATATATTTCCATATGGGGTAGTTAAGATATTTGGCTGTAGTCAGTAATGTTTCCACAGAGGTCTGGAGACTAGAATGGCATATCACAGTAGTTAAATGAAGGTTAGCAAGAACAATAAAAAGTGTGTAAAATACAACATAGGGTTTGTGTTATGTCTGCAGTGCAATAAGGGAAGGGAGCAAAAATTGTTTGAACAGAAATCCATGTTTCTAGTTCAGTGTATTAACTCCTGTGTCGTTAGCTATCGGAAGGATCCCAAATGAAAGGGCTGGATCATCTATGATCCCTCTGATGTTTATTATTTTTCTGCCTTTTTCTTCTTTTACTGAACATGTTATTCTCTGTGACTATGACATTCGTCCCCATTCAGTTTTGTGATTTGAGCCAGTACAGTATTGTGATTTTACCTTTCTGTTTAGCAGGTCCTCAGAGCAGGAAGGCGTCACACATGTTGGACAGTTAATCACAAAGTAGCAGGTTACACCAAACAAATGAAGCAGAAATGCTTACTAGCATGTAATCCAAAAGACAGGATAATGCAGCCCACTTAGTAAGGCATAAAACATGGAAACAGCAGGCATGAAGGTAAGCCAGCATACAATAAGTGATATGTTAAATTATTATTCATTGTAATACTTTGGCTGGAATCCTGTTGGTGTTAATAAAACAAACTATAGCTAATTTACAAGGTACTGGTGGATAACTTAGTTGCACAGTTGTGGCCAGACATGCAATGAAGAGTTATCCTGGCACTTCATAAGCTACGCAGAAAGAGCCTCCTCGAAGATTGTGGTATTTTTGAGCCACAATCAGGCATACTCTGGTAACGGCAACCTTGTGTTGCTGGATAATATTTCTCACACTAGGTCAGGCAAAGGGAACTGGAGAGTGAACTCACCAAAAGGTGCCTTCATTTTGGCAGTTTCATGACTGGCCTAGACACAGAAGAAGAAGAAGCTAGCCACATTTAATTGTGTTAAGTTACACAAATATTGCACAAACACCAATAGGAATCTGGCTGTTGTATACAAAATTGTAACACATGTATATCACCCAGTGTATGCTGACTTCATGCCTGTTATATTTGGCACTGGTTTTGATGTTTTCTGATTTGTTACTGAGTTTTCTTATCTTCTTTTATTCATGTGCTGGTGAGTGTTTTTTGTCATCTTGGGTGACATAAATCCTGTTTCTTATAATTTGTAAAAAGTTAGTCTGTAATGTTTTGGATCTTGCTTAATGTAATATATCAGAGTGCAAAATAATTTAATAGTGGCGGGAAAGCCCTAGCTAACTTGGAAGAAAGAGCTTCTCACTCTCAAATTCTTGAGATGACAGAAACCTTGTTTCCTTTTATCCTCTATTTTTTCTTCTCCCTTTTTTTGGGGGGGGGGAGGGGGAGTGTTCAAGAGAGTGCTGGAAAAGTATTGTGGTATCTATGGATGGTTAGATGTAAGTCAGATTATTAGTCCTAATTAAAATACACCTATTGGAATTTTTTGGAATGACTAAGTCATGTTGATTCAGTGAACCTACCAACTGGATTCAGTCCGTAATATTCTGTTTGCAAACTCTCATTATTAACTATCTCAAAAAAATTTCATGCTACTTTTTTTAAATGCCTTTTAAGAATTTTATTTGAAATTAATCTACATTTTAAAATAATATTTTGTATAAATGTTTTCTCTTTGGATTACTGAGATGTAATAAAACATCTTTCTATTTGATGTTAAAATAAAACCATCATGTTTACCTTTGAAATGTCCCTAGGGTACAAAAACCAGACCTTGAACAAGTAGCAGATGTTAACCATGCCTTTGATGGCACTGGCATGTTAGATGAAGATGAAGAAAATTTCCAAAAAGCTCTTGCTCTCAGCAGACAGGAAATTGATATGGAAGATGAAGAAGCTGATCTTCGTAGAGCCATTCAACTTAGTATGCAAGGTAAAATGTTATTTTATTGATTTAAAACATTTTTACTTCATTGGCTACAATTTAGGGCATGGCACAACTGCAAGAAGACCCTAGTCTATGATCCTGTTGGATTCCTTTGGTGAACTGTCCTTTGCTCAAATGTTTGTGTGACTGGTCACAAGGAGAACAGCTTGTCAGAACAGAAAAGCGCAATTTGTGTAATTGCCTTTCTTTTTTTTTCAACAGGATTCTGGTCTTGGAAATAATTTTTTCAACAGTAAAAATAACTTCAGTTTCAGGGGGAAATGCAAAACAGTCTTTAAAAGGTGGCCCCGTGTAGCAAGATGCAGCCCTGGCAAGACTGAGTGGTTGTGGGTCAGGGGTCCTGCGTTATCTCGGGAGTTACCATCTCTGGTTCTGGACGGGGCGGTTTTGCCCCATACAGACTCGGTGCATAATCTGGGGGTTCTCCTGGACTCGCGACTACTGCTTGAAGAGCAGGTGGCAGTCATGGCCAGGAGGGCCTTTGCACAGCTTCGTGTCATTCGCCATTTACACCCGCTCCTAGATCGGGACTCCTTGCTCATGATCACACATTCTGGTCACTTGATTATTGCAACGTGCTCTACATGGGGCTGCCCTTGTTGACCATTCGGAGGCTGCAATTGATCCAGAATGCAGCTGCCCAGGTGGTGATGGGGTGTGGGCGTTATGCTCGTGCCTCACCGCTGCTTCAGGAGCTGCACTGATTGCCAGTATTTCTCCGGGTGCAATTCAAGGTGCTGGTTATCACCTTTAAAGCCCTACATGGTAGTGGGCCAGAATACTTAAGAGACCGCCTCACCCCAAGAACATCTACCTGGAG
This sequence comes from Furcifer pardalis, assembly GCA_030440675.1. Lineage (NCBI taxonomy): Eukaryota > Metazoa > Chordata > Lepidosauria > Squamata > Chamaeleonidae > Furcifer > Furcifer pardalis. Next base: position 25,023,597 of record CP126894.1, read on the forward strand.
AGGCTCTCTAGTTGTTCCATCAGCCAAAGAGGCGAATCTCTCTGGTACTAGAAGAGGGCCTTTTCTGTGTCCGCTCCGGCCCTATGTAACCTCCTGCCAATGGAGCTGTGCCTCCAGACAGAGTTGCTGTCTTTAAGGAAGAATTTAAAAACATGGCTGGCAGGGCAGGTATAGGGTATGAATTGTACAACGACCCTAGCGCATTGGTTGGTGTGAGTTCCCTCTCTCCTTTAACTTCTTTTTAATTCTAAAGAGTGAGTTTTAACTTTTAATCTGTTATTAATACAATATGTCTATTTTAAATCTTTTTAAATTTTTTGATTCAGATTTGTTATTGATATTTTTATATGATATGTTAAACCGCCCTGAGTTGCCCTGGTAAGGAGCACGGTATATAAATTTGAGTAACTAAATAAATAATCCAAATGAGATGTGATTGAGGCATGTATCACTATATATTGGAAATGTGCAAGAATGGAGGCAGGCGCCATACTAGACTTAACTGGGCAAATGCACTCCTAGCCACAGCTAATATTCCTAAGCCAGTCGTGGCAAACTTATGGCACTTGATCTATTGCATAAATTACAACTTACAAACCAGAATGAAACTCATTGCTTTATGCAGTGCTATCAGTGGGCTTAACTGGGTGTCTAAAATTTTAAATTCTAAACTAAGCACTAGTTATATCTCATTAAGCAGAATTATCTAAAAGATACAACATTCAGATAAAAGTGGGTACCAGCAACATGAATAATTTAGGCAGACCTTTTTATTTGCTGTTAATGCCTGCTCCTTTATATATTTTCTCTCATTTTTTCAAAATGGAACTTTTGTGTTCTTATCACTTTGTGAAGGATTTAGATGATTTAGATTTAGACTTTGGCTATTGCAATAGAATAGTAGTAAATAAATAAGTAGCCTCTTTAATTCAAACCAGTCTTTCCCAGTAATGATATTTATGCATATATTCATTTTAGGAGGTCCTCGGAGCGGCTTTTCAGACTCTTGCACATTGAACACTCCGAACTCAACTGCCACAAACCTGGCTGAATCTCTTACGTCAGAAGAGCTGCGACGAAGAAGACAGGCTTACTTTGATAAGTAAGGCAGACCATGTAAAGTAGAATTTGTGGGCAGACAGTCTTAGAAGCTGTTCATTAATGAAATATCACATTAACTCAGCCTCACTTGTCAAATCACTTCTGTCTTAATTATGACACTATGAGTTAATGATCTATGAACGCTCCTGTTACTAACAGTCCTTCTTAAATCTTGAAAACTAAAAGATGTGGGTTTTTTATTGAGTAATTTTATCTTAAGATAGATCTTTTTTCTTGCTGCGTAGTGCTTACCTTAGTATGGGCTTTTCCAGAGAGTCTAAGTAGACTCATTTTAGTCATTTTAGCTTCTGGTGAAAGTTGAAGTTTGACTTGACCTTGATCCCACTTATTTGTCCTTATGGTAGTTCATGCTGTCTGTTAAGCTCCCCAGTGTATATGCATGATCTACGAATAACACATTACTGTAGTTTGCCACACTGTTAATTCTCAAGTTTCTAATGGTAATATAGTTGCTACTCCAGTAAAAAAAGAAGGAAGAAAGCTAAACTAGGAAGAAATCAAATGGCACCATTAGTAGGCTTTTATATAAATAGTGAAAATTGAATAGAGTGTTTGGATGCCTTTTCAAATTATTTTTCACTGTTTGATTCTTTTAGACAGCAAGTTCAGAATCCAGAATTGCATGATGCACCAGCTACGAGTTCAAATGCTCTAGTCACTGATCCAGGTACTACTTTAAAATGCATGTAGTAACCTGCTGTTCACCCACATTTGTTTGTTTGTTTTATTTATGACTTCCATGCTACTTATTTCTAGCCCTCAGTTCAGTCATTCAGTCAAGAGTCACATCAGTGCAGCCTTTCTTAAACTGATGTTCTTCAAATGTTTTGGAGTAAAGGTTCTTCATTGCTATCTGACGTTGCCAAATGTCAAGGATGAAAATATCTGGAGAGCATCAGGCTGGGAAAGATGAATCCTTAGAAATGGCATCCAGATTGATCTATAGTTTTCATTTAAGTGCATGAATGATATTTGATGATGTGCCTCATATCAGCAGTTTTTAGTCAAACACTTTTCTTTATATGTACCAATAAATTGATTTGATAAATGTTTATGGTCATAAAAATGGATGACAGTCCACTTACTCCTTAAATGGTTTTGTATCCAAAACAAGCATATCTTCCCCATTTGTATTTTACATACCATATCTTAGTATCTATGGTTTATGAAGCTTTGATCATCTTAAGTGGGCCATTTTTTCAATTTTCTTAGATGTTTTGTTTTGTTTTCTATCAGGAGGTGATATGAGTGAAGATGATATGCTTCAAGCAGCCATGAATATGTCCTTGGAAACTGTTACAAACCGTGTGAATGCAGAAGAAAAGAAATGACAAAAATTCCAATTTGTATTTTTATTCAGGCACTAAATCCTATATTCTGAATGGGTGATATGAAAGTAGGGTTGATTTCACTGCTATACAGAGCAGGACTTAGCCCTAAAATTCACAGGTCTGAGGATCAGAATTATAAGACAAATCTTCATATAAGATAAATAAAATGTTATTAAAGGTTTTAGTTTTGACCACATGACTAATTCTAATCAAGTTGGTAGAGTTTTCTCATTTGAACAAGGGATACCACTGTGTTATAAAATCTTAATCCAGTGCTTCCCAACCCATAGATGCACAAGGTGAAGTTAAGATACATTGACAGATAGGTATAGGGGCTAGATTCCTGTTTAGTTGTGATTTTGTGTTCTTGGTTTTTTACTTCAGAGCAAGATATATCAATCATACCCAGTTACACAGAAGCCTTGCAAATAAGCTGGGACCCAGACTGTATGGTGCCTGAAACCTCATAATAAATAATTGTGTGCCATCAAGTCAATCCTAATTTATGGCAGACTCTTCAGGGTTTTTTAGGTAGACAGTAGAACAAAAGTTGTTTATTATTCCCTCCTTCTGGAGTCACTTTGAGACTGTGCAGATGTGGAAAGCTACATAAGGCTGGCTCTTTTGGGAAGTAAAGTGGGGATCTAAACTCCCAACCTCTCGCCCTGCTGCCAGATACTTAACTTAGTGTTTAAGGATACTCCAAACATCCTTCCTGTATTATGACCAGTTTATAACTAAATCAGTATAATGTAGAACTTCCTATTGAATGATATTCCAGTTACACTGTAAGCAAAGAGAGGATTACTTGTATTTTCTGCCCTTTTTAATATAAAGACACTTAATGAGTAAAGTAATTTAATATTCTTGCATTACTATTTGCAAAATAGAAAAAGCTCTTAAATTCTTAATTCAGTCAGATAAACTCCATGTTATCCTAAACACTATAAGAGGTACACAACTTGGATTTTGCTTAAAACAATTTTTAAACCGTAAACATGATGGCCAATTTTTTCCTTAGTTTCTTTTTCAGAAGAGGAAGAAACAAACAAAATTATTTATCTATACTTTGTGTACTGAATTTTATGCAATCCTGAACTCTGGTCTATCCCAGCACTAAATGATTACTTGGATATTTGTTGAATAACTGAAATTAGAAGCGGTGGGGATATATTTGATGAATATATATGCTCATTTTTTCTGTTTTGTGAGAACATGAGCTCATGTATAAGTGTTATTCTGGATGAAATTATGAAGCTGCCTTATACTGGCGAGATGGGAGTGGGGAAATCTTTAAAAGTAATACCAAGTACAGTATTACCTCAGGTAACATTTACCTCGGATAACGCTAAAAAACGCATAATGTTAAGTAATCTGGGGAGGAGAATTGGATTGGATAACATTAAGGTCCTATGGGATGGATCGGATAACAACCGCTAAAGCCTGTGCGGTTACATTTTATCTCTATGGAGCTTTAACGTTATCCGATCCATCCCATAGGATTTTAACATGCATCGGATAACACTAAAAATCGGATAACACCAAGACTTGTGGAACCAAGTCTTAGCATTATCCGAGGTATTACTGTACTGATAAATTTGCCACTATCAGTATGTTTTTAGTAGAAATAGTGATTTTAAGAAATTAAAGACCACTGCCCCCTGCACCCTCATAATAGATTCCTCCATCCCAGGGAGGAATTGCATTTTTTAAATTTCTAAAAAAGAAATCATAGCTGATATCATAGCATACGTTCCGCGAGTGGGTGTCAGCCATTGATTCAGACCATTGATCCAGTACAGTCTTTGATTAGGAAAAGTTCTATGTGGTCTCAAGCAAATGGTAGTGTCTTGTTACCTGAGTTCCTTCTAACTGGAGATGTCTGCGATTAAACCTGGGACTTTTTGCATGCAGAGCATGTGCTCTACTACTGAGCAATGGCACTCCCAGAATTTCAGGCTGTCTAGGAGCGAGAAGAAAATTAAATATTTCATGCCATGAATCAGTGCCACATTTATTACTGTGCAAACCTGGTAGACTGAAATGAACCCTGCATGTTTACTGATGTGTTAAGAATGGATATTGATAAATGAACATGTGTGAATGTGTATTTTATCAGATAGTAATGAATGTTTCCTGCTTGTAAGAATATTGCAGCTTTTCATGAATGGCCTTCATTCATGCACCTTACTTTCTTTTTCTGTCATTGTTTCTGTTACTGAGGAAATATTGGGAGCAAATGCTGAGGGGTTTTTTTTCCCTGTTGGGTTATACTTTTGATATACAAGATTACGTTGTTAGGATGACCAAACTGGGCATTCTATGTAACAAAAACAGTTTAATATTTTGTAAATTATGCTTTGAGCATACATTCTGTTTACATATATGTCTTATTCGTATACTGGTTTGGCATGTTCCCAGTATTCAAATTGTATTCTTAAACCACAGACATTTGCCTGACACTCCAGGAACAAACATGCAAAACCTACAGTATTTGGTTTTGCTAACTTTCAAAATTACTGTATTGCTCTATATTGACATGTCACCCCTAAATACTGACTGATAAATAACTTTATAGGATACAATAGGGATTAATACAGTATAAAAAAAGAACACTTGGATTTTGGTGGGGTTTTCTTTCTTTAAATTAGGAGTGCCCAACTTTTTTATGCTGTGGGCCCCAATCACGTCCCCCCCCCCCCCGGAAGGCTGAACAGGCTGGACCACACACCCCAGAAGCAGGTGCATTTAAGACTGCCCTAAATGTGCCCACTTCTGCGTTTATGGTAGGCACGTTTGCACCGGCATGTTTTACGGCTGACATAAACACGCCCACTTCCACTTCCAGGTGCAGTGGAAGCGGCGAGAGATTGGATGGAATGGTGTTGTGCCCTGGGTGCGGCCCATGGGCCATAGGTTGGGAAGCCCTGCTTTAAATGGTGTGGTGAAATATACAAGAGTCAAATCCTACTTACCTTATTTGCATGCTTCATGTTTTGTTGAACTCTGTGATAAAAAGGCAATGGGTTTTGGCTCTAAAAATGACCATTTTGTTTAAAATGTCTCTAGTTTTATCATTTTCTTAAACTTACGGCAGCACAATTTGGCCCTACTTGATTTATTAACAGCAGGAACTTAGCTTGCCAAACCTAACATACAGTTCTTGGTTTTAAAACAACTGTAGCATTAGTTACATAGAGCTATCTGCTTTTATTTTCATTGTGTTAATTTTAAGCTGTTACTTGAATATAAACATGCAAAGGGATTCATATAAAGCATGGAATTAAATCATATCCATCTGTATAAATCATATTTTTCTTTGTACTTTTTCAATAAATGGTGTTCTTATGAACAAGCTGGAGATGAATGAATTTAGGACTATTTCTTCCAAAGATACTTAAGACTTGAATGCAGATAACCAAGTATAAAATAAATATGTGGCATATTGGTTTTCTATTCAGTATTTGCCTGTGTAAAATATACCAAAATGGTAAAGAGGAATTCCATTTCCATGTGAATTAAAGAGAAAAGCTGCATTTAAAACATTAGTATACCTTACTATACTATTCATGTATTTTTGTCATTTTTATTTCTATTAAAACAAGATTTCTTGCAGATTTGCAAACAAAAGCTATGGGTGCTTGAAAGATATGAGTCAGCAGCTGCTTTAGAAGTCTGTTTCATTTGTACACAATTCTTTATTTCTTTAGAGTACATTGAGGACTGTCCATCTCCCTTCTGAGTGAAATAATAATTGAATAGTTTTTATTCAAATTTTGCCTCTTTTGTTGTTCAGTCGCACAGTTGATTCCAACCCTTTGCGACCCCATGGACCACTGTCTGCCAGGCACTCCTGTCTTCCACCATCCCCCTCAACTCGCTCAGCTCTGTGCCCATTGTTCCACAATACCATCTAGCCATCTCATTTTTGGCCACCCCCTTCTTTTACCCTCAACCTTTCCAAGCATCAAGGCTTTCTCAAGTGAGTCTTCTCATTTGATGTCCAAAGTACTTTAGCTTCATCTTTACTGTTTGCCCTTCTAAGGAGCAGTCAGGGTTGATTTCTTCTAAGATTGACCTATTTGTTCTCGCTGTCCAGGGGACTCCAAAACTCTCCTCCAGCAACACATTTCAAAGGTGTCTATTCTTCTGTGCTCAGCTTTTTTTTATGGTCCAGCTCTCACAACCATACATTACTACCAGAAATACCATTGCTTTGACTATGTGGACTTTTGTTTGCAAGATGATGTCTCTAATTTTGACTATGTTCCCCAGGTTTCTCATAGCTTGCCTCCCAAGAATCAGTCGCCTTTTTACATTAAGCATTCTAATGTTCTAAATCTGTACATGAGTCAAGAAGCAACAGTTAGGACAGAATATGGAATGACAGAGTGGTTTGGAATAGGAAAAGGAGTAAGACAAGGCTGTATTTTGTCACCCTGCTTCTTCAATTTATACACAGAGCACATAATACGCAATGCAGGGTTGGACGAATCACAAGTAGGGATCAAAATTGCTGGGAGAAACATCACCAACTTGAGATACGCAGATGATACTACCCTAGTGGCAGAAAGCAAAAAAAAACGTGAAGAAGCTGCTGCTTAGGTTGAAAGAAGAGAGTGCAAAAACTGGCTTGACACTCAACATCAAGAAAACCAAGATAATGGCAACAGGCCCTATCAGTCCCAGCAAAATAGATGGGGAAGAAGTAGAAGCAGTGACAGATTTTACTTTCTTAGGATCAAAGATCACTGCAGATGGTGCTTGAAACCATGAAATAAAAAGGCAACTGATTATTGAGAGGCAAGGTATGAGAAACCTAGGGAACATAGTCAAAAGTAGAGACATCACTTTGCAAACAAAAATTCACATAGTCAAAGCAATGGTATTCCCAGCGGTAATGTATGGTGAGAGCTGGACCATTAGGAAAGCTGAGCGCAGAAGAATAGATGCTTTTGAAATGTGTTGGAGGAGTTTTGAGAGTCCCCTGGACAGCGAGGAGAACAAATAAAGTCGATCCTAGAAGAAATCAGCCCTCACTGCTCCTTAGGTCAAATAGTAAAGATGAAGCTGAAGTACTTTGGACATCAAATGAGAAGAGAGGATTCGCTTGAGAAAGCCTTGATGCTGGGAAAGGTGAAGGGCAGAAGAAGAAGGGGGTGGCCAAAAATGAGATGGCTAAATGGTATTGTAGATGCAATGGACACAAAGCTGGGCCGGCTAAGGAGGATGGTGGAAGACAGAAGTGCCTGGCGGACATTGGTCCATAGGGTCGCAAAGGGTCGGAATTGACTGTGCGATTGAGCAACAAATTAGGATTGACTGATTTGATCTCTTTGCAGTCCAGGGGACTCTCAAGTCTTCTCTAACACCATAGTTTAACAGTATCTATCCTTTTGCATTCAGCCTTATGATCCAGCATTCACAGCCATACCTTACTGCTGTGAAGACCATCACTTTAACTGTGCAGAGACCTTTGTCAGGAGGGTGATGTCTCTCCTTTATTATCCAACATCAATAACAGTGACACTTCTAAATGTCACCCTGTAGCACTTAGAGCACTCCCTGGGCAGTTTATGTATGAGTTTATTTAATACATTTTATATGCCACCCATCTGGGAGGAGTTCCCACTATGGGTGGTTTACAATCATTATAATAAAGGTAAAAGTCTCCTTTGTTCGAAAGCCAGCTGTGTCCAAACTCTCTGCTCATCTCCATTGACAGCACTGCCTGAGTCTGCAGACCTTTCCATAGTCATGTGGCAGGCATGACTAAACACTGGAGTGCACAATCACTGTTACCTTTTGCACCGATTTATCCATTAGTAGTGTACCTGTTTATCTAATTGCACTTCAGAGCACGAAATTATTATTATCTACTTGCAATTTCTGCTTTCGAAGGTTGGCAGGCGCTGGGACAGAGACGGTACCGACCTTCCAGTCAAACTCAGGCTGCAGTACAGCCGTTTAGCCACGGCGCCGCCACGGCGCTGTTGGGTATCCCGACATGCTCTTCGCTCGCTGGTACACGTCTAAGGGCACTCTAGCCAAGGCTGTTCCATGGTGATCCCGGAGGTGTCATGGCGGCGGTTGAGGTGGCAGCTGGGCTTAAAAGCCCCCTCAGCTGATGGAAGAGCAAGGCAGCGTCGTGGGGCGGCGTCGGGCCGGGGCCGAGTCGTCCCGTTGAGGACTGACGAGCCGCCGCTCTCTTTCTTCTGGGCCGTTCAGCTGAAACCCGGGTTAGGTGGGGGAAGAGCCGGTGGTGCTAGCTGTGCCGGTGCCGCCGTCGCCCCAGTTCATTTCGGTCCAGAGGGGTGGGTGGGGGCGCCTAGGAGAAGGCGGCGAGGATGGCGTCGTGGCTGGGAGGCCTGGGCGCCGGCCTGGGCCAGTCCTTAGTGGGCCAGGTCGGAGGGAGCCTGTCCAACCTGACCGGGCAGATCTCGAGCTTCACGAAGGATATGCTGTTGGAAAGCACGGAGGAGGCGGAGGCGGGAGGTAAGCCAAGGCCGCGTCGAGGGAAAAGGCAGGGGGTCTGGCCTTGGCAGCTGGGGAAGGGTCTCGGGAAAGGGCGTCGCGGAGGGAGCCAGGCCGAAAACTGCCCCGAGCGTGAGGTGTGACTCGGTCCGAAAGAGGGGCGGCTTCAGGGTGGGATGCACACGAGATCAGTAGTCCCAATCTTCTTCTTTCGTGTCCAGGTTAAACTTTGGACTGCCAAAACGAAACCCTCTTCTTAGCTTTGTTGTTGGCCATCATTCAATCCTCGACGGTACATGGTAGGCAGACGACTTTGCATTTCTGCACATCTTGGAATGTGCACTGAAGTCTGCCTCTTGTTACCAGGTGGCCCTGGACTGGCTACAATAAATGTTAGCACGCACTGGCCAAGGTTGCGACTACTTCGTCTTTCGTGTCTCAATCAAACTGTGGACTGCAAAAATGAAGCCACTTTCTTGGCTTTGTGGTTGGCCAAACCTTAAGTTCTCATCGGCACATGCTTCTCATAGTAATAAACATACAGTAAAACCTCATATAACACTAAAACCTGGTTCCACAAGTCTTGGTGTTATATGATTTTTAGTGTTATCTGATCCTCTATGGGATCCATAGAGATACATTGTAACCACACAGGTTTTAGCGGTTGTTATCTGAAGCATCCCATAGGATCTTAATGTTATCTGATGCAATTCTTCCCCCCAGATTCCTTAATGTTATGCGATTTTAGTGTTATTCGATACTAATGTTATATGAGGTATTACTGTACTAGCAAATGAGCTGTATTCTGTATCTCTCCACATCCACACAGTGTGCTGTTATCTGCCAACAGCCCTCACTTGAGCATGTTGGTTTTGCATTTAGGCACTCCAACCCTCAGCTATTCAGGGTCCTCCAAGTGGCGTAGGGGATGTCAAGTACCTCAGCCATGCCCTCCTTTAATATTATTATTTGTCCAGTAAGCTCCTTCCTCCATCTTCTAGTTTGATTTTGATTTTGTGTATCCTCAATAAAATTTATTCTTGCCATAAAGTTCTTCCTGGATCTGAGCCAGCAGACTTGAGACACGTATCCATTCAGAGGATGTTGAGGGTCATTCTCTTCTTTAGTTCTCTTGGGATCTGCTGCTACTTCTCTCCTTATTTTAGATGGAGTGATACCAACAAGAGGGTATATTTAGTAGTTTCCAATAGGAGAGGATTGTTTGGAATCTAGCAGCTTTCATTTGGTTTTATGGTTAAGGGTGTCAGTCTGGAACTTGTATTAATCTAGGTTCAAGATCACACCGAGGCATAGATGTGAGGAGACAATGGGCTAGTCAGTCTCTCCCAGTCTGACCTGAGTTGCTGTGAGGAGGAAGCAGAGAGTTGTGGCTACTGGATACTGCCAGCCCTGCAGTGAGGTGTAACATATGGGTAAAAATAATAATAATGAAAATATGACTTCTAAATAACCCAGTTCTCCAAGCTTGAAGAGCATATGGGCACCTTTAGGGCTTGTCCAGAGAAGCAAAGCTGTAATAAAAATGAATGACTCAACACTAGTTGTTTTGGTATTCTGGCATTTCATATAAGGCAAATCTCTCCATGGCTTTTGATACCATTGACAATGGTATCCTTATGGAGAGTCTGTCACTTTTAGGAATTCAGTGGCCATACTCAGAGAATCCAACTTGGGGAAGTTGTATCGACTCCATGGACAGTCTAATGTGGTGTGCCCCAGAGGTTGATCATTTCACTGGTGTTATTTGATACTTTGGTGTGGTTGGAGAGTGAGAGGTCCAGCCTAGGCTCCTTCAATATGGGGTGCCTCAGAGCTTGGTGATCTTACCTCTCCTATTTAATATCTACATGAAACCGCTGGGTGAGATAATTTGTTCCCATAGGGTGATGTATCGCCAATACGCAGACGACACCCAGTTATATATCTCGGCCTGTGGGGACCCAAGTGATATAGTGGAAGTCCTATCCAGGTGTCTGGAGGCTGTCAGGGTCTGGATGAGGGGCAACAGGCTACAGCTGAATCCTGGCAAAACTGAGTGGCTGTGGGTCAGGGGTCCTGCGTTATCTTGGGATCTACCATCTTTGGTTCTGGATGGGGGGGTTACCCCAAACAGACCCGGTGCATAACTTGGGGTTCCTCCTGGACTTGTGACTACTGCTCGAAGAGCAGGGTGGCAGTCGTGGCCAGGAGGGCTTTTGCACAACTGTTGTACGCCAGTTACGCCCGTTACGCCAGTTACGCCCCTAGATTGGGACTCCTTGCTCATGATCAAACATCCTCTGGTCACCTCCAGACTAGATTATTGTAATGCGCTCTACATGGGGCTGCCCTTGACAACCATTCAGAGGTTTCAACTGGTCCAGAATGCAGCTGCTCAGGTGGTGATGGAGTGTAGGCGGTATGCACATGCCTCGCCGCTGCTTCGGGAGCTGCACTGGTTGCCAGTATGTCTCCAGGTGCAATTCAAGGTGCTGGTAATCACCTTTAAAGCCAGACATGGTAGTGGGCCAGGATACTTAAGAGACTGCCTCACCCCAAGAACATCTGTCTGTCCCTCCAGAGCGGACCAGAGAAGCTCCCTAGTTGTTCCATCTGCCAGAGAGGTGCATCTCTCTGGCACTAGAAGGAGAGCCTTCTCTGTGTTTGCTCCATGGAACCTCCTGTCAACCAAGCTACGTCTTCAGATGGAGTTGCTGTCCTTTAGGAAGATCTTTAAAAAATGGCTGGTGGGGCAGGTATAGTGTCGTGACAGTACAATTACCCCAGCTCGTTGGTTAATTTGAGCTCTATCTGTCCCTTGGTCAGTTAGTCTTTTAATCTTTTTATTCTTAAGATCAGTTTTTAATTTGTGATTTGCTGCTGTGTTTTTAATTATTTTAAAATTTTAAGATGTTTATAACTGTTTGGTTTTATGATGTTGTAAACCGCTTTGAGTCGCTCCGGCTAGGAGGGTGGTATACAAATTTAAATAAATAAATATATGCAGCTGCTGGAAGGGATCATTCAGAGATCTGAAGTTCTGAATCATTAGTATGTGGACTTGCCATTCTCAGTGTCAACTCTCCTTTCCATCTTCTGTAGTTGGATGTAGCCTGATGTCCTGATGACTATCTGGCCTCAATAATTGAATGGACAAGATTTTAAAAATTGAAACTGAATCCTGATAAGATGGAGGTCCTGTTTTGTTTTGTCTTTTTTGGTGTAGTTTTTTTTGGGGGGTGTGTGTGTGTGAAGGGATCTTCCTGACTGTGGGACCTGGTCCCTACATTGAATAGAGTCAGCTTTCTGTTAAGGGACTGGGTTTGCAGTTTAGGGGTCATTTTAAATCCTGGTCTCAGCAAGAAATTACAGATTGTGGCAGTATGTAAAGCTGCTTTCTTTTAATTACCGGTACATCAAATCACCCAACTGCACCCCTATTTGGACAGATAAACCCTGACAATGCTGGTTGATTAACTGGTAGTCTCAGGAATTGACTACTCTAATGCTCTATATGTGGCTACCCTTGTCCCTGTTGCGGAAATTACAGTGGGTCTAGAATGCAGCAGCCAGGCTTAAGTAGGAGTAAAAAACAATTGATGATATCTCCCTGACCCTGGTCAACTCAACTGGTTTCAAGTGCTTTTCTGTATCAAGCACAAAGTTTTAACACTGATATATAAAGCCCTACACAGTTTTGGATCATGTTATCTGTCAGAATGTCTCTCACAGAAATTGTCTGCCTGTATCACTAGATCATCTCAGCACAACTACAGTGAGAACACTGAGAATAGCAAGGAAGAGCTTGTCAAGAAAGAGTCTTCTCAGTGGTGGCACCCACATTGTGGAACACTTTCCCAGTGGAGCTGTGCCAGGCCCCATCCCTGTATATATATATTTCAAAAACAACTGAAGACCACACTGTTCAAAGAGGCCTTCTAAAATGTTCTCACTACAGCCCATTAGTTTTTGTTAGTTTGTTTAAAGTTTGTTAGTCTTATTTAAGTTTAGTTAAATTATCTCCACACACACACACACACACACTTTTTTTTATGTTGCCATCTGAAGGGGGGGATTTGAGATTGTATTACCGGTATGTCTGTGTTTGAATATTGGTGTTTTAACCATGTGAATCTCTCAGAGTAGGAGCATATTCCAGATGGGTATAATTAATTAATTAAAATTATGACGACGGCTGCTACTTGTGTCCAAGTATACATTTTTCCTGAAAATCATTTGCACAGTTGATGGGTGAAAAAGAATGACAAACAGGAAAATTGTCATTGGCGTAAATTTGTTTAAGGAGGATCCAAGCTTGCCATGAAGTGACCCACACACTATGATCACAGAGCCATCTTCTGCAGCACATGAAATGATACACACAGGATTTGATACTGGGACTACAATGGACTGCTGCAGAATTGAGTGTATTAACAAGATGCACCTTCACAGCCAGTCCATCTGGCATGGCCTCTTCTGCCTCCATGACTGTTGGGAATCAGAATGGTTCCTCTTCCATTCATTTTTACGTTTGGCCCAATATGCTGGTTTCCAGTGGCATTTCCTCCACTGAGGGGGACCATCACCTCACCTAAAGGGGCTCATCCATCCGTTGCTGTTGGCCTCTTTAGGGAGTCAGGTTATTTACCACCACCCAACACTCAGCGTTGAGTTGCTGGCTGTACAGTCTAGTCCAGTACCGTAGCAGGATGTCCAGCCAGACATCTGTACAGCTAAGAATTTGTAGAATATTCTCCTTTCAAGGAATTATTTGTTGCATGTGTTTGAAAATCAAAATGTTCAGTGCCCTTATAGGTAAAGGTAAAGGTTTCCCTTGCTCAAAAGCCAGTCGTATCCGACTCTATGAGTCAGTGCTCATCTCTGTTCCAAAGCCGAAGAGCCAGCGCTGTCTACTTCTGTAGATGTTTCCATGGTCATGTGGCAGGCATGACTAGACACTGGAGCGCACGGTACGCTGCTACCTTCCCACCGAAGTGGTCCCTATTTATCTACTTGTCCTTTCTTGCTTTTAAACTGCTAGGTTGGCAGAAGCTGGGACAAAGACGGGAGCTCATTCTGTCCTGCAGTACTCAGGAATCGAACTGCTGACCTTCCGCCTCCCAGTCAGAGTCTTAGCCACTTGAGTCCTTATAGAATATCTTATTTTCAAAACTTGAGGATCTATGTAAGTTATCTAATGGAAGCTGCCAGCTACAATGGTGTAGCTCAGAAGGTTGAATCTTAAGAATACAATTCATGTAAAGACGTCCAGGTTAATTTTGACAGGAATTCAGTATTGGCCAGTTATACACACAGACATACATATTCAACCACTGGGAGTGTTTAAAGATAAACAAAGATAACCCAGCAAGTTGACCATTGTCCTTTGAAACAATAGCATGTTGGTGGGCAAAGCTAACTCAGTCTCAGTACCCTATTTCATGGATAGATAAAACAACTGAATAATAGAAGGCTTCTGTGGCTTCCAGACTTAAGATACTGGGCTTTTTTAACCAAGCAAGGTAGGATTTATAATCAAGCCAACACCAGACACCAGTTTGTTCTTGACTTAGAAATTTACAAGTGGCCAGTATTGAAGAAAATGACAATATTTCTATCCATAGAAGTGGGCATGAACAATATACCTATGCCCTCCCTATGCACCAACATATACTGTGAAGAGTCAGAAAATCTTCTGGAACCTATTTTCAGATGGTCCAGAGGGGAGGAAAAGAAAGTTGCATTGCTGGTTAGGCATAAGGATAAAACTGGAATTGGGCATATAAAATTAATCCCAAAGCACAATGTTAATGAAACACAATAAAACACATTTAGTCTATCAATAAATCAATAGTGGGCCACGATACTTAAGAGACTGCATCGCCCTAAGAACATCTGTCTGTCCCGCCAGAGTGGACCAGAGAGGCTCTCTTGTGGTTCCATCTGCTAGAGGGGCACGTCTCTCAAGCACAAGGAAGAGGGCCTTCTCAGTGACTGCTCCGGCCCTGTGGAACCTCTTACCAATTGAATTGCACCTCCAGGCAGAGTTGCTGCCCTTCAGGAAAGGGTTAAAGACATGGATGACAGGGCAGGTGTGGAGCACCAGTGGTATAGTGACCCCAGCCTGTTGGTTAATTTAGTAAATATTCTCTCTCCCTTTTAATCTTAATTTTTTTAATTCTGTAATCTTTTAAATTTTAATTGCTAGTTTTAATGGGGTTTTTAAGATTATCATAATAATGTTAAAGTTTTTTATATGATACTATTATACTTACTGTATTGTAAATTGCTTGTTTGTTATGTGAGCCGCTCTTGAGTCGGGTTTCCTGAGTGGACAGCATAGAAGTATGAAAATTACATTAAATTAAAATTAAATTAATTAAATTAAATAACAGTTTAGAGCCCATATGTAGTTAAATAATTTGGGAATGTAAATTTAGCTGAAAGCTTAGGTTGTGAGTCAACACTGAATTTTGTAAGATACAATGTCAGTTATATCTAAGGGAGAAAATAATTCCATAGGCAGGATGGTGTGTTCAAATCATCATGTCTCAGCTTGTTGCATATCTAATCCTTGGCAAGGGTAACACA
This sequence comes from Furcifer pardalis, assembly GCA_030440675.1. Taxonomy (NCBI): domain Eukaryota; kingdom Metazoa; phylum Chordata; class Lepidosauria; order Squamata; family Chamaeleonidae; genus Furcifer; species Furcifer pardalis. The sequence continues at coordinate 25,039,115 of CP126894.1, forward strand.
GCACTTGCCATCCCAACTAGACCTCCCTTATGGTACCAATTTAAATATTAATAAAGTGTCTAAATTGAGAGCCCATCTTTGGACTTCATACAAAATTTTAAATTTCTCTTTTGTCTTGCGTATTTGTGCAAAGAGGGAGGAAATAAGAACAATTAGCTCCTTCCACCAGCCTGCTGATTGTTCACAGTCAATTAGAATAAGCCAGTAATGCAATGTATTCTTAATTATAAGAACACCCATTCCCCCCCCCCAAAGAAACATTGCTGAAGAGGCTGTTATAGCATTCCTTTTTCTAAAGATCAAAACAGGCAACGTGTGACCTGCTATCTATTTTTTGACAGAAACTGCTGTATATCCTGTGCAGCAGGGCTCCTGATGAGGATACTGGAAGTTCCAGTCCAGTAAAATCAGGAAGACCACAAATTTATCACCCTAATTTAAAACGTTGTTTTCCAAGCGCATGGAAAGCAAATAGGTATAGTGGTATATATGTATATATATATTGTTTAGAGCAAGAGTTCTCAACCTTTTTAAGCCAGGGGCCGGGTCACCCCCGCAGGCAGCTTTGGGGGCCAGACGGCCATTTTGCCCTTCCTTCACAAGGCGCTTTCTGGTGTGGGGAGGGCACGTGAAATGGTGCCTCAGGTTGATAATCCCTGGGCTAGAGGAAAACCACTTTTATCTGTGTCAACATTTCTAACTTACATATGAAGAAGAAGAAAAAAGTAAACTAGTCCGTTATAGATGTTTTTCATTTTTAATGCAAAACAGTGTTCCTATAATTAAGAACCATGGTCAAATTTTGTGAATAAAATACTGTGGGGCCCTTTAGTCATCCATCTCATGTCTTCCTCTTTTCCTGCTACTTTCTAGTTATTCCAACTTGGTTGTCATCCAGAGTTTTCTATTGGTGGTTGGCATTCATAAAGCTCTCTTCCAACCCCATATTTTCAATGAAATGGTTCTCCCCTCATGTATTCTTTGTTCAGCTACCCAGAGTACTGTAGCTGGTTTATCCAGATAGGTGAAGCATAAATCTGAATAATAAATAAATAAATTGTATATATTGCTGTGGGTGATCCTGGACTTTAATAATTTTGTGTCAGAAATTATTCTGGATTGAAAGGGTTTTTGCTGGAGAAACTCTGCTCAGGGGATGCCCAAGTGAGGCTCCTTTCATGTCCCCAAGATCTTTTCCCACCGAAGTGGTCCCTATTTATCTACTTGCAATTTCTTGCTTTCGAACTGCTAGGTTGGCTGGAGCTGGGACAGAGACGGACTTAATTTCTAGCAACAGATCCTGAATACTTCAGGATGTTTTGAAGTTTGCTCATGCCTGCACTTCCGAGTATCAGACCTCTTCTGATTTCTTGGCTGTTCAGTTAGTATCAATTAAGCTGGTAGTAATTCATCCCGAGGAAGAAGTTTGAAATATGTTTTGGATTGCTACTGCTTCAAAATATATTACAAAAACTAAACATTGAGTAATACTGTTATTATAATTTTGTTATATTACATTCCTTCCACCACTCTTTCCAGATGGTGCAGTAGGTTTTCCTGGATCCAGCACTGGTTTGCGGGGCACAGAAAATATTCTTGCAACACTGAGATCTGAGGTAAGACATTAGTCTGTAAAAATGAAAGCTATGTTGACAAAATATTTTTTTTTTTGTTTTCTATTACATTTGGAATACTTTCTGTATTTTAAGTATACTGTATATGCTAGACTACTCTGTCTACTTTCCCTCCTAGAATGAGAGACTGAGAAAGCTGTGTAATGATCTGGAAGAAAAGCATGAGGCAGCAGAACTTCAAATAAAGCAACAATCCATAGAGTACCGTAATCAGCTGCAACAGAAAGAGGTACAAAGTCATTTCAGCAGTTTCCTAATTGGTCCCCCATCCCTGCAGAGTTTAAGAGTTCCTGTAACTAAACCTCTCCAGGTAGTGATCTCTCCATGACAACAGGACTGCAGAGAGTTCCTCCACACCCAGATCACCAGAAGACTAAGTCCATCCAAAGTGTGCCCCGGGACTACTTGGGACATACCCATGGTTGTCAACCTGAGCTACTCCTAATAAGGTGGCTAGCCTGCAGCTACATAGAGAACCCAGATGGACAAAACTAAGAAAGGTTAACTCCTCCAGCTTTCCCCATTCAGGTCTCTGTAAAGCAAACCAGGTCAACATGTTCATCCACAATCAAGTTCTGGATGGCTGGTGTTTTCCTTCTTACTGACCTGGCATTGAGCAGCTGCAATTTTAATACAGGGGGTTCATTATCAAACCTATGCAGGCTGTTTGAATTGGGAAACAGTTTGGAGGTAACGAAAAAGCTATTCTTTCTGCCTTCTCTAAAATGATAATATTGTCTCCCCTCTCCATATCTTCCCCTACCCTATATTGTTTCAGTGTTAGCTGCCTGCTCTCCCAGACCACCTTCTCTATTTGGGGGGGGAATCAATCCCATAACAGTGACTTTTTAAGAATGTAGCAGGCAGGTGGGGAAAAATTAGTCATTCAAACACAGACTCTGTTCTCGTCCTTGTGTCTCCCCCAAAGGGACAACCCCCACTTCAGTGTTCCCTGAAGAACTGCCTCTGCTGAAACCTCCTTCAGCCTGGTGGCAGATATCAAGGGGAAGGGTAGATGGAGGCAGCCCATTTACAACCTAATCCCACCAACAAGTAGGACCCAAAGCAGGCCAAAGTCTCACAGGGAGAGTGTGCAGCAGCCAAGAGGCAGCAGTAGTTTCTCTCTCTCAGAGCACTCCCCTGGGTCACCAAAGGTTCCTGGACTCTCCTCTGGAAAGCAGGAATCCACACCAGCATTTCTGACTTCGTTACGCCAACAGGATTTCAGCCACTATAATTATAATTTGTTATCCTTAATATTAACATATAAATTAAGACTTAGGACAGTGGGTATAATCCTGCTGAAAAACAGTAATCACAAAAATAGTTTATAAAATTTTATTTATGTGGCCTCACAGTTTTCTTTCCAAGCCACATTTTGCCTTAAACTTCTAAAGATCTGTATTGAAGTATAGATTTATCAGTATTTTTGTGTCTCATCAACTAACTGTAAAGATTATTTGGGTCATTCATGGCAATCACAGCCTGTTTGCTGTGTTCCTCCCTCACCATCTTTATGTGGGAAAGGCATAAGAGAAATGAAGTTGATAAGTGTTCATCAGCACTCTTAACAACTGAATTTCAAGGTTTTGACTCAATCAGCTCCATGAAGCTCTGGCTAAGGCTACTTAGATCCTACAAATCCTTCTTTCCCATGCTGGAAAAGGAAGGAGAACAAACCTAGAGGAGTGTTCAGGTAGGGACCCTGCTGCTCTTTTGATGGTTGTTCCCTAGTTGGAGAAAGGTCATACAGATCAAAGCCAGGTTTCTGGCCAAGCCCATGATTGGAAGATTCCTTCTGGTGTTTAAGCCAGAGACCCAATTAAAATTGCTTTGTCCTGACAAAGAACTCGGGAGATCTGCCCTCTTTTATAAAAATTTCTCATTCCACCTGTAGAACAGCACATCTAAATTATATGCTTGATTTTTCAAAGCTCATCAAAGCAAGATTTTTATGGGCCCATTTGGATTGCGTCTCTGCCCACTGAGTTAAGTGTACAGCTTCTTTCCTGCTTTGTAGCTTTCACAGTCTGGATAACGCCTTTTGCTCAATTGAAGTTCTTTTTGTAATTGGTAGATGAATGATCAAAATTGTAAAATGCTGGTAAACTGCAATATTTTTCTGAAATTGTGTGTGTCCTTACTAAGCTGTACATTTCACGATGCCTTATTTCTATTTATTTAGGTGGAAATCAGTCATCTTAAAGCTAGACAGAATACACTACAAGAGCACCTGCAGAAGGTGCAATCAGCTACTCAGTCATCACAGTTCGGTTCTACTGTCTCTCAGTCAACTAGAACATCAGCTACTTTTGTCCCTATGGTTAGACATAGCCCTTCTGATTTTCAAAGTGACGACATGGATTTTGGAGATGTTATCTGGTCTCAGCAAGAAATAAACAGATTGTCCAATGAAGTTTCTCATCTTGAGTCTGAAGTTGACCATTGGAAGCATATTGCACAGGTGAGTTGCTTTTCTGTGTGGCCAATACTTTTTTTTTAGTACAGTAATACCTCGGATAACGCGAGTACCGTATAGCGTAAAAACCGCATAACGTGACAAGATTTTCAGAAAAATCTTGTATCGAATAACGCGATTTTCACGTTATTCGGAATAAGCGTATGCGTGGGGGGGGGAGTTGGATTGGGTAGAACATCTACCCAATCCAAACCCCCCCCCCCAGCGCCTGCCCCCATGATGTTTGGAAAGGGTACTGGGATCCTTACCCTTTTGAAACTTCGGGAGAGGAGAACATCGTCTCCCCGGCTTGGAAAAGAGGCGGCTTGGCCGAAATTCCCTCCCCCTGCGCGGGGGTGAGGATTTTGACCAAGCCGCCTCTTTCCTGGGCACGCTATAGCAACGCGGATCGCACGTCAAGGCAATTGCCTTGACGTGGGATCCCCGTTTCGCTCGCCTAAACAAGGGTCGGCTTTTTAAAAAGCCTCCGTGTCGGCATCTCCCACAGGCGCGGGCACGCCTGTCAGATGGGGGCTGCAGAGGCTACGGGGAAGAGCTCCGTAGCCTCTGCAGCCCCCGTCTCACACGTGCACGCGCCCGTGCAAGAAGCTGACATGGGGGATTTCGAACTCCGCCCCTCCCACCGCAAGGCAGCAAAAAGTCTCGCCGCCAAAGCGGCACTGGCCAGATGGCCGGATAGCTGGTGGCAGGAGGGGGGAGGAAGGGGGGAGGGTCCAGGCAAGAGTGTCCCTTTTTAAAAAGCCCCTGTGTCGGCATCTCCCGTGGGTGCGGGCGCGTGTGAGATGGGGGCTGCAGAGGCTACGGAGCTCTTCCCCATAGCCTCTGCAGTCCCCATCTGACAGGCGCACCCGCGCCCGTGGGAGATGACGACACAGGGGCATTTTAAAAAGAGACACTCTTGCCTGGACACTTCCTCCCCCCTCCCGCCACCAGCTATCCGGCCATCTGGCCAGTGCCGCTTTGGCGGCGAGACTTTGCTGCCCTGCAGTGGGGGGGCAGAGTTTGAAAGTCCCCATGTCAGCTTCTCGCACGGGCGGGACCTCTTCCCCGTAGCCTCTGCAGCCCCCATCTGACGCGTGTGCCCGTGCGAGAAGCCGACATGGGGGCGTTTGAACTTCGCCCCCCCCACCGCAGGGCAGCAAAAAGTCTTGCAAAGCGCCTAAACGGGCATCGCACGTCAAGGCAAGGTATCAAAGCGGGGTTGCCACCCCCCACTTTGATCCCTTACCTTAACGTGGGATCCCCGTTTCGCGCGCCTGGGCGAGGCTTGGCTTTTCCGAATTCCCCCACTCCCCCGGGGGAGGGGGGAAATCGGAAATGCCGACAGGCGCCTTACGATGGGACTTTGGGCACCCCTCACTTTGATCCCTTGCCTTGACGCTATACCCGTTTGGTAGAAGAGGCTCCCGCTGGCGTGCCTTTTCGTGCGCGTGCGAGCGCCTCTTCTCAGGGTTTTTTTTTGCGTTGTTTGATCAATGTATCGAACAACGCGAAAAACCAGACAACGTCATGACTTGTGGAACCATGTCATAACGTTATCCGGGGTACTAGTGTATCATATTTTTTTCCTAGTTAGTGGGAAATCTCAGAATAAGCAGTACTATAGGCCTGTGATGGCCAACCTTGGCATTCCAGGTATTCTTGGACTTCAATTACCAGAAGCCGAAGTCAGCACTCCTGCTGATCACAGCTTCTGGTTACTGAAGTTCAAAAACAGCTGGAGTGCCTAGGCTGGCCGTCATTGCTGTATAGCCTAATACAGACTGCAGGCAGGGTGTTGTCAGGCCTTTTGTTCCAGATTCAAGATATTGGTAACAATCTATAAAGCCCTTAACAGTATGGGACCATATTATCTGAGAGATATAATAGGGGAGTACAGTGGCTTAGTAGTTAAGATGCTAAACTTGATGACTGGAATGTCGGAGGTCAGGAGTTCGAAACCTGAGTGCTGCATGACAGAGTGAGCTCCCTCCTCTGTCCCTGCTCTTGCTTACCTAGCAGTTCAAAAGCAAGAAATAGCAAGTAGAGAAATAGGTACTGCTTCAGTGGGAAAGGTAATTGCATTCCATGCACTTTAGTCAGGCCTGGCATAGTTATTTTATTATTTTATTATGTAGCTTGTTAAGTAGTGTAGAATAGGGGACTCTATCTCTGAGTCATGCTAGGTTACTTAGGGATAGAGCGTTTTGTTAGATTAATAGCATTAATCTGCATTTTGATCTATACATAGATTTATATTATCTTTTAATAAATGGAAAAAGACATCTTCCAGGTTTGGTTTTTGACTACTAAACCAGAAGAGTAGAACTTTCTGCAGAGCAGAGAAGGCCTGGAAATAAAGGCCAAGCTAAAGATTTTAATTTTGCAAAAGCCCAGCATGGGAAGAAGGGATTTCTTTCTCAAGAACTGATAAGGTCTCCGTGGAGATCAGGAGAAGGGAGGACATCTGTGTCCTTAACCATTGGCCTGGGAAAGAAAATCTCCTACATGTCACTGCTTTGAAGGTAACCGCAAGACTTCAGGCTAGGACATCTTCCCAAGGACATCTCTGCAACTCTGCTCTCTGTGTGTGAGAGAGACTGTGTTAGTGTAGGAAGTTGGCAGAACATAAACAAGACTTTTTCAGCTTTGTTCACTGATATAAGCTACCACCTTGCCTGTTTAGAGCAGGAGTACCACTTCCTAATCCAGAAGCATCATGAAGGGTGTGTAGGTGAAGGAGAGTGTATTCTGAGGGCAGACAGGCAGTTGAACTTTTTAAAAAAAGGCTTTACCTGTGAGAAGGAACCCCAAGTCTGGGGTCTCCCCAGTGAAGGGCCCTTGGAGAGTTCTCTACATCAGCCAGCTACACCCCCTGTATCACAACAACCCCTAAAGAAGTTAGAAAGATGGGGACTAGATCTAGAACATTCTCAGCCATTACCCCTAGACTATGGAATGAATTGCCAGCAGTCAGTCCACTTCCTAACACATGGCCTCTTTTGGTCTTATTAAATATTGTCCAGTCCTGAATTTCTAAAATCCTGTAGATGTATTGCCTCTCTTTGTTGTTGTGTGCCATTATTCAAGATATTTGAGCATTGTTTTAGCTTTGTTTCCCTTTTTATTTAGTTTTCCAAATTAGAAGGAACAAGTAATACAGATCAGAATGAACTCTGCAAGCTCCAAAATATTATTAAGGTAAGGAAATACATTTTGATACAATCTTATTAAGTTAATTCTTCTCTTATAACTGCTATAATTTCATTTTAATCTTCCAAACAGTAGATGTTCATATGTGTTTATGCTTTATGGTAAAAGAATTAGATGAATATGACTGTAAAAGTTGATAGGTTTTAGACATTATTTTTTTCAAGTGAAATTGTAACAGTGAGTATGGGACTATTTTGGATTCCTTTTTAATAGCATGATCTCATTTTGTTTCAAGTTAAAAATGTTTTTTAAAATATGTAACCTGCCTAAGCCTTTTAACCAGGCCCTCAAATGATGTGCATTTGATGGTGTTTTGTTTTGTAAATAAAGTATTTTTTGTAGCATAGCTGAATTAAGCTATAGTATCTTGTTAAAATTTTACATTTCAAGACCCCAGTATTTTATCTGCTAAATTAAGCAAATGAATCCAATCTCAAAACAAACATATTTTTGATTTGTTGATAACACTCAAAAGAATAGTTTCTACCTGTGTAAGTACTTTGGGCAGTGAACTCTTCAGGTATTTTCTATGAAATGTTATGCACTGATAGCCTTAAAATGTTGGTGGTGCAGTGGTTAAACTGCTGTAGAGCAACCAAAAGGTTGTGAGTTCAGTCCTGACGAGGATTAAGGTTGACTCAGCCTTTCATCCTTCTGAGGTCAATAAAATGAGTAACCAGCATGTTTGGGGCAAAATGCTAATTAACTTTTGAACCATCCAGAGAGTGAACTAAGCACTATGGGGCGGTATATAAGTGTGATTGTTTTGCTTTAAATCAGGGATGTGCAACCTTTTTACACGCGGACCTGACCACACTCTTAGACAGCTGAGCGGGCCAAACCACGCCCCCCCCCCCGGTAGCTGAAGTGGGTACATTTACAGCTGTCATAAATGCACCCACTTCTGCATTTACGACAGCCACAGGTGTGTTTGTGCATGCATGGGTATAGTGACAAAACATGCCTGCTTCCACTTCCAGGTGTGGCAGGGGCAGCCATGGGCCAGATGGAATGGCATCGCAGGCCGGGTCTGGCCTGCGGGCCTTAAGTTGGGAATCCCTGCTTTAAATTATGTAGTAAAAAGCTGTAAGAAAAGCTACAAATTTTAATGTTACATATTATGCACATTTCAGGAACTGAAACAGAAGTTGAGTCAAGAAATAGATGAGCATCAACATGAGCTTTCAGTATTACAAGATGCACATCGCCAAAAATTTGCAGAGATAAGTCGACGTCATAGAGAAGAACTGGGTGAATATGAGAAGCGAATAGAAGAACTTGAGGAGCAAGTACAGAAAGGTCTTGCATTTTTATTAGCATGAAAGAATGCTTAATAAGTTTGTTGTTGTCAATACATCTATTCCCTGTTACTTGATTTATCTGTCATTCTACTCTTGTTTACTTAATATTCTACAAATTAAAACAGAGAGAGTACCATTTCATAAGAATTGGATAGCTTTAAAAAAAATCCCCAAAATCTCATTGTTGCTTTTCACTTCTTAGCTGAATTTTTTAAAATCATTGCTTCAAAAAAGAAACTATTTGATAGGGTTTCAGATATATAAAAATGTTAGTTTAAAAATAATATCTCCACCATTCCCTTACCAACAATCCTAATGAAGTGATTTCCTATTACAGTATTATCGTTGTCAGCCAATATGACTTCTTATGGACACTGTAGTGAACATTGTTTGGGGACCTAAATTTGAGAAAATCTGGAGTAGTGGAATTGTTCCATTTCTAAAGTATTTTTATTGCCATCATTTACTAAGTTCACATGTTGAAACTCACAAATAATACAGATATGCGTGTCTGTGTACATGAATTTGTATGTGTGCATGTTGATTGATTGATATATACATACTCACTCTGTCTTCTTTAAAAAAAACCAAGGCATCATACATAATTAAAAAGACAATATTGATAACAATATTGAATAACAGTAAGTTATTCAATACAATATTTTAAAAAGAATTAAATATATGAAAAATATTAAATAAAACCATTCTTCTTCCATGTCTAGGCCAGACATGAAACTGCCAAAATGAAGCCATGTTTTGGTGAGTTTATTCTGCAGTTCCTTTTGCCTGGTTTGTGTGAGAAAGTTTAGCTGGCAGTATGAGGTTGCCATTACCAGGGTATGCCCGATTGTGGATGAAAAATACCACAATCTTCGAGGAGGTTCTTTCTGTGTACCCCAATAAAACAATTACTAAAACAGATTTAAAAGCAATAAAACTAAAAATTTACAAAAATAGAAACCATCCTGTTTTTAAAAATTCCTGTTGGGCAGCTAACCATTAAGAGAAAGCCTGTCGGAATTGAAAATTAGAAATATAAACATTTTACAGCTTTTGTTAAAACAGCCCCATCTTCCCCACTCACTAGACTAAAAAAAGTTGATTGTAAATCTTAGAAATTCTTATTTCAGCTGTCAAGAGAGACATGATCTAACATAGTATTTGTGTGTTGATAATTCTAATAAGAGTTTTCCTGTGGTTTAGTATCCATCTGTCAGTTTCAACCAATTATCTGCCTTTTAATATTTTCTGTTTCATTTAAGGTCATCTTTCAAGATATTTAGGGCAGTTTCTTGTAATGAGAGATAATTGATTATTTCCCTTTTATTCTTAACAACAGCTGCGTGACAGATGCTTATACAGTATATAGTGACTGAGGTAGAATACCTCAGCTGGAAGTAAATTTAAACATATCTCCAATTGAGTCCCAAAATGTCTTTTCTTCTTTCTTCCAAACATAACTGATGTTGTAAAGCAGACTTCCCCAACTTTCTTTCTTTTGAATATTTACATAATGGCCCATTATCATGTAATCTCGGAGTAGGGTAGCTGTCCATAGAAGTGAATGAATGAATGGGGTAGAAGAAGAACATTTCAAAACAATTTATGTAGTTGGAAATTTAAGTACAGTGGTACCTCGTTTAAAGAGCATAATGCGTTCCACAAGTCTGAAAAAGTGGACTTGATCCACGAAAGCTAACAATAAAAATAATAGCAGTTAGTCTTTAAAGTGCTACAGTGTTTTTTATTTTATTTTATTTTATTATTATTTTTAAAAGATTTTTTAACAGAAAGAAAATATTTTAAAAAAGGAAACAACAAAATACAAAATGACATGACATACTAAGAAAAGAAGAAAAGTAACAATTATAACAAAACAAAAATGAACTTTAAAAATTAATTCAAAGCTTTTCAATACACTCTATCTCTTAACCATTCTACTTATATGTATGAAATATACTTTTATACTTTATTCCAATTATTCTCTTCATCATGGTATTACAACTTTTTATAACACAATACATATAACACCCAAGTGCACTTGAGTCCTTTAATCTGCCAGTTGTCCTTCTTACAACTCAATTGTTCTGCCCAAAACACATTGCATTCGGTGCAGGCTTGTCTCCTTTGTTTTCCCCCAATGTATATTGCAAAAAATGCCTCCAAATGTCCCAAAATCTGTTTTGTTTTAATATCCCCCTTTTAATATTTAAATCCCATGTAAGTTTTTCATTAAGCGCCGTATCCCAAACTTCAGTGTACCATTTACCCAATTCTAAATTCAAAGCACCTTTCCAATTTTTGGCCACCTTTTGTCTTGCCAATGTTAAGAAAATAGCTAATAAGTCCTTTATATTTTGCTCTAAATTCAAATCCTCTAAGTCTGTCAGTAAAACAATTTTATCATTCAGCTTTAAATTAATATTTAAAATTTTAGCTATTTCTTGTTCAATTTTATGCCAAAAATTGGAAATGATTTTACAATCCCACCACATATGTTTATACTGTATGTCCCTTTTTCCTGTTGACATCTCCAACATATCTTTGCATTGCTACTATCTATTTGATTTAGTCGAACTGGCATCATATACCACCACCACAAAATTTTATAATTATATTCTTTAACTTTTGTGGACAGGCTTCGCATAATCCTGTTTTTCCACTTTTTCTTCCAATTTTCTTCCAAAATGCTTATTAGTGTTTCCTCTCCAGTACAATTTCTGAAGCATTGGGGCTGGGAGTAGGGCTGCCATAGGGGAGGAAAAGAGGCTGGGGTGACTTAGTGGTCAAAAAGCTTGCCTTGTTAACTGGAAGGCTGGCAAGTCAGCAGTTCAAGACCTGGGTACTGCATGAAGCATTGAGCACTTTTCTCTTTACCACCTCTTGGGGACATGAAAGGAGCCTCATTCAGGTGTCCCCTGAGCAGAGATTCGTCCGCAAAAATCCTTTCAACCCAGAATAATTTCTATTATTATTATTATTATTATTATTATTATTATTATTATTATTATTATTATTATTATTATTATTATTATTATTATTATTATTATTATTATTATTATTATTGGAGAAAGAGTGCCTGAGGATCTGAATGGCATGAAGGATTATTTATTAATATATTGTGAGGTCGTGTGAAAAGCTTCCAGATGTCCTCCCAAAATAATTTTGGGTCCTGATGTGAATATTTTGTTTGTAAATTTTCTGGCATCCATTTCTCAATCTGCTGGTCTAAGTTAGCACACTGATAAAATTAGTTGCCCTCTCTGGCTATAGAATTTATTATCAGCTCCCTTAATTTTCATATTCATCTAGATTGTTAAGAATTCACTACCCTTAAGGCTGATTCAGGTGCCCATGAATTATTTGAATTAGAATTTTCCATATTACAGTAGAACTAGAAAAATATATTTTATGATTGTTTTTTCAAGAGAGCATGTAGTATCTTCATATCAGTTCTTGTAATGGGGTACACAGAAAGAGCCTCCTCGAAGATTGTGGTATTTTTGAACCACATTCGGGCGTACCCTGGTAACGGCAACCTTGTGTTGCTGGCTAATCTTTCTCACACTGGGTTAACCGAAAGGAACTGCAGAATGAACTCATCAAAAGGTGCCTTCATTTTGGCAGTTTCACATCTGGCCTAGACATGGAAGAAGAAGTTCTTGTAATGCCTTGTGTTTATAAAACCATTGTTAAATTTTCTCTAGCACGGTGATTTGTGACAATTGTGGAAAAAAATTCCATAAATAATTTCCCCTTTAATTTATAGCTGGTGGAACTTTTGACAGTTCTTCTGAACAAGACCTACAGAATAGTATATCTGAAACTATGGCACCACTTTTGAAGGACTTTCAGGATAAAGTGAAAAGCTTAAGTCAACAATTATCTGCAGCAGCAGAACAAAATCATCAGGTCATTACAGAACTTGAATTGGTAAAAAGGGGGAAGGTTCAATTAGAAGATGAATATGAAAGACTAAAATCTGAATTCAGAAAACTTCAAACATCTGTCCTTGAAGAAGAAGTTGATCTGGAATTACCGCAGAAGATTCCAAAGAAAACAGCAGAGTCACTGCAGACAGAAGTGCTCCGACTACAGCAAGCTTTACTTGGTATGGCACAAGATATTTGGTGCTACGTTTTGTCTGTTCTTATTTATCAGGAGTTCTCAACCTTTTTAAGCTGGGGGCCGGGTTACGCTTCCTCAGACAGCTTTGGGGGCCGGATGGGCATTTTGCCCTTCCTCCACCACATGATACTTCCTTGTGTGATGGAGGCGGTGGGGTCCCCACATGAAATGATGCTGTGGGTTGCATTTGGCCTGCGGGCCTCACGTTGAGAATCCCTGTTATATACAATAACCACATTAGGAAAAATGTAAGGTTATGCCTCATATGTGCAAAGAGTAGACAAAGGCATTTGTCAGGTTTCTGTTCCAGTAGTTTCTGCTCAGTTTAGGGTTGAGGGGCTGTAATCTGATGAAGAAAGTTGAAGAAACCGTTAGGACTTGATCCTTGTTTGGCCCCTGGCCTAAATGTATGAAAACGAGTGCTTGTAAGGAAAAATTTAAAAGCATAGGTTTCTTCTGAAGATTTTCTTAAAATGATGCCTCTTTCCTGTCTTTGTTCTTCTGACACTGAAAATAAGTTAAGATCTTTTACATGTTTTGCTGTAGCTTGGTTTTGTGTTGGTATCAAAGAAATAAGATCATGTTCAAAGTGATAGATAATGACTACTTGTATAAGTAATATTCACAGCTTTTTTTTTAATATGAGTACTATATTGTCTTTTAATGATGTTAATTTCAAGAATGCAGGTTAAAATTACAACCTCCTCTGTTACATTACTATTTTTGTTTTGAAACCTATATTTACTTTCGATCACCTGTCTCTGACTTATTTTCCTGTAAAAGAAGCAGCTTATTTATTCATTGTCTTTACAGATGCGGAGGATGAAATAACAAGACTGAAAAGATTAGATCAGGTAAACAGATTGCTAAAGGAAGAGACGGATGTCCTTGAAATGTTGTCTGCTGTCTATTTGGTTATCCATGCATACAAATACACATGGAGAAAGCCCTACTTGCAGCTTGTATAATATTGGATCCTACTTAGGATTTTGTTAATTACTTACCAAATAACTTATGAACAGGGCATTTAAGAGAATGCCTGACCTTCGGTTCTCTGTCATGGTCCATGACCATCCATACGAATGGGTTTACTCTCGTGCATGCACAATGGTCAGTTTTCCCAAGCGTCAGCTTTTATTATAGTAAAGAACTTTCTTCCCAGCATGCCTAGAGCCATACCCCACCCTCCTTCTCCAGTCTCATTTTTTTTCCGCCACGTCGCATGGTTGTGTTTTTCCAGGTTCCTGGCATGTCGTAACTATACTTAACTACTTTTTATTATTTCTCTTGTTCAAGGAAATATTTAACAGTTTTAATTGAAGTTTTTATATTGTTTAAAGCACCATTGGCTCTGCTTTTTAAACGTGGTGCTGTTCGCCCAGCAGACTCCCACGAGGGATCTTTCTATAACTTATTCAGTCTATGTTTTATTGATATGACATTATATATATATATATTAAATTAGACCACTGAGTGGTTCAATATTTTAATAGCTTTATTTAAATGCTACTCATCTTAAGTGACAGCACAATCCCCATTATTGCTAGGAAATTTTCTGTGCTTAATTGGTCTTGGGGAACAACTTTTGTCCTCAACCTGCGTTTATTGTATAAAGTTGAGCATTGCTACATTAAAGGATTGGGCAGTTGTGATTGTAATTATTTTGCTCTTTGTTAGCCACCCAGAGTCGCTTTGCAAGTAGGGCGGCATACAAGTTGAATAATAAATAAATAAATAAAAATAAATAAACCCATTAGTATGAATGCTCATGGGACCACTCAAGAGAACTAAATATTATTTAAATAAATAAATAATAATAATAATAACTACATTTATGGTAGGTAACCTACCCTTCCCTGTGCAGACCTTGGCCAAGACCCAGCTGTGTAATTTAGTATTCTAGGTCAACAAGATTAGCACTTTTCTATCATCTCCACCTCTTGCTACAAAAAATAACAACCCTGTTCATAAGGATTCCTAATGCTCCATAGCAGGTTTTAAGAATGAAACAGGAGGGGAATTGTTAATTCTGATGGAAGCAATGGTGTCCAACATAAGTACAACACTGGATTATAGCCAGGGTACTTTCCACAACATAATTGCCTTTCTGTGCATTGAATAGTGGAAACACATAGGCCAAAGCCCTGTTGCTGACCATAAACTAAATTATAACATTTGGTCAATTCCTCTTTAGGATTGATTTATGGATGCTTTGTTTACTAGGTTGGAATAGAATAAAAATCATAATTTGACTTACATTGAGCAGCAGAATTGCAGCCTTTGACAGTAATATATCAGATTGGGGTTTTTAGTGTTATAGAACCTATCTTAGAAATGTGCTCCCTCTACAAAAAAGTATCTTAATGTTAATTTTCTTTTTGTCTTGTTATGATACCATTCCTTTCCTGTAAATACTGTATTTTGTGTGGTCTTCTCCATCCCTTAAATTTTTTTAAACTCAACTGATCCCATAGATCCTCTTGCATTATATACACATTGTCTGAATAGAATCTACCACTGGCTTTAAAGTACCAGTGCAAATAAACTTTCTTATCTCTCTCCTACCGTACTTCAGCTTTCTATATTTCAAAAAACTGGCTCCAGAGAGTTTCTGGTTCTCCAGAACTGGGGGACCGGGGGGGGGGGGGGCAGTCCTCTCCTCCCATTTCCATTATAATCTGTTTGTCTGATATTAGCAGTCAAGCATTGGATATTAACCTATATCATTTGCTTTATGAGACTGTACGATTGTAATTCCATCAAGAAATTATATTTGATTCATTTAAATCGTAATAGAGAAGATGGTTGCCTGGCCCTACTACAAATGTACTGCTAAGCTGATTGTATTGTTACATGACACTTCTGTAGTTGAAGGTCAGTGTGCCTACTTTGCATACATTTTGCTGTAATTGAAAAGTTACAAACTGTACTTGTTCCATTTTATTTCCCTCTGGACTAATTATTTACATTCAATATTTGTTTATATATATCTGCAACTGGGAATGATCCATGCATCAGATGACACAAAGCACTTTGTAAAAGCTTTTAATGTAATAAATAGTTTGTTATTTAACTAATTCAGTATGTGTCAGATCTTTGAGCTATCTTGCTCACTTTGCTTGCAGAGTTTCAGGTAAAATTCTTTCTTAGTCCTATCTGGAGATACCTAGTATTCTCTCATGATCTTGCAGCTAACTATCAAACATATCTGACCAAAATCAAACGCAATCTTGTGTGTTCAGAGTGAAGAGTGTCATTGTTGCTTTTGCTAAAATAGATTCAAATGTTTGTTTCTCAGGATATTGCTACAGATATATTGCTAAGGAAGAAAACAATATGTTAGAAATAACTAGGGATTTCTAAGACCAAGATTCATCACTAGCAGGATGATATTATTCTGTACTCTGCAATCAGGAGTCAATCAGATGAAGGAACACACTCTCATATTGGAGTGAACACAGAGATGTTTATCAGAAGCCTTTCCTGTCACATTTATAATTTTCTGTTCCCATAGAAAAGTGATGATAAATTAACATTGACGCTTAGCACTTGCATTTTATACAAGGAAAGACATTCTTGCAGTGGACAGTCCTACCCACACACGTACCTTGATAGGCAGGAACTTCTAGACTAGGGGTTCACAAGCTTTACCAGCCATGGGCTGGGCCACACCCCCTCAGACAACTGAGGGGGCCTAGCATGTGGTTCCCCCCACCATAATCACTGCCGTAAAACACATCTGCGGCTGACACGTGGTCCACCAGAAGTGGCAGGCGCAGCGAAAAAAGCCGAAAACATGCCATAAATGCACCTGCAGTTGTCATAAATGTGTTTATGACAGCCGTAGACATGTTTTATAGTAGCATTTATGGCGGGGGGGGGGACACACCACGAGTCTGGCCCACAGCTGGAAAAGGTTGAGAACTCCTGTTCTAAACAATATTTTTAACTCCAAGCTCCCTCTGGTGATAACCTGGGAATTCATTCCCATCTCCAAGCCTTAAATTTGATAAACCTAGATTAAAAACACAATAAGTAACAATAGACAATCGAGCCAAGAGGACAGATAAACTTCATTTTTCCTTAAGAGACCAACACAACCTAACTATCCACCAACAGCTACTATCAACCATAGCTGGATGAGGAAAAGTGACATTGTTACTTTTTTCTTGTGGGGTGAAAGGATATGCTTGCAATGGGACTTACCAAAGCTCTGAGTTCTCAAGCTTTTCTCCCCTACTAGGAGACGGCTTGTTGGAGAATCTTAAAAGCTAAAAGTTGCATTTTTTAGAGGGGGGGGGACCCAGTCCTATAGAGCTACATGAAAGAAGACTGAATGTTTCAAATAGCAGTCAAATCAGAGCAAATGCTGCTGAGGTGGTTGTACTTGGTGTAGAATAAGCAGTAATGCCTCTAGGAACTGCTTTACCCAAAGCCTTGTGGCAAACAGCCACATAAGCTTCTGTGTACCTGTCTAAAGTCATCTTAGACACTTTTCCCATGTTCTAGACCAGGGGTGCCCAAACTTTTCAGGCCATGGGCAGGTCACGTGGTTCAGGGCAGGGGGCCGGTCATTATAGCCTGTTGACCAGATCTGGCCCCTGACACCAATTCATCCAGCCCATAAAGCCCTTGTCGCTCTCAGAAATGGAAGTAAAATGCACCTGGACGTGTGTGTTTTACTTCCACTTTCGGGAGTGACGGTTTTGCAGGCCGGATGAATTGGTGTCGGGGGCCAGATCTGAGTTACAGGCCATAGTTTGGGCACCCCGGTCTAGACTTTAAAAAAAGCTTAGAGAAAAGTGAAGAAAAGAAGGAAAGAGTTGCTGTCAATGTGGACACAGGAACTTAGGCTGAATTCCCTTGTTGTCCTCGCCACCAAAGAGAGCTGGGAGCTCAAAAAAGATGAAATATAAGCTGTTTATCAAATAAATAAGTCATTGTAACAAAAGGGTACACTGTAAACCCTCCTTGACCTAATACCACTACAGAAAAGACATCTGTGAACCCATAGTGATGTGAACAATAGGAGCTTGTCATAGATTCTTCCATTAGTGTAAGGAGTGCAGTCTCCCAATGTGTTGAGAGAGTGTGTGTGTATAATGACACAGTATTCAAAAGGCCATGAAAAATCTAGGCACTTAGTTTCCACAGCAATGTGTCTGCTAGTTTATTTTAGAAAAAAACAAAACAGTGTTTGTCTTTTTGTCTAATTTCAGGAAGGGTTTCAGGAAAAAGGGGCAACATTACAATCAAAGGGTGAGACTACACAGGAATCCCCTGAAGGACAGAATGTGGAGCTAAATCAGTTAAGACAAGCCTTGGAAAGGAAACAACATGAACTTGATGAAAGCATTGCTGAAAATGAAATTCTTACAGCAGAACTGGAAGAACTGGACAAGCAGAACCAAGATGCTACACAGGTTATATCTTTAATTAACTAAACAAGAGTGGAATTGTGTTTCTTAAGCAGCTATGCTGGCTGGAAGATTCTGGGAGTGATAACCCAATAAAGCAATGTTTCCATTCTATATTATTATAATATAAATTGTGTGCTGTCAAATCAATTTCAATTTATGGTGGCCCTTCCTAGGGTTTTCTAAGTAGAGAATACACAAAAGGGATTTACCACTGCTCTGGGACTGTGGTAGCTTTCCTATGGCTACACAGATGAGCTCTTTCCTATGGCTACACAGATGAGCTCTTCTTTCAGTTGCCACAGTGGGGAATCGAACTCCCAACTTCTTGCTTTTTTTTCCTGTTAAAAAACAACCTAATGTTTTCATTGTATGATGCTTAAGGATATATTTTGAAGTGTTAAGATGATCTGTTACCTTTCCCATACAAAACACTTGCACTGTCACACAACCAAAGGCCCACAGCACCATTACATGTGGCCTCCGCCACCAGACGTGGACACGATGACAGCCATAAATGCACCTGCAGCTGTCATAAACATGTTTACGACAGCTACAGATGCATTTACAGCAGCATTTATGGCCTGCTCAGCTATCTGACTGGGTGTGGTCCAGCCCTCAGATTTAAAAGGTTGAGAACCCCTGCTTTAAAAAAACTCTTGCTCGTTTGACAAGGAAGTAATATAGGGCCATGCAGAAAGCAGAATGGAACTTTGCTGTGTTTCAGTGTCAGAATTTATAGTCTTTAAACTTAAATGTTTCTATTTCCCTTGCTTAAGAAATGTTAGGCTCTCAGGGAATGATCTGTAGCTGTTTAGTGTACTGTTTAGTGAAGGCTAGATAAACATTGAGCTCAGGTCTATTATGGTAACAGGAATTACTGAAGAAAACAATCTTAATTCCTTTTTTTAAAACTTTTATTACAAACATGTACTTATTCTAATAAAAGGTTAGTATCATGACACAAAATAAGACATCAAGGGGAACAATAGCTATTAATCAACTGCACAAGCGTCAAGGTCTTAATGCACAAATTGACAGCACACTCATCACCCACCTGTTTTTGTAGCCTCCTCAGTGTTGTTAGCTTTTGAATTTTGTTGGCAGCAGGCAACTTACGTTCAAAGCAATGTCTATATCCTGAGCTAAAATTTTGAGAGCTAGAACAATTCACAGTGTTTGTCTTGCTCCAAATTTGTGATTTCCAATCTTCGGTCCCAGATGTTCTTGGTCAGAAAACTCCCAGAAGCCTTTACTTTTGATTTTGCTGGTCAAGGCTCCTGGGAGCTGTAGTCTAAGAACATCTGAGGACCTAAGATTGGGAACCTCTGTTCTAAATGATTTCAGCAGGTATTTAGGATAATTTCAGTATCATAAATTGTTAAATTTATTACTGCCATTCACCTGCAAGCCAAGAGTGATAAAATTGAGTCCTACAAACAATTGTGGATCGTTGTTTGACTTTCTTTAATTATTCAGTGAAATGAGGTTTGTTTATCTTAATGCTTAGGGCAACAAAATCACATGTACACTAGTACCCCGGATAACGATGAGACTTGGTTCCACAAGTCTCGTCGTTATCCGGTTTTTAACGTTGTGCGATACATTGATCACACAATGTTAAAAAAAGCCCTGTTTCCCTGGAGGCTGCAGCAAGCCAGAACGTCGGGATTTGAATCCTGATGTTTTGGCTTGCTGCACTTGCTGAGGACGTCGGGGAAGCCCAGAAACAGCTTGGATCGGGTCTTTCCACCTCCCTGGACCCAGCAGGGGGGGTCAGGGACCCCAAAAATTGGTAAAAAAAAACAGACTTTTTTTTTTTACCAATTTTGGGGTCCCTGACTCCCCTGCCGGGTCCAGGGAGGTGGGAAGACCCGATCCAAGCTGTTTCTGGGCTTCCCTGACCTCCTCAGCAAGTGCAGCAAGCCAAAATGTCAGGATTCGAATCCTGACATTTTGGTTTGTTGCAGCCTCAAGGAGGGTGGGGGAACTTCAAAAATAGCGTGCATCGGCTCTAGGGAGGTCGGGAGACCCGATGCGCGCTAATTTTGAAGTTCCCCCACCCTCCTTGAGGCTGCAACAAACCAAAACATCAGGATTCGAATCCTGACATTTTGGCTTGTTACAGCCTCAAGGAGGGTGGGGGAATTTTGGAAACAGCTTGGATCGGGTCTCCCTACCTCCCTGGACCCGGCAGGGAAGTCAGGGACCCCAAAATTGGTTTTAAAAAATGGACTTTTTTTTACCAATTTTGGGGTCCCTGACCCCCCCTGCCGGGTCCAAGGAGGTGGGAAGACCCGATCTAAGCTGTTTCTGGGCTTCCCCGATGTCCTCAGCAAGTGCAGCAAGCCAAAATGTCAGGGTTCGAACTCTGATGTTTTGGCTTGCTCCACTGGCTGGGGACGTCAGGGAAGCCCAGTAACAGCTGCCTGCTCCAGAGAGATCAGAGGACCCGATCTACAGCTGCAGGGTGGCTGGGGAAGCTGACGGGGACTCCCTGTTGGCTTCCCGAGCCATCCGCCCTTGCCTCTGCAGCTGGGGAAGCCGACAGGGGAGCCCCCCCCCCCCCGGTCAGCTTTCCAGCCACCCCACCCCTGCCTCCGTAGCTGCAGGGTGGCTGGGAAGCTGAACGGAGAATCCCGTTCAGCTTTCTAGCCACCCTGCTGCTAAGAACGACTGTGTCGGATAACGCTAAAAAAGAATGTTATCCGGTGCAAATCTCCCCCCCCCCCCAAAAAAAAAAAAAATTTGTCGTCGTTATGCAGTTTTTGCGTTATCCGATGCAATCGTTATCCGGAGTATTACTGAACTGTATTTTGAAAATGATATCATGAAATGCTTTAACATTTTAGCAATGCTTTGTCGTGTCTGGGTAGGTGTTTTTGTTTTACTATTTTAACATTTGTTTGTTTTTATTTTAGCATTTGATTGTGTTAAAAGAGCACCTAGCTAAACAGAATGCAGAAGCTGCTAGTACTATCAACCAACTAAAACTGGACATAGATTCAGAAAAAGGAAGAACGTCTGAGCTAGAAGCTGAGAAACTAGAAATGAGCAAGGAGCTAGAAAACCAAGAAGAGAAATTGCATCAATGTTCATTTGCACTTAATGATTTGCATATGACTAAACAACACCTGGAAGATGCAATAAGAGATTTAAAAGAAGAGTTAAAAACATCCCAACAATGTAGTTCTAAGTATAAACAGGAAATTGCAGAATTAAAGGAAAAAACATTACAAAGAGAAGATGAACTTTCTGCACTCCAAAATGAGTTAACGAAGATAAATCAAGAATATAAGAATTCTCAAGATCCTTCACCCATAGATAGTAAAGTAGAAATTGCAAAGCTTAATGAACAAATTTCAGAAAGTAAATTAAGAAGTACAAGCTTGGAGAAATCTATTTTGGATCTTCAGGTAGAAAAGGAAAAGCTGCATGAGGCATGTAAAGAACTTAAACAGCAGTTGCAAGAAGCAAGTCATGAAAAGAGTAAGATTGTTTTTGAAAATGATACAATGATGGAGGCTCTAAGAATTGAAAAAGGCCGATTAGAAAATGAGCTAAATCAGGCTGAAAGACAGTTGTTGGAGCAGGCCCATAAATATGAACAAACAATTGAGGAATTGTCAAATGCACGGAACATGAATACCACTGCATTACAGCTAGAGCATGAGCGTTTAGTTAAGCTAAATCGAGACAGAGACTTTGAGATTGCAGAGCTCAAGAGGAACGTTGAACAAATGGAAGCTGACCATGCAGAAACAAAAGAAATGTTAACAAGTAGCTTAGAAGGACAAAAACAGCTGGCAGAGCTTATAAAAGAAAAAGAGGTTTTTGTCGAAAAGTTTAGGACAAGGGCTTCTGAATTGGAGCAACAACATAAAAATTATATTAAGGAGTCAAAAAAAATTGAACATTTGAAACAAAATTTAGATGAAAAAGAGAAAAGTCTTTCAGCCATGAAAGAAGAGAACAATCATTTGAAAGAAGAACTTGAACGAATAAAAGATCAGCAGAGTAGGTCAACCCCTATGGCTGAGCCTAAAACCCTAGATATCATCACTGAACTGGAAGCAGAAATAACACAATTGACTATACTTAAAAATAATCTTGAAGAAGAAAGGAAGGTGAATAAAAAAATACTAGATGAGCAAAATCAGAAACTGCCCCAACTTCAGCAGTCCCTGCAGGAATATAAAAAAGAGATTGAGGAGTCTAGATTTCAGTTTGAACAAATGAACATTGCACATAAGCAGATATGCATGGAGAAAGATGAGGAAATCAAAAGACTACAAAGAACAATGGAACAATTCCACATTCAAAAAACAATCATTCAGCCAGACCATTCTGACCTCTTTCAAGAAGCCAAAGTCCAGACACTTAATGGTGAAAATGGGAATGAGAAACATGATTTGTCTAAAGCTGAAATTGAAAGGCTGGTAAAAGGCATCAAGGAAAGGGAAATGGAGATTAAGCTTTTGAATGAAAAGAATGTCTCCCTAAGTAGACAGATCGATCAGTTATCCAAAGATGAAGTTGGCAAACTTACACAGATTATCGAAGAGAAAAACATGGAAATACAAGCTCTTCATGCAAGAGTTTCTTCCCCATCTTATAGGCAGGACATTATTTTCCTACAGCAGCAGTTGCAAGCTTATGCCATGGAAAGAGAGCAAGTCCTGGCAGTTCTTAGTGAGAAGACAAGGGAGAACAGTCAGTTAAAAACAGACTTTCACAAGATGATGGATATTGTATCAGCTAAGGAAGGAGCGCTGAAGAAGCTGCAGGAAGAAAACCAAAAACTAGCTGGTGAATACAAAAGTAGCAGTGAAGATATGTCCCGAGAGACAATCAAAAATTTATCTCGTATCATTCGAGAGAAAGATATTGAAATTGATGCTTTAAGTCAAAAATGCCAAACTTTATTGACTGTCCTCCAGACATCTAACATGGGTACAGGCAGTGAGTTAGGAGGAATTAATAGCAATCAGTTTGAAGAACTTTTACAGGAGCGTGACAAACTGAAGCAGCAAATGAAGAAAATGGAAGAGTGGAAGAAACAAGTGATGACCACTGTTCAGAATATGCAACATGAATCTGTTCACCTTCAGGAAGAACTTCAAAAGCTTCAGGCACAAATTTCAGCTGATAGTGAAAACAGTACCCAGTTGCAGATTCAGTACAATGGCTTAATCCAGTCCTATGGACAGAATGAGCAAAAGTTGAAAACGTTTAGCCAAGAATTAGCACAAGTTCAGCATACCATAGGAGAGCTGAACAATACCAGGGATATTATTCTGGGCAAACTTGATATGGCAACACCTCTGCCTTTAGTCTCTTCGACTGCAGAACATCCATTGGACTTTCCTAGCCATGTTACTTCTCAGACACCAACCATTGAGACCAAACCACTAAATGAGGAACTGGAACATATGAAGAAAACACTGCAGGAAAAAGATGCAACCATCCAAACTCTGCAGGAGAATAATCAGAGGCTCTCAGATTCTGTGGCTGCTTCATCAGAAGTAGCGAGAAAGTATCAGGAGGAGTCTGACTTTGAGATGAACCAGTTGAAGGAGAAATGTGATCTCTTGCAGAAATCACTCAGGGAAAAAGATTTGCTGATAAAATCAAAAAGTGATCAGTCACTTTCCTTAAGTGAAAATCTTAGTAACAAAGAGAATGAAAATGAGCTCTTGAAGCAAGGGGTAACAAACCTAAAGGAAAGAACTCTTGTTTTAGAAATGGACCTCCGTGAGTTGAAAGAAGAAAATGACCGAATCGTGGCACGGTCTCAGGAAAAAGAAACAGAATTCAGAGCATTGCAAGAGACAAATATGCAGTTTTCTATGATGCTGAAGGAAAAGGAATTTGAATCTCACTCCATGAAGGAGAAGGCTCTTACATATGAACAGATGTTGAAAGAAAGAGAGCAGGTACAGTAGCATTTTTATGTTTGATTCAGATCACAGAGGGAAAGGAGGTATGACTGCCATTATGCAATATATATTACAGTAGAACCTCGTATAACGAAAATAATTGGTTCCATAAGCAGTGATGGGATGTAACAGGTTCTCGCCAGTTCTCCAGAACCGGTAGTAACTTTTCCCAGTGTCCTGGAGAACCGGTTGCAGCTTTTTGGGGGAACCACCTTCGGGGCTTACCTTTTCACTGGTTCCTCCACTGCACATGCGTGCCAAGCACTTGGTGTGCATGCACGCCTACAGTGCTTGGTGCGTATGCGCGGCCTCCTTGCTGTCCTCCCAAGTGGGGAGGAGGAAGAGAAGCTGCTAACCTGAAGCTCCCTATAGCCTGCTCCCCTAGATATCATAGAGAACTGGTTAGGCAAAGACTTAGTACCTAACTTCTTTAACTGTTGAAAAGTTGAAAAGTGCCAAAATGAAGCCATCTTGTGGTGAGTTCATTCTGTAGTTCCTTCCATCTGACCTAGTGTGAGAAAGATTAGCCAGAATAAGCTTTAAGCTCTGGTTTAAAAGCTCTGGTTGATTTGTGTTGTGGGTGGGTGGGTGTTTGGGTGGGTGGGTGTATTTTAATGTTTTATTTATTTATTTAATTTATTTACTGTGTTGTGGGTAGGTGGGTTGAGGTGTGTGTGTGTGTGCTTATTTTTATTTTATTTTATTTTTTATAATTTTTAATTTTGTTTTCTTTGACTCTGCCCACAACATCATGATGTCATGACATTGGCTTTGCCCATGATGTTAGCTCCACGCACACTGTGATGATGTCATGGTGGGGTAGTAAAAATTTTGACATCCCACCACTGTCCATAAGGCACTTCATTATATGATTTTTGTTGTTATACGATGCATGCATCCTACAACAAAAATCTCTATGGGAAAAAACATACAAAGGAAAATATTCATTGTACAATGCATTCCATAGAGATGTTCATTGTATGATGCAATTTTTTTTTTCAAATTCTCTTTGTTGTATTTTTTTTCCATTGTATGATGCATTCATTATACTGTACAATCTTCCACTGTATTGCTGTTTGGGACAGCTATTTTTGCATATGCCAAATTCTAGTATTAATGTTAGCTTTCATTGCCAATAAAAGTTTCTAGATCTTTTAGGAGAAATTGTAGGAGAAAAAAAAAGATCTCTGCAGATTAAGATCATGTGGAGTCTCTTATTTTTAGATTTTAGGATGTAAAGTTTGTAAATAGAAAGCAAATGAATTGAAGCAAATGTAGGATTTGCAGTGCAATATGCATACTTATTCATACATACTTCCTGCAGCATTTTAGAGGACTTACTCATATGTAGGTTTGCAGAAGTTCCAGTCTTATTTTACCTATTACTGTACATTTGTATCTGTTTTTCAC
This sequence comes from Furcifer pardalis, assembly GCA_030440675.1. NCBI lineage: Eukaryota > Metazoa > Chordata > Lepidosauria > Squamata > Chamaeleonidae > Furcifer > Furcifer pardalis. The sequence continues at coordinate 25,064,615 of CP126894.1, forward strand.
CACAGAATGGGGGGAAAGTACATTAGAGTGCCCACGTTTCTGTTTACTGGTTGGTCAATTTATCAGCAGTATGTCAGACTCAGAGATAATAATTATATAATACGTAGAGACATTGAGTGTATCTTAACTAAGTGTAGATTTTAATTCTGATGTCCCCAGTGGAATAACTGATAAACATTTCCAAAATCCAAAGCAATTCAAGTTTGGTACTGTCCTATTTATTTTCATGGTGCTTGCATCTAAACAACCAGATGTGACTAGAAAATTGAATGTTCCTCTGCAGAAGTTTTCAGAGTAATCTTGGTAACCTGCTAGGAGGAAAAAGAAAGCATATCGTGGCACTTCTAGTATTGACAGATTTATTTGAGTGTCAACTATCATGGGTTAGTAAAGGTAAAGGTTTCCCATGCTCGAAAGCCAGTCGTATCCGATTCTAGGGGTCAGTGCTCATCTCTGTTTCTAAGCCGAAGAGCCAGCGCTGTCTGCTTCTGCAGACATTTCCATGGTCATGAGGCAGGCATGACTAGACACCGGAGCACATGGAACGCTGTTGCCTTCCCACCGAAGTGGTCCCTATTTATCTACTTGCAATTTCTTGCTTTCGAACTGCTAGGTTGGCAGGAGCTGGGACAGAGACGGGAGCTCATTCCCTCCTGCAGTACTCGGGAATCGAACTGCTGACCTTCTGCTTGCCAGTCAGCATCAAGCACTAAAAATAACAGGCCATACACATGCATGAGGAGGTAGCGAACACTGGGGTCATAATTTTGGGTAAGAAATTATTCTGAGTTGAAAGGATTTTTGCAGATGAAACTCCACTCAGGGAATGCCCAAGTGAGGCTCCTTTCATGCCCCCAAGAGCTGGGGCAGAGACGGGGACTCAATCCATCATGCAGTACCCGGGTCTCAAACTGATGACTTGCCAGCCTTCCAGCTAACAACGTGAGCTTCCTAACCACTGAGCCACCACAGCCCCTAACACTGAGGTTAGGGGCTGGAGTAAAAAGATACTGAGGTAAAAAGACGCTAAGCCTGAAAACTGTTCATTGTTTAGGACAGGGGTGCCCAAACTTTTTGGGCCGATCATGTGGTTCAAGAAGCCGGTCACTAAGGCCCAGGGGCCAGCCCCCGACGCCAATTCATCCAGCCCGCGAAGCCCTCATCGCTCCTGGAAGTGGAAGTAAAATGCGCTCGTACGGGTGCATTTTACTTCCACTTCCAGGAGCAATGTGGGCTTCACGGGCCGGATGAATTGACATCAGGGGCCGCACCCAGCCCCCGGGCCTTAGTTTGGGCACCACTGGTTTACAAATCCTCTGAATCCATTTGTAGCATGATCCGTTTGAAATGAAGAAGTATTCCACCAAAAATATAGTGTCATCTTTGGTGAGAGGTGGCAACAATCATACCTTCCTTCAGTGTTACCTTAATATAAGAGAAGATTAGAGCTTTAAAGATGCATAATTCTCTTTCTTGTTATTTTTCAAAGGGAAAGGCAGGGGAGCTGAATCAGCTGTTAAATGAGGCCAAGTCAATGCAAGAAAAGGCTGTTGCATTTCAGCATGAGAGAGATCAAGTCATGCTGGCTCTCAAACAGAAGCAAATGGAGACTAGTGCCCTACAGAATGAGGTATGGAATAAAATGGATCAATAAGGCCTTGGGGCTATGAGAGTATAGTAATAAAGGCTGAAGAAATGTGTCTTCAATTACACACAGGTGCAGCATTTACGTGAGAAGGAACAGCGGCTGAATCAAGAATTGGAGAGGTTACGCAATCACCTTTTAGAAAGGGAAGATACTTCCACACGTGAGGCTTTGGCAGCTGAGGAGCGGGAATCTAAGCTTAAAAAGAAAGTCCAGATATTGGAGGAAAAGCTGCAGACTTCATCAACTGCAGTGGAAAATGCCAGGTAATGCTTTGTTTTATTTAATCTTGGCAGTATCCTCATCGTCTTTGGGGCCTATAGGGGTTTCTTTCAAAGAGTAACATAAATATTAACTGGCTAGAGCCGTGATGACGAAACTTGTCACTCCAGATGTTCTTGGACTTCAATTCTCAGAAGCCCAAGCCCCTATGAATCCACACAAATGGGTTTACTGCGATTCATCCAGCCTGTGCCCCCCCCCCATCGCTCCCAGAAGCGGAAGTAAATTATTATTATTATTATTAAATTAGATTTATATGCCCCTCTACTCACCTCACTGAGGCGACTCAGAGGGGCTCACATAACACAAACATATACAGTATCACAATCTCAAATATAAATACAGCATAATATAAAAATATAACAACAGATGCAGCACAGATAACACAATAAATTTTACATAAAAGAAAAAAACAATACAATAAAATACAGTGTAAAAATACAATACAGTCAAGAGAGACAGCAAGGTCTTTATGGCTGAGCAGGCAGAGAGAGTTCTGTGATGTTCCTGAGGAGGTCATGGAGGCAGCAATAGCAGTAGCAGCAAGGTCTTTATGGCTGAGCTAGCTGGTCCACACAGCTGGTCCTCATTCCCCCTCTCCAGCAGACAAAGAGAGTTCTGTGATGTTCCTGAGGTGGTCATGGAGGCAGCAATAGCAGTAGCAGCAAGGTCTTTATGGCTGAGCTAGCTGGTCCACACAGTTGGCCCTCATTCCCCCTCTCCAGCAGGCAGAGAGAGTTCTGTGATGTTCCTGAGGTGGTCATGGAGGCAGCAATAGCAGTAGCAGCAAGGTCTTTATGGCTGAGCTAGCTGGTCCACACAGCTGGTCCTCATTCCCCCTCTCCAGCAGGCAAAGAGAGTTCTGTGATGTTCCTGAGGTGGTCATGGAGGCAGCAATAGCAGTAGCAGCAAGGTCTTTATGGCTGAGCTAGCTGGTCCACACAGTTGGCCCTCATTCCCCCTCTCCAGCAGGCAGAGAGAGTTCTGTGATGTTCCTGAGGTGGTCATGGAGGCAGCAATAGCAGTAGCAGCAAGGTCTTTATGGCTGAGCTAGCTGGTCCACACAGTTGGCCCTCATTCCCCCTCTCCAGCAGGCAGAGAGAGTTCTGTGATGTTCCTGAGGTGGTCATGGAGGCGCCCATACTATTTGAATTGCAAATAGTAGGAGGATACAAGTCAAACATCTGGCATTAAACATTTGCTAATGAGTCAGCATCTATTGACAATTGTGTGATTTTATCCATTGTTCTTAGAGGAAGCCTATGCTGTGGATGAAAAGATTCTGTCAAGGTGGTATAATATCACAACATATAACATACAGCATATAACAACCTGTTAGTTGTGGTATATCAAATTTGATAATGTCCCAGAAACCCTTGACTGAGATGGGTGTCCAGCATATGGATGTGCTTTATTTCTGTTGTCTCTCTCTAGATCCTTATCTTGTAATTTCTCTGTTCCAGTCTTGGATAGTGCGTCCAGTTGGATTGAAATGGGTTTCTGTGTACTGTATTGCCATTCCTAATGTCTGATTTATGTCAATTAACTCTTATGCACAGGGATTATCCCATTTGTCCTATGTAGAGATCGGAAGGGCATTTTTGGCAAAAGATGGCTTAAATCACATTGGCAGAAGAACAAATAAAACTGCCCTTAATGTTGTGTGTAGCATCATTGGGTCTAGTAATTCATCAGAGAGAACATGAGGGCATAGCTAACATCTGGATTTTCAGCAGACTTTAGTTCCCATCGCTGTTTCACTTTTGTGTAGTCTCTGTCAATAGTTGTTTGAGATTGGGGGGTTGCCTATAAGCAAGTAAAAGTCTGTCATCAAGGACTTTGGAGAGTGAAGTATTCTTGTCGTAAGATGGGTTGGAGATCTTTCATTATGCATGTGAGGAATTTTAGTTGAGAGTGTTTGATTGCTTTCTTTTCTGGACTTGTTTTGCAGTAGGTTGCTTCTGAGTATTCGTCTTGCCCAGTTGATTTGTTCTTTAACCATATTGGATAGGTATTGTAGTTCAAGAAATACATTTTGTAGGTCCTTGAGTTTGGTGTTCCTGTCTTGTGGGTCTGAGCAGATGTGGTTGTACCTGAGGTCTTGGCTGAAGACAATGGATTTTGTTGTGTGTTCTGGATGAAAGTGGAGGCATGCAGGTAGGTGTATCTATCTGTGGGATTGTGATATAGTGTGGAACTGAGCTGTCCGTTTCATAGTTTTACAGTGGTATAGACTGGTCCAAGCTGAGTTTAATATTTGAATGAAAGTTATTGAAATCCAGGTGAAATTTCTCTAGTTTCTTTTCCATGTGTCCAGATCAAAAATATGTTGTTGATCTATCTCAAATAGATAAGTGGTTTATGGTTACAGCAGTTAAGAAAACATTGTTCCATGGATATATTAGCATATTATGGAGCCATGCGAGTACCCATGGCAGTTCTGTTCATCTGGAGGTAGGTTCTATTGTCGACAGCGAAGTAATTCTGTGTAGGTACAAAGTTGTTTTGAATGGTGTTCCTGATGGCTTGTAAACCTTCTTTGTGTGGGATGTTGGTGTACAGAGCTTCCACATCCATTGTGGTTAAGATGATGTTATCTGGGAGGTTGTGTCTGTGTTGAAGTTTTCTTAGAAAGTCCGTGGTATCTCTTACATAGCTGGGTACATTGGTGGCATATTGTTTGAGAGTGGAGTCCACATAGAACAGTCTTTGTTTTTCATAGCTGCATTTCCTTTTCTATCTTGCAGTTAAAAATACTTTTAAATATACAAATTCTATCCTATTATTACTGGAATCAAAATTTATAGGAACTGCTTATATTTTGAAATGACCAAAACATTACATTTGGAAATAACAGCTGTCAAATAGCTAGAATTCAAAAAGTTAGGATTTGTTAAAACAATCTTGATGATGGATTATATGTATGTTTTACTTGAAGCCATCAGGCTACTATGCAGGTGGAATCTTTGCAAGAACAGTTGGATATTGTGACAAAAAAGAGAGACGAAACTGTTCTTCAGCTAAAAATGTCGCAAGATCAAGTGAAACAGTATGCTATGTCCCTTTCCAACCTGCAGATGGTGCTAGAACAGTTTCAGCGTGGTAAGTTAACTCCCCTAATGTGAAAACTGCAGTGAATATAAATAATACATTCTAACTGAAATTAAGAGTTTTTTGTAACAAAAAGTTTCAAATGAGTAAGTCCTTCATATATTTGATTTTCACAATGTAGTTCTCATTTTAAGAAAGGCAATAAGATAACCAAAGCGTACATATTTTATCTTTAGAAGAGAAAGCCATGTATTCAGCTGAGCTACAAAAACATCAAAGGCAGATTGCAGAATGGAAGGGAAAAGGAGCACAGCTAGAAGAGAAAGTGGTTTCATTACAGGTAGGCCAAAGTTCTTTAGTAGAACTTGTTATTGTGTTAAATAGTATGGCTACAGCACTGGACAGAAAGATAGAAAAAAGTAACATTTGATAGAGCAGAAGTTCTCAGTGTTTTCGAGCTGTGGGCCAAACAGCTGAGAGGGCCGGACTGGTGCTGTAAAACAAGTCTGTGGCTGTTGCAAATGCATTTACAATGACCACAGACTCATTTACAGCTGTAGTAAATGTGTTTACGTTGATTCCAGCGGCGGCTGGAGCAAGGTCGAGGGTCGGATTATTTGCCACCATGGTCCAGATCCGGGCCATAGGTTGCAGACCCTGGTCTAGATTATCCTGATAGAAACATAAGAGCAAATAATGAAAGGAAAGATTTGGAAGAGGCATGGAATATGTTTGACAATGCCTCTCAATATTCTTCCACATATCTCTCAGGAACTGTCCTTTAAAATTTTGGTCTTCATAGTACCCATCAGTGGTGGGCAGCAAAAAAAAATTGCTACCACACCATGGGCAGAGCCTACATCATGGGCAGAGCATACATCGTGGGCGGAGCCTATGTCATGGACGATCTAGTCATGCCTGCCATATGGCCATGTATACATCTGCAAACACAGGCAGCACTGGCTCTTTGGCTATAAATGGATATGAGCACTGCACCCTAGAGTTGGATATGACTGGCTTTTGAGCAAGGGAGACCTTGAACCACTTGCAGGGACAAAACCTGATGTGAAATTTGAATACCAATCAGGGATCTTCTGTTATTAGGTAAAGGTTACCCTTGCTCAAAAGCCAGTCATTACCAACTCTAGGGTTCAGTGCTCATCTCTGTTTATAGGCAAAGAGCCAGTGGACTTGATCCACAAAAGTTCACATTAAAATACAGCAGTTAGTCTTTAAGGTGCCACAACGTTTTGGTCTTGGTTTTGTTTACTCTCTGATAGGCTTGCACAGAATAAAACTTTTTAAATGGTAGCTGTGTTAGTCTGGGCAGGGCAGGGAGGTGGGCATGGCCATCAAATTTTGCCATGCCCCTGCCCGAAGGCCACCCAATTTTGGGAAGAAAAAGCTCCTGCCCCGGTGTGTGTGTGCAAACCTTTTGCTGCCCTCCACTGATACCCATGTGTATGTAGTTCAGATGACTTAAGGACTGAATAAATTTTAAACTGGTACAGTAATACCTCGGATAACGCTAAGACTTGGTTCCACAAGTCTTGGTGTTATCCGATTTGCAGTGTTATCCGATGCATGTTAAAATCCTATGGGATGGATCAGATAACGTTAAAGCTCCATAGAGATACATTGTAACCGCACAGGCTTTAGCGGTTGTTATCCGATATATCCCATAGGACCTTAACGTTATTTGATCCAATTCCCCTCCCCAGATTACTTAACGTTATGCGATTTTAGCGTTATCCGAGATAAACGTTATCTGAGGTATTACTGTATATTGCTGTCTATATTATCTAGCAACATTTGGTATAATGGCGTGTCTTACAGGAGAAGTTAGAAGAAGCAAATGCAGCGTTAGATTCTGCATCAAGACTTACAGAACAGTTGGATCTCAAAGAAGAGCAAATTGAGGAACTTAAAAGACAAGGTAACAAGATGCTTCAGTTTATTTTTGCAACAGTAGCCTGCCATGCGTAGAATGCATGTTTTGTTGTAGAGTTATACAGTTTATTATTCTGATAATTAAATGCAAAAAAATTCTATATCTTTTATAATTGTTGTGGTTTCTCCCATTTTTAAGAAAGCTCATGCTGTGAGGGGAATTCACACCCCAAAAACTCCTCTACAGTCAGAGACAATGGTTTAAATAAAGACTTACTGTTCTTGCAGATTTGCTCCTGCTCCATTAAGTATGGAAATTACAAGTTACAGCAATCACAATATTAAAAAATTACCCCCCGCTCCCCAACATTTTTTCTATCTAGTAACATTCTCCTAGCATTCCTTTGCTCCTTGCTCCTGCTATTTCCACTAGCCATCTTTTATACCTTTACTTGACCTTTTCTAAATATAATGGACCTTCAAACAGTAAGAGGTTTAACTTGTAGATTTCCTCCCCTTGAAGTTCCTTGATGATCACTGTTGCCCTGCAACAACCATTTAGGATACTTATTGGGTGTGTGTGTATTAAAGAATACTCCTTGACACATTGTTGGTTCTGTGGTTTTTGGAAGGTACATTTGCTGGTACAACTGAGCTCCTGTGGCACAACTGTGGTAGTGGCTGCAGGCAAAAGGGTGAGAAGCAACAGTAGTGTATGCTGGCCACTTGGCCGCAGTAGAGATACAGTACAAGCAAAATATTGAGGAATATTACAGTTTCTGAAAAAGTACACTGCAAGATAATCAGCTAGACCAAAGGTTTGCAACCTACAACCTGCAAGTCAGACCCGGCACAGCGCCATTTCATGTGGCCCGTTGCCACCACCACTGGAAGCGGTGAAAATAGCAGAAAACACACTGCCCTCACTCCCCCCGCCACCAAAAGCAGCAGAAACATCAGAAAACATGCTGTAAATGAACCAGCAGCTGTTGTAAACACGTTTACGACAGCTGCAGATGCATTTTATGTCTGGCCTGCTCAGCTGTCTGAGGGGGTGTGGTCTGGCCTGCAGCAGGGAAAGGTTGAGAACTCCTGAGTTAGACATTGATTTCCACTCTCTCAGACAGCTTTGGGAGCTGAACAGCTATTTTGCCCTTCCTCCACCACATGGTACTTCTGGGTTTGGTGGAGGCAGTGGGGGGGGGCACATGAAATGGTGCCATGGGCCGCATCTGACCCATGGGCCACAGATTGAGAATCCCTGCTCTACACAATAACTGTAGGCATATGGTCTGGTCCTTTTGTGTATGCTGCTACTGTATCCATTGGGCTGAGTGAGAGCATTAAACCATCTGTTTAATGCTTCAGGGCTTGTGACAATTAGACTCCACTTCAAGTTTCTTTTTCTAAAAATGTGAAATTGACTGTTTTAACCATATCTGAGACCAGAAGTCTTCAGGAGACAAGACAGCAAGTGAAAAGTTGGATTGCTCTGTACCCTCTTGTGCTTAACCACATTGTCTACTTGACTTTTTTAATTTTTTCTTTAGTCTTTTTTATCATTCTTTTTGGTAAGAAGAATAACTCAAAGCAGCTTACAGTGAATTAAAACCATGTGAAGAAAAACATGGAATTAAAAAAAATTAAAATTATGATTAACAGTAATACAAAGTTTTAAGTCCCAAAAGATCTTTCTGGTATTTAGTTACATTTTAGAAAAGAGGATAAAGAAACTCACCTTCCTCCGTTACCTCTAGTGCCAATGATGCTACCCAAATTTATCATATGTGAAAACAATATGTGAATCCAGTGAGACAGTTGGGATTTCTCCACAGAAAAAAAAATGTTTGGCCACAGTTGATCAGCAACATTGGCATGAGAAGCTGAGAGGTTGAGCAACTGGTAGTAAATCCCAGATGTGAATTTGTAGTGTGTTCTTTTGTAGGATAGTATCTCAGAAATCACATGCTGCCTTCTGTGGCTAGGTTTCAATGGATTATATTTCAAAAATCCTTTTAATTTGTGAGTTGCCCTGCTGGATTTGGCATGTACAGCTTGTTTTCATTTTACATAGTTTTTTATAATCAAGCAACACTCTTTGGTAAGATTGTCAGACTAGTCAAATATTATCCCTTTACTAGCCAACAGAAGATTAAGAGAAGATGCTTTATTGGAAGAAGCATACTTGGTTCATTTTTTAAATTCATGTCAGAGGCACCACCAGCATATAATAACATACAAAGCTAAAATTAACATATCTAAAACAAAAAGGAATTAAAAGGACTAGATGACATCCGCCCAGTATTGGGCCACATCAACAGCATTTCCTCTTGCCAACATAAGGTCCTCCTCAGTGCATGTTGAGGGGCATCATGTGCATTGTATCATATAATAAGTTATTTATGAGCAAAAGGAAAATGAGAGCTTATTGTTGTTCATGCAGTTTTTACACCTGACAAGAATGTGGCAAGGCTGCTTGGATTGGTCAGATGCTCTGATTTTCATCTCTAGACAGGAGTCCCAGGAGTTATCCATGTTAACTGGTATGCCCTTAAATAAGATATAACTCCATCATGCTTGCTGTGGGAATCAGGGATTGCCCTTTTGTGTGGCCTGGCCTTCTGCTCTGTAAAGTACCTGTGAAATATTGACTTTGAACAGAGGTGCACACACCATAAACCCCAGGTGTTGATGGACTGCGGCTTCCAGCATTTGTAATGTGCTGGCTAAATCTGGTAGGAGTTGCAGTCCCATAACTTTTAATGGGCTGGTAAAGAAAAATGGTAGCTAAAAAGTGGCTAAATTAAAGGCCAGGTGCTGCATTAAGAAAGATATTAAGATAATAGTGAAAGGGTAAGCCCAAATCTGTTCTGGTGAAATAGATTTTAAACAAAGTTATAAGCATATTTCACTAGGGAAAAATCTAATGAAATGTTTGGCTACAGTTCTGCATTCATATAATGAGTAAAGACTGTGATTTTGGCTAGGTGACTAGAATTCATTCATTTAATTTATTAGAAAATCTGAGACAGTTCAATGTTGAGTGATTCTGCCTCTTGATAAGCTTCCAGACTATACTAGCTTCTAGATAAGTGAATCTATCTTTAGAGTTGAAAAGCCACAGAAAGGGTGTCACTCATAAACCTATGTTGCCCTATGCAGTATTGCTTTGATAGACATCTGTATGGGGCATTCTTGGCAATTCCTCTTTTCACTGACATTGTTTTCTGCCCATGTATGAGTAATAAAGGAAAAATCACTAGAAACAAGATCCTGCAAGTAAGCATCTAAATGGCATTACAAGTCCCAGCTAGAGCAGAGTCATGACATTAGCTGTTGAGTGGTGAATTCAGATTAGTATTAACTAAGATGTATATTCAATTCATAACACAGTCTGGTATCCATATACTGTATCTTGCTTCCAACACTATCATTTATATATCCTACAGAATAGGAAGTATGCACAAAGTGCTCCATTGTATATTTTGTATACTTTGTATGAAATGAGGTTATGTAATTTTGTACACAACGGTTAATGTGAAATATTAAATATATGAATAACGGTTGTGGCAGTTGAGTTTTAAAAGATAGAATAAATAAGCCATAGTCTAGTTGGAACAAGAGAAACATATTTCTCATTCCAGAAGCTGTGATTACTAGAACAGAGAGTGTTGACCCTATCTCAGCAATGAAAAGACGGATAGAAGGGTGATCTGGATTTTGGGGTTAATATTTGGGGAGTTTACTGTAGCTTAACAAAGGTTTATAACTTCTGGTTATCAAAAATGGCATCAAAAATTCAACTCTATTCCTTTCTCTGCACAAAATTACAGTGCTGAAATGAAAATGGCTTGGGGTAAGCAGAAATAGGTGTGCATGTACTGTATGAAAAGAGTATGAACATTGTTTATTCCTAGTACAGTACTGTACTCATATTTGTGAGTTGATAATGATTTAATACCAGGTCGGCCAGCTGGCTCCTTTGAATAACCCCACCTCTCCCAATGTTGTTTTTTAACTTGTATTTTAACTTTTTAAAATTTTAATCTTTTTAACTTTTAATTTTTTGACTCTTATTGTAGATAATGTGTTTTTAATTGTTTTAAATTGTAAGCCACCCTGAGTCCTTGGATAAGGGTGGGGTATAAATGCAATAATAAATAAATAAATATGATCCAGAGTTAATAGAACTTAGGATTCTAGGAAACTTAAAAGTAGATCACATATCTGTCTTTATTTGTGGGGATGGTATTACAGTGGACACCAAGTAAGTCTTTGCTCTACTATTCAGTCAATAAACTATTTATTTATTTATTTATTTATTTATTTATCCATTTATTCATATTTGTATGCTGCCCTCCTTACCAAGGAAACTCAGGGCGGTTTAACATATAATAAAAACATCAACAACAATTCAGATTAAAATTTTAAAAGATTTTAAAAGATAGACAAGTTAATAACAGATTAAAAAAATTAAAAAACCTAACTCTTAAAGATTAAAAAAGTTGAGGGAGAGAGGGGGCTCAAACCAACCAGTGAGCTGGGGTCATTGTGCAGCCCATACCCCACACCTGCCCCGCCTGCCATGTTTTTAAATTCTTCCTAAAGGGCAGCAACTCCATCTGGAAACGTAGCTCCGTTGACAGGAGGTTCCATAGGGCCAGAGCAGATACAGAGAAGGCCCTATTTCTGGTGCCAGAGAGTTGCGCCTCTCTGGCCAATGGAACAACTAGAGAGCCTCTCTGGTCCACTCTGGTGGGACGGACAGATGTTCTTGGGGTGAGACGGTCTCTTAAGTATCCTGGCCCACTACCATGTAGGGCTTTAAAGGTGATTACCAGCACCTTGAATTGCACCCGGAGACATAATGGCAACCAGTGCAACTCCTGAAACAGCGGTGAGGCACGTGCATAATGCCCGTACCCCACCACCACCCGGGCAGCCGCATTCTGGACCAGTTGCAACCTTGGAATGGTCGACAAGGACAGTCCCATGTAGAGTGCGTTACAATAATCAAGTCTGGAGGTGACCAGAGCATGTGTGATCATGAGCAAGGAGTCCCGATCTAGGAGCGGCCGTAACTGGTGAATGACACGAAGTTGTGCAAAGGCCCTCCTGGCCATGACTGCCACCTGCTCTTTGAGCAGGAGTCATGAGTCCAGGAGAACCCCTAGATTATGCACCGGGTCTGTTTGGGGGTGCACCAAAGCGTGTTTTAAGGTTGCTGGAAAAAAACCCTCCCGCAATAATGAATTTATGATTGCTTCAACCCAACTGTCTGTCACTGCCCTGGATGTTTAACGAACCATGCGGGGCATGGGTCTAATACACAGGCAGTGGCACAAACAGATCCAAGGAGCCTGTCCACTTCCTCAGGGACAACTGGATCAAACCAATCCCAGATAACATGGCCAGACTGCGCTCCGGTCAACCCCAGCTCTACATTTTCCACACCGGGGTTAAACTTCGAGCAAATCTGAGCAATTTTCTCCATCAGATAATTAGCCAAAGCCTCAGCAGATCCCTGCCAACCGGGGCCCAACCCCCTTCTACTGAGGAGGGATCTGGTCACCCGAAACAGGGTCGCTGAGTGATTATCCGCGGAGGCAATAAGGGTGGTGAAATATTGACATTTCACTCACACCCTTGCCACACAGTAGGCTTTAATAGCAGCTCTAACCAGTGTTCAATCGGACTCATACTGTGTCTTCACCCAGCGGCACTCTCGGTGTCTTCCTCAGCTCTTCTGTAAACCATGGGGAAGCTCAATGTCCATGGGCACGGAGAGGCCATAGTGGCGCGATCACTGCATTGGTGAATATAAAAATGTTCCATTAATTTTCTTAATAGTTCTGTTGATGTTATATTTCTTGGTGCCTGGGGAAGGTCAGTTGAGGTCAAATAGAGGGGTTCAGACTGGGTTCTAGCACTACCTGTGATAATGACTTTGGTGAGGGATGGGAGATCTGGAGAGAGAACTCTTCACCTTCAACTTCTCATTTTCCCACTCATTATAACTGTTGTTATGGTCATGAAAAAAAACCAAGTTGAGCAATTAGCTCACTTTACCATTTGTGGAGGGCATTAGTGAACAGATTAACAGGGCTGCAGAAATAGTTGTCTGAGCTTTCCCTCCTTTGTGGTTAGATCACCAGTGGTGTTCGACATATTGGCAAGTGCAGCATAGTTATAATCAAAAGTATTAGAGTCTCTTCGTTTAACACCCCACTAATACAAATTGTTTGGTATGTTGAGGGGGAGGTTTGGAGTTCTGCTCTGTTCCCACCACTGAACAGATGTGACTTTTTTTAAAAAATAGTAAAGGAAACTGTGTTCAAAAGAAGTTGTTTATACAAGAAAACATATAATGTCTTGTTGAATAGTGGCCAGATGCATTCCCAGACACATACTTTTTGGCCTAAACTGTTGAAAGAATTCTCAAATGGATTTTTTTTTGCAAGATAAAACTATATTAATGGAACAATTGAAGGCATACCAGATACAGGTTTTGAACTTCCATAAATGGTTGACAAATGACAGGGTAATATTATAAATGCCTAGAATAAAGAAGCCCATCCTGAAATTCAACAATTGTTTAAACTACTATCCAACAGGTTATTATATCATTATCTAAGCAAATTATAAGATGGGCAAGAGACTGGGAGAGAAGATGCTTGTAAAACTAGATGAGCCTTAGTATAGTAGGACATAAAATCTGCCATTTTTATAAAAGGAAAACAATTTACTCTATCAATCTCCCACCTTTCTTGGAAAGAGTTCAGGCTAATTATCTTCATGATTCCTACTCTTACCACAGGCACACAAACACCTGTTTTGTAGCAGTCTTGTGAAATTGGTTGTGCTAAAAGCTGATGATTGATTCAAGTACACTTGGTGAAAATTTCATAGTTTCCTAGGAATTTTAATCTAGGTCTCCTTAGTCCTAGTCAGATTAGTCCTTTGCAATTTTGTTTGATTTGAAAAGAAATGTTTTTAAAAATGTGTTAATAAATAAATCACCAGGCGATAAATCTTATTCTATTTAAAGGCAAAGTCTCAGTCATGGGCATCAGAGACTTTTGAAATGGCTGCTGCCTGCCACACCTATTTAATAGAATTCAACCCTCCCTCCCCGACATTATTGTAAGTTATGTTATACAGTACTTGTCTTAGATTGGGCAGTATTTAAAAGGATGAAGAAGAGTTGTCTGCCTTTCTTGACCATTAGATTCTTTTAAAATAGTTCCCAACCTTCTCAAGCTGGGGGCCAGGTCACGCTCTCTCAATCAGCTTTGAGGGCTGGACAGCCACTTTGCACTGCTTGGACGATGGGGGTGGCCATTTTGTTCCAACAGCTTCAAATGGGTGGCCATTTTGTTTATCGAATGCCCTTGGAATGGTGGGGGCATATGAAATGGCACCATGGGCCAGATCCGGCCTTCGGGCCTTAGGTTGGGAACCCCTGTTTTAAAACAAGGTGCTTTCCCTACAGTAATATTAGAGCACAATGGAAGAGAGCAAGAAGGTGGCTTACACTCCACTGTGATGACAGCCCATTGCTGTCATTATGTGAATGTATTCTCTGTTGTCTGTGTGCTTTAGCTAGCTTTACACCCTATCATAGTAATGTGACAGAACTGAAAGGTATTTAACAGTGTTAAAACTTTTTCCACATGTGTTACCTTTCTCTGAAACAACTCTGAAGAAGTGTTTGTGTTGTGCCAATTTCTAATCCTATTCACTGGATGGACATTTTGGACAGAAAGATTTGGAACATTTTTATAACAACATATTGTAACCTTTATTTGGAATTCTTGGCCATTTAAAAAAGCTTTGCCAAATATGGAAAAATATGACCAGGGCTGAACTATTCATAAGAGAAAGCCTTTTTTTGTAGAACACTCTTATGAATGCATAGATGATGTTCATTGTCTGCTTTTTACAGCAAAATGTAACTTATTTATACAGGTGAAATAAAACAAGAAATGTTAGAAGATGCTCAAAACAAGCTGGTGAATCTCATAAATAGCACAGAAGGAAAAGTAGACAAGTGAGTGACTTTTACATTAAATGGTTTACAAGTACAGTACGGTATTTTCTTTCTGTGGCAATACTGGTACAAAAGCATATACAGTTGTACCTCGCTTAAAGAGCATAATGTGTTCCACAGGATTGCTCTTGAAGCAAGTTTGCTCTTTAAGTGAAACACCATTGTAAGTGACCAATTTGGGGGGGGGGATTTGCAAACCCCGATTTATTTGTTAGGCGAGTTTTTGGTTGGTTTTATTTGTTAAGCGAAACAAACATTCAGAGAAAATTCTGCTCTTTAAGCGAGTTACTCTTTAAGCAAGGCGCTCTTTATGTGAGATTTGACTGTATTAAAGAATCGATATCCTAGCTCAGTTTTCTTTCATTAAGTAGAATTTTCTAGCCATACTGCTGGCTTTATTATGTACTTCATCCCATCCTTTTGTATGCACAAATCCACATCACCAGATGATAATGTGTTATAAGTAAAGAGCAGGAGCAGAAGTGTATAAATAAAGAAGTACCATAGTAAATGCCAGTTCTATGCTTCGCATATAGTTCAAGAAAACATATTCATTTTATCCTTTGTTACCAATAAATTTTAAAATTATTTCCAAATATCATAAAATGGCAAAATATTTCTTGTTTTGAAGCAAATTTCCTGTGGCATCTTACATATAATTATTACTATCTAATAGCTGTTGGGGTAATAGCAAGATTAACATCTTATGGATTGAGTTCCCATCTTTTTTCTGCTATTACAAATGTCAAACAATATTTGCTTTTCCTCCTTCATTTTTGTAGGGTCTTGATGAGAAATCTTTTCATTGGGCATTTTCATACTCCAAAGAATAAACGTCATGAGGTACTGAGGCTAATGGGAAGTATCCTGGGAATTACAAAGGATGAACTAGAGCAGGTATTTTTAAATCTCATGTCAATTTCCCCCCTGTGGAAATATCAATAGATTAACATATTAACATATGACCGTACAGCCAGCGATTCAACTCCGAGTGTTGGACGGCAGTAAATAATCTGACTCCCTAAAGGGGCAAATGGCTACAGGCGGATGAGCCCTTTTAGGTGGGGTAATGGTCCCCCTCAGTGGAGGGAATGCCACTGGAAACTATCATATTGGGCCCAACAACAAAATGAACAGAGGAGGAACCACTTCACTATTTTGATTCCCAATGGTCATGGAGGCAGAAGAGGCCATGCCAGATGGACTGGCTGTGAAGGTGTGCCTTGTTAATAGCTTTAAGGCTGTGGCAGTCCATAGCAGTCCTGCATGTCTCATTTCATATGTGTCGCAAGGAGATGGCTCCGTGATCATAGTCTGTGGGTCACTTCATGGCAAGCTGGGATCCACCTTAAACAAATTCACGCCAATGGCACTTTTTCTGTTTGTCATTCTTTTGTGAAAATGATTTCCAGGAAAAATGTATACAGTAATACCTCATATAACATTAGTATCGAATAACACTAAAATCGCATAACATCAAGGAATCTGGGGG
Source organism: Furcifer pardalis (assembly GCA_030440675.1). NCBI lineage: Eukaryota > Metazoa > Chordata > Lepidosauria > Squamata > Chamaeleonidae > Furcifer > Furcifer pardalis. The sequence continues at coordinate 25,081,025 of CP126894.1, forward strand.
GAAGAATTGCATCAGATAACATTAAGATCCTATGGGATGCTTCAGATAACAACCGCGAAAGCCTGTGTGGTTACAATGTATCTCTATGGATCCCATAGAGGATCAGATAACACTAAAAATCATATAACACGAAGACTTGTGGAACCAGGTTTTAGTGTTATATGAGGTTTTACTGTACTTGGATACAAGTAGCAACCGCTGAATACAAATGAAAAAGAGCTTTTTTTTAAATAGACTACCACTCTCCTACTTTTTGGATCCTGTTGTAATGGCTCTAATTGTAAAATATTTTATGGTGTTGAGCATTCAGCAGAGACATGTGTGCCAAGGTAGCAAAAGTCCATATAAATGTACAGAAAGGATCAATTTTCCAAACTATAGCAGTTCATCTTTCTCACTGGCTTTTGAACCGCCTGTGTGATTCACAGTAGTTTTGGTCTTTATCCCAGTATCTTGTGTAATTCATTCTACATTGATTTTTAGACTCACTTCAGCTATTAGCTTAAAACTACTATTGGTACTGCCAATAATTTAATTATAAGGCAGAATCTAGTAATGGCCTTACCGTGTTGACCCATTCATTGGTGGCCCACACTGATTTAATGGGGGCAGTCAGCAGAATCAGAAGGGGTGAGTATCCTGCAGTCTTGTGATGCCTCTCATGAGCTAGCTTTGAAGGACTGAACAACTCCCTGGAGCCAGGCTTTGGGTGGCATAGAAGGCTACAAGGAGGAGAGGAAGAAAGTTTCTTTACAACTATGATTATTACACTGGATCTAAAACAGGATATGTGTTGCAGCTATTTAATCCATTGTAACATGTTCTTCTGGTGAAACTTGCTTTTTAGTTGCTGTCAGAAGATCAAAAAGGTGTTTCTCGTTGGGTAACTGGATGGTTCGGAGGAAGTACTGGATCGAAGAGTGTCCCCAGCACACCTCTGAGACCATCCCAACAATCAGTCTTTAACAATGTAAGTATAGCTGCTTTTTATGACATGAATAAAGAAAGGAGGGAAGTGCAGGTCTTGTGAAGCAGAAAGCAGTAAGGATTTGAAATAACTTTTAGTGAAAGTGAAAGAAGAAAGTGCCAGAGTAGGACTGCAGTTGAAGATTAATTTGGAAATTCTCTGGAAATTACAATAATGGTGGGAAAGGGTGAAAGTAGCAGGAAAAGAGGAAGACTAAGTACAAGATGAATTTACTCCCTAATGGAACCCACAGACTTGAGTTTGTAATTGCTGGCCAAAGTTGTTGAAGACAGGACATTTTGGAGATCACTGATTCATAGTGTTTCCATAAGTCAGAGGTGACTTGATGGCACATAACAACAACTAAGCATCTAATATATGCATGTCACTAAATATTAAAATCATAGTACTACTGGTTCTTGGAAACTCACCAAAATTTCTGTGGCATTTAAATGAAAGGTGGATTGTCTCTCTAAAGCAGGGGTCCTCAAACTACGGCCCTCTGTGCTGAGAAATCTGGCCCTCAACACTGGGCACCACATCTAATGATAATAAGGCTTATATAACCCCTGCCCAGGTTTTGTGACTGTGCGTGGCCTGAGGAGCTGCCAATAACGTCTCAGAGGGAGAAAGGGGAGTGAGGCAGAGTGGTGGTGAGTTTGCAAGAGCTGAGCAGGGCTTTTAAGGACACTTTGAAGATTGGTCATTCATAGGGTCACCCTACATCAGAAGCACCTTGAAAACAGAGTATTATTCAACACCTACAAATACAGAGCTTCCTACTATGTATAAGACTATAGGGGTAGAATGTTGACTGGATAATGTCTCTATTTCCTGATGTATCTGTCCATAAGAAAGACTGCCATAATATTATCCTTTGACACAAATATTATTTCCCTTATACTATTAAAAGTCCAGTTTCTGTTGCTATTTGCCATTCTCAGAAGATAATTAATTTCTTTAACATTCTAGGAGATGCTAAAGAACATTCTCAGTTTAATTTATTCATCAATTGCTCATTATTTTTGCAATATTTCCCACATTCATGTCTCTCTTGGGGACAGGGTGGTCTTCACTAAAGCCTGATGTTCTTATTTTTAATCTAATAAATAACTCTTTCAGAGTTTTGTCCCAGAACAGAACTACATGTGTGTAGTTTTGTGTTTTATTCAGATGTCGTGAAACTGCTTAATTAAGCTGATGATGATCTTGATATCTCAAGCATAATCTAATCTCACACCTTCTTTGCCATGTCAGATTTGGCCATCTGAAAATTTAAACCAGGGGTTCCCAACCTTTTCAAGCTGGGTCTCGGGTCTCGCTTTCTCAGTCAGTTTCAAGGACCAGTTGGCCATTTTGCCCTGCCTGCATGATGGGGGTAGCCATTTTGTCCCAACAGCTTCAAAGGGGTGGTCATTTTGTTTCTCAAATGCCCTTAGAGGGAGGAGCACATGAAATGGCACCACGGGCCTTAGGTTGGGGACCCCTGATTTAAACCATTCTTGATGCTTGCTCTCAAATCAGTTGTGAACTATGATTACAGTATTAGCAACTGGCTGAGAGAAAGACACACGTAATGCTGATGTCAAACATGGTGTTTATGACAAATTTAATTACAGTCAAACTTTGCATAAAGAGTGTTTCGCTTAAAGAGTAACTCGCTTAAAGAGCAGAATTTTCTCTGATTGTTTGCTTCGCTTAACAAATAAAACCAACCAAAAACTCGCTTAACAAATAAATCGGGGTTTGCAATCCCCCACACAATTGGTCGTTTTTAATGGTATTTCGCTTAAAGAGCAAACTCGCTTAAAGAGCAATCCTGTGGAACGTATTGTGCTCTTTAAGCAAGGTACAACTGTACAGTAATACCTCAGATAACGATTGCCTCGGATAATGCTAAAAACGGATAACGTCGGGGAATTTGAGGCAAACATTTGCATCACCCAACGTTAAGATAACATTGTGTGATGCAATTGTTTGCCTCAAATTCCCCAACGTTGATCTCTGCCCCAAAGCCCACAGGGCTAAAGACCAGCTCTGTGGGTTTTGGGGCAGAGATCTACCGAGGCTTGACCCACCAGTTTGGTTGGGGGGAGATCAGGCACACCTGTGTGTCCCCCCCCCCCCCAGCCAAACTGGCACCACGGGCTCTCTGCTTTGGGATCAGGATGGCTGGAACTGCCTTCCATCCCCAGCCACCCGGATCCCAAAGCAGGCAGCCCGGGCAGGCTGCGTGCTTTGGGATTGGGTTGGCTGGGGATGTCTCCTGAAGCAAACTGGATCGCCCCCATGTTCCCTTTTCTCTTCAGATAATGTTATGATTTGTGGAACTAAGTCATAACGTTATCCGAGGTACAAGTGTATACAGTATTGCTACTAACTAGCATTACTCTGTACCAACTTAAACCCAATCGGGGTAAAGTCATCATGAATGGATAAGCCAAAATGTTTTATATTTTCTAAAATGTTGTTTGTGTTTGTTTAATGTTTAGTCGTTCTCAGAGCTATTTGTGAAGTTCCTTGAAACAGAATCTCGTCCAACTCTTCCCCCACCTAAATTATCTGTTCATGACATGAAGCCTTTAGAAGCAATGGGAACTGGCAAAGCTAGTACCAGTCTCTCCAGTAACATGGCAGGTAATATTGTCTCTTTTCAGGTTATGGGGGAATCTATATTGAATTAGAGTGATGACCTTTGTCTCTTGGATGTTAGATTTTTGAGGCTTTATTTATGGAGATGTTTGCATTCCATAAGGATAACAAGTAAAATGAGCAAAAGAACAAAGTAGCTGTGCTTTTCAGACAGTACCTGCAACCACTAACTAGCTGCTTACCAGAGCACTTGATGGCAAATCAGTTTTAGTAGACGATCTCAAAAATATTGCTAGTTTACCATTTTTAGTTCATGTCTATGATCTTTGAATCTTTGCTTTTTATAAAGAAGGTTGCTTGCTACAGAGTTGAGTCACTGTGAATGTTTTGCTTCAAAATATTGCAGTGAAGTTGGAGAATTTCCAGTCTGAAAGCTTATCTTCAAGAGTTTCAGTAAATGTATGCTTTATATGCCTTTTGTTCTCCTGTCACTTGTAGCATAATAGTGAATGTGCCCTGTTGTAATTGGCAGACACCCAGTTTTCTTGTCTGCACAAAATGTTTGGTGGGATTTTGTCCATTCACTAATTGGATTGTTGCCTTATGGAGCCAGACATGCATCCTGTGTCCCTTAATTGTTCAAATATTTAAGATTTTAAAAAAGATATTAAGAATAGATCAACAGACATAAATACGTAGCTCCCAGGTCATGCACAATGAATAAAAGATTTATCGATAATGCTTATATATATATCTTAACTCCTGAGAGTCTTATATTTGTTTTAAAATGTAAAACACTATTTCTGTTCTCATTCTTCTATAACATAAAGCAGTTAAAGATCTAATGCACATAAAGTGGTAATTAATTTTAAACTTTTCCATGTGGAATGTTGTGTGTGTACAACGCATAGCCAGGCTGGACTTTGTGATATTTCACTATAGCAGTGTAAATCCTTTAGGTAATTACTTTTCAAGAGACCACTGTACCACTTTTTTGTGTGAAATTTGCATACTCCAAGATCTTACAGTGTAGTTGAGAAACATCATTTTGATGAAGAATTGTGGTCTCCATGCTTGTTTGTTTTTTAAAGCAGTAAAGAAACAACCTATTGTATAAAGTTGCATGTAATATATAAACAAGAATATAGTTTCATATTAAGCAAAGACAAGCCATGTGATTTCATATTAAGTTTCATATTAAGACATTCTCCTTTGTGTAGTCTGTGAATCCCCACTTTTGGGTTCTGCACCTGCACGAAGCCGTTACCGGAGCTTTCAAGCTGATTGGATAAAGGTTTGCACATTAGGGCCACCCACCATACCACCCACCCTTAGGTGCCATTTCACGCTTAAAAGTGTGAATTCACAGACTACATACTCAAAGAACGAAAGTTATTACTGGTAAGTACAACTTAACTTTCCTGGACCGACGAAACCACTTGCCAGTTAATAAAACCTAGAACCAGACAACCGGAAATCTTTGTAGGTGCTAATACTTTTCTGATGCTGAAAAAGGCCAACAAAATAATCTATTATTTGAAACACTTTGGACTACTTTAATAAATAAAACCAATTTTTAACATCTTAAAAATCTCATCTTTCCTTGCACCCTAGTTTGACAAAGCATATGTTGGGTACTTGTATAATTGCAGATTAATATTCTCTCAACGTTAATAGTGTTGAATAGGGACATTTAGAAGATTTTTACAATTAACTTTGGTGATAGTGAAAATTTTCAAGAGGTCACTAAACTAAATGTAATTAGATTATTAATTTTGCAGGGAAATTTTGCCACCAGCTGATATTTGCTTGTGATTGTTTTTTTCAGTTAATTTAATCACTTCTATAATTTCCTGCAAATTTTTTTTACATGTGTAGGATTAGGGGAATGTTTCTAAGTTTTCTGGAACAATGGTAAAATTGTGGGGAAATCACCCTTCAGATTTATTACTAATAAATATATATTGAGTCAAATCCAGTTAGTTCAAAAGAGAGTACAGTATAACTATGGAATTAATGTGCATTATATAAGTGCTGGCTTAATTTTCACTTATTCTATTAATTGACTTTGTTCGGGACGACAAACTAGATTTAGCCCATTATGTGAATACACTGTTTCTGCAAGGAAAGTGGGTTTCTTACAAATTGACATGTTTACAAATTGTTACCACCTTGGAATGGACTCTGTTTAGGTGTTGCTGTTTTTCAAGGAACCGCAGAAACGCTGTAGAACTGGAGGCAAAATGTTAGAAGTTATTTCTGGGAAGAAGGGTTACTACGCATGTGGCCTTATTTAAAGACATTATTGATTAATATGTGCCTACACTATTTCTTTTCCTGTCAGAACCAGCAAGCCTGGGAACCAGCCGAAGACCAGATGCCAATCCATTCCTTGCCCCTCGATCGGCAGCCGTACCCCTTGTCAACCCGGCTAATCTTGGGACTGGCGGATCAGGCCATCTTCTGATGAAACCTATTTCCAATGCCTTGCCTACTTTCACACCACTGCCAGTCGCACCTGACGCTAGTGCTGGCGCTGTACTAAAAGACCTGCTAAAGCAATAGGCAGTTTGAAGTCAATGCCAACCGTAGCACTTTAAGTGAGAGAAAATGCTGCACTCATATAATATATCACAGAGAGGCCTTTTGTAAACTCTTGTTAATTTTCAGTTGTTCTGAAGTTTTTCACGCCTTTGCCTTCCTCTTCCCCTGGCTCCAGTTTTCTAAGTGTTTTTGTTTTTAAAAGAAAGATACTACAGAATCACAGAAAAAATAGACAGAGTAACATTAGTTTGTAGAATTTAGTTCCAAATGGGAAGAACTGATCTACAAAAATAACAAAAATTAAGAGTTTAATAGATTCTATACCAGGCATTCTCAAAATTTTCCTGCCAGATCACGCCCCTCCATCAGCTGAGCAGACAGGACATGTAGTTTCCCCAGCTACTGCAAACTGCAGGGGTTGGTTTGTGCAGGCAATTGTAAATGTGCCCCCCCCCCCACTTCCGGGGGTCGTCGCCACAGGCTGGATTGTTTGCCGTCATGGGCCGGGCACAGCCCGTGGGCCATAGGTTGCGAATCCCTGTTATACACAAAGCTTTCCAACTAGATAACATCCAATCTATCATAGTAGTGTAACTTGGGCTACACGTGCAGTTTGAGATGTTTGAGCTACTGCCTAAAATACAGAGAGTATGGTTTGTTTTTCTTAGAGTGGTCACATGTAAAAAGAGTACAACTTTTATAGAAAAGGCAGTATGAACATTAGGAATTCCATGCTATGCTTTTTGTGGGATGCATTTAAACATTACTTCAGCACTTCCAAACCACACCTTCTGTAGCCTGAAATAATGAAGGGAACAGAACATGATGCTGTGTATGCTGAGTGGGCCAGGAGAACCATGGGTTCCCAGCCCTTCCAATATTCCAGGTTCTAACCCAGGCTTACACTTCAGCCTGGAGCAGCCCCCCTTCATTTAATTGATAGAAAACAGATTTTTTTAATCCAATAGAACAGAGGTTCCTGACCTTTTCAAGACAGGGGCTGGGTCATGCTCTCTTAGTCAGCTTTGAGGGTTGGATGGCTATTTTGCCCTACCTGCATGATGGAGGTGGCCATTTTGTCCCAACAGCTTCAAAGGGGTGGCCATTTGGTTTCTCAAATGCCCTTGGAGTGGTTGGGGACCACATGAAATGGCACCATGGGCCAGATCTGGCCCATGGGCCTTAGGTTGGGAAACCCTGCAATAGAGTATTGATCTAGAACAGTGTTTTCCAACCTTTGGTTTTTGAACTTCCATTTCCAGAAGCCTAAGTCAGTACATTGGCTGACCAGTGCTTTTGGGAATTGACTTAGGCTTCTGAGAATTGAAGTCCAGAAACCAAAGGTTGGGAAACATTGATTTAGAATGTTTATATGCTTTCAGATATCTGATTTGTATTGAGTCATCATCATGTTGCAAAGGGAAAAGGAGCTGCACAAGTATGAATGGCATAAGCACACAAAATCTGTGTTCTTGGTCATGCTACAGATAACTGGCACACAATACAGTAGTATTGTCTCTGGATGACTGGGAAATAGCTTTCATCAACTAAAGTCAGTGAGCTTAAATAAAGAGGAGGTTCTAAGAAAGGCTGTTGTTTGATGTACTAACATCATTCCAGTGCTGTGTCCTCTCTAGTATCTGAAACACTAGATATTTTGGGGTGGGGTGGAGGTTAAACTTTGTTTAGAAGAATATTAAATGTTATTTGTAGGTCCTAGCTTTAGAGGTTCAGTTGGGGTTTGTTAGCTTGGGACAATGAATACGCCAAACTGCCAGCATTAATAAGTTCATGGACAATTTTGGTTAGTTCCATGACATCTTCCGTGGTTGACCACTAGTAGTAAATGTGGTATCCCATTTGTATATTCATAATATAAATATGTTTAAAGTATGTAGTATTATAACGATTCCAGATGTATATTTAAGTGATAATTAATTATATATAGACATTCAAATGGAAATTTGAAGTTTGAATATATGTATAAAGCTTGGTATGGATCATGCTTAATTCCAAATATGTACATAGATCTACATAAGAATTAATAGAACTCTGTAAATTTTGCTGCATAGACATACAATTTATATTAAATGTGTCAGCAGATTGACACGAGGACCGAAAGAATTTTTTTATCCCATGAAACATAGTTTGAGACACATCGTTTCTTTAATGTATCTTTTTTCTGAAAAAATGAGTTTAATACCATCATTAACATACTTATTAAATTTAATACTGGTTTGTATCCAGATAGGCCCTCCATCTTTTGATGAAACACTGTGTGATGTACCTTCATCCTGGACTTCCCAGGCCCTCAAATATTTTGTGTCCAAGGTGTTCTGAGTAGATGATGGGAATGGGGGAGGAAGGTGTCATGGAGGCTGATGGAGGAAAGAGAAGAACTGAAGGTCATGTTGCCCAACTAGAAATTTGCTCATGTGACATTGGATTTTGTCCAGCATGTAAGTTCTCTGTTAGAACCCAAAAGGGTTTTCTCCTGTGCCTCTTTGTTACTAGCTGTATTTTGAATGGGATTTGAGGTCGCAGTGGATCTGGAAATACAGTTGCCTAAAAGCTACCAAATTAATGAATGCAGAGACCCTTCTTTTCTATTATGTACTGATTTTTTTTTAAAAAAAAAAATTGAAATCCCTATATATCCTCGGGTATGGTTTCAAGAATTTATGTTCATCATAAATTATTGCCTTTTGAGTTCTATTCCTTAGTAAAGGTAAAGGTTGCCCTTGCTTGAAAACCAGTCATATCCAACTCTAGGGTATGGTACTCATCTTCACTTACAGCCAAAAGGCCAGCACTGCCTGTGTCTGCAGACATTTTTGTGGGCTTGTGGCAAGCATGACTAGACACTGGAGCACACAGAATGCTGCTACTTTTCTCACCCAAGGCAGTACCTATTTATCTACTTCAATTTCCTGTTTTTGAACTCCCTATGTTGGCAGGCACTTACTCTGTCAGGTAGTACTCGGGTCTTGAACTGCTGACCTTCCAATCATCAAGCTCAGCATTATAACCACTAAGTTACTCCAGTCTATTATTTACAACAACCTTAATTGAAAAGGGTCTGAAGATTACATTTGTTCAAACCATGAAAAGTTGTGGTTTGAAAATATTAATTCTTAAAGATTCTTAATATACTTTTTTAATCCTGTTTTCTGCAGGTTCAATGGACACATTTTTTAAATTCTTGTACAAGTGATATACAGGAGTGTAATCTAAAAAACCTTCATAACACTTTCCCCCATCCTCCATATTTAGCAAAAATCCCTAAACCTTGGGCAAGAGCTCAGACAGCTTCCAAAGAAGATGCCAAGAGTTTGCATCCAAAAATATACAAGAGTATAAAAGTGTTCAAAGGAATGTAAGCTGTTGGCAAAAGTGTTGAATTTTCTTCTATTTTGGAGAAGGCTTTGGTGGGGTTTTTTTAATTGTGTTTTTCCCATTATTTTTCTTGCGTAGAAGGTGTGTCCATCCAAATAGGGTAGAACTATGAGTCAGAAGTGCAAAGTGACTTTAATTTAAAGTTTTGCATTAAATAAGCAAAATTGTTCAGTTCAAAGCACAAACTAATGATAAAATGTTAACAGTGGCTGCAGATAAATGGAATAATGCTTACTGGAAGGGAGGAGGATAAAAGGTGGCAAGAAATAAAAATATGTTTTTATGCATTCAATTGACTAATGGATACATTATAATAATAATTTTGTGTCAGAAATTATTCTGGGTTGAAAGGATTTTTGTGGAAGAAACTCTGCTCAGGGAATGCCCAGATGAAGCTCCTTTCATGTTCCCAAAAGCTGGGACAGAGACGGGTGCTCAATCTGTCTTACAGTACCCAGGTCTTGAACTGCTGACTTACCATCCTTCCAGCTAACAAGGAGACCTTCTTAACCATTGAGCCACCGCAGCAATGGATGCATTGAAATTAGGACTTCTTTTGCTCGTTTATCAATGCATTTAGACTACTACTTAACTTAAAAACTACCCAACTTAAAAAATCTAGTGTAATACTGAAAATGCACAAAACTCCCTTCACCAAAGTGCCATACAGTGATTTTTTTAAAAAGGAACAGCGTTACTACCCTGACCAGTCACTAAAAAACTTATATTCCTTTCATTAGGAGTGTGCAGTCTTAACACATCTGGAAAACATTGGTTAGAAGAAGGCTGCTATAAGAATCCCCAGTAATGCCACTGCACAAACCATGGGTAAAAATGTGAGGATCTCAATATCTTATCAAAAAGTTACAAGATATTTGGACTGCGTTTTAGCAGTCAGTGTGGAAATGGTGGCCTAGTTCTTGGTCAGTTTTGTGGCTCTATGTCAAAGGTGACAAACCTTGGCACTCCAGCTGTTCTTGAACTTCAACTCCCAGAAGCCCTGATCAGCAGGAGTGCTGTCTTGGGTTTCTGGTAATTGAAGGCCAAGAACAGCTTGAGTGCCGAGGTTCACCATCACTGCTCTATGCTGATTTTGACTGGATGTTATTTACCTGAATTTTAAGTTTACATGGGCACTCAAAAACATCCAGGTTTGCGATGCATCCTGGAACACAAAATAACTGTGAGCTTAATTTTTAAGCCCCATCAAACAGGCTAAATCCTTATTTCATCACCTGCCTTGTCTGGATTAAGCTTCAGTCTGTGCACCTTAATCCAGTCTATTAAGTAAATAAAAACCAAAATAATATGACTATACAAATGAAGAGGCTTTTGCATATAATTTACCTAAGGCAGTGGAGCACACTAACATTTACGTAACTCATTTTTATCTGCTCATAAGTAGTACTGAATGGTAGATCACACATACTTTTCCAATTGTATAATGAACAAAAGTATAGCTGCCACTTTGTGAAAGAAAAGAATTACAGTAATACCTCAGATAACGTTTACCTCAGATAACGCTAAAATCACATAACGTTAATCGGGGGGGCGAATTGCATTGAATAACGTTAAGATCCTGTGGGATGGCTCGGATAACAACCGCTAAACCCTGTGAGGTTACAATGTCCTATATGGTAGTGGGCCAGGATACCTAAGAGACTGCGTCACCCTAAAAACATCTGTCCGTCCCACCAGGGCGGATCGCAGAGGCTCCCTTGTTATTCCATCAGCGAGAGAGGCGCACCTCGCCTGCACTAGGAGGAGAGCCTTCTCCGTGTCCGCCCCAACCCTTTGGAACCTCCTGCCCACTGAGCTGCGCCTTCAGACAGAGCTCCTGCCCTTCCGGAAGGGCTTAAAAACCTGGCTGGCAGGACAAGCATGGGAACCCAGGAATGTGGGCTCTCATGTAGGGTGGCTGATTTAATGGACAGCCACCCTTTCGGGTCTGAATTATATAATCTGTGTGCACTCTGTACACTGTTTTAACTTTTTATGATTTTTAAAGTTAAACATTAAGTTTTAAATACAAATAACATTAATATAGGCTTATCCTATGTTTTAACCATGATGTAAGCCGCTCAGAGTCGGGTTTACCCGATTGGGGCGGGATAGTAGGTGCAACTAATAAATAAATATCTATGGAGCTTTAATGTTATCCGACCCATCCCATAGGATTTTAACATGCATCAGATAACACCGGATAACACAAAGCCGGATAACACAAAGCCGGATAACACAAAGCCTTGTGGAACCAAGTTTTAGCGTTATCCGAGGTTTTACTGTACAGCTAACACAGTTTTTCTGGCTGACACAGATCTTAGGTGTGTTAATAACAATGAAATAACTATATGTCCATTCATATAGGTAGCCCTTTCTGTGTTTGAAGCCTCAGAATATTGGATACATAGGATGTGTTGGAATGCTTTAATGATGAGAGGTAACTGGAATGTGCAACAGTATAAGGTTTTAACTTCAGGGTAAAATAAGGAAAAACAAATAATAGAGGCAGAATGCCTAGTTTCTGGAAATCTAATGCATTCAATAAATAATTGGAATATTGATGATTAAATCAAAAAAATTAAAATGATGTATTTGGTGATTATAACGATGACTGTGCTATCATTCCATCCTTGATGAATTAAATAGTTCCTGGGCAGAATTCATTTAGGCTTACAGACTTGTTTTTAAATGTACAGTGTAAGACTGTGTACTTAAGATTTCTAAACACTTAAAGTTGTAATCCTATATTTACAGTGTTTGGAAATAAGTCCCAGAAGAGGGTGGGATTGCAGTCTTACCTGAACAGATGTAAATGGGACAGTGCTTTATGATACAAGTAATCTGTGTCAAAGGGCTGAGTTTGCATTCTTGCTTCAGTGAGAAACATAAAATGAAATTCACTGGCCTAAACCAATGTGACCCATTGCCAATGCCGAAGTGGTAGTGGGCGCATTTATGTAAGCCATAAAATGCATGTTGAAGTGGGAGCATTTACCTCCGCTTTGGGGGGGTCATGGTCCATCCCGCTCAGCTATCTGGGACATGGTCAGGCAGACGGCATAAAAAGGTTGGGAACCCCTAGCCTAAACCCTCTTGCACAGCTACATAAATGACATAATATTTGGAGAGAATGTGCCCCAAGTTTAAAAAACATCACTGTAAACATCAGTTGCATGCTGAATTGTACAGCTTATTATGCAAATAACAACTAATAACATCTACAGTGATTTCTTCAATTGGGGCAATTCACCCCCAAAAGTTACGCTGTTTGTGCTATAGTGGTGTAACAAAGTAAGAGGATTTGGGTCGGTGGGTCAAAGCGAAGTATAATTATTCCAACAAGACTTGCAAAAATCCCAGTACCTAGTCAACTTTCTAAATAAGCTTTATTTGTGTGTGTGTGAAGGGGGACAAATATTGTATCAGATAGTACTGTGACACATTACATACCAACAGATTGTATGTGGCAAATATTGGCTAGAATCTTATTGTTTATTAACACATGTAAATGAAATCTTGCATATTGCAGTGGCAAATTGCTATTAATTAATGAGCTGGTGGCTGCATTGCTGTTCACATGCCAGGTTGCACAGTGAACATACAACTAGGAACGCAACTGGTGTCACATTAATTAACAACAGGTTGCTGATGTGCCTTACATGATTTCACTTACATATGTGTCAGTTACCAAGAATTTGGGCCATTAACCATCAGATGCCTTATAGTAAGAGGAAGAAATATTAAACCTTTCAACTCAACACTCCATCATCCTCTCTGCAATAGTGTTGGTAAGGGATAAGAGAAAGCTGCCTCTTTGGGGAAACGAACGAGGTTTTTATTTCACAAAACAACACACCAGTGTTTCCCAGTCTTTGGTTTTTGGACTTCAATCCCCAGGAGGCTACATCAATCCCCAAAGCACTAATCAGTCAATGTTCTGATTTAGGCTTCTGGAAACTGGAAGTCCTCCTGCGGGGTGTGAGCCCCACGTGTGGAGCCACTGCACGTGGGGAGTCTACGTGGGGAGACACTTTTTGTTTATATTTTTACATACATTACCTATAGATTGCTGAATGTTTGTCCTGAGAAATTTATCTTCTGGGATATTCAGTTTTTTTATTATTCAGTATTACAAAATATTATTGTTGTTGGCAAAACACTCAGTGACATGGTTTGTAAAGATGCTGTTGGCAAGAATAATTAACAGCACCTTTTCTACACACACTACCGGTACCTGATTATTAGAAGTTAGTTCTGTATTGTAATTCACTGCTGGCAGTGCAGGGTTTGTTTGCTTTTTGATTGTTTTTGTCGGGGGCAATAGTTAGGGAGGGATAAAGAGAAATTGAAAGTTGAAGGGGAGATGACTGAAGTGGATGTCTTCAGCTATATAGAGGAAAATACATGCATTCTGCATTCAATTGTGTTAAAAACAATCATTTGAATGAAGATTTGAAAAGACAGAAATTATAGCCTTCTGTGGTGGTAAGGAATCTGGATGTTAATCTGGAAAGATACAGGGTTTCGAAGAAATGTTTTGTGCAAGTTAAAAAAAAATGGGGGGAGCTGGAGCTTGTTTAGGACATTTTCCTGCCTGAAGCAAAGGATGAGATGGAATCTCTGTTCTGTGCGTAGAAGCTGACAAGATCAGCAGTTGGATTTTATCTCTGGTGGGATAGGATACATCCTGTGCTGCATCTCAGAGTAGCTGGCTGACTTAAGAGTGCGGTTGGCGAGTCATATGAGGCACTCATCATCTGGCTTTGGAGGATTTTGCTTCCACTTCCTGAAGTAAATGCCCCCAGATTCTACCATCTGAGGCAGAGGTGCCCAAACTACGGCCTGTGTGCTGGATCCGGCCCCCAACACACCAATTCATCCGGGCCATGCTGCCCTCATCACTCCCAGAAGTGGATGTAAAAAGCACCCATGTGTTTTGCTTCCAGGAGTGATGAGGGCAGCGTGCACCGGATGAATTGGTGTCGGATCTGGATCTGGCCCATGGGCCGTAGCTTAAGCAGCCCTGGTTTAAACAGAGAAAATGGCAGCCTAAAATCTATCTCATCCTATTGCGAAACATGTCTGTTGCAAAACAGATTGCAAGGCATGTTTTTCACTTCTGGTGGGAGGAACTACATGACCAGCCCATTAAAACATGTGACCGGCCCACTGAAACATGTGACCGACCCATGGTCTGAAAAGTTTGGATTTGAGGCAACTTGCCTCATTATGTCTAATTTGTACGACCAGCCCCAAGTCACCCACAGAATGGGGGAATGGGGGAGTGCTCCTAGAGTACAAAGGAGGATAAATCCTCCCCCCCCCCATAGGTCCCAAAAAGTTTCCTCCCCCCCCCCCCAGGAAAATGAACGACAGGGTTGATGGCCAGATTATTATTGAGGAAGAGGTAATCGCCCTTTGCAAAGGATTCTCTCTTCTCTGCTCTCAGAAGCTTCTAGGCAAGCAATGAATGTATTGTGTTGTAAAGAAGCCAGAAGTTGGGGCAGTCCCAGAGGTTTGCTAGTCCCAGGGATTCCCAAGAAGAAGAAAACTATAAAGTCCTTCTGAAAACTCTAGAAGATTCTGAAAAGGATCATTACTAGAGGTCCAAAATGTCTTGTTCGCATATAATTATCCTTATTAAAAGATGGTTAGTATGACAAGAGAGGGAAAGTTAGATAAATGGGCTTTTTTTTTTCCTAAGGGGGGGAGAGATAGACTTTTTCAACTGTTTCCTTTTCTCCAGAGATGGTTGCATGAGATGACTGAAATAATGGATGGGGTTGTCCTACTATTGTAGTAGTAGTAGTAGTAGTAGTAGTAGTAGTAGTAGTAGTAGTAGTAGTAGTAGTAGTAGTAAAGAAGCACCCTGGGACTGTGCAGCTTGCCTACGGCTACACAGGTTGGTTCTTCTTCCAAAAAAATACAGAGTGGGATTGAACTGCCTAAACCACTGAGCTATCCAGCCAACTTGTGATCACTAATTTTTTAAAAATAATTAAATTGATATTAGCATAGTCCAGGGATTCTCAACTTGTGGCCTATGGGCCAGATGGCCTATGGCAAACAGCACCATTTCATGTGGCCCACCACCACCTTCACCACACCAGAAAGTGCCATGTGGTGGAAGAAGGGCAAAATGGCCGTCTGGATCCTGAAGCTGTCTGAGGGAGCGTGACCCAATGGCCCCTGGGTTTAAAAGGTTGAGAACTCCGGGTCAGTGATGGGATGACAAAAATTCTACTACCACGCCATGACGTCACGGACGACATGGGCGTGGCCAATGTCATGATGTCGTGATGTCATGGGCAGAGCCGATGTCATGACGTTGTGGGCGGGGCCAAAAATAAAAATAAATAAATAAAATTAAAACACACACACACACATACCCCTCAGCCCACCCACCCACCCAGACAGCTACAACACAAACCCGTAAATAACTTAAATAAATAAAATAAAGAAATAAATTAAATAAAAATTAAATAAAAATACAACCACCCACCCAAAACACAAATAAATTACCCACCCACCCCAAATAAAAAACCCTCACTTGCTTACCTTCCTTGGGACGACGAACCCCCATGGACCGGGGCCACCCGGCAAGGCGCGCCGCCCTCGACTGCGGCCTTCTCCTCCTCCTCCGAAGGCCGCGGCCACAGGAGCCAGCGCCTGCAGCAGCCGGCCACAGCCGCTGCTGCCGCCGCCGGAGCTGCCGCTGCCTGCAGCCCTGTGGCCTCCTCCTCTTCCTTGGGCCGGTGACTTTTTGGCCTTGCTCCGGCTGCAGCCACGGCCAGGGGCGGCCAGGGGCTGTGGGCAGCAGTGGCTCTGGCGGTGGCTCCGGCCACCGCCGCCGAACCTCCCTGGGCCGTCCGCTGCCGACAAGCCCCCATGCCCAGGGGACGCTCGTCGTGGCGCACTGCCGCCTGCAACCTCCTCCTCCGCCGGGCGCCTGTGGCCTCCTCCTCCATGGCCACACCCGGAGCCGGGCCAAAAAGACACTGGCCCAAGGAGGAGGAGGAGGCTGCAGGCGGTGGCGGTGCGCTGCGCCGGGCATCCCCAGGGCATGGGGGCTTGTTGGCAGCGGACGGCCCAGGAAGGCTCGGCGGCAGTGGACGGCCCAGGCAGGCCTCAACGTGCCCTGGGGGAGGTGCCCTCCTCTGAGGGCTGGTGCCGCAGCCGCCGCCACCCTGAAAGGTGCGGTTCCAGCTCCAAAATAAAAATAAAATAAAATTGGAGCCAAAATAGGCATGCGCAATGCGTCAGATTGAGTTTCTGCGCATGCGCAGTCAATTGGAGCCATTTTGGCTCTGATTTTTTTTAAAAAAAAATTCTTTCGGTGAGGCGTCCAAAACCGGATGCCTCAAAAGTTGACTACCCTCCCGGAGAACCCTCCGGGATTGTTCCTACCGGTTCCAGGGAACCGGATGGAACCGGGGTCATCCCATCACTGCTCCTGGTATAGTCACTAATATGTCAAATATTTAACTTAAATAACTACAGGTTTATACATATAGGCAGCCTTTTCTATGTTTGAAGCCTCAGAATATTTGAAACTTAGGATATGTTGGAATGCTTATAATAATCAGGTACTGGTAGTCAGATGCCTTACAGTGAAAGGAAGAAATATTAAACCTTACAACTCGACACTCCATCTGCCTCTCTTCAATAACTTTGGTAAGGGATAAGAAAAAGCTGCCTCTTTGGGGAAACTAATGAGGTTTCTGTTTCACAACGCAACACATCTATCTGTTTATATTTTTGCATACATTGCCTATATAGATTACTGAATGTTTGTCTTCAGAAATTTATCTTCTGACATGTTCAGTTTTTTATTCAGTATTACAAAATCATATTATTATCTCCCCCCCCCCTCCGGTAAAGGTCACCCTTGCTCAAAACCAGTCATATCTGACTCTAGGATTCAGTGCTCATCTATGTTTATAGCCAAAGAGCCAGCACTGTCTGTGTCTACAGACATTTCCATTGACATGTGGCAGGCATGACTAGACACGAGTGCATGGAAAACTGTTTATTAGTGCCCCACCCCCACTCGCTATTTTTGGACAGAAATATTTCTTTATAAACATGGTAAGAGAAAATTTGGAGCTGCAGCAAAATGTAGCATGAACAGGACTTGTGAAGAAGTATAATGAATTTCACTTTCAGGGCAGTCCTAAGAAAGTTTAGTCTTTCACAAACCATCAAGCTCCATTTCTTGATGTCTAAGAGATGATTTATTTCAACATTTCCCTTCCCAAGTGAAAGGGTGAAATTACCTGAACTAGCGTAAGTCTGGTAAAAAGAATATTTATTCATAAAGAAAGGAAAGTGACAACAACATCTTCTCAGGAAATGTTGAAAACTAGATTCTGCCTACCTACTTAAGCTGGTGAGCCAAGTGGAGTACAGGGGGATTCAATGGAAGGTACAGGCCACTGCTGGTTACAGAGGCTAAGGAGTGTGCTGTCGGCAGGAAGGCTGCTAAAAGACTGCTAAAAGACCAGTAAAGAGGTCTCTTATCCATCACAAGAGCCTGCTGCAGTCTTATAAAAATTGTTGGGGGTGTTTTTTCTGCTTCTAGATTTGTATCATTCACAATACATGTTTCCATATGAGACAGAATGTAACAAATTAGCTCTCTATTCTAATGGCTCTCTTCCAACTGTTCTGAAGTTCGGGGTTTTTTTTAAAAAAACATTTAATTTTCCACAGCTCTTCATGCTCATATACTGTACAGTCAAACCTCGCATAAAGAGCACCTCGCTTAAAGAGTAACTCGCTTAAAGAGCAGAATTTTCTCTGAATGTTCACTTCGCTTAACAAATAAAACCAACCAAAAACTCACTTAACAAATAAATCTGGGTTCACAATCCACTCCACAATTGTTCATTTACAATGGTGTTATGCATAAATAGCAAACTCGCTTAAAGATCAATCCTGTGGAACGCATTATGCTCTTTAAGCGAGGTACAACTGTATATTCATTTTCTAAAACAACACACTAAACTATGTTTTAACACTTAAGTATCGGAGAACTTGTTCCAATGTAGGATCTCACTTGACAGGGAAGATGCAAGAAAGGTATTAGAAATTTAAATGGAAGGCAGCTACATACATAAAGGACCCCTACATCACTTCATCCATTTCCAGATTAACTAACCTCAGTGCTGGAAGATAAGTACAGGTAGTTGTTTGAGTCAGAACCAGAGGCGTAGCTACCGCCGTATCTGCCGTATCAATTATACGGGGGCCCCGGGCCACGGGGGCCCCCAACATGCGTAAGCAAAACAAATCTTTACCCTTCCTAGGGCCCCCCAAACAAATTTTTATACGGGGCCCTGCCAAGGCACGCTACTCTTCTGGTCAGAACCCAAGTTGATATTTCAGGGAAAACATTTATGGCTCACTAGATATCTAGGCATGGATGCAAACTTCAAGATCATTAACGCTGGAGGAGGCAAGAGAGTCAATTTGTGTGTGAAATGGCTTTAAAGCATCCATCTCCATTCATGCCCAGTTGATGCCCGGGCATCAGTGCAGAGGAAATTTCACGAGTGTTGTTCCAGTGCCAGGTTGGCATAGCAAAGAAGCCAACAGTGTGTGGCGGCATCTGGAGAATATGCCAGTGGACTGGATGTACTTCTGTTCCTCATGCCATGTACAGCAAGCCAGGGAGTGGAACCTTTGTATTGTGACGGGAGCTTTCTTGTTATGTAAACTCTGGGAGCACTAGCATAGAGCCAGAGGAAATACTCCCCATATAAAAGTCTCCCATAAACCACAGCAAGTGTGTATGTCATGGAAAATCTCCCCTGTTCTAGGCACACTTACAGATAAGGCTGCACAGGAGACAAAAAAAATATGTGTACATATATCCCAGCTCTTGGTTGCTACATTACATGATAGCAAAGTTTTGCCTGGATTCTTAAGCTTTCACAAATATTATTTTTCTATCCCATAGTTAGCTGGGGCAGAAGCATTACTGTCACCCAACACCATTATATCTCTTGCCTCTGTAATGTCCACAAGGACCCGTTCTTATGAATTCACATATATCTGCTGCTGGTCTCAAGTTTTGATCCCAAATGTTAGGAATAGAATGATGCAGAAATGGAATGCTTCAACACAAATGGTTTAGTTTTTCAGGAGTCAAATTGCCCCAGGTTAAGAAAGCACCATAGACGTGATTAATTGCATGTTTTGTTGTGTGACTCAGTGTACAACTGATAACGTCAACCGTGATTTCTTAGCTTGGGACAATTTGCCTACAAAATGTATACCATTTGTGTAACTCTGAACAAGGAGTTTGGCCATTGATTGGATTAGAAATATATTGTATTTTGTCATTTCTGTTGCTACATGCGGGGCTAATCACCTAATGACTTTCTTTGTTGACCTACCTAAACTCTGCCAACTACAGTGATATAAAACCATATATAGGGAGGAAATGGCTATAGCAAGCAAACCTCAAACAAAGTAGTCATGACAAGAATAACTTGTGTGTCTCAATTGCTTTCAGAGGGCAGCCCACTAGTCACAAGCCTTCCATAACCTCCTACTGTGTTGTGACCATCCACTTTGGATTCATGGGGTGAAAGAATGACTTTTGTGACATGATGTGACTCTTGACACAAATAGTATCAACAGTGAAAAACCAATACTCTTCCGTCTTCACGAAATGTAGTTTTCACCTTAGCATAAGCTTCAAGTGGATGGGAATCCAAAATGTGAGTGCCCAGCATTCCATGTGGCAGAATTGTCTTCATAGACATGTCTACATGTTGGCTTTTGTGCCTGAATGGGTTTCCTCAAAGTCTCATAGGATTTTAGATGAAGCCGTTGTCATGAGTTTCCCCCCTTAGTTTCCCAAGTTTTCTTCAGGATACAGCATAGTCATGAAATGGTTTAGCTGTCTGAGGGGGTTGGGGGTAACAATCCAATAACACCACTACTCTTGTGGGAAGCCTCTGCAGTACAGTATTTCTATATTATTGCAATTTGCATGCACTTTCAGCACAGCACTCTCTCTGTGTATGTGCCTCTTGCCCGTGCTACTTCTCCCCTAGAATATCCTCTGTGATAGTTCTAGTGGGAAAGGCTTCCCTTCAAACTGTGAGGGTTTCTTTCCTCCACCCACCCCCTTCCCAATCCTGGCAAGCTCCTCAGGAGTGTTTTGGGGAGTCTAGCCAGTTGGTGAGCTCTCTAATCTAAACCAGCTGTCCCTATACTGAGGCCTCACATTTGCATTGTTTAACATACTTAGAAAATGAAGTGTTCATTTTTAACATTCCTCCTCCAATTGGTTTAATGCTGAATTACAGAAGAGAACTAAACAAAACCAGGTGCTTTTGCTGTATTCTCTCCAGTGTCTGAGGAGGAGCAAAAATCTCCTTCTCCCTTCCCTCTTCTCTCCTACTTCCTTCCTTCCCTCCCTCCTCTTCCCTTTCTCTCTCTCTCTCTCTTTCAGTCAGTCTGTTTGTCTTTCTTCCTCTGCTTCTCTATGATTTGGTCTTTATTTCTCTGGAATAAAAAGGATGGCAGGACTGAAGTGCTAGCAGAAGTATTTTTAGCTGTTCAGCGGTGCAGGCGTTGTTTTTCCACTCTTAGCTTCCTTCATCAGTTTTGGACATGACAGAATTAAGAAGGTAGGTCCAATGTGTTAAATTCATATTTGAGTTTCTTCATGACAGTTTACTGAATGCAAATCTCAGTCAACTGCTGTGGTTACATTGTGCTGGCTAGCATCTATAATGAAACAAGGAGAAAGGGAATTACAATATTTGCATTGTGCATATACCGACTCTAGTTACAGAGCTGTATTCTACCCTTATTTGGGTTCAGCACATATAGAAAATGTGTTTTTTTTCTTCTCTGCAAAGGTCTATAAAGATTTACTGTTTTGAAGTTGAATGTCTGTTACCTCCTGTGGAAATTCTCTAAATGTACACATGACTATTGACTTGAGTTAACTTTTTAGCTGAAAATTCCTTTTGATAGATGTTGTATTATGTTAGTTTCATGGTATCTCCTTGTATGAGTGTTTTGGAAGAGACAGAAGGAGGAAATTTTTCATTTGTTTTGCAAATCTTGGACCACTTCTTAAAATGAACGTTTGTAGAGCAGTGGTTCCCAACGTGAGGCACATGCCCCACAGGGGGCCTTCATTTCCCAGAAGCCTAAGTCAGTACATAGACTGATCAGTGCTTTGGAGAATTGACTTCAGCTTCTGGGAACTGAAGTCCAAAAACCAAAGGTTGGGAAACACTAGTGTAGAGCAATTACTCATTATGTTGATTTAAAATTTGTATTATTGAAATTGTCCTTGTTGTTTCACTATTCATTTATTAACAACTCCAACCAACCCGATGACATAACTGGTTGGAAGGGTTGATGGGATTTGTATTCCAGTAGGTCTGCTTTAAAAGGAGCTTGATAGAGTAGTTAAAGAAAATAAATGTAGGTCCTTTCACCAAAGAATTTGCAAACTAGTTTTAAAAAGAAGGAATAGCAGAAGAAGAATATGCACACAGTCATTTCTACATGTGTAGGTAGATCTAGGATGCTTCCAAATGCAACTGTCAACCTGCACTTGCCATATCTTAAATATAAGAATGTTTGAAATCTGCATGTGTGAGAAAGTCCCATATTTTTCTACCATTTGCCCTGTCTTTTTCTTATCAAAAACATTTTTTGTTGTTCAGTCGCACAGTCTATTCCGACCCTTTGTGACCCCATGGACCACCACACACCAGACACCCCTATCCTCCACCATCCTCCTCAACTCACCCAGCTTTATGCCCATTGCGTCAACAATGCCGTCTAGCCATCTCATTCTCTGTCGCCCCTTCTTCTTTTGCCTCGACATTTCCCAGCATCAATGCTTTCTCAAGTGAATCCTCTCTTCTCATCTGATGTCCAAAGTACTTTAACTTCATCTTCAATAGTTGACCTTCCAAGGAGCAGTTGGGGTTGGTTTCTTTTAAGATTGACCTATTCGTTCTCTTTGCTGTCCAGGACACTGTCAAAATTCTCCTCCAACACTACATCTCAAAGGCGTCTATTCTTCTGCACTCAGCTTTCTTTATGGTCCAGCTCTCACAACCATACATTACTACTGGAAATACCATTGCTTTGACTATGTGGACTTTTGTTTGCAAGGTGATGTCTCTACTTTTCACTATGTTCCCCAGGTTTCTCATCGCTTGCCTCCCAAGAATTAGTCGCCTTTTTATTTCATGGCTGCAATCACCATCTTGGATCCTAAGAATATAAAGTCTGTCACTGCTTCCACTTCCTCCCCATCTATTTTCCAGGGAAAATGTTGCCATTATCTTGGTTGTCTTGAGGTTGAGTCTCAAGCCAGCTTTTGCACTCTCTTCTTTCAACCTAAGGAAGAGCTTCTTTAGACAAAGAAAATAGAATCAGTGTGCAGTTCCTTTTGACTGGTAATTCTATATGATACCTGTCTGGAAATACCCTTTATTTTAGTAGAAAAGAAATAGAGAAACCTAAGATCCAAAGATTTAACCTTCTATTTGTTAACTGGTCCCGTCCCCCCGCCCGTTCCTCTGATTGGTGCCTATGAAAGTTCCCCCATCTGCCACTGGAAACCCAACTAGCAGAAGTTCAAAAGTAATTTGACTATGGACTAACCTGGCTTCCTCGGGGCCACTTTAGAAGGCTAAACTTATCCATGGCTGGTTGCTAAGGGCTCAAGGCACTGTGCTTCCAAATATCAGTTGCTGGTATGAGGACCAAAAAGGAGAACTGACACCTTTTAGACTCTTTTTAAAGTCTTCTTGAATGCATTTGGCTGGCAATAATATATTAAGCTTAGGAACATTTTTTTAAAAAATTAGATAGAACTTTGGCCTGATCTTATAAGGTAGGCACACAGTCAAGATTCTTTAGTGTGCATCTGTAAGGCATATGTGTTTGCAAACAGATGTGTCATATGTGTATGTTGGGAAGGCAGGATTGACTGCTAGTTTACTTGCTGAGTGGTGAGCCCACAATTGCAGTCTAAACAATAACTTGGACCACTTCCTAAAGTGAAGGGCTCTAGAGCAGAGGTCCCCAAACTACAGCCCGGTGGCCGGATGTGGCCCCCAATGCCAATTAATCCGGCCTGTAAAGCCCTCATTGCTCCTGGAAGTGGAAGTAAAATGTGCCTGTTACTTCTGCTTCCAGGAGCAACGAGGGCTTCGTGGGCTGGATGAATTAGCATTGGGAGTTGCATCCAGCCCCTGGGCCGTAGTTTGGGCACCCATGCTAGTCTAGAGCAGTGTTTCCCAACATTGAGCACACGCTTGTTCTGTGAAATAAATGTCCATTGAACTATATAAAGTGGGGTTTTAAAACTTTACTCCTTCTTCAGAAAGCTTTTAGGTCACCCAAAGCCAAAGTGCAATATGAGAGGGATGGATGACATAGCATTTCATAATGTCCTCCATCCAATTTTGGGCAATGATTCCAGAGAACAAATCTCTTTTTCTTCTCCCCCACCCCTTTCTTTTTATTCTTTTTGCAACTGATAGACTGCCAAGGAAAGCCACATCTGCCTGCATATTCTAAACAGTTAAGGCATTTGTTTAGTTGTGTGTGAGAGTGAGTGAATGAACTTCATTTTTTATTCTAGTTTTGAGGCTTTAAGAAGCTGCTGTCAGAATTATGCCTACACCATAACTCGTAGGATGGAGAAAAGTGCTATCAATATTGATGCACAGGGAATTTTCAGCTCTGAGACTGGCAGTAGGAAAGCCTTTTCAAATTATGATAATAATAATAATGATGATGAAGAAGAAGAAGAAGCTTTCCTAAAACATGTTAATCTTGATATTAAAGCAGTTACTCTAGGGCCATGGTGGCCAACATTGGCACTCCAGCTGTTCTTGAACTTCAATTACCAGAAGCCCAAGTCAGCACACATGCTTATCAGGGCTTCTGGCAATTGAAGTCCAAGAACTGCTGGAGTGCCAAGGTTGGCCACCTCGGCTCTAGGTCCTTTAAATCTACTTGCCTACACATACTAGGCATAAAAGCTATAGTCATAGGGTTGTAGCTCCACAAAATAACATAATCATATGGTTAGAGCTATATGAGATATATAAATACAGTATTCAGAAAGTACTAATGGGCAAAAACCATTGATTACTAGGATCTCATACATTTCTTCTCATTGGAGTGTGTACATGACAACTTTGTCTGAAATGTGTTTGGTAAAGTATACTAGTTGCTTACCTGTAAATAAGCTAGTCTGAATTGAAGTTCTGGAAATGAAAGAATGGGGAAAGAGAGATGGCTAAGCATTAAAGACATAGAACCATAATGCTATTAGAATGTTCCAACCAATAGGATCAACTAGTGACCAAGTGGAAAGAAATTAGATTTCTGCAGTATAGGGCTCATTTACACATATGTAGAAGTTGAACATACATTGAGCATCATACTATTAATGCTGTAGTGGATGATCTCCCTGTATTCACAATGTGACTGTGGAGAAGAAGACAAAACCATGGACCACATTATATTAGGTGTCCTTTACGCGCATTTGGAGGCACACTGAAGGACTTGCATAATTTAACAGATGAAGCCTTTAAATGGCTTTCAAACTTGGATGTGGAATTCTACCTAGGATCTTGAGATGGTCAATTTGTGCTTGCTGTTATATCAACATTAATATAGATCATCATCATAAATAAATAAATAAATTCTGTTTCTATGGAGCCATCTACAAAACATGACACTTGTGGAGAGCAACTCTGTTCTCTCTATAATAAACAATGATAACAGATTTCATTGTGATCATTCACAGACTACAACCCACTTCTTCAGACACATAAACCACAATAGTTTCTGACACAAATAGACACAAGACATAGCTCTTGGTCCCACCACCCTCACAAGTGTGTTTGTTGGAGACACCAGAGAATGCATTCTCTGCCACAGGGACCTGTGGCTCCATTGTTGCTGCCCTCCCACAATCAGGTGAAGACTCTTCTCTTCAGAGAGGCTTTCCTTTAATGACTTTGTTGTGTAAGTAGGATTTTAAAAGCAGGATAGTTATCATTTTGCTATGCTAGTTTTTGTTATGCTTTTAGTTTGATCATTTTTAATAATGTAGATTCTTTTAAATATTGTATTTTGACTAGCCATTGATTTTAATTATCTTTTTAATGATGCAAGCTGCCTTGGGTTCTTTTATGGAGAAAGGCAGGTTACAATTATTATACAGTACATTAATTAATAGTTAGGCCACAGGAGTTTCCCATGGAGTATCTACATGGTCACAGACACAAGGACTGAACAAATGTGAAGAGGAGGATGACAATTATTAGCACTGGTCATGGTCTCCTGGCTGTTGGGGATGATGGGAATTTTGCTATGATACATTTTCAGGGCACCTGGTTGGGAGAAGTTAGTTAAGTGCATTGTATGCCAATAAAGGTTATCTTAACTATCTATAGCCAAACACATAATGCAAAAGGCAGTAACTCAGCAATTTGCAAACTGTGCTCAACAAGGGAACAGTTAATGTGCCATGAAAAATTAACTGACAAGAGGAATTATTGCTTTAACTTAATATATCCATCAATTTGCCTATTACATGACCAGCAAATTATTTGCTCCTCTGGCCTTCTGAGAGCTTCCCAAGTCTGATCAAGCCAGTTTCCTGAGTATTTTATTTCTGGTGGAATTTTCTGTTTGGTAGTAAACAATGTGCTTTTTTGTAGGTCAGGATTTGATCTAGCATTATGCCGAACTAACTCAGAGCTTCTTTTCTGCTTCTCTGTTCTTTAAGTGGAAGGCACAGGTCTGTGTTATGAAAGTTTTGGGTTTAGCTGCTCATTTTTCTAGTACAAGTTAAAATAGGAATGTTGATTGATCATTTGTGTAAAAATAATGGTACCTGAATGCTACCATATGGGAGACCATTCCTTCGATTTCTCCAGCAACTGAGCCTCCCTTGAAATTCAAGAAAGAATTTTATGTTTTTACTGGACCAGTAACCAATTCTGTTAGTCCACAATCTTTAACAAGGAGTTAGAGCTTTCTGAGCAACAATTGAAGTTGGACAGTGTCATATGCCGCTCTAAGGTTGAAAAATGTGCCCCCTGTTATTTTATGTGTTTCTATGTGCTACGTTTCAGCTCTTGCTAGGTCTGAAGCCTATTCTAAAATTAGGTGAGATTAAATTTCAGGGGAAGAAATGAAAGCGAGGAAAAGTATCGACAAATGTAATGTGTTAGTATTGTATTTTTACTGATAAGGAAGATAAATGGTGCTTGTAGAGTTTTCTGCCTTGCATGGCAAAATGTCACAGCTGTCTTTGGTTACTCTGCACCGTGGTATCAGTGTCATGTGCTATTTTGATTCTGGTATAATCAGGTATAACCTTTGGCTCTCTCTGGCTAGTTTACTGTTCCACACGGGTATCCATATGATAAAGTTTCTGTTCCTTTTGCAGGATAATGACCATTTTCATGGTGGTTGGCAGCTTCATACGTCATGGGAAGACACAGGTGAGAGAGAAGCATTTGTGCAGAGATATGTCAGCTTAGCCTATATTACTGTGGGCTGGTGCAGAAATGGGCTATGAAGCAGTGCACTGTGAGATTCAACTGTAGCTTAACATCTTCTTTATCAGGTTGTCAAGCAATAATTGACATAATGTGGGCCCTGCAAAAATTAAAATGAACACCAGAAGTTGCATTGAAAAGTAAATGTTCTCTTTTGTTTTGACAGGATTCTGCTGCAAATGTAGCAAAAGCACAGTGTTTTTATCTGTAGCTTTACTGAAAAATGAGCTGAGGGATATCTGAATAGATTTCTTAATTCCTATCTCCAGATACATTCATGAATAAACTGCAGAAAAAATACATTGTTTTATGAGTATTGCTTTTAATTTCGCTTTATGCTGCACCTGTTCCCTTGCCTATTGGGGAATGATGTAAACATTGCTGTCTTGACCTGCTGTATCAAATAATGGCCAGAATCAGAATTTGTACAACTTGCAACAGCCAATTGTGGCTAAATAATAAGATGCATTACTTGGCTGCATGCACACCTTACTATAGGGGTTCCAAACCATTTCAAGCCAGGGGCCAGGTCACACTCTTTCAGTCAGCTTCGAGGGCCGGACAGCTATTTTGCCCTGCCTGCATGATGGAGTGGCCATTTTGTCCCAACAGCATCAAAGGGACAGTCATTTTGTTTTGCGAATGCCCTTGGAGGGGTGGGGGCACATGAAATGGCACCTTGGAGGGGTAGGGGGGCACATGAAATGGGTCCAGATCCAGCCTGCAGGCCTTAGGTTGGGAACCCCTCCCTTAGAAGGACAGCGATAAGATTCTATCTGGTAATGTTACTGCTCATATAAACTAGTCTCCTAGCTTCTTCAATTTATGTCCATTTCTCCATCATCATACACCACCTTTCTCACTAGCCTGAATAATCAGATGTAATGATATTCATCTAGCCCGCGCTGCCCCCATCGCTCCCGGAATGGGCACATTTTACTTTTGCTTCTGGGAGCGAAGAGGGTAGCGTGGGCTGGATGAATTGCAGTAAATCCATTCGTGTGAATTCACAGGGTGCTTGGGCTTCTGGAAATTGAAGTCCAAGAACATCTGGAGTGCCAAGATTCACCATCATGGATCTAGGCCATTTACTACATTTTCCTTTGTACACATGGAGAAACATAAACTGCGTATTTTTTGGAATAGTAGCAGTGTTAGTCTGTGGTTCAGGCATATCAGAAAACAAAACAAAATAAACAAAACAAAATAAAATAAAAAACACTGTAGCACTTTAAAGACTAACTGCTATATTTTTATTGTTAGCTTTATTGTTGTGCTTGCTTGTCTGTCGTCTTGCCCACACCCCTTCTCCTGTTGAGCCCCTGAATTTGGTATATAAAGAACATGCCTGTAAGTTTCACTCTTTGTCTGATGAAGTGGACTTGATCCACGAAAGCTAACAATAAAAATATAGCAGTTAGTCTTTAAAGTGCTACAGTGTTTTTTATTTTTATTTATTTTGTTTATTTTGTTTTGTTTTGTTTTGTGATATGCATAATGCTCTGATAAGCTCTGTGTCCACTCCAGCCCTATGGAACCTCCTACCAACTGAGCTACGCATTCAGATGGATTTGCTGTCTTTTAGGAAGAACTTTAAAACATGGCTGGCGGGACAGGTATGGGGTCCTGGCGGTACCATGACCCCAGCTCGCTGGCTTGTTTGAGCTCCCTCTCCCCCCTGGTCTTTTAATCTTTTTAATCTTTTGTTTTTAAGTTTTTAACTTTTAAATGGTTATTGGGACCTGTAGATGTTTATAAATTTTAAAAACTTTTTAAATTTTTTAATTGTAATTTTGAAGTTTTTTAACAATGGGTTTGGGTTGGGTTTTATTATGCTTTTATAATGTTGTACACCGCCCTGGGTCACCCCGGCGAGAAGGGCAGTATAGAAATGTAAATAAATAAATAAATAAACTGCATAGACGTATATCCTTCATTGATTGAATTTTTACACATTCGCAGGGGGAAAAATCCTATCTCCAAAGAACTCCATTTTACTTAATTATTCTTTGATATTCAAAGAAAAAACATTTTTCTGTCTCAGTCACTATTCATTCACTGTACAACTACCTGGCTGATCACCTTCTTACTCCAAGAAATTGTTATCATTGTATGATATTATGCTGAAACAAAACTACTACTGTAGAATAATTGCCAGATATCTGAAAAAATGGAAAGAATTGTTCTGTTTCCTTTAAAAAGATTATACTGTTATTTATAGGTAAAAAGGAGACAAACTGTAAATGTGAGCACATTAAAAGTTTTATTTATTTACATTATTTTAGAAACTTTCAGGGTTATGCCATTCAGCCAAAGAAAGTTTCTACTGTTCTCTAGAATGCTTGGCTAGAAGGGGCTGGATGCATATCTTTGGGAAAGCAGTTCTGCAAATTAATTTGGACACACTAATTTATTCATGATAATTCCTTCACAAAATAAATGCAAACATATGTCCAAACAACAGACTTACTTGTTTCCAGTTTTTATAACACACTTACTTTTTAAATGGCATAGTACTGTATTTGGAGGATTTGAACTCTGCCGATGTTTAATGCTGGGGTAATATAAGGAAAGACAGAAGACAGAGGGTGGTCTTTTGAAGATCTTATATACACCCAGCAAGATCCTCTTATAGTTTGCCAAAAGACACACGGTGGAATTTGGAGAGACATGAAGCCAATGATTCTTGTTCAACCACCTGGTCTTTTGAACTACGTTTAATTTTAGCAAGTTTGCTTTTTGATGAATCCCCCTCCTCAAAACCTTTAAACAATTTTCTTAAACCTTTTCCTCTTCCATTATTTCTCTGTGAAAAGCACATCAAAACCAAAAGAACTCCAAAATATTTGAAACTCAGTTTTAGTCATCTATAAGGAAGGTGGCAGGTCAGCAGTTTGATACCCGAATACTGCAGGGCAGAATGCGCTCCCATCTTTGTCCCAGCTCCTGCCAACCTAGCAGTTTGAAAGCAAGAAATTGCAAGTAGATAATTAGGGACTACTTCGGTGGGAAGGTAAACAGTGTTCTGTGTGCTTCGGTGTCTAGTCATGCCTGCCACATGACCATGGAAACATCTGCAGAAGCGGACAGTGCTTGCTCTTCGACTATGAAACAGAGATGAGCACTGAGCCCTAGAGTCAGATATGGCCAGCTTCGAGCAAGGGTGACCTTTACCTTTACTAAAGTCTATGGGATAGTTTTTGCTTTGTTTTTGCTTTGTGTTTTATAGGTGAATAGTAATACAGTATGAGTATAAATCTAGTCTTAATGGAATTAAATAGAAAGATAGTTTAGTGCTAGTAAAAGAAGTCCCTGGTCTTTTGTGTTCAAGGCATAGGAGCGGCAACACAGGATTTTGGAGTTGAAGGACGATGGCAACATTTACAATGCTGCCTACCATTACAGCATTCTTGAAAAGTGGTCCTCTGCTACAGGCAGATGAAAGCTGAACACAGTATTCCAGATACAACTTGATCAGTGCAGAACTAATGGTATTTTGTCATGTGAACCCTGTGAACACAGGCATGTACAATGCCAGCTCTTCTCCACTGATACTGTGTGTAGCAGCCATACAGCCTACTAGTATGTCAGTGATATTAGTTTGAAGAGAAGGTTTACTACACATTAAAGATGTCTTCCATGGGAATGGAATCCTGATTATGCAGGGTTGGTGTCTTGTTTGGGGAAATCTTTGTGCATACAAGCTGAGCTGCTTCTATAATAACCAGCTATATGTGACCAGCATATGTGTTGTCAAGTGGGTGAGGTTAGACTCATGTATCTGATACATGTAGCATGTAACTTGTGTACCTGAAGAATACCTCTTCTTTTGCTTTTGCTAATGGAGTCTAAGATTTTACTAGCTTTTAAAAGCTCATCTTCAGATTGTGGTCACCAAGGGCCCCTAGATCATTTTCATATCTAGTGACCTAAATCCTGTTGAGTAAAGTATGCTTATATCAAGAAGGGGGAATTGCCAATAATCAAAGAGTACTGTTTTGATACTGAGTCTTGCATGGTTTATGTGCATTTATTCTCATTCTGCATGAATTATGTGTGAGCCCTTGGAATAGAAGCATCAACTCTTTAATTAGTGGCAATCTGCTAATTCAGAGGGAGATTGCAGATTTTTAAAAAGTTATTTTTCCATAGCTGAGCTTGTACAGCTCACATGTATCAAGATGGGTTGTGCCCAAGCTGTGTGAGCTGTAGGGTCAAAGCAGGAACTCATTAATTATTGCCAACTCCCTCTACCTTATATTGGCATACCTTACTCAACAGGATTTTAGCCATTAGTGCCAAACCAGGCTGTACATTTACTCATGCATGGTTTGTACAATTTGTCCATAGTATTTGAATTGTACAGTTTACATAGATAGTACCTAAATCAGGGATTCTCAACCTGCAGCCTGTAGGCTGGATGTGGCCTGTGGTACCATTTCATGTGGCCCACCATCACCTCCATGTGGTGGAGGAAGGGCAAAATGGATGTCCGGCCCCTGAAGCTGTCTGAGGGAGTGTAACCCAGCCCCCAACTAAAAAAGGTTGAGAACTCCTGACCTAAATCATGAGTTTGTTCTATATATTTATTATCTCAGCATGGAAAGAGGCAGAGAAACATGTACAATGATGTTCTGATTTGTACTGTAGGTGGCTCATGACCATGTGGAGGGCAGTCTCCAAAACTTTGTGGCGGGTCACTCTCTTCTCCAGTCCATGAGACACCTCTTATGTATAGTTTTGTGGTTTTCCCATTTGTTTTTAATTGTATCCTTTTCTTTTCTTTATAGCAACAGTGCTCAAATGGGTTTGATTTTGACCGCGCCACAGGCCGATGTTTAGGTAGGATTTTTATTGTATCACTTCCTTCCAACTGGGATTAAACAAAGCATTATCTGTGATGTTTGGTGAAAGTACTTTGGTTATAGATATTCTTCACCATAGAAATATCCAGTCTAGAGTCTTAATTGGATCTGGTGTAAATGACTGTAATTATGTGCAACAAATCCAATGATCAGGTTGTGGGATTTGGAATTCAGATATAGTATGTAGTTCTAGATCCTTACTACATGCATAAACAACTCAGATAGCATCCATTATTGCTATGAAAGCCAAAACAGAGAGTATATGCTTCAACTAAATGCAATGGATAATTCATCAAGAGATTGTGTATACAAGTGGTGGCAAACCTTGGCACTCAGGATGTTCTTAGACTTCAATTACCAGAAGCCCAAGTCAGTACTCATGCTGATCAGGGCTTCTGGGAATTGAAGTTCAAGAACACTTCGAGTGCCAAGGTTAGCCATCACTATTGTATACAGTTCTTTATCTACAGAGACAGATAAAGACAACCGATTCTACATTCCTTGAAGTGAAATTTGATACAGAGTACAGTACTGTACTTATATTTGAAACTGACACTTCAAGCATTCAGTCTCTGTCTTGGAACTTTAATATAACTATAGATCTTATTACTTTTATGATTTATTTTGGACTATTCAGTTTCTTTCCACCTCTCTGTCAAGTTCTGTAAAATCCAGGCTGCTAAAGAGTTCTGGGGGTGGGGGGTGGGTTTCAAAAAATACCTTTTAAATGATACGCAGCAAAATGGAAGGCTGCAGTGAAGTAAATGACCTGTGGTAAATCAACACAGTCTAAGATATTGTGATGCTTGAGTGTAAAAATCTGAATGACATTAAAATAATTGAGTTGGGGCGGGGAATCTAATACATAATTCAATAATTATTTGGCCTGTAATTATATTCTCAAGTCTACCAAATGAAGCAGATTTCCACCCAGCTAAAGCCAGTTCTTAAAGCTTTTAGTAAGCATGAGAACAAGGATTTGAATACTGTAATATGAATTTAAGGTAGAAACTCAAACTAGTTCTCTCAAGATGTACTGAGTTAAAACCTTTGCCACACTGAGTAGAAATGATGGGATATAAAACCCAACACATCTGAAGGGTATCAGGTTGGAGGAAAGTGCTGTAGGAATTTGGGATATTGTGGTTTCCAAGTCATATGATAAGAAGTCATGACTTCTATTAAATTTCCATGGTACAGTACTTGAATACATACTAGATTCTGAAATCTCTCTCACAACGACGACTGGGGCCACACACACCCCTCCACATAAAGCTTGTGTGATCAGCCATAACAGTTTTCTGGGCAATAAAACATTTCTGATTTCTCCTCCAAAGGTCCTGAGACCCCCATGGTGTATTGGGGGACCATGGGACAGAAGGAGGAAGATGTTAATTACTGAAAATACCTGATGGTGGCAATTTTCAGTAATTAAAGAGTCTCCCTCCCTGCCCTGCACCCCCCAATGGCTTCCACTTGGGGGGATAAGAAATATTTTATTTCGGGGGGGGGGACACTGTATCTGATGTGTGGCATAATTTATGCAGCTGGATTTCACCAGGTGTGCCCTATAAGTTGTGAGATAATTTTAAAATGCAATGAAGTTATCATACCACCTAAACCAATGCAAATGTATTTGCTATTTAAAAAGAAGAAGCCCCAGCAATGGAAAATAAAACTCGGATTAGGATGGAAAAGCTGCAGGTTGATTCACATTGGCTAGTATGTCCTATACTGAATGGAAAATAACACACATCGGGCCATCTCAGTCTCAGTTCATTTCCTGCATTATTTGTCCCTTGAGTGTGTTTTTAAAAAATCAGAATTCATACTTCGTTCCGTTTTTCATAGATTGTATATTGAAATATGGGTGATATGAAAGTGGGTAATTATGATTTAATAACGAATCTATTAAGCCTGGATAAACTAGTGATTAAGTGATTTAAGCAGAGCAGATAATTTTTCCATTTTTGTATCCCTTCAGATGTTGATGAATGTCGGACAATCACTGAAGCCTGTCGAGGAGATATGGTTTGTGTTAACCAAAATGGCGGCTACCTATGTGCTCCACGAACAGATACTGTTTATAGATCTCCGATTATGAATCCTTATGCAGCTAGTTTATATCCACCACCTCAAGGTCCAGCTAGTTTATATCCACCGCCTCAAGGGCCAGTTCCAAACTTTCCTGGTGCTGCTGGAAGAGCTCCTGTCATGTGTCGGTTTGGTTATCAAATGAGTGAAAACAACCAGTGTGTGGGTAAGTTGCAAAATACAGTACCTTAAAGACTTTGTGGTGATGACACTATCTGTCATCTAATTATGTTCACTTGGGGACCTTCCATCTTCCCTGTGGATTTCACCACCTAAGGTCATTAGTCCTCAGGGTTGTTGCTCTGCTTGGTGCAGTGGCCATTGTGCTACATTTGGCTCCTTGATTCCGCCAACGGAGTGAGGGTTTCTCCTCTCCCATTTGGTAGATACACCAAATATTAGGCATGTATTGTACTGATTTTCTAGGCTCAATGATGCTTGAATGATGTGTGATGACAAATAGACAATGAATATACGCTCTGGTCTTAAGCAGAACTTTGGAGACATAATTTTGAGGGTGTGAGGTAATGCAAGTGCTAGGGGATTCTGGGAGATCTAGTCCAAAACCTGGCTTTCCAGATTCTGATTGTGATCCATTTTCTTCACTGTCCCTTGCTATTACTGGGCAAGTATGTATATCTTGGCTGTTACGGGGGCAAGAAGGGGTGATCAGCCTCACTTCTACCTGATATTTATATTAGTACCAGTTGTACCTTGCTTAAAGAGAATAATGCGCTCCAGAGGATTGCTCTTCAAGTGAGTTTGCTCTTTAAGCGAAGCACCATTGTAAGTGATCAATTGTGACTACTGGTGGGGAGGATTGTCAACTCCAATTTATTTGTTAAGCGAGTTTTTGGTTGGTTTTAGTTCTTAAGCAAAGCGACGCGCTCTTTATGCGAGGTTTGACTGTATATTAATAGACGGCCTTGTGCACTCCCGGATACTTACCTTTATTGTCCATAGAGTGGCATGTAGCTGTTCAACTAAAAATTGTTCATGTTTGAATAAGAATATTACTTCTGAGTAAAAAAAAAATAAACATATGTAGAATTAAAACCTGGGTGACCAATCAGATAAAGGAGAAGGCAGAATTAAAAACCAGAATTATCTGGGGTGGGGTGATTTTTTTAAGGGAGGGGGGAGGCTATGGTACTGTCCCATGCAAAATACTATCAAAAATAGAGTATGCAGTCAATTGAACTGAAAACAATTGGCTGCTTTAAAAATTTAGACAAAGCAGACAGCATGAAAATGTATGAGTTGTTTGATACGTTGCAAAGCAGTTTGCAGTCTGACTTTTCCTTTGTTCATGGAATGCATCTTACTTGTATTTTGTTATATTGTATTAGTATGTTTTATTAGATAGTATGCTGCTTGTTGACTCTGAAATATGCACAGTACATTTTATTCCATCTGTCATTCAGGAAATATCCATTTATGCATCTTCTTACGTTTGTATTGGAAGCACTTGCACTAGCTAAGTTTGACTGCTACAAATGAACTTCTCGGTAAAACAGTATTTCCAACTGTTCAAACCAAACACTTGGCAGGAAAGAGAAAATAATGTTGGTTTCTAGGTCAGCGTGAACAAAGGACTCATTCTTGGATGTTTAAGGTTGTATCGTGAAAGGAAACACTTCTGCTGCCTGCCAGAAGTACAGTATACCCTATTCTGATGTGGGTGCGGCTGTTACCTCATGCTTGTGACCTTTCCAAGACATATCCTTCGCCAGATATGTCAGGGACAGAATGCTGGACTTCATTCATCCATTCCTGGATCCCAGAAAATGATTCCTTTTATGTACTTACATGGGTAAAATAATGCAATGCAATTCATTTATCAGTTTTATTTCTTTTACTAAGCTCAAGGCAGCATACATAACTGTCCCCTCACTTTTTCTTTACAATATAAATAAAACAAACAAATATAAATAAATAAATTGCCCTGTAAAATAGATAAGTTTGCGAGAGTGACTGGTTCTAGAAAATTTACTGACTAGAAACTGCATGTCAAAGGTCCTAATCCAGCATCCTAACCACTATATCATATTGTATAGTTGAATCTCACCTGCAGTACTTCCACACTAGGAAAAGGTTGCCCTTGCTCAAAAACCAGTCATATTAAACTCTAGGGTTCAGTGCTCATCTCTGTTTATAGCCAAAGAGCCAGTACTGTCTGCATTTGCAGACGTTTCCATGGACATGTGGCAGGCATGCCTCAACATTTGAGTGCACAGAACACTGTTTACCTTCCCACCAAAGTGGTACCTATTTATCTATTTGCAATTTCTTGCTTTCGAACTGCTAGGTTGGCAGGAGCTGGGACAGAGATGGGAGCCCACTCCGTCATGCAGTACTTCCACACTAGGGAACCATTATTTCTGTCCGCCCACAGCAAATTAGTCATTGCCTCATATTTAGTGAAGAAAGCCTGGAAGATGACACAAACATTGGTATGAGGGTATATTCAGCATTAGAATCCTAAATCACAACCCAGGATATTGTAAGTTGGGTGGTGTATAGGCACAATACATGCATGCATGCAAGACTGGGCAGAAATCACTTTGGTCTCCTTGTTGTTCAGTAGCACAGTCGATTCCGACCCTTTGCTACCCCATGGACCACTGTCCTCCAGGCACTCCTGTCCTCCACCATCCCCCTGAACTCACTCAGCTCTGTGCCCATTGCATCCACAATACCATCTAGCCATCTCATCCTTGGCCACTCCCTTCTTCTTTTGCCTTCAGCCTTTCCAAGCATCAAGGCCTTCTCAAGTGAGTCTTCTCATTTGATGTCCAAAGTAATTTAGCTTCATCTTTACTATTTGTCCTTCTACTTCAAGCTAATGTCAGCAATGTCTGCCAAATGTAGGAATATTTAGAAAATCTAGAAGGCTTCAATTAATATCCCAGTCATACTTTGAAATGGAAACCAAAAATAAGCAGTCTTGCTCAGTAGCCAGTCTAACAGTTAAAAATCCCTTCTCAATCCCAAATATGGAAATTCTCTTCTGTAAAGCAAAGTCCAGCCAGCAAAGTATCCAGCCATGGCCTTTTCTGATGCCACTAGAATAAAGCAGAGTTGGAACTGGCCAGTGCCTGAGACGTTGGAGTGGTAGATGGGCATTGATGCGATTCAGGCAACGAGAACTTTATAAATGTTGTACACCACCTGGGGTGGGGTGGGGAATCTCTCAGATGGTCAGTAAAGAAACAAACTCATTCTCCAAGAATAAGAAATTTCACAGTGACAGACTCATTCTCCAAGAATAAAAAAGAAACTTCACAGAGGAAACTGGTTCCCAGTTTCCAATCTGTGATTTTTGTTTGTCCAATCTGTGATTTTTGTTTAAGAACTGAAGATCAAATTAGGCAATATGCTTAATGTGGTTTCTGTAGAGATGCATCCTGAAGTGGTTCTTCTTTTGCATCTAAGCCAAACTTTGGATTGCCAAAATGAAGCATCCTCAAGCAGTGAAAGGTTTCGTTTTGTCATTGCAGGCAATTTCCCTCACCTATGTAACTTGTGTCTAGTATTCTTTATGCTGTTATTGATCATTGGAAAATAAACATGAACTTAGATCACTCAAGAAATGGAAGGGAAACTGTACACTTCTTCTAATGTCTAATTTGGCCTCAAAGTAATGACATATGTAGCAATAATTTTGCCTTGTGTTTCTGTGATCTACATTTCTTTGCCCTTTTCCGTAGAAGGTAGATAAGAGTTTTGCATAAAACCAGAAACAACAGAGAGTGAATAAACCATTGGAACCAATAGGTTTAGGAGCTTTCATACCCATCAAGGCAAGCCCTGCCTGACTGCAGGAAAATAGAGTTGTCCTGGGCTCCCTAAATTAGCCTGTTGTCTCTTGTGTGGAGCAGGATGCCAGATTGTCTTCAGGGTTAAAGCTGAATTCAACTGCCACTCCATTTGGACACACACATGTGGAATGGGCACATGGGTAAATTTATTGTACCAGCCTTGACTATTGCATATTCACTGATTCCCTCAGAACTCCCAGAATGATGAGCAGATTAGTTTTAGTCAAATTCCTGCCTTGATAATGTGGATACAGCCATTTCCAGCTGCATGCTTAGGGATAGATTAATGTTTATACATGAATTTTTTTGAAAAATAGCTGTGTTAGTCTGTGGTTCAGACATATCAGAAAACAAAATAAAATAAAAAACACTGTAGCACTTTAAAAACTAACTGCTATAATTCGGGGGGCTGATCACTATGGCCTGTGGGCCAGATCTGGCCCCTGATACCAATTCATCTGGCCTGCAAAGCCCTCTTCACTCCTGGGAGTGGTAAGTGCTTTGTGGGCCAGATGAATTGGCATTGGGAGCTGGATCTGGCCCACAGGCCATAGTTTGGGCACTCCTGATTTAGATCTACATCTTCATTCCTCTTGTCTCCTTTTCCATTTTCTCTATTCTGTATTTCAAAACTCTAGTTCAGGAATGGACAAAGGGAGCTTGCCAAACATTTTTGGACTGCAGCTTTCTGCTTTCTTCACAAGTTATGCTGGCTAAAACTGATGGGCATTACGCTACATTTAAATAACCTAACAAAGTTCTATAATTCATACAGCATCTTTTACCTCTGCCAGAAACGATACACTTCCCTTCTCTGGAATGCTGTGCAACCATTCTTCAAAATGTGAGACTTGTGGAAGGAGGGGGCCCCGTGTGCTTTCCCTGAAACCTTTAATAGTTAATTTCTGCTTTGAAATGCTTGCTGATCTTTTGATGAACTGTAAACTGTATGTTACAATTTATTTATTTATTTAGATTTATATCGCCGCCCACTCGCCATGGCGACTTTCAATATATTTCTTAAAGAAACTTGGAGTGGTTATTTGGCCTAATGCTACCTTTTCTACACATATCCGAGGCCTGGGATGTCCAGCCAGGGAGCTGCAACCCAGAAGAACAAAGGGCCCACCCGAGAGGCAGGTCCCTTTTGTTACAGACATCACTGTTAATGAAACATTTCTTGTAGTGATAGGATGCCTCAAACCTACCCCAGTTGAGAAAATATATCCTCTTGTTGATATTGTTTCACCTAAGATAAGGAGAGAAGTATCAGCAGATGGTGAGAGAACTAAGCAAGAGAATGACCTTCAACATCCTCTGAACAGATATGTGCCTCAAATCTGCCAGCCCAAATCCAGGAAGAACTTTATGACAAGAACAAACATTCTTGAAGATACACAAGAGCAAAACCAAATTAGAAGATGGAGAAAGGAGCTCACTGAACAAGAAATAAAATTAAAGAAGAATATGGCTGAGGAACTCGACCTCTCCTATGAAGTATCCTTATCTGCTACCATGAAGGGCTTTAAAGGTGACAGCCAGCACCTTGAATTGCACCCAGAGTCATAAAGACAGCCAGTGCAGCTTCCGCAGCAGTGGTGAGGCGCAGGCGAAACAACTATATCCTACCACTGCGTGGGCTGACACTTTCTGGACCAACTGCAGTCTCTGAATGGTCATCAAGGGCAGCCCCATGTAGAGTGCATTAGAATACCAGTAGACCAAATGAGAAGTGACCAGGGCATGGGTGACCATGAGCAGGGCCTCCAGGTCCAGGAGTGGGCGCAATTGATTAATAACATGCACTTGCCTGAAGGCTCTCCTGGCCATGGACGTAACCTAGTTCTGGAGCAGAAGCCGCGAGTCCAGGAGGACCCCCAGGTTGCACACTGGGTCAGATTGGGGCAACGATGCCCCATCCCCAGTGGTGGGCTAAAAAAAAATTACTACCACATTGTGGGTGTGGTATGGTGGGCATGGCCAGGGGGAAAGCCCTGTGTTGCACCCAAATTGGGACTGCTTTATTTCAAAATTTGGATGGGCGGGGCCAGCCAGAATTTCTGCTACTGGTTCTGGCGAACTGGTGTGAACCCGTTGATGCCCACCACTGCCCATCCCAAACCAGCAGTGTTAACTCCTTATGAGGACTGGGTCCTCTCACCTACAGCCACTCAGTCTTGCCGGGATTCAGCTGTAGTCCGTTGTCCCCATCCAGATCCTAACCGCCTCTAGGCAACTGGTTAAATCCTTGACTGCATCACTGGGATTACCACAGGCAGAGATATACAACTGAGTATCATCAGCATACTGATATATCACTCTATGGGATCGGATGATCTCACCCAGTGGTTTCATGTACAGTAATACCTCAGGTAACCTGAGTACTGTATAGCGCGAAAACCGCATAACGTGACAAGATTTTTGGAAAAATCTTGTATCGAATAAGGCGATTTTAATGTTATTCGGAACAAGCGTATGCATGGGGGGGGAGTTGGATTGGGTAGAACATCTACCCAATCCAAACCCCCCCCCAGCGCCCGCCCCCACAATGTTTGGAAAGGGTACGGGGATCCATACCCTTTCGAAACTTCGGGCGCACGTCGCGCGTTGGTGGGGGTTAGCGCAGGATACGGGG
This sequence comes from Furcifer pardalis, assembly GCA_030440675.1. NCBI lineage: Eukaryota > Metazoa > Chordata > Lepidosauria > Squamata > Chamaeleonidae > Furcifer > Furcifer pardalis. The sequence goes on from CP126894.1 coordinate 25,121,521, forward strand.
GGCCTCCATACTCTGCGCTAACCCCCACCAATGCGTGCAAGCCTGCAAGCCACCCGATGTTCCCAAAGGATAAGGATCTTTACCCTTTCGAAACTTCGGGAGAGGAGAGGCGCTTCTCCGCAGGGTCTCCTCGGCTTGGGAAAGAGGCGGCTTGGCCGAAATTCCCTTCCCCTGCGCGGGGGTGAGGATTTCGACCAAGCCGCCTCTTTCCCAGGCACGCTATAGCAACGAGGATCGCACGTCAAGGCAATTGTCTTGACGTGTGATCCCCGTTTCGCTCGCCCCGGGGGAGGGGGAAATTGGGAAATACTGACCCTTGTTTAGGCGCTTTGCGGTGGGAGCTTGGGCACCCAAACTTCCATCGCAAAGCGCCTAAACGGGGATCGCACTTCAAGGCAATGGATCAAAGCGGGGGGAGCCACCCCCCACTTTGATCCATTGCCTTGACGTGCAATCCCCGTTTCGCGCACCTGGGCAAGGGTCGGCTTTTCCGAATTCTCCCCTCCCCGGTATCCTTCTGGACTTGTGGAACCATGTCATAACGTTATCCAGGGTACTAGTGTATATGTTAAAGAGTAAGGGCAAGAGAACTGAGCTGTGTGGCACCCCACATGTGAGATGCCTTGGACTTGAGCCTGCATCCCCCACCCTAACTGACTGGGTCTGGCCACACAGGAAGGAGAAGAACCAGGCCAACACAATACCCTGGATCCCCAACCCCTGTAGCCGGTCCAGAAGGATACCGTGGTTGACGATATCGAACGCTGCTGAGAGGTCAAGAAGAGCAAGAATGGAGGGGTACCCTCCATCTTGCTCTTGCCAGAGATTATTGAACAGTGCAACCAATGCAGTCTCCGTACCTGGCCTGAAGCCTGACTGGAAAGGGTTTAGATAATCTGTTTCCTCCTGGACCCCCTGGTGCTGCTGCGCCAACGCTTTCTTGACAAACTTCCCCAAAGGAGGTAAATACCTGTATCATTTGCAAATATAATTATGCTTAGAAAAAACTTTGTGCCTAGAGAGAAAACACTGTAATTGCAGGATATATACTTTTATCTTAAAGAGTTGGACTTTTTCTTTACTCCATATTTTATCCCTTTGAGTGTCGAGAGAGATACAAGATTCTTGTTCAGGCACTTCTAATGGCCTCTACCAGTATTATTTGGTGTTATTGTAATATTTATTTGATGTTCTCTCTCCACCTTCCTCAAGGTCTGTCCTTCCCCTTTTTCCACATATGCCTTGTATGGTGTGGAATTCCAAGATATTCTCTCCAAATGGTTGAACCACTTTATTTGTTGTCTCTGTATATAATTTTAAATTTATTCTATTCAAATCCCTCCCTTATAATTTCATTCCCGATTTTATCCCTTCTAGTCATTCCAGCAACCTTCCTCAGACATCTCATTTCCATGGTGACCAACTTACATTTGTGTTGTGTTGTAAGTGTCCATGTTTGTCCAAAGTTTTTTCAATTATCCAAAGTAGTTGTATAGTTTTATGTAAAGGCTTTTCCCATGTGGAAAGTAGAAGGAGCATAACACTTGTCATGTGGTGCCTATAGGGCTCCCTCTCCCAATAGTGTAACATGGGATTCAGCCGCCCGGGGCATAAGCCAAATTTGCCACCCCCTGACAGTGGCCTAGGACGCTGGCACCTGTTCCTGCTAGGGCTTCTGGGAATTGTAGTCCAAGAACACCCATATGCCCCAAAAGTGCCACCCAGGGTGGGCTGCCCCCTTCCCCCCCACCCTGCTATGCTACTGCCCTCTCCTAATCTGTACATCAAGAACTATTGTGGGAATTGGAAAATTTAACATGTACTATTTGAATTTGCAAAACTGAGCAGTATATAAGCATTGTTTTTCCTTCAAGGAACTTTGGACAGCATACAAAAGTATCTCTTTCACCTGTATTATTGTCACAGAAATCCCTTATAGTAAAATTAGTGGTTCAAGGCTGACCGGGGGATTTAACAACTGAGGAACGGTTTGAATGTAGAACTCTCTGTCGTATCTATCGCTCTCTGTACTACTCTGGGTCAGATGTAATGCTAAACTATGGTTTAGTGTTACAGACTGAAACTCAGCATGATTCTGAAGTCTGATGGTTTCTGTAAACTGTAGTTAACAGGAGCCAAATCTGTTATGGGGAGAGAAAGAAAGTAATCACAGATTATTATTGGTGTTTTTTTTTTTAAAGAAGCAGCATATTTTCTCTCTATTCCTAGTGCTCGTGCGAGAGTTCCTTAGCGATATCTAATGACAGTGTTGCTTCCCCACCCACCCTTCTCACTCTGCCAATGGGCAGGCGTGAGAAGAGACTGAAATCCCACCCAAGAGGCACACTGCTGCACCTCCTTGGAAGGATTTCATCCTCGCCTGTCACCTCCCCATTGGTGAAGGGAGAGGGGTGGGTGGGGAAGCAGTGCTGCCATTGGGGCCAGCAGATTGTGTTGGGGCGGGGATTGCCCATGGTGGGGTGTGTGCCCACAGAGAGGCCTCTGCATGCCACTTCTGACATGCATGCCACAGGTTCACCTACGCTGGTTTAAGGAATAATTTTGCTGTGGAAAAACTATTGAATGTGTGGGAGCAAAAAAAAACTGAGGAAGTAGCATCTCTAGTCATAGGGCCTTTTCCATGTTTTACTCCCAATAGTCTGAGTTTCAGTTCTGGTGTACTTAATTATGTTTGTGGTGCTGAATTCACATTGCTACCTCTCTTCATTTTAACAGGAATACTGTACATGGAATACAGGGAAAACATGGTCTTCTGTATGTGTGTAATGTATTTGAATTTATAGGACACCTTTCTCCTCATGGGCGACTCAAGGTGGCTTGCAATTAAAAAAAAAAACAAGTTAAAACACAATATTTGTATGGTTAAAAAGGTTGTGTTAGAACTACTTGTACCTCTTGAATTTGGCCACAGTAGACATTTGAGAATTCACTGAGTCCATTTTTAAAACCAAGAATTTATTCTGAGATGCTTTTATGAGTTCAAGGATTTAAGAATAGGAACATCTGAATATGGGAGAAAATGAAATTGACCCATCCATATTGAAAGCACAGTTCAGTGTTATGCCCAGATGGGGCTACTGCAGGGTTGCCCAAACTACAGCCCATGGGCCAGATCCGGCTCATGACACCAATTCATTCAGCCTGCGCCACCCTCGTTGCTCCCAGAAGCGGAAGCAAAATTTGCCTGGGAGTGATGAAGGCAGGGTGGGCCAAATGAATTGGTGTCAGGAGCCAGTTCTGGCCCATGGGCTGTAGTTTGTGCACCCCTGGTTTGAGCAGAGAAAATGCCAGCTTAAAATCTATCTCATCCTGTTTTACTTGTGTTTCTGGTGGGAGGAACCACTTGACCGGCCCACTGAAGCACGTGACCGGCCCGCGACCCAAAAGGTTTTGGCTACTGGTTCTCTGTGTGGCTGATGTTGATTTGTTTTTGTCTGCACTGAACGTCCTCCTCAGTTTTTCTTCTTCTTTCTTTTTGATAGCTTTTTATTGTTCACTTTTAGCATTGCCAAATCCATCGCTTTACAGTACTGTATGTCTGTAAACATGGTCTGTTTGGATAATAATTTAATGTAGCATGACGACCTTTCTTCATGCTGGGTAGAAGAATGCAAGGAATGCATAAGCTATTTTGGCCCATTATTAACTTTACAAATCACAAAGTGATCCCAAAAGGTCTATATATTACACTAAATGTTTTTGGATATGCATTTGTGGGATAAAGTGATATCAGTGTTCTGGGCTAAATGCCTTTATTCCCTCCATTAAGCTATCCTTTAATCCCTCCTGGCAGATCCTGGTACACTATGATTCATATGTACAGATAACTCAAAAAGGTATAGTAATTCTTTATTGTTCACATTCATATGTCAAACTAAAGCACAAAATGCAACATTCATCACAGTCATGCCAAAAACATTCTATATGTCAGGGTGGAAATGTAAATTTCAAAGATGTCAGCATGCGGGAAATGAGAAATTAATACCTCCCCCTCAGGCAATACATCCCCAACATACACAAAATCCCTTGCCCCACCCTCAGCAATTTGGGTTGGAAAAATGGTCCCATTTTGCTGAATGGGAAATTTTGTATGAGCCTAATTGCTGCTTTGAGAGTAGGACTGCTGTTTGGGAATGATTGTAACCTTCCCTTGTCTACAGTCTGCCATTCCTCAAATATTGCACCACCCAGCTGCATAAAGGTAAAGGTCCCCCTTGCTTTAAAACCAGTCGTGTCCATTGTAGGGTGCAGTGCTCATCTCCATTTACAGCCCAAGAGCCAGTGCCTTCTGTGTCTGTGGACATGTGGTCATGGGATGCTGTTACAGCAATGGAATGCTATCACCTTTCCCACCCAAGGCAGTACTTATTTATCTACTTGCAATTTCTTGTTTCAAACTGCTAGGTTGGCAGGAGCTGGGACCTCACCCCGTTGTGAATCACTCAACCTTCCAGTCATCTCTGTCCTGACATCTTTATGTTTTATGATTCATTCCAAAACATTCCACTGAAACCTCAGGCATTTTAGGTAAAATGAATAATTCCCATTCTGTACCTCACTTCCACAAAAGACAGTCTCAGTGGAGTGCATTCCATGCTTGGTTGCTGGCTGTTGCTTGACTTCAACTCTCCGTGGCCCAACTAGCATGGCAGATGGTCAGGGAATTCCAGAAGGGTGCACAGACAGAGCCTCCTTGGAGAGTGTGGTATTTTTGAACCACAATTGGGCATACCCCGGGCAACAGTAACCTTCTGATGCCTAATCTTTCCCACATTAGGTCAGGCAAAGGGACCTACATAATGAATTCACCAAAGAGTGGCTTCATTTAGGCAGTTTCAAGTCTGACCTAGACACAGAAGAAGAAGGGAATTCCAGAAGCTGTGACGCAGCATGTACAGCCGTAGGGTTGGGAACTACTCACCTAATGAAAACCATGCTCAACCTCTGAAAATTTTGTTCACTTTCTTACAGTGCCATCCAATTGTTCTGTCAGATGCATGAAGAACACAGTTTCCCTGTGGCATTTGTTTAGAAGTACAGCTATGAAACATAGTGTGTTTTGACACTGCTGTAGTACAGGTGTCAACCTGGAAACTTTCCATATTCTGAAAGGGATCTGTGTTGCAAGCTGTTAAACCACTATGGCCACAGCCAAAAGCAGCTGCCATTGTAGAAACTGGCTGGTGTAATATTAAGCAGCCTTCAGTCTTCTGAAATATTGTGTTGTCTATAACCTCTATGTAGTGTCTAGAGATGGCAGCATTCACACTGACACATAAATAAAATGGATTGCTTTTCTTGGCTCCTGCCTTATGTTTCTTGGTACAGCTTTGCTTGTTTCGCCTCATTTTGGTTCCAGCTTTAAAGTTGGCCACAGTTCTATGCCATAATCAAGATGTTTGGCCAACATTTATAGAAAGTATGAATTTGTTCTCAAACATTTGCAAATTGGCCAGATAATCTGGCTGCTTTGGCAGACTCTATAGGGAAAGGCAAGCTTTAGATTGATGTTGTTCTTCTCTCCAGAACAGATGAACTAGCAGTTCTGCCTTTCAGAAGCATGAATGCTGCCTTGTGTGGTGTACATGTTTAATATGTCTGACACATCTGCTCTGTCAGTCAAGTGTGGTCTCAGTTTGGGCCTCTTCACATATCACATTTTTCAGAAAGCATGCAGGATTGTGAGTTGACCTAGAAATATGCACGTGAATGTAAAAACATATTCAACACATATTTATGGGAAGGGGCAAGGGACATGTTTGTCATACCTATATCATTTTACTTTATACAGTAAAACCTCGAGTTACAAATAAAATCAGTTCCATGGCCTTGTTCATAACTCGAATTTGTTTGTAACTCGAGGCATCCCCATAGGGATAAAGAAAAAGCCTCCCCTCTCCAAAAATAAAAAAGTCCCTCCCAAAAATCAATCAAAAAACCCAAAAACAACAGCAGCATTGAAAGGAAAACATGCATAAGCAAAAATGCTGTTCCTTACCTTAAAGAAGCTTTGAAAATGGACAGAAAACTCAGAAAATCCAGCAAGAAGCAGCAACAGGCAGTCATTTTGGCACTGAAACACCAGACAAAGAAATCAATCCAAACACTCCACTGCCACCTTTAGGGTTCAGAAAGGCTGCATATGTATAAAATATACACCTCCCAGGGCACAATGCACTCTGGGGAATCAGATTATGCAACCTGAAGCAAACCCATAGGTGAAATGGCATTTTTTGCTTCTCTGGAGGCAACACAGAGGAGAAAGAATTAGTTTGTAAATCAGGGCATGGATTTCAGTGCAGAACCAATTCATAAGTTGAGTAGGGGCATTTGTAAATCGGGGTTTTGCTGTAATATGTTCATCCTGTCCCTCAGATATAAATTAATAATAGTGGCTTACATATAGTTAATAACAATAGCAGAATCACAGAAAAGGAAGAGGAAGAAGAAGAGGAAGAGGAAGAAACAAGTTGAAGACAACACTCCAGACAACTCTGTGTGTGTGTGTGTGTGTGTGTGTGTGTGTGTGTGTGTGTGTGTGTGTGTGTGTGTGTGTGTGTGTGTGTGTGTGTGTGTGTGTGTGTGTGTGTTGATGCTGCAATCCCAAGTGACAGCTGAGTGGAAGAAGAAGAAGAAATTGAAAAGGTCATGAAATATCGGAATTTGAGAACTGAAATACAGCATCTGTGGAAGAAAAGAGCAACAGTGATACCAGTAGTGATTGGAGCACGGGGCTCAATCATAAAAGGGTTGGGGGGGAAACCCCATCAGAGTGTGATTGGCACTGATGAACTCATAATAGACTAGAGCAATTGCAGAAAGTAGCACTACCAGGTACCAGATCAGGTGATACCTCACTGACTCTTAGATCCAGGGCTGAGATCCAAGCAGCCAGGTTTCAAAACTAAAGTCCAAACAACTGATGGACTGCTGGTATGTATCGGCGGCGGCGGCAACAATGACAATACATAGTACATCAGTTATTAAAGCAGATTTGACACTTATTCAAATTCAAGTCTTTTACAATGCTATATAAATCAACATCTTATTTGTACATACTTGCATATATAACGATTTCTCTACCAAGTATATATTACACTAATTATTATTCTGTAAAGTCATGTTCATCTAAAACATTTAATTAAAAAAATAAATAAAAACCCTGAGTGATATTTACAATGCCTTGATGATTGCAGTCCTTTACATCTTCCCCATCTTATACCCAAAATCTCAGTTGGTCTGGTATTGGCATATCAACTTTACCTTCAATCAATGTATAATTCAAAAATTGTCTCCATATGTTTCCAAAATTATTTTCTCTAATTAACCCTTTTTTATAGTTTAATTCCCATGTTAACTTATCATTTAGTGCAATTTGCCACATTTCTCTATACCAATCTTCTATTTTTAATATGGAATCACTCTTCCAATTCCTTGCAATACATTGTCTCGCTATAGTCAATATTATAGACAGTAATTCCTTTTTATTTTTATCTATGTCTATATTATCCACCTCAGTCAATAAGGCGGCACCCAACTCCAGTTTAAGGCTCACACCCATTATTCCTGATATTTCTCTTTCTATTTTTAACCAATAATCTTTAAGCACATTGCAGCTCCACCACATATATTCATTCGTCCCCAATACAGTCTTACACCTCCAAAACATTTTCGTTTTTGTACTATCCATCCGGTTAAGCCGAACTGGAGTCAGGTTCCACCTCCACAACATTTTATAATTATGCTCTTTAACTCTAACAGACATAGTTTTCATGATTCTTCTCTTCCATTTATTATAACAAGTCACATCAGACATTTTTATATTTAAATCTTCCTCCCATGTTTTTTTTAGTATTTTCTGTGGACCACTGTCATAATTTAAAATCCTATATATCTTACTAACTAAACCTTTAATTCCAATTTCACCCTTTCTTATTTTAAATATCAGTTCTTCAAATTCTGTTCTATTCCTTGTCAAACTAGTTTCCATCACATATTCATTATTCCATTTATTCAATAAAATTCTGGAACCAACTCAACTTCATCTGACTATATATCTCCATATATCTCCAAAACTAGGACTGAAAGGGAGACAGCAGAAATCAAATACATCTGTTAGACATCCATCGCAGGGGATTAAATATTAGTGAAGGGTTTCTGGCACATTATCAAATTTGATACACAGATTGCTATATGCTACTAGATATTTTATATATTATATTACAACCTTCCTGCCAATTCTCTTTAGCAAAACAGGAAGTAACCAGGTACAGTGTTTTTGTTTGTTTTCTGACATGTAGGTAAAAGGTTGAGGAGACCAGAATGGGATTTCTCCGCACCTTTGAGATTGAAAAGGAGACATTTAGAGCTATTCTGAATAATCTATTGTTGCTGATGGGTGTTGGAAGCTGTATTGTTGTGCTATCTTATCTGTCATCCTGCTTGAGCAGGACCTTCTCCCTTTAACCCCTGAATTTGGTGTATATATACCATGCCTGTAAGTTTCACTCCTTGTCTGAAGAAGTGGATTTGATCCACGAAAGCTAACAATAAAAATATAGCAGTTACAGTAATACCTCGGATAACGCTAAGACTTGGTTCCACAAGTATTGGTGTTATCCGATTTTTAGTTTTATCTGATGCATGTTAAAATCCTATGGGATGGATCGGATAACGTTAAAGCTCCATAGAGATACATTGTAACCGCACAGGCTTTAGCGGTTGTTATCCGATCCATCCCATAGGACCTTAACGTTATTCAATCCAATTCTCCTCCCCAGATTACTTAACATTATGCGATTTTAGCGTTATCGGAGGTAAACATTATCCGAGGTATTACTGTACTCTTTAAAGTACTACAGTGTTTTTTATTTTGTTTTCTGATATATATCTCCAATCTCTTATTTTTATTCTTACATATCTGGATCCAGTCCTTCAATAGAGACACATCATTTCTAGAGAACACTTCCCTCACACTCGTATCTATCTTCACAGGAAAGCCCTTTAAATCTTCCATTTCTATAATTGGAGATATATCTGGGGCTAGTTGTTTCTTCAATCTCTTCCATTTCTTCAGTACTGATTTATTCATTTTATTCTTAACACCTATTTTTGCTATATTCTTGTCCAAAAAACAATTGCTTTACCCACTCGACTCAATTCTTTCATCTCAATTTCCTCCCAAATTATTTCTTCCTTCACTAAAATCTTCACCATATTTTTTTAACTGAAAAGTTCTATAGTAATTCTTTATGTTTGGAATTCCTAATCCACCTTCCTTCTGAGATAAATACCATAGTTCCTTTGAGATCCTAGGTCTTTTCCCACCATTACAGTAACCATTTAAAATATTCTGAAACTCAGTACGTAATTTCCTTTTCCTTGAGTTGGATCGGTAGTGCATCAAACAAAAAATTAAGTCTCAGTAATAACATCATTTTGCACAATGCAACTCTACCGAACCAGGACAAGTTAATTTTTTTATATTGTGGTATTTTCTCCTTAATTTCCTTTCTCTGTACTTTTTCAACTCAAATTAAGTTTACAAGAAATATAAACCAATTTTTGTGTCCATGATTAAGTCTTTTAAATTGCTTTATTTTCATAGCTGTATATTGAGGCTCTTGACTACACTGCTTTGCAAATCATATCTTTTGACATGAATTCTATGAATGTCTTATGTTTCAGTTGGCTGGTCTGGCAGCTCTTGTAATGTAACGAAAATCATGTACTTTTGCCAAGATGCAACACCAAAACTAAGGCACCTACGAAAATAAGGGTAATGTCATTTGAAAGATCATCTCGGCGCCTTTAAGAATTCGTAGAAACCAAAAGCCAAAAATGCAAAGCAATGACATCATTGCTTTCAGAAGTAGCATCAGAAAAGTAACAGTTTTGCTAGGGGATATTGTCTGGGGGCCAGCGAAAAAACAACCCAACCAATTCAGATGATCCAAAGTGTGTTTGAAAGAAGAAAGATTAACCTTTGTGGGGACACTTTAAGATTTGGAATTGGACTTCAGAAACGTAATCTATGAAGCGTTTTACAAAAAAACACAAAAACGAAGTCACAACCCACCCACCCCACCCACCCAAAAAAGGAGGGGAAAGCAATTTTAAAAATGAATATAACAACTTCCCGAGGTGGATTCAGTTTGCATACAACATGTGGATGGATACACTATAGCAACTCGATCCGAATATACTTTTTTTCTTGCCCCAGGGTGCAGGGAGTCTTGGTCTTGGAGGCCGCTGGTTCTGAGCCGCCTTTGCCCTCCAAGCCAAGGCAGTCAGGAAAAATACCACAGGCGTGAATTTGTTTAAGGTGGATCCCAGCTTGCCAAGAAGTGACCCACACACTGTGATCACTGAGGCATCTCCTGTGGCACATGAAATGAGACATGGAGGATTTAAGACCAGGACTGCAATGGACTGCCACACCCTTCAGGATATGGACAAGACGCACCTTCACAGCCAGGTCCATCTGACATGGCCTCTTCTGTCTCATGAATGTTGGGAATCAAAGTTCCTTCTCTGCTTATTTTGCTGTTGGGCCCAATATGATGGTTTCTAGTGGCATTTCCTCCACTGAGGGGAACATCACCCCACCTATAGAGGCTCATCTGCCCATAGATGTGGGCCCCTTTAGGGGGTCAGATTATTTACCGCCCCCCAACACTTGACCTTGAGTCTCTGGCTCTATGGTCTACTGCATTACCATAGCAGGACGTCCTGCCAGAAATAAACATCGGCTCACCTGGGCACACACACAAAATGGTACAATTTAACACTAAATAAATAGCCCCTCAAGAGCATTTTAGATAACTCAGGTTAGGAGCGTATAGTGAGATTATATATGTGTTGTGTAAATGAATAAATTTGAATTGATTTCACCAGTTCAACTCTAATACAAATGTCTTACTTTTTAAAGCATGTAACTCCACCCTAGGATTCAAGAGACCTGGTTCAAAACCCTACTTAGTCATGGAAATTCACCAGGAGATGGCAGTGGTAAACTACTCCTTGAATGTCTCACAGTTGAAAAACCCTGTTAGGGTCACCACACGTTGACTTGACAGAACATAGCAACACAAAGGTGGAGATGCAGGGCACTATGGCCGCCCCATTCCCTCCTGAGAACAAAAGCAAAATGTCTCTTCTGTCCTTTCCCATTGTGGAAGAAGAAGGAAGACATGTGAAGGAAAAGAAAGCCTAAGCAACTCTAAGAATACCAGTCTAGGTCAGTGGTTCCCAATGTGTGGCCCACGCCCCACAGGGATCTTACTTACTTACTTACTTACTTACTTACTTACTTACTTTATTTATTTATTTATTTATCCCTCCCAATGCAAAGATTTGCATATTCTTCTGTGTACATCCCACTGAATGACTGGAGCAGAGATGTTGTATATTGGACAGGTGGACCCAGTCACATTATGCTAATTACCTTGTGAACCACCCACGGAGTGCACCATGCATTATGGGGCAGTATATAAGTGTAATTGCTAACAGAAATTGTGTTCAAACAACATCTGGATAGCCATATTGCTCCTCTTCTCCGGTGTCCCTAAATGTAAAGCATATAAATTGAGAAAGTAATAGAAATTATATTATTTCATGAAACCGAGTACAGTACTGTATGTAGGTGGTTACTTGCTGAAGCTCATGACCGATTTGTAGAGTTGTTCTGTGTTCTCACAGGAAAAGACTGACTTGACTCTTTTTCTGGAAAGGATCAAGATTCCCACTTCTTTGCTCACACTAGGTTTCGGCAGCCTCAGTGCATTTTGTCAGAGTAAAACAAAAAGAGCAAAACTAAACACTCAGAAGTATTAGTTAGGTCCTTCTGTAGTATGTTTTGAGTTGCTTTTGAAAGTAGACTCCATTTTTAAATGAATAAATACTAAACTGGAGATTAAATGAGTTGTTGTTTTAACTGGGATTAAAGGCATTTTCATTTGACAATACCACTTGAAACAAGAAGGAAAAGGCATTCTGGTGTAATTTTGGAAAGGAACATTACAGAGCTTGGGTTAGTGGAATGGTAGTGAGGACACAGCTGTTACATTTTTCCTGCCAATAATTCTCAAGAATCTTTCTCCAGGATTGGCTTTCATCCACTACAACTCCTTTGTTTATAAAAAAAGCCTGGAAACTATACTGCTTAGAAAAGAATAACCATAGCTTTATTGGGATTTCACTAGGAGCACATTTAGTTGAGCGACGACCCAAAGATCACATTGTCTTGGTCAAATAAGAATGGACAGAACACTTTTTTCAGTGCCAAACAGGACTTTCTCTGAATCAACTAGTAAAGATGGTAGATCACAGATGTCAACAAGATATTTATTTATTTTTTCAGAATTCCCATTGTTTTGGGAGCAGTTATGATTACTGCCAGTGTCCAGGTCAAACATCATATGTTGCCACAGAAATGTTGGTGTGTTTCCAAGAGCTATTAGTATAATCACTTTAATTTTTAGTGTCATTAATGTATTAGATGCATTGTTGTTATGTGCCATCAAGTCACCTCTGACATGGTGACTCTATGACTGAATGATCTCCAAAATGTCCTGTCCTCATCAGCCCAACTCAGCTTTTACAAACTCAACTCTGTGCAGTGGTGTTGCGGGGGGTGGGGAGGCTAGGGGGGCTCTGGCCCCAGGCGGCACTTTTTTGGGCTATATATGTTCTTGGACTAAAATTCCCAGAAGCCCTAGCTGGCGCCAGCGGCCACCAGGGGGTGACAAATTTGGCTTTAGCCCCAGTCAGCTGAATTCCACCCGACGTTACTGAGTCTGATTCCTTTAGGGAGTCAATCCATCTTGTATTTGGAATTTCTCTTTTCCTGCTGACTTCAATCTTTCCCACCATTATAATCTCTTCCAAAGAATCTTGTCATCTTGTGATGTGCCCAAAACAATGTTCAACTGTAGCCCTGCTTTGGCACCTTCTTCTTTCACTTTCATAAATAAATTTCAGGTCAGAAATTACTCTGGGTTGAAAGGATTTTTGCTGGAGAAACTCTGCTCAGGAGACACCTGAATGAGGCTCCTTTTATGTCTCCAAAATTTGTCATGCAGCACTCAGGTGTCGAACCCCAAAAAGTTATTTCAAGTTACTGATTTCTACCAGAAAGATGATGTCATCTGCATATCTTAAATTATAGTTTTTTCTTGCACCGATTTTCACTCCTCCTTCATCTGAATCTCGCCTAACTTTCTATAAAATATGTTCTGAGTACAAATTGAATAGATAAGAGGATAAAATATACCCATGTCTAACACCTCTGCCTATATGAAATCATTCAATTTTCCTTATTCTGTCGCAACTGTAGCATCTTGTCCACAATGCAGGTTACATATCAGGACAATCAAGTGCTGAGGCCCACCCACTTCATCCAGAACAACCCATAGTTTTTCATAATTCACACAGCCAATGGCATCACTATAGCTTCTTGTCCACAAATACAGATTACACAGCAGAACTCATTTCACTCAGAATAATGTATACAATCAAATGCTTTGGTGTGCTCCAGTAGCTAGTGGATATTTGCAATATGATCTTTAGTTTGAACATTAAGCATTTCTAATTCCATTTAAGATAAACGTCTTTGTTATAATACCCTAAGTATCACTTTGCTAACATGGGAAAATTTTATTTTTATTTATTTATTCTTCAAATTTATACCCCGCCTCGCTCAGGCGAACCTGACTCTAGGCGGCTTCCATACAAACAAAACAATATCCCACCAACCCCCCCCCCCCATTGAGTCCTCTATAGCCGCCCCAAACCCCCAAGTTCTCTCCCTTCGAGGCCGGGTGGCCGAGGGAGGCCCCTTTTATCTTCCTCCCGGCCGGTGACGGGGGCCGGGAGGGTGCGGCGGCGGCGGCGGCGGCGTCTGGTGCGGCGGCGGCGTTTCTTCGGGCCTCCCCTGGCCGAGGGAGGCCCCTTTTATCTTCCTCCCGGCCGGTGACGGGGGCCGGGAGGGTGCAGCGGCGGCGGCGGCGTCTGGCGCGGCGGTGGCATCTGCGTTTCTTCGGGCCTCCCCTGGCCGAGGGAGGTCCCTTTTATCTTCCTCCCAGCCGGTGACGGGGGCCGGGAGGGTGCAGCAAAGAGTTACTGCACTCCTTGGCATCTTATTTCTTGGGAATTGGAATGTACACTGATTTCTTCCAGTATGTGGGCCATCATTTTCAATATTTCTGGGCATATTCTTTTTAGGATTTTGGCAGGTTCAGTGTCTTGAAATACAGTCAAACATCGCATAAAGAGCGTTTCACTTAAAGAGTAACTCGCTTAAAGAGCAGAATTTTCTCTGAATTGTCGCTTTGCTTAACAAATAAAACCAATCAAAAACTTGCTTAACAAATAAATCGGGGTTCACAATCCCCCCCCCCCAATTGGTCATTTACAATGCTGTTTTGCTTAAAGAGCAAACTCGCTTAATCATCAATCCTGTGGAACGCATTATGCTCTTTAAGCGAGGTACAACTGTACTTCTATTGGTATCTCGTTTACCTTGTGATCCCCCCCCCCCGCTTTCAGGGCAGCTTTCACCTCATGTTCTTCGGTTCCTTTGTTTTGAATCCAGCTCATTTACTGGTCTGCCGATTACTGCCAGAAACATGCAACAATGCGAACTTAGGTTTGGCCAATGACAAAGCCAGTGGCGTAGCATGGGTTTCAGCTGCCTGGAGCATAAGCCAATTTTGCCGCCTCCTGGGCGGGGCCCAGGATGCCGGCGTCTGTCCCCACAGCAGCCTCTAGAACTTCTGGGAATTGAAGTTCAAGAACATCCATATGCCTAAGTGTCATTTTGCCGCCCCAAAAAGTGCCACCTGGGGCGCCCCCCCCCCCATGCTATGCCACTGGACAAAGCCAAGAAAGTGATTAATTTTGGCAGTCCAGGGTTTGATCAGGACACCAAACCTTCCTCCCAGAAGCTACCTCAGCAGACTTGTAATTGCTGGGTTCCTGGATCTCTTACTTTGTTCTTGGTTTCTAGAAGATCTCGTGTCTTGTTTCTTCTCCTGGTCACCTGACCTTTGGCTCATTTGGACTATGCTTTCATCATCTGGAAAAATTCTGCTTCCCTGGCTCGATTTGGTTTTGAACTGTGGCCTGAGATACTGTTACCTGGTTGTCCTGGGTCCTGCCATTTGTGTTATCTGCCAACCGCCCACACCGCAAACACCGCAGACCCTAACAATCAAGAGCATTTGGGCAGCTAATATCAAATTTTCCAAAGTGCATGCTAAGGGCATAGTTTACAGTTGCCTGGCCTTCTCCACCATTACAAAGGTACAAAATTCCAATTTTCTTATGTTTACATTGAATCTATCAATGCTACTCTATAATCTATTACATGGCTTACAAGTTCTCTTTGTCATTGGGGGCTGGACTTTCCTTGGGTTTCATTAAGTGATTGAAAGTTCTTTGTATTAATAATTATAGTTAGTAACTGAGAAGAATATGTAATTCATTCAGTGGTTCCCAATATGGGGCCCAAGTCAGTAAATTGGTTGATCAGTGCTTTGGGGAATTGACATAGGCTTCTGGAAATTGAAGTCCAAAAACCAAAGGTTGGGAAACACTGGTTTAGATGTACTTTACCCTTCATTTTTGTATGATAAAGGGGCTGTGGAGAGATCCAAAGACCTCCTGAAGAAGGTGATTTTTTGAGGAAGGCTTAGTTTAAAGGATATAAAGCCAATCAGTCTAATGAACTGATCTAGGGGGCAGTTATGGATATAAGGAAGAGTAATGGGTGGAATCTTTTCAGAGAACAGGACACTTTTGAACAGTTGAAGATAATGGAACTGGGTGAGCAAAGGTCATAGGAAGAGCTGTGTTAGGATATGAGTCTTGAGAGATAGGAAAAAAACAAAAAATAAAGAAGATGAAAGGACATAAGCATTTACAAAGTTCAGCTTGGGGAAAATTAGGTAGATTGCATCTCCAGTTATGTAGATACACCCACTTTACTGCTTTATGAGAGTATCTGAAGCATTCCGGTCTCTTAACTACCCAAGCTATGCTTACATAAGTTTAGCTGAATCTGATGTTGAAACTGTATGGATGGGTCTAGTGTTCTAAAAGCATGTTCATTCCACACACACAAAGTAACTGGACCTAATCTTTGTTGGAAAAGACAATCTCATTTCAGATCACTGAAATTGGAGCCTTCATCTTGGAAGCAGCTGTCCTAAGTTTTGCAGAACTGGTCCCCCACCTTGCTGCAGCTGCAGTTGCAATTCCGGTATATTGAAGGGGCAATAGCAGATACTTCCCTTGATCATAGACAAATATTCAGAGGAAGTGAAAGCTTTTTTAAACATGTGCTAATCGTTGGTGAAGCAATACATAATTTATTTATTTTTTTTAAAAAATCACTTCCCCTGACCATTTGCCAATTATTAGGGGAAGTGCGTGATTAAGATTCAAAGTGTCAGTTCCCTGTTCAGACAGAAGAGCTGGTTGAGGTGCACTCTCATTAATTAACCATTATAAAGAGTATTGAAGTTGAAAAGCCTCTGGAAACTTCTAAGCATTATTCAATTGTATATTTCAGTGCTTTTCACAGCAAAGGGCTTGACAGCAAATCTGAACAAAACTGAGAGATTTATTTTTGTATTTATATAATGTACAGTGCAGTTGGCCTGGGAAGTTATGTTTACACAATGCCCTATGGTCATTTACTCTTACTTAGAATTTTCCAAGGAACAAAAAGTTGCCAGAGAATGTCCTTGGAATGCTTATTTGTTTATTAAGGTTCAGTGTGGCCAATAACGCTACAATATGGTGCGCTGTTTTATTGTAGTGATCATGTCTGCTTGGTTCCTATTCAATTTCAATGTTATCATCTGCTCTGATCTGATATAATGAATATACAAGAAGGGAAGCCAGAAGAAGGTTAAGTGTTGTTGATTGTGCTGTTCCTAACATTTCCCTTTTTCACAGTCGTAGCATGCAACACTATTTATGTACAGTGGAACCTCGGTTAACAAATGGCTCAGTTAACATAAAAATCGCATAACAAAAAGAACTCCATAGAAAATAGGGACTCGGTTTACAGATTTTTTTCCGGAACGGATTAATTGATTTTCAATGCATTCCTATGGGAAACTGCAATTTGATTAATGTGTTTTGGTTTTCAATGTATTCCTATGGGAAATTTGGTTAAAGTAATTTTCACTGTAAGAAACATCACAGAGAACGCATTAATTACATTAACTGAGATTCCAGTGCATATGCAGTAGCACAACTAGCTTATATTAGACCATGGTGGACTTAATGGTCAATGTCATATGACTAGCTCTTTAGATGGCCATGTATATTATTTTAGTTTTATACAAAGAACACCACGAGTATTTATAGCATATACTAACAGTATAGTGATATTACACTACCAATACATCCCACTCCTGCTAACCTGGCATTCTATACTTAACAGCTGTTGCTGTATTCCTGATGTATACATATATATTTGGTGAGGACTTTAAGGACAGATTCCAAAGGGAGACTGATGAGCAGGAATACATCAGGAAGTTTAGCATATTTTCTCCAGGTTTAAATAAAGATAATGGCTTCCTGTGAGATTATATGTAAAGATACCTTTTGCTCAAAAGCCAGTAGTGTTCAACTCTAGGGGACGGTGCTGTTTACAGCCAAAAATCCAGCACTGTCTGCATTTGCAGACATTTCTGTGGTCATGTGGCAGGCATGACTAGATGACACCTAAGTGCATGGAATACAGTTACCTTTCCCGCTGAAGCAGTACCTATTTATCTACTTGCAATTTCTTGCTTTCGAACTGCTAGGTTGGCAGGAGCTGGGACAGACGATGGGAGCTCACTCCATCATGCAGCACTCAGGCCTTGAATCGCTGGCCTGTCAATCTTCCAGTTGTCAAGCTCAGCTCCTTAACTACTAAGCCACTATTAATCTAATATTCTCAATTTTTGTCACCCAGTCAGACGCTAATCACCAGCACTGTGATAGATTTAATAACTTCCTGTTGTCTGTTAAAGATAAAGTTTTACACTGTTGGCAAGGAGAACTGTTAGCATCTTAAAACTGTTGTCAACACTTTTAAAACTACCATCTGTTCCATATCCCTGTCAGAGACGTAGCCACTCCATTCATGTCAGGTGCCTGGACACATGAGACTATGTTTTTTTTAAAAAATAAACTAGTTAGTCTTATAGGTGCCACGTGACTGTTTCTAGTTCTAAGGGTTTCTACATATGTTTACTCACAGTTATGTCCCTCTGAGTTCATCAAGACTTGCTCCTAAGTAGGTATCAAACCAGAATAAGATTCATAATTCCATTTTCTTGGTTCTTTTCATGCACCCATGGGAAAAGTCAATGAAGTAAGTAACAAATGTGGCATAACAATGTGTGTTAAGAAAAACAAGTTCATCAAAATTATTAAAAAGGAAAGGGTGGTGAAAAATATAAGTACAGTAATACCTCGGATAACGCTAAGACTTGGTTCCACAAGTCTTGGTGTTATCTGATTTTTAGTGTTATCCGATGCATGTTAAAATCCTATGAGATGGATCGGATAATGCAGGGATCAGCAAACCTGGCTCTCCAGGTGTTCTTGGACTTCAATGACCAGAAGCCTAAGTCAGAACACCTGCTGATCAGGGCTTCTGGGAAATGAAGTCTAAGAACATCTGGAGAGCCAAGTTTGCTGACCCCTGGGATAACGTTAAAGCTCCATAGAGATACATTGTAACCGCACAGGCTTTAGCGGTTGTTATCCGATCCATCCCATAGGACCTTAACGTTATTCGATCCAATTCTCCTCCCCAGGTTACTTAACGTTATGCCATTTTAGTGTTATCGGAGGTAAACATTATCCGAGATATTACTGTACCTTATTCAGTGAAGGAATGCTAAGGTGAATGGTTAAAGAACAAGAAATCATAAAATGCAGAAAATGAGACTCAAAACAGCAGCAATGAAGGAAATAGAAAATATCGTCAAGTGTAAGGATCATCCATACTATTGCATTCTAAGTCATCATGTGTGAGAGTGAAAGCTGGACAGTAAAGAAAACTGTCAGAGAAATATTTGCTTTATTTGAAATATGGTTCTGGATGATTGATTTGTGGATATCCTGGACTGCTAAAAAGACAAATTAGTGGGTCCTAGAGCAAGTAAAACCAGAACTGGAGGCAAAAATGATGAAGCTGAGGCCTTTTCCCCAAGAAACAAGTACACTCAGCATCCTATCAGAAGTATATTTAGTACTGTAGCCCCAGGGCCCTGGATAGCAACCAGATAAAAATGACTGCATAGAGAAGGATTAGAAATTCCAAGTTTGTCTGAGTTCAGAAATGATATTTATCAGGAAAGGAAACGGTAACTATAACATGATATCAAAGAAACTGGAAGTCACTGAATCAGTCCTACAAGAGATGGACCATATGTTGGGCAGATGTGCTTTTCCTAACTGCTGATGATTTTGATCTGCTCCAGGTCCTTGGCAGAAGGAGTACAAATGTGAATTTGCTCAGGGCCTCAGAGGCTGTGGTTAAAGCCTTTCCAAACATATTTTGGCATTTGTCTTCTTTCTTTCTCAGTTACAGCTTTTCTCAGCTTGGTCACAGAAAGAGAACTCTGCAGTTAAAGCAAATGCTGTTTGTGTCTGTGTACTCTTCTAACACATCATTTGTTTCTGTATTGCAGATGTTGATGAATGTGCCTCTGAAACACATCAGTGCAACCCCACTCAAATCTGCATCAACACAGAAGGAGGATACACTTGCTCCTGCACTGAAGGCTATTGGCTATTAGAAGGCCAGTGCTTAGGTATGTTTTACTGTTGGGGAAAGTGCATTGAAAATAAACAAAGGGAAACTGTTGTTCCTTTTTTTTTTTAATGATGGGTTTTGTGATTTTCCACTCATGACGGGAACATCAGGCATCAAGGTGGGATGAGGATAGTTTTATTAAAAATAGAGGAGGGAACATCTGATGGAGCAAAGGAGAAGTACATTCATATAACATAACAGTGGAACCTTGAGATACAAAATTAATTTGTTGCTCGAAGCATTCATTTTCCAGGATTTCCTTTCGTATTGTAAGTTTTTTTTTGTAAGTAGAGGCATTCATAAATTGAGGTTTTACTGTATAGCCAAAGTGCAGACCATTTCAGAATGTTGAGAACTTCTGTCCTAAGCTGCCACTCCAATTAAATTACTCCACCATAATCTCTGCTGCTTCTATAGTTTTGCTAGGAAAAAACAGAATGCATAGAGTATTATCTTGACAAAGGTGGATGAATGGGGAAGTTAATGGAGGGCAGGAAGAAGAGTGTAAAAATATCCATTGGGGATATACAAGAGACACTGGAGCAAAGAAATAAATTGTTCATAGGAAGGTCAAGGACTGAAGGGCTATAATTGTCAAGATACTATAAATGGCAAGCAATGACTGGATTGAATGTAAGAAAAATTATTTGGTTATGAGACTGGTGTTTAAGAGAGTAGATTAGATTAGATACTTTCTTTGCCAAGTGTAACAAACACACAAAGAATTTACCTCTGGTTCCAAAAGCTCTCAATTGTGCTAACTGGTCAAAAATATCCAGGGTGAACCAAATGTGAACCAAATATTAGACAATTGCTTTCAGCTGTGATGCTGACAGATTTCCTAAAATGGGCCACATTCCTTATTTAAGGGTGAAAGAGGCAGGTTCCATATGGCTATCACTCATCAGCCTTTAGACAGGCAGGGAAATAAAACTGCTTCATTTCCTGACTATGGAAATCATGGTTTCCAAATGCATCACTCTATCTGTTGCACCACCACACAGAAGCACCATAAAGTCTTAGGGGGGCTCATTTGCCATCAGATATCACTCTCTTTGCTGAATGACAAAAACACAGTTACCCAAAGTATATCCTCCTGAGGTACTGGTGAATTCAGGTGTGTTGTGAACTACTAGGGTGACTTCTTCCCTCCCACTCTGCCTCAGGATTCGTAGCTTCTTTTGTTCCGTCTATTAGCTCAGTTGGTAGATTTGAACCTTTAGAAAAGTTGTCGCGTTTGGTCAAACCTGAAATGAGCACTGCACCCTTTATTATTTAACAATGATTTTCAAGTACAATGTTATCACAGCATTTATGAAATAAAAAGCCATGAAATAAAAAGACAACTGATTCTTGGGAGACAAGTGGTGAAAAACCTGGGGAACATAGTTAAAAATAGAGACATCACCTTGCAAACAAAAGTCAACATAGTCAAAACAATGGTATTCCTGGTAGTAATGTATGGTTGTGAGAGCTGGACCGTAAGGAAAACTGAGCACAGAAGAACAGATGCTTTTGAAATGTGTGTTGGAGGAGAAATTTGAGAGTACCCTGGACAACAAAGAGAACAAATAGGTCATTCTTAAAAGAAATCAACCCTGACCGCTCCTTGGAAGGTCAAATATTGAAGATGAAGCTAAAGTACTTTGGACATCAAATGAGAAGAGAGGTTTCACTTGAGAAAGCCTTGATGCTGGGAAAGGTTGAAGGCAAAAGAAGAAGGGAGCAGCAGAGAATGAGGTGGCTAGATGGTATTGTTGACGCAATGGGCACATTGCTGGGTTGGTTGAGGAGGATGGTGGAGGATGTGCTAATGGTCTATTGGGTTGCAAAGGGTTGGACTTGACTATGTAACTAAACAACAACAAAACTAGTTGCTTGTGAGTCTTGAGTATCTACTGACTTCATTTCAGTAGTGTGCAAATGAGCTTAGACATTGGTAAATTGTTTCCAGTGGAATGGCTTGAGTTGTCTAAGAGGGGAATTATATGGGTTTTATACTATGCTGTCTTTACAGTGTCATTCAGCTGTTTTTGAATTACAGTACTTTCAGACATACTAACAACACATTGTTTGTCTCTGTATCATGGCATTATTTCCCACAGTTCCTGGATTATTATTTTTTCAAATGGTGAAAAAACTAGCATACAAATCTTAATAGGGATATTCTAGTCATCATTCCCTTTTATATGAAATCAAACTGCTCTGTTTTGTTGCACAGGTGGGCATGTTTGTGGACACATATCATGTTATAACAGAGCTGTGGGGGTTTATGTTTTGCAAGGGAAATACAGTAAATGGCTAACTTTCGACTGCTCAGTTTATAACGTCCCTACTTGCAACCACTCCAACATTATTCAATGCTCCCCCAGGCAGAACTCAGTTTTATGACTTCTCCAAGCGGCACACTGATGTCAACAACTGTAACAACAGAGGAGGATAGAGGTAACAGTGTGGAAAAGCAGAGCAAACAAGACAATTTAGGACAGATGGGAGAAGGGAGGAGAGAGCCAAGAGGAACAAAAGGAGAAAGCATGACAGCAGATGATAGAAGAGAGGGAGGTCAGCAGGGGGCCAAAAAGAACAAGCAAGACAGCCAAGGATAGAAAGGGAGTGGAAAGGAGGGTAGAACTGAGGCTTGAGAATTGTCAGACAACCAAAATCCTGTTTTAACATTGACTCCTGATGGAAAAGTTGGCTTCAGGTTACAATGGATCACTTTACAACCATTTGTTGTTGTTGTTCAGTCGCACGGTCGATTCTGACCCTTTACAAGTAGACGGTACAACCAGCAACTCAACGCAGAGTGTTGGGTGGCAGTAAATAACCTGACTCCCTAAAGGGGCCAATGGCTACAGGCGGATCTGCCCCTTTAGATGGGGTGATGGCCCCCTCAGTGGAGGAAATGCCACTAGAAACCATCATATTGGGCCCAACCACATCTAATTTACCCTAATTCAGCTTGAAAGGAGACATCTCAAAAACCACATCTGGCAGGTAGAAGCGTCTCCGCTAACACTTGCATGGATACTCTGTCAGAGTATGTTTCTTACCTATCAAAATCTGTGTGAATAGTGAGTGGAAAAGATACAAAATAACTTCCAGGAAATAAATACTGTACTAGTATATAGAGATATACAAATAAAATTATTGTAGGCTGTCCAGGTTAAGATCTTCCCATTCCGAGATGTCAGGGCCAAAACTTAAAATGGGCAAGTGATTATGATATCACAGAGGTGGGGATTTTCTGAAGTCGTGGGATTAGTCCCTTGTGCAATAACTGCAAAATCATGAGGGTGGCTAGACCTCTTCCTAGTCCCCCAAACATGCTCCTAGTTTTTCAGTTTACCAGCTTTACTCAAGTGCAGTATTTATTTATTTATTTATTGGATTTATATAACCACCCTTTTCGCCTAAGCGACCCAAGGCGCTTAGGACCCAAGTACCTAAGCTATGTTGCATTGAAACACTGAGCCTTACCAACAGATGAAAACAAGAAGAAATGTTGCCAAAACTTTAACGTTTCCTCTCAAAAAGATCCAAAACGTTCCCTTCTCTGGTCCTACTTGCCCAGAGAGTAATGCTCCACCAGGAGGCAGGTGGTGGTGGTTATTGCAATTCTGTAAGGTTT